>CM031709.1:1171710-1771710 GCA_018466805.1 Hippocampus abdominalis | reverse complement strand
TCTGCGATTGGGCGAACACTGTTTCTTTTCCTCCTCGACTTCCGCTCTCAGCACGCCCAACCACGGAATAATGATAATAATGATCAAGATGGCTACTACAGAAGCCTTCTTTCTGTAGCTAAGCACCAGTTTCATGGGATCACGCAAAACTGCACTTTGTAACTCTTAAAGTCCCTCGTAGGCGACGAGGGCTACGCCGGGAACGACACTACATGGATTCGTTACGGACTGTGAGGAAATTCTAGTAATTGTGTCGCCTCTTAACAGTTATCCAACGGAAGCTAGCTAACAGAGGAACCAGCTAGCCAAATAGTTGGCCACTCTCTCCGGCGTTAGCCGACCACCCGCGGGGGAGCTTGGCCCGATTTCTGGGAACAAATGGCCGAACCGAGGAAAGTTCCCTTCGTCACACTCTCGTCGTTCAACACATCCGCTCCGTCGACCCCGGAGGTGAGCAAGAAACGCCGCCGCGAGGATGAGGCCATGACTGTGGGCAGAGACGGTGGTGGTGGAAGTGTGGTCGGCTCAGAAGGGGGCGCAGGTCTGTTTGGGACCGCGCAAGGTGATGTCGCCGAACCCGAGGAGGCGAAACCCACCGTCCGGCTCAACCTCTCTCTCTCCGAGCCGAGTGAACGTGGTTCCGCCGAGTTCAACTACAGCGAGCTGGTGGTCCCGGCGCCTTCACGCTCTTCTCAGGTGAGCCTCAGCGTACCATGACGTGAGCAAGGGGGGGAGGGGGGGGTCCTCCTCTGGTGCACTTGACCCGAATAAAAATCCAATATTGTCCTCCAAAAGTTCTTTACGGTAGCAAACGTGACTATATGAAACTGTTTGCCATCAGTTATTTTACAGAACATGCACAGTAAACACGTCATTAGCACCTTAGTTCATTTTCGCAATTTAAGGACTTCCAAGTAAAATTGACTTGACATGCCCCAACATTGCTTCTGTCTTTGGATCGCTAAATAAATAACACACCTTTACGACAAGTGACACTCATTGTTCTTTAACAAATGAAATCAGTTGCAATTACTAGTCACTCTGTAATTACCATGTTACCCCCTTTTGACTTTGTCTTGTAGGTACAACTTCCAGCAGCTTCAACTGCCCCAAAAGGACTCGCACCCCCCCTGGACCCCAACGACCCCCTCGCCGATGATGAGAGGGAGAGACGGGAGGTTGAAGCGTTGGCTATGAAATTTGAAAGCAAATATGTGAGTTTTGTCAGAGTTCTTGATAGAGCTCGGCGATACACACACATTTTTTAATTGCGTGCAGAAAAAGGAAATGACAGTGACATCCAAAATAAGCTTTCCTTTCCTTTTTGTATTCCCTCTTGTGGGATTTGCTTTCTCCTCGACTCAAACAAGCTTTGAAACTTTTTTTTTCTTTGCATGAACATCCATAAAAATAACACAAATATATATATATTTTTTTTCCCTGATGGATAATGTGAATAGAAATGCTTCCTCCTGGAATAATGTCCTTTTTCTCAAACGTATGCTAAAACAATCATTGATGAATTCCAGTGACAAATACTCGAATGAATCAAATCGATTGATCGCCCAGCAAATTCTTGGATAGTGTCGGTAAGCCAACGTGTCTGATCTTGGCGTGTTCTTTCTTTTGTGCATCGTTTGCAGGGTGGCGCCTCCAAGAAGAAGAAAAAAGACAGGATGCAGGATCTCATTGATATTGGTTACGGGTATGACGAGAGCGACCCCTTCATTGACAATTCAGAAGCCGTGAGTATTTCACATCATCAGGTTGGGTGGGGGGGGGGGTCCCCCTTGTCTCAATCCGTTCCTATTATGAGTTGGTGTTGCTACCAATTTATATTGGTCAAGTGCCCGTCTCTGGTAATAACTGGAGTAAAAGACCGTCGACGAACAGGAAATGAAATGATTTTAAAAAATAGTTGCGTAAAAACATTGTTGTCGTATTACAACACTCTTATTTCCTTTTGGCGCAGTATGATGAGCTGGTTCCAGCCTCTCTGAACACCAAACACGGCGGCTTTTACATCAACACCGGCACTTTGCAGTTCCGAGCTGCATCGGACTCCGAAGGAGACGATACGGAGAATAATCACGTCAAGGTACCTTCTTTGCATCTCCGCAAATGCGCAACTCTTCGTCTTTCAACTCACGCGATCGTACAAACCAACATCCGTCCACTAGAAGATGAAAGATGGAGAAGAGCGGGTGATTAAGAAGCGGAGGAAGAAGCAGGATGGTGCAGTTTTGGAGGAGAAGAAACCCAGGAAAAATAAAGTACCAAAGCCCGGGTAAGGTCTTCCAAAATTTGACAAAGCAGTTGCAACTGCCACTCGGCGGCTGACCAAACCATAGCGGCGCTCTGATTGGTTGGACGTATGAGTTGTGATATTCTTGTGTTACTTTTTTTGTCCTCCCGACAGAGTGTCGTCCTTGAATCGGCCAGAAAAGAAGAAGAGGAAGAAGCTGATGAAAGATTCCCTCCACCTGGCCAACATGTTGCGGCGCTTCACCCGCGAGAAGGAAGAGATGCGAAAGAGGAACGTGGCCGGCGCCGCCCTGCCGCGCCCCCAAGCCAAAGTGCCCGCCGCGAACCCCTCGCTCGTCAACAGCCAACCGAAGGCCGGCGGCGGCGGCGGCGACTGCAACATGGCCGACTTGACGTCCGACCCGGCCGTGATGTCGCTGCTCGGCTCGGCCAACAACGACGTGTTGCAGGACATGATGGGCGATCTGGACTTTGGGATGCTGGACTCTCCGCAGTCCTCCAGTCCTACTCAGGGTGAGAACGGCTCCTTGGGCCATAAGGCGGGCGCCGGACGAATGTCGCAGGGGAATATGATGAGCCCTCCGTCGCTGCCCGCCGGCCTCCCGGGTCCTCTCTTAAAGCGCATCGAAGACCTCAGAGCGGTACGAGAGCCGCCGTCTCACTTGCTATGTTGTCGCCCGTTTGGCTCGGCTTTTTAATTCGTGCGGAGAAGGCTAATAGGACACGGTCTCATCCTTGTCTCCCGTCACAGGCGTCCCGTCAGTTTGACGAAGAGGGCCGCAAGAAGTTCTTCACGTTGGACATGAATAATATCCTCCTCGAGTGAGTGGCGTTTAGCTTTTGATTTTCCTCTCACCATTTTGGGATTTCTCTTTAGTGAACATGTATGCGCGCCATTCAGGATTATTAGAACAACCAAATGTAGATGGCGAGAACACCACCACTCACCAGTTTGGCTAAAAGCTTCAACCATATTCTGCCTTTTATAGTTCGTGAGCTAAAATAGGCAACTACAGCATTTGCTTTTTTTTCCCTGTTTTGGCCACTCGAGCGGTATTTTTCGCTTTTGTATGATTGTATCTTATGTCTTCATAGCATAACCCTTCATCTTTGTGTGCGCGCGTGTGTGTGTGTGTGTGTGTGTGTACCAGTATCGATTTGCAGGTTCAGGAGCAACCGGCGGACGTTCGTTCGGCCGTGTACTCTCACTTGGAGGCCTTTGTTCCGTGTAACAAAGAAGGTCTGCTCAAGCGCCTTAAGAAATTGAGCCTCAACATCCAGGTAGGCGGCGACATTGCCATCATCAAGTCTTTCTTTTAAATCAGGGGTGTCAAACATACGGCCCGCGGGCCGCAAGCGGCCAGCACTGTGGTTTGATCTGGCCCGCAGGGTAATTTAAAAGTGAAAAAAAATGCATAAAAGACACGGAATGAACATTTTTAATAAGGTGCAATTCATGCAGTATCCGTTATTGATTTTATATACACGTGTAAATGGTTTAAAAATTCCTTTCCTTATAAATCTCGTTTAATCTTAAAAGTGCATTACGATATTTTTCAATACCAATCAGTTGTGTGCCTTTGTACAATCAGTGGGATCAGTTGCAATGCGTATATGTGAATGAGAAAAGTAAATTGACGAGCGCTTGCAAGCAGGCTCTCGATGGCGCGGTGAATGTCGCCCCCCTGCATCAAATCAACTGGCTGACGGCGCGGCCGTGTCCCCCTTTTGCCCAGGACGACCGTCTCCGCACGCCACTGCTCAAGCTGAAGCTGGCCGTGTGCAGCGTGATGCCAGAGCAAATTGCTCGATACAACATGGACTGCATCGCCAAGGTGGCAAAGTAAGTCCCAATCGGCGGGTTTTTCCCGCTCATCCTTTGGCACCGTCTGTCGTCCTTCCCCTTGACGCCTCGTTTGCGTACGTCCCACGGGACGCCGCTGACGCACCGCTCGTTTCTCAACGACAGACAGCACTGCGAGGAGGGGGAGAAAAACGCTTCCGAGGACGACGACGAGGAGAAGCCGGGCAAGAGGGTGTTGGGGCCTCGCAAGAAGTTTGTCTGGGATGACAAACTCAGGTGCGTGTCTGTGCCACACCGATTGCGCATCCGAGAGGGAAAACGTACAAACGGTTCATCTTCTATCAACACATACACACGAGCGGCCACGCGCACGGACGCGAGCTGCAAACGCGCACACGGAAATATCCGATTTTGTGTTTCGACAACACAAAGAATCTTCATTTCGTTCTCTGGGTTCCCTGTCACGCTTTTGTCAAGTTTTTGCGCGACTCTTTAGCTCTCAACTGAATAGCGCGCTTTATTTGTTTATGTATTTATTTATTTTTCGCTCAGGTTGTTGCTATGCAACTTGGTACGGGTGAAGCTAAGCTGCTACGAGTTGGAGGGCAAGAACGCTTCTCCGGAAGATTACCTCAAAGCTTTCATGGAGGCAGAAGTGAAACCTCTTTGGCCCAAAGGGTGGATGCAGGGCAGGTCTGTTTTTTTAAATTTTTTAAAATTAAATTCTCTTCCCCTCTTCCTATTGAACGTTCAGTGGCCAATCCCTTTTTTGTTGTTGTTGTTGTTGTTTTTGGAACTAGGATACTGTTTAAAGAGAGCATCATGGCTCACGGCCATCTGACCGGCTACACGTGAGTAAAGCGACGCCTGGAAACCGTTTGAGCGCAGAGTGACCAATCGCACTGATTTGACGTGTTCCTTTCAGAGCAAAGAAAAAGATTCCCTCCGCACCAAAAGTCAAGCCAAAGGTGACGCTTGTTTGTAGAACGACTCGTTTTTGTGTGAATGAGTGACACGTGATTGCATGTCGGATTCATACTCCGTCAAAGACAAGAATATGTCAATATTACAACTGTAATCTTTGTTTTGTCAGGAGGCAGCGTGGCTTCAGCGGACTCCGCCCTCAGCGGGCGTCGCCGCGTCCCCCGCCGGGCAGGTTGCCAAGCGAGCGTCTCAACCCCCGTCTGAGCCCATCTGCCTGGATTCCCTCGACGACGACCTGGCGGTTCCTTCCCTGGACTCCATCTCCCAGGCGCTGATGATCCTCGGCAACGCCGCCAAAGGCCTGGCGCACGGGGACGCCCCTCCCTCCCCGGATAGACCCAAAGGCGTCGCCAACCCCGCCGCCGCTGCCCCCCACGTCTCGGCCCTCGTCCAGCAGCAGCAGAAAAAGAACTCGGTCGGCGCCCCCGGCTCCGGCAACCCTCGCCACGCGTTCCCCTCTCCGTCGCCCCCCGCCCCGCTGTCTCGCCCGCCCTCGGTCACCTTTTTGCCCGCGTCGTCGATCCGGGTGGACGCTGCGGGGGTCGTGAAGGGCTTGGGGCAGGCGCACAGACACTCGGCGTTGAGCACTCAGAGACCCGTGGGCGTCGCCGTGCCGAAAGTCAACTCCCTCGCATCTGCTTCGGTGCCTAAAGCCCGCCCTCCGCCCACCGCGTCGCCCCTCGCGCCTCCGGGATCAAAGATGGCGGTTTCGGCTCCCGCGTCGGGCCTCCTCAAATGCAGCAATAATAAAGGAGTCCACAGTAGCGACCTCGTCGTCATGACGTCGCCTGCGTCGCGACAACCGACAGCCCATCCGTCGTCCGTGCACATGAGCCCCAAAAGCTTCCTGGCGACACGCCCGCCCCTCACCCCGCAGAACAAAGCCTCCGCCGTGCCCGCCGCCCACCCGGGAGTTCAAACGACGCAGCCGTCGGGCTTCATCACCCCGATGCACGCCACTCTCACCAAATCCGGTCACAGCGGCATCACGCCGGTGGTCAAACTCACGCCTCGCACCCTCAACTCGGCCGTCACCACCTCTCCTCGCACCCCGGGCTCGGCCGTCACCACCCCGTCTCGCGGCCTGGCTTCGGTCGGCCCCGCCCAGGGCGTGGCCGCCCCGTCCCGCAGCCTCAGCTCGGCCGTCGCCACCTCCTCCCGCGCCCTCAACTCGGTCGCCGGCGCCTCGTGTTCGCCCGTCCCCAGGTCCCAGGCGACACCCGCCATGCAGCAGTTCTCCTCCAAAATCCCCGCGGGTTTCCGCCCGCCCTTCTCAGGTGCCCAATCCGGGGCGGCCAAGGCGGGTCCGGGTGGCTACGCTCCCCCCGGCAACCAGAAGACCCCCGTCATCAGCAGCAGCACAGCCAACAGTAGCCTTATCAGCACGTCATCCATAAGCAAACATTCAGGAAGTGCCACCCCCCCGACGGCGCCCTCCACCAACACGGGCCAGCGCCAGAGGTCGGGCGGGGTGACGACGTCTCAGGTGGCCAAAGCGGTGACGTCGGTCCCGTTGTCGTCGGCCACTCCTCAGCTGCCTCAGGTTGGTGCTCTCACGACCCCCCTCCCAACTCCATTTAACCCTGGAGAACCCACGGGGTCAAATTTGGCCCCTATAAATTCTACTACTCAAATGCTACCCTTAAATCCCAAAGGGTCAAATTTGGCCCTAATCCCAAATTAGGATTAATGTATTGAATATTTGAAAAAACATATTTTGGTGTTCAGTAGACATATACAGTGAAACTCCTCTACAACGAAATCTACATGGGTGAAAATACCCCCTAGTGTGAAAAAATCTTCATGCATTAACACCACTCCCACTTTCCTGTTTCAAATTTGCTACAGTGAAAAACCCCCTGTTGTGAAAAATCTCTTGCTGCAAACATGATTTTGTTGTAGTGGAGTTTCACTGTAGCAGTCATTTAATGTAAAATTCATTATATTCCAAAGAAGAAAAGGGGTCTTGGGTTCTCCGGGGTTAAGATGCAAACCGTTCTTGTTGATTTTCTCCTTTTTTTTTTTGCTCAGGCATCATCAGCAGGCGGCAGCGGTCTACTGGGCTCCGCCCCGTCTCTTCCTCTCGGCTTCGGGATGCTGGGGAGTCTGGTTCCCGTGTCGCTTCCCTTCCAGTTCCCCCCGTTGCTCAACTTGCCCCCGTTGGGCGCCGGCGGCTCCAGCGCGCCGCCCAATAGCGCTGCGGCTAGTAGCAATGCATCCTTCTCTTCGTTGACTCAGAGTGAGTGCGGGCCATCCACCTACATGGGGTTTAAAAAGTCTACACACCCCTGTTGAAATGCCAGCTTTTGGGGATTGGGAAAAAAAAATCGCTTGCTGGCCCGGTCCCTCCCCCCGTCTGTTCTTGTGTGCTGATGTCTGCCGTCTCCAATGTTGCGTTGGTCTCATTCCCCATCTGCCTTTTTGTTTTCTTTCTTGGGTCGTTCTTCTTACCTTTCCGTTTCCTTGTGCCCTCCTTTTCACACACCCCTTCCTCTGTGCCCCCGTCCTGTCTCTCCTCAGATCTATATAAGAGTCTCCAGTCGGGGTCTCAGGTTGCTCTGCCTCCTCACTTGCAGCTCGCTTTCTCAGGTAAAATGTGAGCCTCCCTGCCCTCCACCTTTCCACTGTTTCTCCTTTCTTGTCTTTTCAATGTGCTCTGCTCATCCTGTACCCCCCCCCCCGCAACCCTCCGAACATGTAATATAAGGCGTTTTTAAGCCCAAAACCATGTATAGTACAGCGTTTTTAGTCCATTTTTAGTCGAAAAAATGACCATGTATAGTAAGGCATTTTTGGCCCCAAAAAACCTGACCATGAATACTAAGGCGTTTTTAGCCAATTTTTAGCCGAAAAAAACGACCATGTTTCGTAAGGCGTTTTTAGGTCCAAAAAACCCCGGACCATGTATGTATGTATGTACTGTATGTCATCATCAAAGACATTTCCGTAAATGCTGGAGCTTGTGATTGACAAGAAAACAACTTTCTTGTTTCCGTACAGATGTCAGCCAAAGCCAGAGTGGAGACGCCAAGAGGAAGACGCTATGATAGCAGTCGGGGGCCAGACCACTTTTCAGGAATGAATTTTCAAAGGAAAAACAAAACCATTTGGATCACTTTTACATCCCTGACAGCAAAACAAAACGACAAATACAACTTGTCGATGTTTACAAGACAGACCTATATCACTGTGGACAGGGAGAAGGCACTTGTGTGGGTCTGTCTGTATGCACCGTGCGCTTGTGTCCGTGTGTGTGTGTGTGTGTGTGTGGCCGCCCGTGTGTATATGTTGATAGAAGATGAACAGTGTGCCTTTTGTATGTTTCCCTCTCTGATGCATGGTCAGTGTCTACATGGTGCTCTTTTTAAACCACAGTGAAATGATCGCTGACTTTTGTAAGAAAAAAAGAAGCACATAGCTGAATTGCAGCTTTTTTCCAATTCCCCAAGCTGAACACTTTTTCTACTGAATTCTTCAATGAGTTCCATTCTGTACAGTACTGAAACCTTTTAATTAAAAGTCCTACTCTTCACATGCTCATGACTATTGGATGCTGTGTGTGTGTGTGTGTGTTTGTCTCGAAGATGGATTGACGCATTTGCATTTGACCTCGCAACAACTTGCGTGCTTTGGAACAAAGTCAACATGACACCACAATGAATAGGCAGTGTCGATTTTTTATCAAGCCTTAACATAATCCAAAAGAACTAAACGGTCAATGACGGAAGCAAAGCTTTCAAAGCATTGTTGAGGAGAACGTGAACAGCGTCAAATCAAACAGAGAAAAAAAAAAAAGGGCAAAAAGGCAAACTTCAGGGAAACAAAGATGGAAAAAAGGCAAAGGTCTCTTCTGCGGGATCCACGTCTACTTGACCAATGGCCTGGTCTTATCGTCATCGCCGCACTGGTGCGCTTTGTACTTTTTCACCTCCGCCATGTACTTTGACCAAGCATCACTCTTGCCGGGCGTCGTCTGCGGGAGAAGACGCGGCATGTCAAACCGGTTCGGGTTCACACTCTGATCCTTCTCCTTACCTCTGTGTCCTGTTTCTGCTTCTTGGCAACCATGCCGGTCTTAAGGAACACACCGCCTCTGCGCTTCCCCACCTGGGTTAGGGCATAGAAGACTGACAGCGTTATAGGAGGCCTTGCCTTGGCAACGAAGGAGACTACACCAGAGCGGGTCTACATTGTCTGCTGCCCAACCACCAGCCTCATCTGTGGAGAACATTCCCCAACTTAACCCATCTAATAGTGTTGATGATACAATCCTCACAAAAAAAAAAAAAGTTAAGTTGCTGGGCTTTTGGGTGAAGCTTCACTTGACCTTCTCGAAAACCTTTTTAATGCACGTGTCCAACTGTTCAGCAATCGGGAAGAAGCTGAACTGGAAATATCACATGCATTGAAAAGGTTAAACATGTTCACCTGTTAAGGTTATCATGCATTTTTAGTTCATCCTGAAAGTTCACCCTAACCGCTTGTGAGTTGGCCAATTTCGCTATTTCTATGACAATGGCTGTCAGTTTGGATGTGCTATCTGCCAAACCCCTTACAAAGCTGGTGACCGGAGGGGGCTTCTTATGTCCTTGCTCTCCATCTGCCCCCTGCGCCTTTTTCCTCATCTCCTCCTCCATCTTCTTCTTGAACATCTCCATGAAGCTGCCGTCGTTGGCGAACGCGTTGCCCGAAGAAGACGGGACTTCTTGTTGGCCCGCGGACGGGGACGAGGGGCAGCCGCCGTCCGAGTCCCCGCCGCTGCTGCTGCTACCGCCATCGACAGGGTGCGATTTCCCCTGTCTGCGCCTTTGTTCCATGTTTAGGGACTGCGGCGGTGTCTCGGTGTTCGGGAGTTGCCGGGGACCTCCAGTTAGACGACGGGCTGCTCCGCTTTATATGGCTTCGTTGTTTGTGGTTTAGCTCGACGGCGTCTTTTAAAAACGAAAACAACGCATCCCTTCCGAAAAAAACGAAGTCAAAAACAGTCGACGTGAGCCACACTTCGAGGGGAAAAAAACCCACAAAAGCAGCAGTTGGTTCGAAAGCTAATGTTGCTAACGCCGTCTGGTCGACTCTACCCTCGGATACAAGAGCGCCTATTTCGGCTGGTGACGTCTTTACGGTGACAAAATTGAACGTTGGACCCCGCAAGCGTTAAATACCCGCGTCCAGGCTCGTCGAATTTGTAGAGTGGTCCAGTGTTTTGGGCTAGGTTTTCACTAAGCTCATCGCTCGCCGTCGGCCATGTTTAGGTTATCAGTGACGACACGTCGTGGGCGTGGTTCCAACTGCCGTACAGGAAGTCGAACTTGCTATTTTACTGCTGTGAGATGTAAATAACGTGAGATTAATACCATAATTGCCAAAGTCATTTTTTGACTTTGTCATACATCAATCAAAAATACAAGGTAAGTACCCAAAACACAATTTAAAAAAAAAAACGTTTTCTCCCGCATCAACATTTTTGAACAGGGATGAAAACCAAACCAATCACGAGCTTCACTCTTCAAAAATATTAATCGCTGTAATCAAGCACAAATCACCACTTGCCATATTCGATCATAAACTCCCATTTATTTGTAGTGCAAAAGTAGAAAGGACATAGACTACTAAATGTTCAGCTTGCCTGATCCCTCTTGTGAGACGTACAGTACACCATCATCTGTGTGACCAATTCTGAGAGTCATCCCAATAATTGGGCAAGAAACACCTAACAAACTTATTTATGAACCACAAAAATGTGCACACAAATGTCGGCTGGAAAGACAACAGCATATGTTGACAGGGATGAAGGACAAGACACAAAGCAGCAGCTTTGACATGGGATGCACTGTATTATTATGACACGCTCAAATGAGCTCATCTGTAGAAAATAAGCAGTGATAATAAATGTGTCATCTATCGAAGGCTACAGTGTATATACTCCGTTTTCTTGTGAACAGACAAACTCCAAATGAGCATTCCGCCGTTTTTAGTGTTGCGACATGTCGATCACACTGTGTAATAGTCATGCATTAGGAGGCCTTCAGTGGCCTACATTCACATTTGTGTAGATTCAAAAGTGGTGCGTGCGTTTAGGTTTGACCAACAACCCATGACCCTGCTTCAAATGGGGAGGAAAAAAAGTCACATGCAAATAAAGTTCATCAATGAAAACAAACAAAGTGGGACATGCTATTCAACTAACACCTTATGAAAAAGGTAACAAAAGGAGGAAGGATTCAGTGTTCGTGGACTGCAAGTACCAAATGCTCCATTTTTAAGCACACAGGAAGGATTTGGTGTCTTATTGAAGGCACTCCACAAACGCACTGCTCAGGGAAAGTGCTTTTGGCGAGAGTTCTGAGGAGAATGTCATTCGTGTGAAAACAAGACTGAAGATAGGACATCTTCTCTTGCACAGCTTAAGGCCTTTCATAGAAAAAGGAGCCGGAAGAGAAAAGTTCAATTGGTTGTACAGTGTATAAATGGAGGTATCTCAGTGTTGATTAGCGCCTACCGTAGGACGGGTGATCCAAGGCCACATTTCTATTCTTCCTCAGTTCCCCGTGTCCTCACGAAGCACTACTTGAGTTCAATGGACCTCTGAAGTCATCCCCACCCACATCTTAACACTATCGCCATTAAGAGTGGCTTAAAATACATTTTAAAAGGTTTAAAAAAAAAAAAAAAAAAAACATAGTAGTGTTCTAAAAAAAAAAAAAAGAAATAAAAGTCACCTTATTTAAAAGGTGAGACAGTCTTTTTTTTCCTCAAGCATCAAGGTCCCCGTTTTTCAGTTTTTGCTCTTTCCACGTGAGATACAAAACAGTCGCATCTCCGGAAATCCTGACGGTACCACGTTGAGCCACCAGAGGGCACGTATGAGCGGCAAAGCTGCAAAAGGCACGGAGACTAGAAGGAGTGCAGCGAGGGGCACCTCTCCGGAGGGTTTCCTTCCAAGCCTTATCTTGGTTGGGGCCGAGTGAGGCCTCTCCTGGCATTGGTGGCCATCCTCTGCTGGGCCAGGAAGGACATGGCCTGGTTGGGCGAGCTCAGCCGCTCGCCCGTCACTCTCTGATGCAAGGCCATTCCCTGAAAGGAGGCCAGGCGGGTCGATTATTCATTTTCCCCTCCCAATGTGAAAAACAACAAAATGTGAAGACCTCTTACCATGTTGTACCAAGCGCTAATGATGAGTTTCTCTTCCTGGTCATGTCTGGATCGACTCTTCTCAACATCACGCTGAGCACAGGAACACATGCACACACTTTTTCAGTCAAGTCAAAAAATTCCCTTACAATATGTTCTCTGCAGCTCCACTAGTTTAAAACATGGCATTCAGATGAATACTGAGTGTTTGGAACACGAGTGAAGCAGCAAAAATCCACCCGTCCTAAAACGCCTGTACCTCCAGGTGATGGATTTTTCTTTCTTTCTCCGTCAGCTGGTTCTTCAAGGCCTGAATGTCAGGAGTCACGGTCACAGGCTGTTGCTTTGGATCCAGGGTCTCGATCACCTATCGGCGCACACACAAAATGAAGCGCAGGTTTTGGAAAGACCTCACACGTGAAACCTCAGGTTACGAATTTCAAATCGTTCCGTGACGGCGTCGGCAAACCCAAAGGTAATTCTTTTGGGCAACTGTCAAGTCATGCCGTGCCAAACGGCATGTGAGACTGCTGACAAAGAAGGGGGACCCACAGGGAAACAGAGCACGACTGGGCTTCCTAATAACAGCATTGGTAGCAATTTTCAGTTTTTTTGGGGGGGGGGGGGCATTTGAGAAAATATTTCCTTCCCAAATTTTGTTTGCAAACGATATTGCTCATCAAGCAGGTCGTTCGTAAATCAAGGATCCACTGAAAAAAGTTCCAGACCGTTCTGGCCTTGTCCATGTAGCGCTTGTATCGCTGCTCCATCTGTTTCATGTCCTCGTCCTTCTTTCGCAGGATCTCCTGCAGTTCATCGATCTTCTTTGCCACTGGGAGACACATGAGGGTAAAAATGCAAGAAGAGGAGGACTGAGCATTTCCTGTGTCATCTCCAACTGAAGCAGTTCAACGAAGAGAGACTCAACTGTTGCTGTCCGCCCGGGGCTCCAGGTCATCAATGACTTCTCTTTTCCTTTGGAGATCCGTGTGAGCTTCGTGGAGCTTTTCCCTGGAATGAAATCTTACATGAACCTTTTTTTATTATTATTTTTTTAAACGATAGAATATCAACACTACTGGGAGGACTTACAAATGTTCTTCCAGCTTCTTCTTCAGTAAGGAGGACTATATAAAAACAAACAAACAAGGAAAACACATTAAACTCCAACACTTGCTCAAATGGGACACACACACACACACACACACAACAACAACAACACTCCAAATAAAAGCTGTGAAAGTCAAGCTGTCCAAGGGTTGAATCACAGGCCATTTGGACAGAGGGTGGGCCGTACTTACGATAGCCTGATTTTGGCACGGTTGTTCGGTGGGGCGGGCGGGTAGCGACAGGACAGGACAGGACAAGACAGACAGACAGACAGACAGACAGGGCAGGCGTTAACGGTGAATCAGCAAACACGGCTTCAGTTCCCACACGTGACACACGTCAAAGTCAAACAAAGACTGCAACTCTGACGGGAAATCTTTTTTTTTCCTTCTCAGGCTTATAACGTGCCCAATGAAGTGGAGTCGCCCTTGTTGTGATCATTTGCCAATCACTTGCAGACTTTGACGACTTGGGGAAGGGCTCAGCCCCAGTTGCGGGGGAAGAACTGTATTGCTCGACTGGCGCTTTTAGAAAATCGAGACAGTTTTCTTTAGATTAAAAAAAAAATAAATTATGATGCACAGTATGACCATTGTAATTATGGGCCAATTTTTTCTATGATTCGCCTTTATAATTGCAGATTGTAATTGATCATGACAAGGTATGGAGTGAGATTCATCCATCAAAATGGGGGGGGGGGGGCTGTGCATGTGTGTTTATATCTTGTCAATGTAAGAGATTGGCAAGTGGCTGAAGTGGATGGGGGGGGGGGGGGGGACAAGCACTCACATCCTCCGTCTTGCTGTCCTGCTCTTGAAGGGCTTTCTGGAGCTCCTCCACCTGCGAACGCAGCTCGGAGATCTGCTGGTGTTGCAGCCTGCGGGGGGCGGGGGGGGGGGGGGGGGGACACAGAACAATGGCAGGATTGTTGAAGCGCCGGTCAAGAAGAGAGGGAGAGATGAAACATCAAAGTGAAGCGCGTGGGAGGAAGACAAGTAGAGCGAAGCGTCGATCCTTGTGCGTGTGCGTGCCGCCGGGGCCGCGCGGCGCTGCGCTCGACTGAGCATGCCCACTGCACTCCTCTCCTCTCCTCCTGTTACTGAAGATGCTTCCCACACCCTGGGCCTGGTGTTGCCTGGCTACGCACACGCACGCACACACACTCGGTCCACCCACATGTCCACATGCCCGCAGGCATATAAACACATTCGCGCGCACAGACAAGAGACAATCTGGCTTTCTGCCGTCTGTCCTCCAGTGCGGCCCACACAACTCAGCTGAGCACACAGTCCAGAGGGCGAGTTGACATTTAGGCAGATATCACTCCTACCCATCCACCAAACACCCCATCTGAATGTCAAGGAACACACAATATGGCGGCACCGAGCGGGGTAGGAGTCCATTTATTCCTGCTACGTAGGTCGTCGACAGCGGGCTGTCAGTCAACCTAACCTGTTTTGGGTTTCCAGGGCATTCTTGCTGCGCTGAGCCCCCTCGAGCTCAGCGTGCACCTCCGCTACTTTCTGCCTGTAGGTTTCCTCCTGGACGCACAGCATCTTGTTTTCACTCTGCAAGCGCACCATTGTCTCCCTGGAATCAACGTGAAGACAAGAAAGCGAGCGAGAGGTGAATCAAGATGATGGGGGAGCGGGGGGGGGGGGCTGCCTTTGCACATCAACCTTAATACATACTTGAGCTCAGTGGGCATGATTTCTGCGGCCAGGTTTCCCACCGTGGCCCCATTGTCGCGCAAGCCTCCTGTGGAGAGATTATTCGGTAGCAGATGAAACCTTTCGCAACGGATTTTGGGGATATTTTCATTCAAACAACTGCCACCACCGTGTGGCTGCCCAAACACAAACACTGCATGGAAACGAGCCGAGCCCCGATCGACGGCGCCGCGCCAATGCTGACTGTAGATTTGAATTCACAACTGCTGAGGTTTTGTCAAGTTGCAAATTTTTTTTTTTTTAGGAGATCCATTTCTTCAACACTGACTGTCAGTCAATGGCATCCACGTTAGGCTCACCTGCATCGCTGAGACACTTCTGCTGGACCTGCGCACACCGTAGCTCATCATTTGTCTCCCGAAGGGTGTCTCTCTGGGTCATCAGGCGCTTAAAAAAAAATAAATAAAAATGTCTTGCGTTTGGGCAACAGAGAATGTGTCTATTTGTGATGCTGGACAAACCCGATTCCAACGAACTTAGGACGTGTGTGAAACTCAAAACAGAATCCACTGATTAGCAAATCATGTTCAACCAACTGTTTGTGGGATGTGTTGCAGCCAGAAAATGTCAAGTGAATGATTATTTGATAAGGTTTAGCAGGGTGAACGTGAAATGTCTTATTTTGACATGTACGCAATTAAATATAGGTTTGAACACGATTTGCTAATCATTGTACAGTGAAACTCCTCTAAAACGAAATCATGTTTGCAGCAAGACATTTTTCACAACAGGGGGTTTTTCCACTGTAGCAAATTTGAAACAAGAAAGTGAGAATGGTGTTAATGCATGAAGATTTTTTTCACACTAGGGGGGTATTTTCATCCATGTTGATTTCGTTGTAGAGGAGTTTCACTGTATTCCGATTTCATTGAAGTTCAACACGACGTGTACCAAGTTGACGGGAATCGCGTTTGTGAAACAACTTTTTCGATGTGAGCGACTGACTTCTTTCTCTTTCTGGAGCGCATCATATTTGTCATGAAGGTTCTTGTACTCAAACTGCCACTTCTCAGCTTTCGTGGCCTCGGCCTGGTGCTTGGCGTCAAGCTCGTGAGCCTGCAAGTCAGAAGGGGCACGGCCGCAACGGCCGCGTGAGCAAGAGACTTGCAACGCGGCTCCCGAAGCACGGGCCAGACAGACTGCGTTTAATAGCACTTTGATGTCGAGGCGGGAAAAAAAAGTCTGGCTCCGCCTCCTCTCTCCCCGCCTCCTCCAGCGCTTGCCTGTTTCTTGTACGTGTCCATCTGAGTGCGAAAGATGTTGGCCTTGCGGAGCTCCTCCTCCAACTCGCAGGTGCGCTGCATGTACACGGTGTTGCGCTCCTCCAGGAGGCGCACCTGTCGGCGCAGGTCGCCCAGATCTTCCAGCTTCCTCTTGTAAGTCTCCACCAAGCTTTCGAGCTGGTTCACCCGGTCGGAGGAGTGCCTGAGGGGCGGCGGAGAAGGAGAAGACACCCCGGAGGATATCGTTCCGTGATTGGCTCCTGACTGGGGAACGCTAATGACGCAAAGCAGCAGCATCAATGCATGAAATTTCTTCTATCAACGCAGATGTCAGAGTGAGGAGGTGAATGGACGTCTGTGTGTGGGCAGTGTGGGAGTTGTTTCTGTGAGTGGAAGATGAGAATGGAGCTTTACGCGAGTCACATGTATTGCCACGTTCGATTGTGTTTTTCGACGCGTCATTTCAGACGTCAAAAGGGAGTCGTGGGTGAAAAAGTGCGGCAACTATTAAAAAAATTATTGGTGAGAAAATACTGTGATCATTGGGAGGTTTGTTCAAAAACAAACATTGATATTCTCCGACAGGTGATGACTTGAAAATTATGCCGAGTGCCATTTGTAAAAAAAAAAAAAAGACAAACATTTGACATAATTAACATTAACTTGTGCTAAGCATGCTGCTTGGAGAGCAAGACGAGCTTCTGTAGCCTGTTCTCCATGACTGGGGACATCGTTGCGGTCGCAAACATCATCATCGGCACCAAACGCAAGCAGAGAGAAAGTGTGCGCGGAACTCAAATAAAGGTGCGCCGTGTGCACAAGGACTAATTGCGTATGGAAACTGGAGTTAATAACGTGACTCAAGTTTGTTTGTACTGCTGTCGTCGTCGGCCACTGAGTGAAGACACCAATTTTGGGTCAAGTAAGCGCGCCTTGCTTTCGTCTTTTTAAGTCTCCAAAACTTGCACCGCCGTGTGAACATGCACAAAGGGGGAAATAAGGGGAAGCGGTCTTACCGGAGAATATCCATCTCATCTTTGAGGGCTTGCGCTTCGTGCGCCAGGCCGGTCAAATCGTCGTTCCTTTGCTGCACGTTGGCCAGCTCGCGCTCCAGCACGTCGGCGCGCACGCGCGCGTCATCGCGACTGCTCTCCAGTCTGACACGTGAAAATGATTTTCACGTACATGAGCACCCTCGACTTTGATGACATTCAAAGGATTCAAAGACATCAAACAAAGCCCGATGTCATGAGATTCTATCCGGTCACAACCGTCTTGGGACTATTTACCGGTAGTTCTCGTCTTGGAGCTGCTCCATTTGACTCTGCAGCAGCAGCAGCTTCTTGCCGGTGATGGCGGTACCGGAGATGTCCAGCGAGTCGCAGCGGCTCAGCTCCTCTTTCAAGGAACGGGTCTCCGTTTGGAGCGACAACTTCTCCTCCAGAGCCACGGAAAGCTGTGGAGAAAAATGGAGGGAAAAACAAAAAAAAAAAACATGAGAGAAACACTGCGAGAAAAAGGCGTCCATTCAGGAATATGCATTAAAATGGGACCGATCGTTGTTAAGAGTGAAGACAGACGACGAGCATTCTTGTGGGAGCGACGGAACGGAACGGAACGGTGCAAGCACATGACGGAGTCGAGAGAAAATAAACTGGCCACTTTTTGTGCATACGCATGCTATGTTCCCATTTTACATGCTTACTCCTCAAGACTTAAAGTCAGCTGGTATCAAATGTTCCCAAGGCGGATGGAAAGCGCCTCAATGGCAAAGTTGTTCATTTTAGCCTTCGGGTCAAGCGACAGATAACAAATGTGCAAGGAGCGCATACGGTTCTGAGGTCGGTCGGGAAAAAAAATGTGTTTGACTGAGGAAAAAGTACGCGGTGGAGAGTATATTGTCAAAATGTAGCTGTGCAAAGAGGCGGGGCCGTTTTGGGTTAGACAAGCTAGCAATGCGATATTGAAAACAGGGGGCGTGGTGGCCACTTACCTGCCGGAATCCTCGGACCCTACGCGGCGCTTTAAGGACAGATCGCACGCTTTAGCAACAGGACCACCGACAGCAAATACATTTTCCAAACAACAAGTGACTAATGGCCCAAGCGTGGGCGACGCAAGTCAACAAAACAGGTGGGCCGAAAGCCCTGGAAATTGGAGTGTGCTGCAGCTCCATCCAAAGCCAACGTGTCACTTTTAGCTTGATGTTATGCAACTGTGTGTGTGTGTGTGTGTGTGTGTGTGTGAGAAATTCAATACAATACAAAAAAGAAACCTCCCCAAAACAAGCCAGGGTTACATAACATCCAATCAAAAGAAAACAAACTCAGACGTTCTAATCAATAAGGGCCAGAATACATCAACAGGCACTGGCGTGCACGCCCCCCCCCCCCCCCCGCCCCCCAACACCCCCACACACACCGTGCTGCAGACTAATTCTTGATGTTTGCCTGTTTTTTTCCCTTTTTTTTTAAACTAACCTGATGTTCCAGGTCTCGACAGCGCTGACGAAGGTCCTCTTTTTCACCCGCCTCCTCACTTAGAAAGTAATACTTTCTGGACTGCAAACACGGAATAGACAAAAAAAAAAAAAAAAAAAGTAAAGACACCTCTCATGTGCGGGTGCAATTTGGAGGACACTGATAGTTTGTTGAAAGAGGAGAGAGACAAAGGGTTTGTTTGACCTGGTAGTCAAAGTCTCCATAGGTCTCTGGGCTTCCTGGTTCGGATGAGAGCTCTCTTGATAGAAGCTACAGACAAACAACACAACATGAATTCTGCCCGGAGCTTATTAAATACAGCGACTAAATGTCGATAAAGAAATATACAGACACAGTCTAATCGAGGTTTTTATGAGAGCACAAAATGCTTTCTGGCACGTAGTTCCGTCTCTGGTGATTAAGACGGATTTGTTAATTGTGAATGAACAAAAAGGACTTAAAAGTATGTCTGATGCAAACCCCGGAGTGGATCTCAAGCAGCCGACTTACCTCCTGAATGGCTGTCATGACGACGTGCTGGACAGATTCCTCAAGTGTCATTATCTGCTGGATTTGCTCTGGGTTTTCGACAAACAAGAGAGATCGCATGCAGCCAAAAAAAACAGATTAGCGACAAATACCCGAGTGAAAAGAAAACTAGCGCCGCTTATTTTGCCAAAGACTTGGAAGCGGCTTAGCTTGCGTGACCTCAGCATTTTGATGCTCTTTACAAAGCGTAAGCTGCAAATTGTTCGCAAATCAACGCCAACGGTGTTGGAAAAACAAAAATCGCGCCACGTGAACCTCAGCTAGTACTGTCCCCCCGCAGAGATTGCTTCACATCGAGTTTCAAGACTGGCGTTTCTTTTCGAATCCCCGTGAAATGCCGCCTTTACCTTGTTTCTTCTCACAGCTGACAGCGCAGCCCAAGACGAGCTGCACCAGTTTGCCCAACTCGGTGACGTCGCCCATCTCACCGATGAGACTCACGTCTGGCAAATGCTCCTCCGACACCTGGTGACCCAGGATCTATTGTTGCGGATCAGAAGATATCACAAAGCTTTAAACTGGCCAACGAACTTTGTGTGAACATTTCAGAGAAGGCCCTTTTCATCCCAGCCGTCACCTTGCACCACAGATGGCAACACTTTTGCCCAAACGGTTGATTTATGAGCAAATAAAATGTTTTGATCAAAGTATCGTTTTCCTTACGTTGTGGTAATATTCCAGCATGCTCTTGAGAATCTTTTTCAAGTTGCTGACCTACAGGAGAGAAAACATGAGCGGCCTTAATCATTTTCAACAATCGAAAAGACGTCGTTCTCGAAGAATTTGTCATTCGTTGCCTTGAGGCGCCAGTTGTCCCCGCTTTCCTCTTTGATCCGAGCCAGCCAGGTTTCATTGAACCAAGAGGGGTCTCTGATGACCAGGGCAGAGGAGAAAACACGTGACATCACAACTCTGGTCTCTTCCGTCATATGTCAGAACAGCACCAAGACTGCATGACGCAGTGGAAGGGGCCAGAAATGCATCAACAAGCGGCGTTGCGTCATGTGTAATTTGCGTAATTTCATGCAGGTCTTCGGCAAATCTGAGAAGGTTCAGCCTTGAAAGCTGCGAGCATTATTAACCCTACAAGAGTCTTTTGCCTTTTGGTGAGGAGGGCTACCAGTGATTAAGAGGAAACGTGGTATTGAGAAATGCAATTCAAATATTTTCAGAGTCACAACAATGAACTAAATATGTCTCATTAGCGGCCTTTCGTTATAGCTCATGATGTGCATTTAAATTTCGCTAAATGACATAAATATTCTTACATTGTGTTTAGCACATGCGCGATGGCCACTCCACTTGTTAGGTCTTGCTTGCTGTTGCATGACGGCACCTGAAATGTCTGCAACTGAGAACAGTGTCACCAAAGGTGTTACAATAGTTAGCTCATACATTTCAAAACACTGCCACACATTTTACGCCCAAAATGTCAAAGATAAATGGTTAACACGTGACTGCCAACCTGCGAATGAGTGTACGGCACAAGTACACCATTCAGTTGGTTTAAATCAGAGATTTTCAATGGGTAGGTGGGTCACCAAAAGGTTGTAGAGAAAAAAAATACAGGGGGTCCTAGGTTCCTGATGGTGGGTTTTTTTCACATTACTTTCTTCAAAGCATTCGAGTTAATTAGACACACACCTGAAACACACCGCTTCTTTGTCTTGGGGAAGGTCAAAAGAAATCAACCAAGATATATGAGGAATAGAATTTTGGACTTGCACAAGTCTGGTTCATCCTTGGGTGCATTTTCCAGATGCCAAAGGTGCCACGCTCAATTATACGCAATTTGATATATTGGGATTTAGCAGACAGGTTTATTTTGATTGAAACGCTACGAGGTAACACTCAAGGATCACAACTTGGACCATACGTCTGTTTTAAGGACATGTTACTTCGCCGACGCTGCAGCTGAGTAAGGCAAAGACACACACGGCAAAGTAAACAGGTTGTTCGGCGCGAGTTAGCCGTGCAGGTTAGCGTCGCTAGCTTACGCGCGCTCCACTTCACCGGTCTACGCGACGGCTACTTCGATCATCTCATTTTTGGTGATATTTTTTTTTACAAACAACGTTTCATCGGCTCCAAACTTTAACTAGCCACTGTCGTCCCGTCCACCTGTTAGCGATTAGCAATGCGACGCGGCTAAAGTCGAACTTACCCATGTTAGAAGTGAATCACACAGCTCGGCTTTGTCCAGGCTCATATTGCTGTTTTTTTTGTGCGTGTTTTGTTTTGTTACCCGTGAAAGGTTCAACTTATGTGTGTGAGGAAGCGAACGGTGCGTCTAACACGTGCTGTCAAAGTTACTTTCGGACTCCGAACACTTTTCCACGTCATTCAGGCTGCCGTGGCCTCCTTGTGCTCCTGCCTGCTGTCTCCCCACTCCGCTCGTCTGTCTCACCTCCAGCCGGCCGAGCGAGCTTCCGTATTTAGAGCGTTTCTATGGAAACGGATTAGGTTACGGGTCAGCTTGGCTGGAATGAATGGGCTCAATGTGACAAGAACAATGACAACAACGCACTTCACGCAAAGTTTCGGAATTATTTTGATTAAAAAAAAAATAATAATAATGAATTAAAATAAATAACTAAACAAACAAATAAATACATTAATGTGTGTGTGTGTTATACTTTATACATACATATACGAACACACGCACACACACACACACTAAATTGATCGCACAGCAACACTGTTTCGAAGGCGAATTGTATTTTACGAGTTCCCAAAAGCACCACTGGATGGCTCTAGTTGACCAATGGCCTTATAATAAAGGTGACTGCACAAGAGGCTGCTTCAAACCTATCATTAAAAAAAAAAAAAAAAGTGAGAAGTGTCTTGGCAAATAGCTCCAGCGATAAATATAAGCTTTAATTGAATTGAATTGAATTGAATACAACTTTATTGTCAAATGTGCTGTAGGTATGTGTAACATACAGCACAGATGAAATTTCTTCTTTAACAAATCAGAACTAAGTAGTTCTTTGACTAACAGTCGGAATTGTGTTTCCTTCCTGAAAATTTGAAATGGGTAAACTAACCTGTGAATATTTTTCACGCTGATTTTTTTTCTTCTTCATCAATAAATAAATACATAGAGCATGATAGGGATTTTCATGAAGACTGTAGTGACATGTAGATGTTAAGTTGTGATTATGCCACCAGGTTCCGGTCAGAGGCCTGTGTGTGTTTCCCCTGCCTTTGAATACTAACTAACATGCCGTCACACACGTACACACACACACTCCCTCTTCCTTGGTATTGTAAATGCCTGCTTCTGGCCTCATGTCTGCATCCTTATTTGTCATCAAACAGGGATTAATCACACAGAGAAATTATTCCCACGATTTCCACTTTGTAGACAACCGTGAATCCTCTCTTTTTTTTTTTTTTTTAAATCATCAAACCTTCTCCTTCAAGACTGCCTTTACCAGGTTTGTCTTAATCAACTTCCTGATTTTCGGACTTGTTGCTGAACCCGAGTAATGCTCATTTTACCCTTGACTGCCTATGCAAAAATCACCCAAAAAAAGTGTGTAGGTGGTTGCCCAGTAGGTGCAAGGTTTTTTTGGGGGGGTGCAATATTTTCGTCGGCCTGTGTAGTAGTTGTAAAAAGTGGTCAACACGAGTGCCTAAGGGTTGATTGCCTCACTTCTCTATCCCTTTGCCTCGCCCGCCACCTCCCCCGCATTTCCCAATTTGAAAGTCCATGTCGGTTATGAAAATGGACAGTCTTTATTTTCTGGTTAAAAGCACGATTCGTTTTAGCTCACTTCCACATTTACCAATATAATAAACACCACAGACCTTAAGGAAAGAGAGCGTGTGGACAACCCGCCGCCATTGAGGTGAGCACAGTGGTTGTGGTCTCAGATTTGAATCCACAGTGATTCGTCTTGCAGTACTCAGGTAACGAACTTTCGGAATACAACAGAGGACGCCAAATTAATCGCACAGCAAGACTGCGACAAACACACTCAATTCAAACCTTCGGCCGTTTTATAAAAACCACCTACGGGAGCCACTACACTTCCATCGGCCTCACCCGGCAGGCGTTTTTGTGTGTGCATTACAGAAAACAAAAGAGTTGGGTCAGGCCACTCAGGACCCGAGTAAGATGCCTGGGAGGAAGCCAGTTTCTTGACTTGGGGGGCCTTCGGAGGAGAAGTTAGTCAGCCCCCAAAGGAGAGGTCAGATTGACTAACACATGAGTGGCACGAGGTGCGGTGGGGGGGGGCTCTGGCAAGGCAAGGCTCCGGCAGAGGCTGACTATTTTTGGCCGGCCCCCTCTTCCTCCACGTTAATTCCTCTTTTCACCCGTTCTCTCTTTCCTTATTCCCCAGATGTTTCCTTCCTGAAAGTCAAAAGGCTTTACTTCTCCTCTTTTCCAACCCCACGCTGACGCACTTGCATCTTTGGGGGGGGGGGGGGGGGGGATGAAGGGTGGAGGTGGGGAGGGTCAGAAGCTAAGATTGAGTAATGATTTACTTTTTTAGGCTTGCGGGTTACCGCACTGGAAAAACAAGGCACGCTTCCTTTTTTGTGCGTAAAGAATAGAACATGCTAAAATCATCACATTTGTATTTATTATTTATTGAAATGGTTTGACAAATAAATAAAGAGTTGACATTTGATGTTGCGTCAGTTCTTTGGATAAAGCCGTCTTTCACTTCCCCTTCCTTGTCGTATGCCCGTAAAATGTGTGGTTTTTTTTCTTCTTCTTTCGCCTTATGAAACAAGGAACAATGTTATCACTTCTTTTAAAGAGTTAAAATAATTGTAGCAAAGTAGCAAAAATGTAAGTCAGTGACGGCGTGAATGTGGGTGTGAATGGTTGTTTGTCTCGACGCGGGCCCTGCGAATGACTTTCAACCAGTTCAGGGTGTCGTCTGCTCCAGCAATTTCCCCCGCGACCCACTTCAGGATAAGCGGTGCTGAGAACGGATGGATGGAATTCATATTTAAACTTTTTTTTTTTTTTTTTCCAGCAAAAGTATAGAAGATCCCTGTCGCCAAAGAAATGAAATTCCCCAATAAAGCCTCAAAGTAAATTTCAACTTTGGATTCCGAATAGAGTAGTTATTTGATAAGCCTCCCCTCTCTGCTTTTAGTTCGAATCGCCTTTAAAAGACAAAACACTTAAGATCTTATGGTTGGGAAAAAAAAAATAAACCAAACAAAAGAGGAAAAAAAAACGGTACTCCCCGCATGCGAATAAATGAAGTGCGGACAAAAGAAACACTGCGCCTTTAAACGAAAGAATGCCGAGGACGTGTGGCTGTGCCCAGACATTTGGAACTGGAATGTGTTGGAATGCTGGCAGCGGTCGACTTCCCCTGCAGCTTTTCTCAGGTGTTACAAAGGAGAGGAAAACAACAGAACCACAGAGACGGAGATGAACGGAAAATCACACCGAAGAGTCGAATGACAAACCGCAATTGTAGACATGACCTCACTTCACAGGTACACGCTGTCAAGAAGGAGAGATTTATATATATCGACCCGCCTTATCAGCTGGCCCATCCCTCCCTGGCAAACCGCACATTTACAAGCACGGTATGTCTGTCCAGGTAGTTAATAATACTCTCGCCTCAGGAAGTTGGCAAGCAGGAGTTCATCTTGTAACAGCGTGTCGGGACAAACTGGAAGCACAGAAATGTTGTCTGGCTTTCAAATTCAAGCCATCGATTTTTTTTCTTTTTTCATCCCCAACCAGCCAATTGAATTGGTGTTGTTTGGAACGGTTTGTCTGTCCACGTGATGTCCGCTGACGGTTTCTACCAACAGTTAAGAGCACTCTGACAAGAGTGAGCCTTTATGGTGAAACCACCCGTAACAGTCAAAACACAAAGATGGCAAAAAGACAAGATGAAATAACACTGGTCGAATGAAACAATGTCATAGTTTGTGAAACGGTCCCGTGTGATGCTGGGGGCGTGTTGTTCGACAACAAAGTCCAATTGCACCTCCACTACAGTAGGTGGCAGTGGTGCTCTCATTTATTAATATATATCTTTTTTTCAAGCAAAACATGCATTTCAAATCTTTTGCTGGGACAGACCAAGAAAATATTTCTTTTTTTTGTGGTTTTCTTTCATATCACAACGGTAGAGGTGTATTTATAACAATTTCACCGACAAATTATACCATTTATAGTCTTACTTCCGTTTTTTCTGTACGTGGCCCTCAGTGGAAAAAGTTTGGAGATCCCTGAGACATGATTTGCGGACAGACTTGACCATTTCCATTCTGTGTCTGGAGGCTCAGTGCCGTTATTAAGCGGCGATAAGAAAAAAAAAAAAATAGCAGCTGAAGTATGCAGGCTTCTGCCCGCCAGTTTTTTTTCAAAGTGTCCTGATGCAGACTTCTGAAACTCAGTTGCTCCTCTTGTCGCGTCATCTATGTTTGAATGAACTCTAGTTACTTCCCTTGAGTGGCGGCAGTTGCCATCATTATTGTGTGAGTGAGGGCACCTTGTAAGAGTGCTTTGAGTACCTAGAAAAAAGTCACTTCAGAATCAGAATCAGAATCAGAATCAGAATCAGAATCAGAATCAACACAGAGATTGAACACAGGAAAACCTTCCAATCGAATGGGCTACGATAGTGCAGCGGAGTTGTTTTTGATTCCTCTGCTGCGTGTCCTCGTGTCCCTCTCGGTTTCTGTTTCCAAGCCACTCCCTCTCTCTCTCTCTCTCTCTCACACACAAATAGGCTGCACATGGCCAGCATGAATGAGTCACAGCGGCTTGGTAACAAGCGCCGCTTCTCAGGGACGGTCCCTCCGTGAGCCCATGTGATCAGGGCCAATCACCTGGAGAGTATCAGGTGCACCGGTCCTCCGTGCAACGTGAGACTCACCTCTATTGTCTCCCAAGTTTTGCAATAGCAACCGGCAAGCTAACCCGAAAGGTGATCCAAATCGATCGGATGCCGGTCACGGTCTTGAGAACCGTATGACAGCCAAGCCGGATCGTTGCTCTTTGGTCGTGCGCTACATCTAAAAATAGCCAGACTGAAACACGAGACAGTGGAGGGATGCCGCGGCCGATCGGCAAAACAGATGACTTGGTCTTAACGGTATGCGAAAATGGGCAATCATTGTGACGGCTGAACACGACGCGGCTCTGTCGGTAACTGGACACCTAGTCCGAGGCGTAGCCTGGTGCAAAACTCTGCTGGGATCGTGTCCAACTCAACCCATCCACGATCCTAATGAGGAGAAGCGCTACACAACATGGATGGGGCGGATTGCTAGCGAAATGGCGTCAGCATAATCGAGCCATTCTCAGTATGACACCGTGCTGTTCGGCCACACTGCAAATGAAATCCACAACAATAAAAACACATTACTGAATGGATACTTCACTAATATTGTCACTATCTTTGCAAAATAAGGCGCTTGTATTTATTGTTAAAAAAAAAAAAGTGAACTCAACATTTCGAGGCAACAAACTGGCATAAAATGTTCAGTTGGGCAATTGAACAAAGTATTTAAGGTTTCGCTGTTGTGAAAATTGGCGTTCCTGCATTTCACAACAACTAAATAAAAAGTTTACACAACGCAGTGTCTCCTAAACCTAACCCTAACCAAACCCCCTAACCTCTAGAATTGTGTTATTTTTACCCCCCGAAAACAAAACCGCATTGTCTGCATCCTATCGCTTCGTCGGCTAAAAGACAGCAGGTAATGGTGCGGCGGTTGGGAAAACAATAATTACCAAAACAGAAATAATAACAGCTTAGCGGCACGCCGTTTGCGCACGTCGCTCCTCGCACATGTTCAAGAACACGTCAACACGCCTCATGCGCTCACCCATCATCTGCCGCACAACAATAGCGCAGCTCTTCAACACAAAGACAGGCCTGCACTCCTCCACCCTATTTGCTTTTTTAGACGTGCTTCACACGCCCTTCGCCAGAATTCTTCCTTTTACTGAGTTGTTCCATGCAGAACAGAACTCAGAACAGAACAGTTTGCGCCAAATGACATGGCCTCTGATCCCTGCAAATACCTGTCAACTTTTTCGGAGCGCCAACCTGTATAAACTACCCAAAAAATCCTTATAAAGAGCAAAAAAATCCTTCTAACATACCAAATCATTTTATATGTCAAAATAACAGCAGAAAAAAAACCCACGAAATTTTCAATGATATTTATTGTAGATCTCCATAATACAATGTCTGGTTAATGTCTAATCATCATTCTACTTAGTGGCATTACTGTGTTCAGAGTTGTATTCCTGCGTTACTTTTTTCACCAACTCCAAATGCTGACCCATCGGCAAAAAAAAAAAAAACAACAAAAAAACGGAAATTTTCAGAATCCGTATGATTTGTGCGATACGGCCATATACGTAAGATTCACCACAAAATCCGTATGAACTCTGGCTAAACCGTATGAGTTGACAGGTATGCATTAGTCTGCCTATCGTGGTTGCCGGTTTGAATTTTATTCTTGGAATACGCCGGAGACGGCCGGGGATCCGGACAACCAGAAGGTCGCATGTAGCGACGGCTACTTACAATTATTACCTAAAGCGGCCCTTCTTGACCGTTTTGCTGGGCGTGAAACCAGATTCGAAGGAGTTGTCAGCGCACACCAAAAAAAAAAAAAAAGGCAGGCAAGCAACCACACCTTCAGCCTTGCACAACTTCCCCTATCCTTAGGTCTGCACACTCTTGGCAAACACACCCAAAACAATCTTCAGCCTTCAGTCCCCGGTTGAGTGTCGTGCAGCTGACCTCGCCCCCAATTCAAGTCCTTTCCTAACCGCTTGGATTACACAACCGAGCTTTGAAGCCAGAGAGCACCTTGTCAACAAGTGTGGCCTTGAGTGAGGCCTTCACTCAAAGTGACACTCCACCTGACTCAGCGGCGCACGCGGCCTACTGTTTACTGGACCTGTCCGCTGCAATCAACACGTCTGTGTGGGCCCGCCGTGTAATTGCACTGATGTGCTGGGCTCTTCACCTCTGATCCGCTTCGAAAGAGGGGAGACGGCGGGGAGGGGAGGGGGTGGGGGCTTGCGCTTTGTCCCGCCTTATTCACATCACAGTACGGCAGCTTGGGCACGCGAGGCCACGGATGAAGCGTCCAAGCACAGAGATGTTTCCTCACACAAAAAGAATGCTGCACGTAGCAAAAACAAAAAAAACAAAAAAAGAATGAAAATGTTGGATTATACAGTCATCGTATTTGTCAGGGAAAGCCTTGCAGTAGAAAAATGGACGTTTCTCTTTTCAGCATTCACATTATCTGGGTCAAAAGAAAGTTAAAGAATCGTCCGTGTCACATCTGCATAGCATAGAAACCATCCATCCATTTTCCGATCCGCTAATCCTCACACTGGTCACTCCTGGAGCCTATCCCAGCCGTCTTCGGGCATTAAGCGGGGGGGTGGGGGGGGGGGGAACACCCTGAACCGGTTGCCTGGTTCACACACAGACGAACAACCATCCGCGCTCACACTCACGCCGAGGGACAATTTTTGAGTGTTCGATTAGCATGCCATGCATGTTTTTGGAATGTGCGAGGAAACCGGAATACCCGGAGAAAATCCACGCGGGGGGGGAGAATATGCAAACTCCACACAGGGAGGCCGACGCGCGAACCACTGGGCCACCAGGCCGCCCTCATTTTATTTTAATGTAATTTATTTATTTTAACAGTATACTCATGTATTTTGCATTACAACGGTGGTATTTTTACACTACACGCCATCTTGGATATTCATTCTGCCATTTAATAAAAACACTAATAATGTTTCGGATTGAAATGGTGCTTTTTCTCGTAACAAAGCGCTTCATTCACCATTAGCGACATTATTCATGCACTCGCACGTTCACACTCTGGTGGCGGTAAAAGGACACATGGAGCCACAGCTGCCCAGGGGCAGGCTGGCAGGCGCTTGGCCGCCAGCCCACCGTCCCTCGGACCACCACCACCGCCATACAGTCACACCCAGTCGTACACCAGGATGAGCGGCAATGGCGGCAAGCGGCGCTGAAAGTGTCCTGACGGAATATATAATGTTTTAACTGTTCATTTACGTGCTGCGGATGAATAGTTAACAGTATTTTACAATGATTTAAAAAACAAAAAAAACGGTAAGCTCCCGTTGTCGTGCACTTCTACTCCTTTCAAGAGATGAAATACAACAACAAGTGAGGCTAATTGGAGACTAAATTAGGGTCAACGTTGTAACTTTGATGCCTCCCTTGCAACTTTTGCCAAATCAAAGTGGAAGAGAATCAAGAAGTAGAAGCTTAGACGTTCACTTGTTGCACTGTCACTGTCAGCGCGACACGCACGCACGAGGGTGTCCAAAGTGAGACTGACGCGTTCAGACAATCATCCGTCATGACGGATCTTCACCTTTCAGGTGAAATCATGTCCTGTCGGACTCGGGACGCCGATGACGCGCCGCCGACTGGCCCGCCGTGAGACTTGAAGGGCGTGAAAGCTGCTGACCTCACACGTCATCAATAAGTGCAAAAGTTGAGCTGGCCCGGAAAACTACTTTGATGGCTCTTTTTTTTTGGCAGAATCCGAGCGCCGATGGAGAAGATGACTGCGACGGAAAGGGATGTCAAAGGCCCTTTGAAGCGGCGCGCACAGGCCCCCGTCAAGAGGCACACGACTATTTGTAGCACGCAAAAAAAAGATCACAAGTCACGATAGCAGCGGCAGTTTGAGAGATAATTACAGGGGAGTGCATAAAGGTCCATTATGAAAGGTTGAAAGGGAGCTGTCACGTAGGATTACAAGCGCGTTGAAAACCCCAAAAAAACTCCCACGAACTTTGCAACGCTCGTTGGGTCACATTGGATTCCTCCCAAAGCTGCCGGGCCTGAAGCGCCGCTCTCCCTTAACCGCAGAGTTGAACTATCTCACCCCGACTTCCAGCGAACGATTACACCTCTGGCGCTTTTTTTTTTTCCCTGGGGGGGGGGGGGGGTTAGTTTCCTGTAATCCTGGATTTCGCTGCCTTCACATTTTCAGAAGTAAGGAGCACGAAAAGTTCAACAGCGCAAACCACCGACAACATGGATGAAGCGATTGTATCCGACCCGCAGCTGAACTCGATGCGAGTCACACAAATGTGGTCAAGACGGAGATGACGTTTTATGTATTTTATTTTGTGACACTGAAAGAAGCCATGCCATTCCGAGCCATCTCCTCGACTTTATATTTGACCTCGTAAGTACGCGGTAGCATGCAGTCACGTCCGTCAGGGTCTTCTCTGGCTGCCCTGAAGACCATCGGAAGCATGCCTACAACGTTCGGGGAAATGCTTGGAATTTATTTTCCAAGGGTCTGTCACCATCATCTCATAGCATGTGTCATGGCCGAGCAGCTGGCACGCGTTTTTTTTATCGTCCAATCGGATTTCAGCGTCTCCATGTTGCCATGTAAATGTAATTTGCCCGAAGCTTTCAGAATTCCCAGTGGTGGCATCAACCACACACACACACACATACACACACACCCATATGCACCAAAGTTTGGTTCAAGGGAGGACAATGTCAGAGATGATTAAAAATTCCTTTTCAGGGCACACTTTTCAAGAAAAAAAAACACAAAAAAACTTGGCTGAGGCTGAGCAACACCAGTGCTGTGGGAAATTGATTTTTGGGCACTTTGAGGACACGATTTATCACCTTCCACACACAGGAGGAAGCAAAGAAAGTTGCGTCTGCATCGGCATCTCTGCTCCGTACGATGTATTCTATTAAAACATGACGAAAATAAATGCAGATTGTGAACTGCGCTATTATCGTGTAGCGGTTTGGAGGGCGATAATGCGAACAGAGTTTCATGATCGAGTCTGAATGGTATTCATCGTCACTTACGGGAAAATATTGTCTCTTCTTTCAGACCACATTTAGTTAGAGAGCATTTTTGTACATCGTTGTGACGACGGTGTATTGAAAGTGGAAAACTGACCGAGTCTTTCGTTCTATTTCAGAGAATATCCTTACCGGGGACACACACACACACACACACAAACACACACTGTATGCCGTCATTTGAAGATAACTGAACTTTACAAGACATCCAGCGGTAAGAATTACAACCGGTTGTCAGAAAGATGTTTGCTCAGAAAACATCCGAAACTCCTCGGACATGTGAGAGTGATGTCTACATTGTGCCGAGGTCGTTTGTTTTCTAGAACTGCAATGCGTCATACCAAGAGGTGTTTCTAATAACTATGGTTATGTCATAACCTAAAATGCTTCGAACTTATTCGACTGATTTCTCCAAATTGTGTTGGACAACACGACAAACCACAACGACAATCATAAAAACAAGATGAAATTAATTTTTCTTGAGTTGATTAATCCGAAGCGAACTTGTATACATTTTCGGGTAATGCTTCAGAACAAAGGCTTATCTGTTTCCGGAGCCAGCGATAACTATTCGCAACCTCGCAACCCCCCCCCCCGCACAGCGCTAACAAACTTGTCTGCTTCACATAGTTGAAATGTGTTCGGCGGAGCAGCCCCCACGGGGACGGATGAAACGAGCTCCCCGACACACCTATTAACCCTGGCTGTGACCCGACAGCATGTCAAGAAGATGAATGCCTGAGCACCGCAAAGGGAGCGCAGGAGAGGAGGGGGAGGGAAAACAAAAAAAACAAAAACCCATGCATTTTGTTTCCCGTAAACGACGAAGGGGAGGGTCGGGGGGGTTTTGGGAAGTTTGGTGACTCATCACTTTTTCTTTTCTGCTTGTGGCTCCCCCTTTTTGGCATCGCACTTGAATACCTTCACGGTAGACCGGCCCATGATGGCTTCAATGGGCGCGCTTGAGTCTTGACGGGGGGGTGGGGGGTCTCGCGTTGAACGTTATTGAGCGATTCATCCAGCTGTCCGCATGGCTGTCACCATCCCATCCGCAGCTGCCTTTGCTCGCTCACAGAGATTCTTTTCTTTGAAACCCGAGGAGATAACAAGACAAGCGTTAGACAGCATTTGAAAAAAAAAACAAAAAACATCACACAAATGAGCCACATCTTGGTTCTGGTCTTTGCTTTCTTCTTATGCGTCTGCAGGTGCAAATGATCAGGTCTAATCCAGGGGATGAGATGAGTCATCAACTTCATTTTATATGACAATAAACATGCGGACAAACGCTTGTAAATGCAATGCTTTAATATCGAATCTTTTATAGCACTTTTACAAACGATGCATGATGGAAATGCGTGAAACTCTACTTTCCCCGCCCTCATATCGCTTCTGTCTGACCGCCCATTGGCCTAATAAGACCTTTGTCCCCACGATGTGATCACCAGCATCATTTTTTGTGGCGCGGGACTTTCCCCCGGCGCACCACACAAAATAACACCTTGTAACCCTCTTGCTGGGAGGCATTTAGCTCCAGGCTCAAAGCCTCTCTCGCTCCCTAATAACAGATTCCTCGAGGAGTGGTGTCAGCAGCTGTAAACAACAGCGCGCGGCAAAAAGGGGGTCTCGCTCCTCGCTCTCCGTTTGACCGCGGTGACCTCACGTGATTGAAGGCCGGCCGTCTTAAAGGCCCCCTTGTGCGCACGGGGCCGCGATGCGGCTGCTACCGGTGACTAAGGGCTGACGAATCAAAACAGTTGTAGTTGGCTTGCCATCCACATGTCATCAAGCGCTCGCTGTACGCACGGCAACAGTGTGGAAGTGGCGCAGACACAGACGGAGATGTTCGACCCCAGTCTGTGTTTCTCTTTCCGCGCGCAAATAAACACAAACGCACGAGTATCGCACCCACCACAAACGCTGCCGTGATTTACGAAAAAAAAAACTCAATCCGCGACACGTCCGCGCCTCGGCTTGCGGTTTCCCCTTCAAAGGAGCACCTTGTTAGCTGACTCACTGGCTGAAGTTGTCCATTTCCACGTCCACTTTGAAAGCGTTCCAACCGAAACGTCGCGGCAGCAAATCAGAGTCGGGGGGGAAGGGGTACGAGAGAGGAAGAGGTGCAGATCTGGAAGCAGTTAAAACCTGGCTGATTCACAGGAAAGAAAGAGGGGAATGTGTCACCGGATTGTCAGAAGGAAGCTAATATCCATGTGGGCAAATCCTGAACACTCCTGACCTTAGAAATTTTGCAAGGAAGGGAAAATGAAGCCTTACTAAAGTCTTTTTTTTTTTTCTTCTTTAACATGACTGCAATTTGCTTTGATGGTAACCTTCACAATTTCTTTGTGAGCTTTTATGGGGGGGGGGGAACTGACCCGACAAACTTTTTCCGATGTGTAAAAAGACCACAATAAATTCATCCGATAAACAAAAGACTGACCTCAGACTGACTCCATTATGTGTATGATACACAAGCAGCGGGCATGAAGCCCACAGCCACGATGTTCAGTGACTCCGACTCCTGATGGATTGTCCACTCGTTCCCAAATTCGATGTCCAATCTGTCAAAGGGCCACCTTCACACACATAACCGAGTCAATGTGAGGACATCGCTCACAAGCTCTCAAGGAAGCATTTTCCACATGGCTGAATTGCATCTCAGCTCCTCACGCGCATTAAGCGCGCCCTCTTACTCAGCCCTCCGCAAACCCCTCGCTCCCTTTTTGTCTCGCCATTTAGCTCTTCCCTTCCCGCGCGGCGTCTGTGGAGGTCTGATAGCATCACCCGGGAGGTCTGACACCTGTGTGGTCCTGTCGGTCAACATGAGGAGCACATACTTGGTCAGAGAACAAACGTCCCGTACAGACAAAAAAAATAAAAATAAAGAGAGGGGGGGGGGGGGTTCACCTCGTCTGACGAACATGTCAGCCTTTTAATCCTCTTTGACAGTTTTATCCTCCCGGTCTTATTTGGTTTTTAGTTTTGCCCGTGAAGACGACATTATTGTCATTACATGACGCTATAATTATAAACGACGTGAAAACCAAAGACCTGTCTAATGGGTGAAGAACAAGTACTACATAGATATATGTCTGCCTATATATTAGATACTGGTTTCTTCAGTATAACACGGCAATCCTACAAGTGAGCCTGCTGGCCTCTCGAAGGCCACTTTATTGTCATTAGTGAGCTGAAGACGCCATCTCCAACCTTGCCCTTACTCCCTGGCAATAAAAACAGACAAACAGGAAGCAGCTGTTGCCAGGGAACCAGCCCGCAGTATGACAGTATGGCATGCACTTGAGCGAGGGAAGAAATGGGAGAAAAAAAATTGTGCGGGGATTGTTGTTGATGGAAGCTAATTAGGCTGTGAGGAACATCCAGCATAGGTTTGTAGGAAAACCACGGATTGCGAATGCGTGCGTGTGCGTCTGTGTCTGTGTGCCTGTACACGCTCATTTGCGCAAGAACTGGCTGCGTATGAGTCTGGGAATAGGTTGACTGACGCACAGAATGACAGATGAGCTTCGGAGTCCTGGCAACCCTTCCAAATCGCCCTCCTCACACGCCCCTACGCCTCCTTCGCATCTCTCGTCCCTCTTTGCCGTCCCTCTCCCTCGTATGTCTTCTCCCTTGGCATCAAGCAATTGTACGGCACACACCCATTCTGTCACACAGAAGTCGTTGCCTCCGTGGGCCTCTCCATTATTTTTATGTTTCTAGAATGTGAATTGGGATCACCTAATATAATCCGTAGCTACGGTAATTAAGTTAGAAAATTAGAATGTTTATCCAATTATCCAAGAATACATTGTGACACAGGAAATTTAAGAAAACAACCACGAAATCAATTATAACCCGCTTTAACTGCTTACAGTGCAAGCAAAAACACGAAAGAACAATGAGCCACTGCGTGGGATCACATCGCCCAGGTTGGAATTTCAAAAATGTCATGTATTTTTTTTACCATCTATTCTTCACATCATCTTATCAAATTACCTTTGGCAATTGAAGAGTGTGAAATATGAAATACTGCTTCTCCCCCAGGTCCTGAACACAATACTGCTTCCAAGAACACAGTCACACACTTTCTGTATTTTTCCCTCCTTTTTGGCCACTCGCCCATTCCTGCCATTGTAAATTTCCATTATTCTTCCAAAAAGGAAGGCGACGATGATCTGATTTCCCTGGTCACTGCCCCACATTTTTCAGAATAGATTTAGAAAGAATGCAGCCTCGATGTGTTGCGAGGTCGTGAGATTTACAAACGACACGCAGTGGTGAGCTGCATGGGCAAAATGGAGAGGAGTTGGATCATGAAAAAACCCAAAGATTCTTGTATGAGAAAGAAAATGGTTGCGTATTAATTTAAAAATGGTTAGGTATGAATTTAATCTATCTATCTATCTATCTATCTATCTATCTATCTATCTATCTATCTATCTATCTATCTATCTATCTAGCTATCTATCTAGCTAGCTAGCTATCTAGCTAGCTAGCTAGATAGATAGATAGGTAGCTAGATAGCTATTGATCTAGCTAGCTACCTAGCTATATAAATCAGGATGTATTGTATTGTAGCTAGCTAGCTATCTGTTCAGTCCGCATAAGAAACCTCACATTTGAAAGTAGCGCGGCAGTTTAGGTGATCAGAATTGCCGGAATTCGTCCCCCTTTTCCGCATGTATCCTCGCAAAATTTGTGAAGCACAAGCCCAATAAGAAAAATCATACGCACCAGCTGCTTCCTTGTCAACTCGGATCAAACTGGCCCACGGCGCCAAAGAGCCAGATACACACACACACACGCACACACACACACACACACACTTACGCACACACACAAAACAAATCACCCTAAAATAACACTTTACGGTTTATTGGCGCTGATCAAATGTGCAATTCAATCACAATTTTGTTCAATGTGAAATACAAACTGTATATTCCATTCATCATGAAGTGTGAAGCCTCAGGCCCCGAGTCAATTCGCTGCAATGGGGGAAGTGAAAATGAGCAAAAAAAACTACCATCATCTTTTTGCACATGGATGCCTGTGTAAAAAAATGTCACATTATGACCAGAAAATAATCAATATGGTTTTAAAAAAAAAAAGTCCAGGAAGCATTCCACAATTCCATCTTCCATCAAGGTCGTGGTTATAGTGGGTTGCCACTTCCAAATGATGGCACGATATTCACCATTGGGTATTTCACAATCGGAGACAAGCTGTCTCTTGCCTGGCTATTAATGTCCAGAGTCACACTTTGCCCGCGCCACGTGAACATCTGCGCTCAGCCACGAACGGCAGATCTTTACGTCAGCCGTTCCTATAAGCTTGACGTGTCTTCCCACAAACAATCCCCATACTGGATTTATCATTCGAATTTCCTAATTGATTTTCTTCACCCGTCGCCCAAGGTTGTTTCGTTTTCTGTGATGGAATCGTGCCGCAAAATTACGATGAATCTTGACAAAGTTCAGGGAATTTCAACACCATTTTCCAAAGTGGAGTCATCAAATTTACATCGCACGTCAGTGACCGATCGCCGCTGTTGCTCAAGTGTGTCACAAACCGCAAAGTCAGGAAGCCGTGAACTCTTGTCGTCTTTTTAGAAAGATCAACTAATACGAGCAGTCATGAGGCTCTTTTACACGTGAACAATTTACACCGTGATGATGAATCTTTTTTAACACGCCACCGCATTCCACATATCGCACCTCTTTCAAAGATATTAGCAAGAACGGACCATTACAAACTTTTTCCCGGATTATTTCTCTGACCAGGTCTAATTATACTGCCAAAGGAAGTGAGATATTTCTATTTTGAGCTTGGTCTTAATCAGGAGATGTGCACCCATGACAAGACACGAACGTCATGGTTCTTTCTCTCTTCTCGGCAGAAGAGACAGCTGGAGTTTGATATTTTGTGAAAGTGATCGTTAACCAGTGGTGGCTTTAGACCAATTTTACCTCGGGGGACCCGGCTGGGGAAAGGACATTATTTCACACACATGCACTCACGCACACACGCGCACACACACGCACACACACAAACTGTGCACATTTGGGGGATTTTTCTTTCTTTTGGTATTTTCGTAAAAAGGGTGCAGTTACAATTGGACGTTGGCGTTGCTGTTGGCATGAGAACATCCGACTTGCTTCCCGGTCAATGGAAGCGGGCTCTTCTCATTCTTTTTAAATTCCGAGGTGCACGCAGTCCGTCATATGCCAGAGCAGAAACAAACGATGCTGGAGATCGACGCACACAGAGTACATTTATAAGGAACTGCAAGATCTCCCCTTGCGGGGAATGCAGCCAGGGTGATCACAGATCCCACTGCCAAGCGGCCACTTGGAGACGGCCTACCAACCCCCGATCATTCGTGGCGGTGTGTGAAATATGATGACAAGCACCGCATATGTCGGCGGAGTGCAGAATATGTCTGCCTGTGCCTGGGTCAAACCCACAAAAAGCACGTTGCACCCCCTGCGCCACAATATAGACCTTCTCCGAACTGGTCTAAATGTTCAATACTAAATTGTCAAGTGCGCCAGGGGCATGTGACAGAAAACGCCCTGGCTCTGCCGGAGTGCGCTGGGCCAAAATAGCAAACACAATCAACTCGACTTGCCCCGGCGTGAAAATCCAGATGCGCCAGTTTTTGCCCACGTGCGCCGTCTATGAAAATAGACCCCAGTGTGTTGATTGTACAAACCGACCTGTTCTGCAGCTTGTCAGGCACTTTTTCCCCCCCCCCCCCACCAGCACCTTATACAAACATTGCTGTCTTTTTGTTCAATGTTATTTTCTCCCTACATTTTTGAGGAACGTGCGTTAACCTGTTCGGAAAAACACAATAATTAAAAGATAAAATCACAAATTTCCCGTGGCCAAATTAGATCGCCATTTTTTGTGCAAAAGCGTGATTTTAGTCTATACTCATTCGTTTCGTGAGTAGCTCTGAATAGGGGGGGGGAAGAACGTGAAAGTATTAAAACTCCAGAATAAAGACTTTTAAAATGTTGCATTTGTATCTTTGTACCGACGCGGTGAATATTTTGACTCATGTTTCTGGCCGCCATTTCGATACATGCGTCGGTTACGCAATGACAGTTTTCATTTCTGTTTCCATCCTCACCTTGACTGTACGTGCTTGAGTTTGTGTAAAAGGGATTATCCGAGTCAATAGTCTTCACACCGCGAATGCATGCTAGAGTAAGCAAACAGTCAGCGGCCATGACAGCACACATACCTGCATTTGTGCGAGCGTATCACATGATTTCTTTGTGTCACTCGCATTGAAAATAGTGTGAACAAAACGCCTGGAATTCAAAACTCTTCTGGGGGGCATTTGTTGCGAGGAGCGCTCTGTGTTGAAAGCGGCCGGCGCGCCTTGGCAAGAGATGAGTGCGTGGCCGCATCTTACGGGGGAACAATAGCCCCTGCGTGATAAACGTCTCAAATTCCCAGGTTCAACACATGGTAAATAGCTCAAGTGGGGCAAGTGCGTATCTTGTTCCCAACTTTCAATCCGTCGGAAGATGAAAGAGGAACCCAGCAGAAGAAAAGTGCAGAGCGACTTCAAAAGCTGGAATTTCTTTTTAAGATGGTTCTCCAAAGACCACATCAAACGCTGGGGTTGGGAGGGGGTGGGGGGGTGGGGGGGGTAGGTGGTGGTGGTGGTGAGTAGGTAGATAGGCTGAGTTGTTGTGTGAATATGCACACATGCACATGGCCGCGTATGTGTGCGTTCATGTTTGCGTAGCGCGGGAGATGCATGTGGGCTATGCCACTCTGACCCCCGAGTACACACAAGAAAAAAAAGGCTGTCAGCTCTCATAAGACTTTAGGGTGTGTGTGTGTGTGTGTGTGTGTGTGTGTGTGTGTGTGTGTGTGTGTGTGTGTGTTTGTTCTCTTATTCTGAGAGGCCTCTTCAGCACCCAAAGAGCTCCTCAGCACCGAAGCTGCCAAGGAGACGATCACAGGGTGGCCCCGCGGCCCACACACACACACACACACACACACACACACACGCTCACGCACATTCACCCTGCCCGCATCAGGGCTCCCATCGCGTCGGTGCGCAGACGCATGGCGCTCTTTCTCGGCGTTGGGAAGCAGAGTGGCTATCGATTGTTTTAAACGCAGCATTTAGGACCCGACTGCTATTTGGAGTGCTCCGCGTACGCCCACTCATCTTTCTCCCATGATGCATCGCGAGACAAACGGCAACGCACTCCAATAGGCGCTCCCGTAAAAAAGCCCTCTGGTTTTATCAGCCGGCAAACACGATCACCTTTAAACGCAGGGGCCCCCTTTGGGGAAAACAAACAAAAAAAAACAAACAAACGTGACCTTTCTTCCATTTTAACGGTAGCTGCTTGTGGAATGTCAGACTTTGTCTTTTAGGTCTCACCCTGATGGAAAAATGAAGAGGACTTCAATGGAAACAATGTCAAGTATTCTATTCTGTTGCGCCTGAACCGCGTGGCTCCCGTTTGCTTTCATCGCAGCAGCATTCTTCCGAGTTTCACCATCGCCAACGCCAGACTTTGCCATTGTGGAGTGTATCCTTCCTGTTCGCCTCCCCTCCTTTGGGTGCCTGCCGACCTGCCGCCTGCCTTGCAAGTTGTGTCTGACGGTCTACCAGCGCGGCCTGCCTGTGTTTGTCTTTGTTCCTTCACCCGTCAATTTTCCACCGCCTGTGCTTTTCAATGACGCAGGTGAGCCGGAGGCCAGCTGAGAAACTGATTTTGGGAACAGAAGCCGCCAGACAAGCTGGAGGAAATGATGAAAAGTTCAAAAGAGCAGAGGTGGATGTTCGGACAAAACCTCCAGGGAAAGCCGACTAGACCACCTGAAAGTTATTTTGGGCTTAATTTGTAGGCTGACTACCAAATAAACGTGAGTTGGAATGAGATTGGTTCATTCTGAAAACGACCACATCCCATATATTATATAAATATAAATATAAATATAAATATAAATATATTTATATTTATATATGTAAATATAAATATAAATATAAATATAAATATAAATATAAATATAAATATAAATATAAGTTTGGGATTTCGGAGCTATCTCTCAAGAAATGTATTGAAACTTTCATCAAATATCCGCATTGTCATCTACATCACTGGACATTTTTGAAACAGATGTTGTGTTCGATCTCATTGGAGATTGATGGTGCATCTAACGCCGTTACCATTGAATGTATATTTCAATGCATCAGTGTCACTAATCTCGTCGTGTGAATCATTTTACAGTGCTCGCCCTAAAAAATGCCTTTCTCCTCACGACAACAGACATAAAACAATATGTGCTGACCTTTGACTTCAATGTCAGTCCCTGATACCAAGTTAAGTGTCTTTTTAAGTGAAGTGAAACAGTAAAGCGTTTCACGGCAGAAAACAATCAACGGCACACCTATCCTTTGAAACACTATCCCTGGAAATAGCACCATGAACATTTGCTGTGACACGCGACCGTCATTTCGCAACTGCACTCCAGTTACAAAGTTGGAAAGGCTGAACCGGGGAAAAGTCAGCAAAGTCGGTGAACTTTGATGAGAATTTTTCATTCGCATCTCATGAGCAATGTGAGCTGGGTACAAGTAAAACAGCAACAGAAATACCTCCACCAATTCACAGCCTAGGATGTGATGAACATCCTCCCGACCCCTCGGCATCCGAATGTGAAACCCGGCCACGGCGACACAGGAAGTCGCGTCTGAAAGGAAGGAACGTGCTGGTTTGAGACGTGCCACAGTGAGCGCAACTGAATGGGACACACGTTGGCCAATCAACACTGATAGTGTCAAGATTCAATACGACTTCCTCCCCGTCGCCGAAGAGCAAGCGGGGCTTTGAGACGTGTTTCATGACTCCACGAGACACTCATCAACCGGTTGAATGAGAGCGCCGACCTATGTATAAAAAAAAAAAAAGGAAAAAAAAAAGTCAAGCAATGTAATTAGTCTTGATCCCGCAGCTGATTTGCCCCGGGATGTCACGCTCCCCTGTAATCCCGTTTGATTGATTCACACATGTGGGCGAGTGGCTGAGGCCTTTTGCCTCTCGTGGAGACAAGTGGGCAGATGTACACGTCGAGCAAAAGGAGCGCTCATATACCACGAGGAGGGCAGAGGAGGCACCTGCTGGGTACACATGCTTGTGAACAGGCTGCTGGAAGTGGCTGTAGTCACGCACGCGTCTCTCTCAAACGCCGCCCCTGCTGTGCTTGCATGCGTATGGTGCCTCTGATTAGAACTCTGGCAAAGGTGGCTTTACTTATGGAGAGAGAATTCTACCGCAGGTGCATGCTGTAAAGATGGGTGCATAGAGGGGTGGGTGGGGGTGGGGGTGGGGGTGGGGGGGTCATATAAGAAGAAAAGAAAATGAAGATCAAGAAGATTGTTCACACAGCTGTGGGGACAATGTAGCTCCACTATATGATAATCTATGTAAATACTGAAAATACTGTACACAAACAGTCCGCAGAGTCTAAACGCTGTCCAAATGTAAACATCCCAATGTGGAGTGGAAAAAGTATGCCGACCTTTGGATTTAATAACTGGTTTGAGGCTCCTTAGCAACAGCAACTTCAACGAAACGTTTCCTGGAGTGGCAGCGCAGAGCTACACAACGGTCAAGAGGAAGTTTGAAAACTGTTCCGGTTCAGTGATATTCCTAACAAATGTCTGGTGGGAATCGTGGCCTTGACGTCATGCCACGGCATCACAATCGAGTTGAGGTCAGGATTCTGGCCCAGCCAGAGTCCAGGAGGTGTGGTTCCTTCTGTTGAAGCCATTCAGTTGTTGATTTACTTTGAAAAAAAAAAAAAAAAGAGTCCATGGACTGAGGGCCTTAGACAAGGTGGAAGGAATTATGGACAGTTCAAAACAGGAATCATTTAAAAAACAAAACAAAACAAAACAAAAACACTTTGGCTGGGATATAAAAAAAAAATGTCAGGAAAAGCCGACTAAAACACGTGAATTTATTTGGGGTTGATGAGAGGAACTTTGGCGAGTGTATGCTCACTTCCATTTCACAGAAGTTTGAATGCGATTGGTTCATTCTGCTCACAGCCACTTCTCCACTTTTAGGAGGGTGTGCACACTTGTGCAATCGCATTATTTCAGTTGCTCATTTTTATTTCCATTCTTGAAAATTGATATTTTTTTAAACAGTTGGACAGATTTTACACCAATAGTGACATACAAAAAAAAAGATCGAACTTGATCTCATTGTTTTACATCATAAAAACCTGGAATTTGAACAGGGGTGTGTAGACTTTTTATAAACTGTATGTAACACAGCGTCAAGCACAAAAACAGCGCACACCCTACAAACTGGATAAAATAAATAAATAAAAGAGAGAGAAATGACATGATTTTATTTTAATCTGGCGCGTTTTACCAAACCATGGCGACTCTCAAGTGCTGTTGTGTTGAACTGCAAGTTGAGAGTATTTATCTTGTAGAGACGACTTATCCTCTCCTGTCTCCGAAGGTATTTTTAAGGTGTGGTTTGATGAAACAGACTTTGCTGTTGTTCATTATAAAGACGGGGGTGTGACCCCGGTACTGACATTTGTGAACTGCTCTCTTTTGTTCCCGTAAGTCGAGAGTGTGTGAGTGCGTGTGCAGTCTGTTATTAAGATCGATGCGGAGAAGGAGGAAAACGCATTTCGCATGCGCGCTTTCACGCCACTCAGCAGAAAAGACGCATCTGCTCGTGGGCCCACAATTAAATGGACAGAACTTTGCTGTCTGTAAGCAAAAAAAAAGAAAAAAAAAAAAAGAAAAAGGAAACTAAACTACTTAGTCAAAGCCTCGCTTAATAACCTCCAAATGACTTTTCCACCTGCAACCATGTGTTCATGTAATCAGCAGCACCAAAGTCAGTTTCTGAGTCAGTTCTGGAGCACTCATGAGCTTGGCAGAGGTAACTTGCAACATCAAACGCGGTCGAACACACACACACACACACACATACACATACACACACGCATGCACGCACGCACGTATTTAAGTGATGCCACAGTCCTCCTGAGGAATACAGTCAGTGCAAAGGCAGAGTTTTGTGTTTTACTGTCAAATTAGGATGCTGATGAAGCAAACTGACTGCAAATAAGCGTCTCCCCCCCCTACCCCCACCCCCGCCATTCAAAACTGAAATACAGGCCCAAAGCTAACGCTGTGCCAAAGCCAAATGCCTGATGAATGGATGGTAGTCTTACTCTGTGTTGTCTTTTGGTGTTACTCACAGCAGAAGTGAAAGTTGACAGACCCATGTTTTGGTGACTGCAGATCTTGTTAAAGAATGCACTGTCAGACTATGAATGCACCTATACACATATACAGTGTGTGTGTGCGTGTGCGTGTGTGTGTGTGTGTGTGTACCTCTCTCTCTCTCTCTCTCTCTCTCTCTCTAATATATATAGATCTATCTATCTATCTATCTATCTATCTATCTATCTATCTATCTATCTATCTATATGTGTATATATATATATATATCTATAGGGCCGTAAAAAAAGATTTAAATCAAAAATCTTTTTTAAAATTCAAAAGCAGCACATGCATTGAATGGAAACCAAATCGAATCGCTCCACTTGAAATTCTATCGAATCATTTGATGGCGGCACGGGCACCCGCAGTGGCTCCTCTTGTTGTCTGTTGTCTGTTGAAGAGGGAGGAAATCTCATCTGTCCTGTACAGCACATTTGACAATAAAGTTGTACATCTTGAACATCTGTCAAGCTGTCTTTTACTGTAGTATCGCGCGGTATCGTTGAAGGAAGTGCCGCATGTACAATGCTAAGAAGTTTATTTATATTGTGCGTATGTAAAGTGCCGCCGAGGCTCATCGCATCGTAGCCCGTCGAACTGAGCCGTACCATACGCAATGCAATCTTCATCCCATTGAGTTGAAGCGAATCGAGATGCATCGCGCTTGGCTGTTAGGAAGGACAAAAGTGGTGTGGAGAAAATCTGGACAATTTTGGGATGATACTGTAAGGATGCAAAATCACGTGCAGTATGTTCCGAAGCTACTCGCAGCAGTTTTGATACATGACCTGCCATTGGAGCCCCTAAAGGTACAAATATGTTCTTTCATGCGTGCATAATAAACAGTGTGAAGGCATGCAAAAGGAACACGTACAGTATTTGCACTGATGCATGTTTGCGTGTCTACAGAGTGCTGGCGGCACACCACCTACACATCCACCTGCTCTGCTTTTTAGAGGGGCCTCTTCAATCACAAGGCTGGGGTCATTATGGATGCGAGCCTCCATCGCCGCCAGGCCATGTTTCGCTATTTCTGTCCTTGCACTTTCCCGCGAAACATGCAAGAAAATCCCTCATTTCACATGCACTACAAAACGTGCGCTCTTGAGATCACGAGTGGAAAATATGTGAAGCTGTAGCGTGAGAATTCTTTTTTTTTTTTTTTTTTTTAATGACCGACGTCTCTGAATCTGACACGGTGATGAGGAATGACAAAGCGCTGAACGGTTTAACAGGCGCCGTGAAGATGAGTAAGTCCAAACTTTCAGACTGAGAAGTGACAGGGGTAGAGATGCTGTTGTGTTCTTTAACCACAAGAACGCAACACCGCTTTTCATCCACCAACAAATGAGAGCTAAAGTCCCAGTATTTTGTCACTCTGGTCTGATCACTTACAGTGAGTTGTACAACATGTGCACAAGTTGTCATGCAGCCAGTAACAAGAAGCCAGAATCTAAAGAGGAAACAGTGGAGCAGAATATTCTACACGCTCGTTGAAGTAATAACATATCTTTTTTTTTTTTTTTTAATGATTTTAATGATTTAAAAAAAAAATTGATTTACTCACAGAATAACATTCCTTCATGACCGCTTTTCTCAGTCGCTTTGGTCCATTTCTCAGATCGGAATTGAAAATGGCAAAAAAAAAACGGGATGTGCATTTTCTCCAAGCCATTTGCGCAAATAGCAAAGTAACATGGCTCCCCTGCAAAAGTCATTTTCCTGCCTAAAATCCTTAGTTCACCTCTCAAAAGTCAATATTTGTGCCGCCGAGCATGTCAGCGCAAGTCTTTGTGTCATTGTGTATGGATAAGATTGCTGAGTCATGTCAATCTGACGGTGCGCTCTGCAAGGATGTTCTGATGTAAACTGAGGCAAAAGTTTTAAGGACAATGATTCTAAATTGGAGGTTACGCCGAACTGCAATGCGGAGGATGGATTGCAGGAGAATGGGCGAGATTCACATTTTATTTTTTGCGCTTGGCACTGTAATTTTCTGACAAAGCATCTCATTGTGATGCGGAAAGGAAAAGAAAGCACAAAGGGAGAAAAAGTAGAAGTGTGTACACCGGACACCCTCTTTAGCACACGGAAAGAATGACTTTACGGTATTCCAACCTCATTTGGACCACAAATGATCATCCGCGGCTCAACGATTATCTTCATTTGCCATGATCTTTTTCAGACAACGGGTTGATCATTGGTTCATCGAATGCCGTCCCTACGTTACAAAAAGTCAAGATTAGCGTGACCAGAAAACCTGGAAACAAGGGCAAAGACTTGACTCATAAGAGACCCTGTCAAGGTCCAGGTAACGGGGGTGTCAAAGCGTTTCCCTTTGAGGGCTGCATTTTCCCCAAGTTTAGCCAATCACCTTCCAACTTTGAAGTCGCTATCCCCCCCCAGATGCATTTGTAGTGTCACGGCTACTATAAATATTTCCTCGGTGGCACCGTAGTGGTTCAGAAACAAAACACGCGACTCGACCAGAACCAGTACTTCCAATATACACCACTTTGCTAATGTAGTGTGCTAATTAGTGTACTTCGTAAACCACTACGATTGCTAATAGAGTTACTGCCTGTGGTTTTTCTGCCCCACAAAACGTGCTTGCCTTGACATTCCAAGCACAGGGCGCATCAACAAAAATTGTCAGCTGATGTAAAAAAAATAAAACAACCACAAAAAAAAACAGTCTGTAAGCAGAAAAAGTTGTTCGATATTTGTGCAAAAGAGCATTTACATATACGCCAGCAAGGGAGCAAAAGCGTTTGTGTATATAAGCAGCGGGTGGTGTGCTGTGTTTGTTGGGGTGTTGATTTTTACAGGCAATGATTTGCTCCAGGGCGTTCGTGTCTAGGCTTGTTTAAGATGCACAAGGTTCTTAGCATTGGGCATGGCACTTGGCGAGGGATCACGCTGAGGCTCCCCTGGGGCTCAACTCGAATTGCAGGCACCAACAAAAAAAAATGTGAGATTTTTTTTTTTTTTTATCATGACAGAAACTGCTGAAGCCGCACCTTTTGATTGAAAACAGCAGAAAATCTGATAGAGTTTAACACAAGAGCTCCACAATGAACGTGTTTGTTTTTCGAGACAGGCTCAGACTTTCTACTTTTTATGCAAATCATGATGCCACTCTTTGAAAGATCTTACCCCTTCATTCATATCCATCCTGGGGGGGTGGAGGTAAGGGAGGTGGATTCCCTAACTTGCTTCGCTCATGCGGCCACATTCGCGTGTCTGGCGAATGTTATTTTGGACACCGACCAGCACAGAAACGAGGAAGTACACCAGACAATGAGATGAAACACACCAGAGACAATAAACGACAAGAAAATAATTTGTGACACCGTCAGAAGTGTTTTTAGTGTGACGTTTTCGCTGTCACGACAATAGCGACATTAGCATGACTCATCCAAAATAATTAAAAAGAGGATATGGTTTGCGTTGTTCACCTTTCACACACTCACCTGACACCTCATCGGGTGTCCAATTGCATCCAATTAAAGAGTTCCTCACCCTACAAAAGTCAGACTTTCCATGCAGGTTGCACTGAGACTAGCAAAGCGGTATTGGGTTAGCAAAACTCGTTTTTTTCGACACTATTAGCTGCTGGTGTTCCTCGAGTTGGAATTTGCTTCTCCTGTTCATCTTCAAGTTGTTCTAACCTGAAAAAAAATTCATGTCGAGTGCACCGGCCACAACACATGTTGAATTTCAGTGTTGGGGCGGAACTTCTGAAGGTGTGACACCTGTTGTTAACTGTTGTCGTCGGTAACTAGATTGTTACCGACAACAAGTTTGAACGCCTGATTGACTTTCAGTGTACTTGCCAAAGTTGTGGCCGTTGTTTGAACATCCAAACCAATGAAAGCAATGTCAACATTATTATTTGCAACTCATTTGGGCGAATTCGGTATTAGGAGCTGTAGCGGCCATCTTAAGAGGGTTTTCGCTCAGCACTCCTGACTTGAATACATTGATTTCTCTGCACCGTTTTCACATGATTTTCTGTCTCTATGGCAAAAAATGCCACCGTGTGTGGCGTAAGGTTGTTATCCGAGCCTTGAGCAACTTTGGCGCCATTTTCAGTCGACAGCAAGTGGCAAAATGGCCGCCTCGGGATAGCCAAAAAGCGGCAGATTTTGCTGTTTTACTCGTATTCCACGTACGCAATATTAATCAAAGTGTCGTGTTTAGACCAGCGGGCCGACATAGAACACGTTCCTTTCAAGAACATTTTGGTGTTCACTTCCCTTTTAATGAAAGCCCAAACCCATTTTTGACCATATGGCGCACAATGAAACCACAAGAAACACACGGCGGCTTTGGTTCTGCGACTGCGCCAAGCCATAACTGAGAAGAGCAAAATCCCAGAGTTCCTTGGCACACATGGAGCAGGCGATCAAACGTGTGCAGATTGGAGGAATCCAAGCACAATTTCATTTGCCAGCAAAATACTCAAGAGGACAAATTTATGAGCGGAGCCAATTTGAAACTGGGAATAGATGTGCATCATGCAGCTGTTTTCTCGTGCCAACCCGAAGCGAAATGTCCTCTGACATTCTTGATGAATCACTTCAACCTGCTCCGCAGGTTCTTGATCACCCCACGAATGAAAGAACAAGAGGAAGGAAGAACCGAAATGCTTTGACATGAAAGAGAGAGATTCACTTCTTCTGCGTTTGACGCATCTTCTGGATTAATTGGACTTTTCAGCCTCGCTACTGAGAAGCGAGCGGAAATATCTTGAATGATCTCAGCAATGGGCAGCGCTGGGTGAAAAGTTGAAAATGTCATTACCCAGCTTGCTATTTTACCTCCCTACATTTCACATAAACGTGGACCTACAAAACGAACAGTTTGTTCCAGCCCTTCATGTTTTTCTGAAAAAAATAAAATAAAATCTGCTTGAACCAAAATGTGACTGCATATGATTCGATTAGTCACAGATGCCAATTTTGGACACAGTTGTAGCAGCACACTCTCTGACTCGCTCTCCGTCTTCGTTTTCATGCCGATATAATTCTATTTCAGCGTCTCTAATGGGCTGCACTCACTGATGGTATGACTATATCATAATTCTGTTCCATTTAAAAACGAAACAAAACCCTGCGGTGATGCCAGTGCGATGGGAAATATCGGGGGGGGGGGGGGGGGGGATAATTAGGCCACCGTTAATTTCCATTCCGTGAAATACCGAGGCAGATTGCGAAGCCTAAAAATAAGCATATTGTCGCTTATCACGTGGTACTTGATGTGCGACGAAAACACGCACAGACTTGAAGTCAGCCGAGCATCTCGAATCGGAGACCTCATGAACTTAAACCTTCAAATGAATGCCGCATGAGGAGTGACCGAGGTTTTTGGTGGCTGACCTTTGACAGATTCGACGGCCTGCGGTTTGGGCTTAATACGGCGTACGCCGCAGCATCATGTGGCGCGATGATGTCAATGATGATAGATCGCTCTATTATTAGACCGGGGCAATAAAGTGACCGTATTTCACAAAGGGGACTCACCAACGCAGCGCACGCTTGAGAGGCCCCATTATGTCTAAATGTAGGCGTCAGCCTTTCCGTCAAGAGGGCACTTTGCAAACAAACCTCGTCAAGACTGAGCGTGTCTTTCTCTTTTCCCCCTCGGCCACCCGCTCGCCCCTCCAGAAGCCGCTGCTCTTTTCTGCTGAGTGGGTGTTTGCCGGAGTTGCCAAGGTCAGGAGGGGAGAGACCAAGAAGTGAGGCGCAGAGCTTGGAGCTTCGACCTCTGTCTGGCCTCGGTCGTGCCTGCGCGGCTCTGAGTCACATGGACGGAGTCGTCCCCGATGAAGGGAAAGGGCTCAGTGTTGCGAAGACGCGGACGACAGGCGCACTGCTGCCCGCCTCGGACAAAAGACGAGTTGTGCAGAGGTGGCGGGGCGCACAATGGGGCAGTTTGAGTGGAGGAGGTGAGGAGAGCTCGATCTCCGGCACAAGCACCTCGTTGTGAAGGCGGAATCCATGAGGGCCAAGAAAGCAATTGCGATTTTGCAAGAAATTGGTGCGAAGGAGGATGAGGAAGGTCAAAATGTGCATGGTCAGAATGACCGAGCGGTCCTGACTTCAGGTCTTCGAATTGTCGTCCGCTTGTGGTAACCGCCGTTGAAAGTTTGAATCCAGCTGAGCTGAGGTTCTCATTACGATGTCGAGATATGTCATTTGAATATCACTGAATGATCTATTTTTATTTCCTTATTAAGACGACAAATACCAAGGCCACACAATTGCACCATATTAAAACTGTTTGATCAAAAGACAAATTCATTTTAACACAATTGAGTTGCATGGCTCGGTCGAAAAAGTCTGACTTGCAGTATGGGAGCCTGCGATCAGCTCGCTAGCTCGCTAGCTAGCTAGCGAGCTAGCGAGCTGAGCACACTGATCTCGGTCAGTCATTTGCCGTCCATTCTTTTCGGCACCACGGACAACTTTCGGGAAAGATCATTCAACGCATTTTGATGGAGCATCGACGGCGTGGCCCAGCAACACAGAGATAAGGCTTCCTTTGAGGCGTTCCGCCACCGTCTCGCGGCGAATGTTGTCATTAGCGATCAGCCACAACGGTTATTCATCAGCGACTATGTAACACGCTCCGAAGGTCAAGTTAAAAATAGAAGCGAAACAAGGAACACTGTAGATGGACATCAATGTGTTCCTTTTATTTTGAAGTTGGCATCGTGGCAGCTGAATTGACTTTGAATTGAGGCTGGCCTGACAGTATGCAAAAGCGTCGCGTTATGACTTTTTAGTCCTCAAAAACACTTTTGCAAAATACATTCTGTCTGTAAATGTACAGGATATCTGCTTTGTGATCCTCATGCCTTCTTTTTTTTGGGGAGTCGCACATAAATGCGGCGCCCGCTGATGAGAAATGAAATCGGTGAGACAAAGGACACGTTTCCTGTGAATCCTTTTAATAAATCAGTCGTTTTCTCCTCCCTCTTTGCGGATTTAAACATGCGGTGAAGATAACAGTGAAGAATATTCCACCCAAAGTCATGTGCCTTTCGAGGTCACGTACAGTCCAAGTACAGTTTGATAAATCGGAGCGTATAAAAGGCTTTTTTTTCCAACCTCGGGGCTCACACAGGAATAGGCCCAGGTAACATTCAATTGTTTTTGGCAGTCTTCCATGTGATCCGCAGTCTTACGACCAAATCTGTTGCCAAGCAGCTCATCTTGCCTTGAACCCTGTTGAATACCCCCTCATAACCCCCCCCCCCCCTCCCCTCTCCCCCCCACCAAACACGCACAAACAAAAAGACATCAACACAAAATCCCGGCGGAGCAACAAACCTCGTCTGCAGACAAAGAAAGCAGAACTCGGAGCGTTTTTCTATACTTGTGCGTCCGGAGCATCTCTAAATCCAAACAGTCTAAACCGAGATGTGACTAATCAAGATGTGACTAAGACGTCGGACACTTTTTTTTTGTTTTCACAAACGCTGGAACCTGATAAGTGAAGTGTTCCAACGAAGCGCCACATGTCAATGTTTAGACTTGAATTTCAAGCATATCTGTGTTGTTTCTGGACATCAACAGTCTTAGTCATGAATCCATAACACACGCTGTATACATCTGCCTCTGTGTTCACCCTCTTTTTTTTTCTTTTTTTTTTCCTCCTCTCTCTCACACGGCTTAGGTAGTAGGAGTGTTTTGACTAACATTTAGCATGATGGCAAGATGCCACTGCATGAGTCTTCCCGTAAACACTCACCACGCTGGACCATAAAATGTACTTTGCCAAAATGTCACTGGGACTGCGGTCAACCTCGGCCGCAACGCTGAATAAAACCTCAACCCCAGCGGAGTGGAGCAGCGGCTGAAAACGAACAGCTGCGCAGAGAATAGCATTTATAAGGGAGGTGGCAAAGTAGATGCACAACACTGCCAGGAAGTGTGTTGTTTTTCTCTGTTTATCCATATTCCCATGGAGACTGGCAAGGAGGAATAGAATTAAAACAGTCTTGGTGAATAGCAGACAATTTCTTCACGTCGCTATTATCAATCATGTAAAAAAAAAAAAAAAAAAAAAAAAGGGAAAAAAAAGGCAGGCTTCAGCTTTCAAACTTGTGTCAGGAACTCTGTTACCGCATGTCCACATGTCAGTAGATTTTCTCCACGACAGTCCTTTAGCTTAACGCTAACAACCAATACAAAGCGCCATAGATGAGCGAATTAGTAACAGTGGCGTTGCAGTGCTATAAATAACCCTTAAAAGCAACCCCGACCATAACGACAAACAGATCTCAAAATGCAACCACTGATCTCTAACCATTAAAGCACATTGTTTGAAATATATTATTTATTTCAAGTTAAAAAAAAAGTGTTTGTTTACGACATAATTTGATGCACGGTGGCCGCCATGTTTTCGCATGCGCAATGCATTCTGGGATGATAACGTGATATGGTTCCTGCCATCTGTTGAGGAAAACAAAACAATTACAAACTACTAGCGCCAGCGAAAAGGATTTACAAAGCCACACTGTGAAGCTTTTGGAGGTCATTTTCAATCAAAGGGAAATAAAGAAACGGGGGACAAGCCTCCATAGCTTTCCTCAAGAAAGAAAGTTAAGTCAACAGTGGGAGGATGCACTTGGAAGAGTCCCTGTGCCCAAAAGACCAGCGGCTGTAGTTTCGTCATTTTAGCTCAGACTCATTGGAGGCCTTTCATCACCCTCAGCTCATGAGACAGCTCACTGGTGTGTCTGGCTATGAACGCCAGTTAAAACCAAATACAGGGACTCCTATATTTCCTCACAAATATAGGAGTGAAAACTGGGCTATATACTGCAAAAATTAATAAATATATATATATATATATATAACATCACAGTGTTAACCATTTACTGATGCACTCAGAAATCTGACATTTTCCTAAAAATACATTGATAACAACACGTTTGGGGTGGCATTCAATCCACATGAACTTCATTGCAAAGTTGATCTAAATTCTCAAATCATAATCACAATTATGTAATGCCGCAGTCATTGCTGTCGTTTTAAACTATTGTATTTCTCTCCCTCAGTAAACATAAATGATATCCGAGGCTTTTTCCCTCCCTGCAGATCCAGAAAGTCCCTTCCCGAGTAGCACATGGATGGCACAAAAGCAGGAATGCAGTCCAAGAGGGAGTGGGTTCCCGGTTCTCCCGGAGGGGAACTACTACGTCAGTCATGCCCATATTAGGAACGAGGACTTCCTCCACAAAAGGCTGAACCATTTCCACGGATAACTCCGTCTTAAATTTAGTGAACATTCAAATAATTCGTGTCAATTGAACAACAAAACAGGTCATCTTGACCTAAAAAACAGTGTCACGCGTGATTTTATTTTATATTCGTGTGTGTTTGTGACAAGAATTAAAACTCAAATAGGATTATGTATAATTCCAACACCAGTTTGTGTGTCAAATGATCGGTATTAAACAACTAATGTGTTAGATTAAAGTTATAAATAAGGTAAAGGGTCTGTATTTATGACGAAAGTGCCCTCAAAAACCGACGCCGAGCGCCGTCTTGCCTACAGCCTTATTTACAGTCGTTTCTTCCCGGCATCTGCGTCACTCGTGAAGGCGGGGTCTCTGGCGAGACTGGCCAATCACAACGCAGCAGTACCCTGGCAGCAAGCGTGTGTCCATGCCTATATAAAACCGCTCGAGGAAGCCGACCGAACACACCTTCTTCGCACGAAGCAACGCACACGCTTTCTCACAGGAGTCCGCAAGTTTTTTTCTGTAGGGGACTTATCAGGTGCGCGAGGAAATCATCAATCAGACTCAAGGGAGCGCTTTTGTCTTGATTCGTGGGACTTTCACTCATTTTTCCGTTGAAGTGATAGTTTCTGATGTCGGGGCACTGTTGACAAGACGAATTGATGCTCGTTCGCTGCTGACTCTTGACATTTGTTGAGACTGTTTCAATAAGCAGCCGGTAAGCGTACTTTCCCGACTTTATGTCAACAAAGATGGAACAGCCTTTTTATCATGATGACTCTTTTCTGTCGGCGTACGGCCACTCAGACGCCGCCATGCACGACTACAAGCTGCTAAAGCAGAATATGAATTTGAACTTGACAGAGCCCTATCGCAACCTGAAATCGCACCTGAGGGCCGACACAGACCCGTACCACGGGGGTCAGCAGGACGTCGGGACCCTGAAGCTCGCATCCCCAGAGCTCGAGAGGCTCATCATCCAAAACAGTAACGGTGTGATCACCACCCCGACCCCGGGGCAGTACTTCTACAATCGGGGCATCACGGATGAGCAGGAGGGCTTCGCCGAGGGCTTCGTCAAAGCCTTGGATGAGCTGCACAAGATGAACCAAATGCCTCATTCGGCGTCCTCCCTCGGCGCCAGCGGAGTTACCACATGCTCGCCGGCGGCTCCCAGCGTGTTCGGCTCAGGACTGCAACCCGAACCGCCCATCTACACGACGCTCAACGCCTACTGCCCGAACACCGGCCTCTCTTCGTCCGCCTCCAGCTACCCCACGGCCACCATCAGCTACTTGCCGCCCCACCAGCAGAACCACCCGCAGACCTCCGCGCACGCCGCTTTCCAGAACCCCCACCCGGTCTCTGGACTTCATCCGCAGCGGCTGCTCGCTCTCAAAGAGGAACCGCAAACCGTGCCGGACCTCCTGAGTAGCGACGGCTCGCCGCCTATGTCTCCTATCGACCTGGACACCCAGGAGAGGATCAAGGCGGAGCGCAAGAGGCTGAGGAACCGACTGGCGGCGACCAAGTGCCGGCGGCGCAAACTGGAGCGCATCGCACGCCTGGAGGAGAAGGTGAAAGGTCTGAAGAGCGACAACGTGGGCCTGTCCAACACAGCCTCGGTGCTCCGGGACCAGGTGGCCCAGCTCAAACAGAAGGTTCTGACCCACGTGAGCAGCGGCTGTCAGTTGATGCTCACGAGCAAGATGGAGGCATTTTAAACACAAAGACTACTTTAAAAAAAAAAAAAAAAAAAGTGACTTTAAGGTGATAACACTGGAGTCATGCTGTGCAGATAGCACCACAACAACGCGAGGCAGCAGGGGGACTTTGTAGACAACTATGTTGTGCAAAAAGACTGATTGAAATGGTACTTCCGGATGCTGGACACCCTCAAAGAACCATTCAACACTTTGTCAGTGCAGCATTCGAAATGGGCAAACGCTGAGAGAAGATGCCCTTATTATAGTTTACTCAACGGCAGAAATCGGTTATCAATATGTCTTTGTATATTTGCCACTGATGGTATTGTCACCAAATGCTGCATATATATTCTTGGTGTAAATTATTGTCGATTGTCCCGGTTGACCCAGGCAAACGAACCTTGTCCAATGTTTACAATGTCCTTCTTTTTTTAAATGTGTGATGTGTATTTAAGTAAAGCGTCTCAAAAACATGATGGCATTGTGTTGTTGTTCTCTTTTCACGAGCGGTGTGAGGGGAAAAGGTCATGAGACCCTCAATGTACTGCATTGATGTCCTTGACCTTTAAAGTTGAGAAATATGCCGGTAACTTTTAGCCACAGAAAAAGTCCAAACGCTTACTGTAAAGGGAGCGCAATAAAACGGTTTGTTTGGCGTTCACATGTGGGCAAGGTGATGGTTAGCACAGTTTCGAAGTTCAGGGTTTGAATAGGGACTTCTTGTACGGAGTTTGGCTCGAGTTGAGCATAGGTGGGGAAAAAAATAATGATTAAGTGTCTGTACTAGTTCTGGGGGAACCACACGTCCATGCCTATTGGCCAAAATCCACTGTGAAGTAAAATGGGTGGCTGACAAAAATTGACCTCAATATATCACTAAATGAGTATATTCTGTGTACCACTAATGAACCCATGAAATTGCATGTATATGCTGCCATTTGAGGAGAACGAACATTGAAATATTCAAACTGTCTCAAAAGTAGGGTTGTCCAAATCCGGTCTTCGAGAGCCCCTATTCGGCTGGTTGTAAATGTGTTTCCCATCTCCAACACATCGGATTCAATTAAATGATCGGGATCATTATTAGCCTTCTGCAATGCTGCAATGATGAGCTGATCATTTGAATCGGGTGGAAAACGTGTAAAATAGGCTGTAAAGTGAATCTCGAGGACCGGACTTGCCCCCCCCCCCCCATAGATAAATAAATAATTCGGTACCCATCATAGCACAACACGAGCAAAGAGGAAACCATACCAAAGGCTCATGATTCCATATTCAAGAGGAAATTTTGGGGGTTTTGACACTGTTGTTAACCCCATTTGGGGTCAGCGGTATATAATTTAGTGCAGATGGGGGGGGGGAGTGACAGTGACTTTCAGGAATGCCGGGGCTCTTGAATACGTCTCACCACTTGGCAGGGCATCAGGCACGAGTGGGCGTCGGGATCCTACATGGAGCATCTGCGTGGATTCTTGGAGAAGCGCGCGCGCGCGCAGCCAAGGACGACAAAGAGGGTGTACGCATCAGTGCACAAATATGCGCGGCAAAAAAATAAATAAAAGAAAAGAAATAAAATATGGGGCTCAAAGGAAGATTAGGTGAAGGGGTGGGGGAAGTCCCGTGGATGAGTAATACTCACAGACAAGCGTTTTGGGATAAATTAGGATAAGAATAACAGAGAGCCTCAAACGAATGATCTGCTAGAGTGATAAAGCCAAAAAGGTTTATCCAAACAGCTTCGGCGACAGTTGGCCAGGAGAAGTTGAGCGCATAAATTGACCCCAGGAAAACCGGAGGGGTATTTCTGCCTCTTTAAACAGTCTATGGAATAAAAGCAATCACGGATGGCGGGGTCTGTAATAGTTTAAAAAAAAAAAAAACTCTCCAAAGCACAACACAAAAAGTTCTTCCTGAAATCATGATTATTATTCTTATTTTGAAGAGGAAGGTTTTGGAACAGATCGAAATATTCCATGCCCCCCTTGTATTTGGTCGCGCGCGTGGAAACAGACCGCCCACACAACTTCTCCTTTTTCGAGATGATTTTCCCATTTTCGTCACAATAGAAAAACATGCAAAGGAAGTGGGTCTAAACACTCTGACCGAATGTGTCACACTATTAGGCGTAAATAGGTCGCCTCGAGCACATTGATTGCGATCAGAAACATCGCGCTGTCATCTCCCACTCGAAAAAAAAAAAAAAAAAAAGCCTCGAGTGTCTGCGGAGGCTCGATTTACGCACAAGACGAGCTTACGTGATAATAATGCGCAGTGAAAAGGAAAAAAAAAAAAAACAAGCCCATTAAAGCTTCGCTAGCGCTCCGCACGCCTCGGCCCGCAACCCACACCGATCGTGTGTGGGAACATCTGTGATGTGAACAGTGACGTCTGAAAAGCTTTGGGTGGGTTTAGTTTCCTCTCCGCGAGTCCCCCTTCTCCTCCCACAGACACGCAGAGCGGGTTGTTGCCATCGGCACGACCAAACACAACACTGTTACATAGAAAACGACACATTGTAATCAGAGGGCAGATAGTGAGTCTGGTCAGGGTTTATTTGACTGTTCAAATGACATAATCTGTAGAGTGTGTCGCTACAGAAGGCCGACAACACCATTTTATTTTCTGTCGGTTGAGAGTAAAATGAGGCTGTAGTCCTGACGAGTGTGGTTAAACACACCCACACAGTGTAGTATTGGCTCCGAACCAGTAGATATTTGAAACGTCTGAAAATTAAAGTCGTATTATTTGCACTGTTTTGTGGCCTAGAGGAAAAAAAACAGGCCGGTCCTCTGCATTTTTTTGAGGTGAATGAAACGTTTTTGAAGGGACACACTGCCATCTAGTGGATATGTTGTAAAAGTGCAAACCCCATATAAGGGTCGAAATGACAGTAAAAATTCGACTTCCGCATGAAATGGCAGGTTGGACCTTAAAGGCACACGTCACGTCACATTTACAGTGACGTGTGATTTTTTTTTCGTGTAATGTGCAATTGGAGACCACGTGTCTGTCTGTAACAATAGCGCTCTGATCTTTGTTAATTTGCAGTAACTTTTCTCATAACATGTTTTTTGTCATCTTTTCAATTCTGCCGCCTGTAACTGTTGTTTATAAACATTCTGAAATGTCCTGATGACAAAGTGCCAGTAATTCATTTTTGGACTCACCATTTTTTTCTCCATGTTCAAGATAAACACAGTAGAAAGCGGTTGCAGAAGTGTGCACACCTTCAAATCGCCTGCACGTTTTGATGTGGTGCTGCTGGCCCATTTTTCCTTGCTAAAGAATTACAGTCCTATTAGATCGCGACTGGATCTCTGTGTCCTGCCTCCCTCGAGTCCACTACGTAGTTGTGCCATTTGAATCCAGGTCAGGGCTGCACAGGCCTCCAAATTCAGTCTTCCACTCGCGACGAAAAACAATCTTTTCATTATCTGACCCGGGTCATTCTGCCGCTGAAGAACAAAATTGCTCTTCATTTACAGTGAAGCAAAATCCGACTTTACAGAGCCTTTGCTGTGTATATCCCCTCCTCTAATGCACACAGAGTAGAAATATGAGATTAACTTTCAGAAAAAAACCCAGACAAGTATCTGTAGGATTCAGATGAGAGCACCCTGGATGGCTCATCTGCAGAGTTTTTTGGATGATAACGCTGCATAGATGCAATCATTCAGCAAACAAGTTTAATACACATGATCAATGTTTTTTTCTTTAATAATTTTTTTAAGTCAACTGCATGGAACTGATTGATAGCTTCCAACTTTTACACCAGTTTCAGCCATGGGATTTGCTTTAACAACCAAAGAAGTCAATCCTAAAACATAAAACCACAATAGTTGCAGTTCTGCCCCAGTTGATGTAGCTCAAGTTATCACGGCTGATGCCGCGTTGTTCTTCCCTGTCAAATGCTTCAAATGGTTCCCATTTATTTGACACGAGGGTTGTAGCTAAAGGTTTAAGATCAATTGAATGATGAAGCCCATTGCAAATCTGAACGATAAATTGAAACTTGTCTTTATTGAGAACATATACGAAAATGACACAAACACCAATTTGAGGGAATTTTCACTTCCCAAAAAAACTTTACATCTAACATGACCTCGAAATTGAGCTACATATAGGAATCAGAATATAATCAAACCACAGGACAATAAGGACCAAAGCTACCGGAAAACTATTTCGCGTCTGTGTGTATTTCCAAATTTGGGAGCGTATTTGAATTCTGAGCATTAAAACTACATCCTGGTACGAAGCATATAACTGGACTTGATTCTCTACAGGCCACTTCCACTTCCCTCCCCGTCGTCCACGATGACGGAACGTTTGCGCAGGACAGAATTCCCCTTCCTGCCGCTCCTGGTCTGCGGGGGCGGCCTGCTCTGACAGGGGGACATATACGGAGGTAGCCCGCTTTTGGTGGTATCAAGCTCCTCCTGGGCGTCCTGGTGGGCCCGCAGGGCCGAGATCACGTCCTCATCCGAAGCGCTGAGGGTCAGGCAGCCGCACGGGCCAGCGCGGCCGGCGGGGCCGTCGTTCGCGCCGGCATCCGCAACCTCCTCGGATGCATCTTCGACTGTCATGAAGGCGTCGCCCCACAGGCTTTCGCACAGATCTCTGCCATGTTGATACATCTGGACAAGAAGAAGGGGACATGCAGATGAAGCTACATTTTATGTTTACAAGCCTATACTCATAGGTTAATTTGGGATTAAGCGCCAGTTTCAAGCACCAGAGCTCGAGCCCATTTCGGTGGTGGAAAAAGAAAGAACTGCTGCTAACCTGGGCACTGGCCCGGAACTACAACTAGCACAAAAGGGCCACCTGGGAGAAGTCAACAAATTCATGAATTCTTCACACACACGCGCACACACACGTACACGTTTTTGCTGCATGGTGGGGACTTGGTGTGTGAAGGATTTGCCCCGTGGAAACCACATTTCAAACATGAAAAAAACGTACTTATGAAACTCATAAAAATTTTATTTTAGGACACACATTTTTTTTGAGCCCGTGCTCACTCAGAAATCACCTTCAAATGGCATATTTCTTATTTGAGTTTTTTCCAGGTTTTTGGTCAATTCAACAGCTTCGCCTTTATGCCTCCAGGGGATTATTTCCCTCCACTTGCCAAAGTCCTAATTTGCGTTCCTCGCCTTTTCTCCCCATTTCCCGATGGCACAATTGCACCTCGACGTCTGCTTCCCCTCATCCGTTGGGGGTGGGGGATTAAGATCGAGGCACACAAGGTGTCCCGAGGGGGCCGAATATATTCATCATGTTTGAAGGACAAAAAGGATGTCAGCTTTTTTATTGTGTGCCATGACTGACACACGTGCACACAACACGGCGCCCTTCCCTTGGCTCACATTGTTTGCTGCCAAAGCTTCGTACAAGCAGAAATTTCCCGGGGCGCTAGCGTGTCCTTGACATCTTTTGCTTATTCAATTCTGCCCTTCTCCATCCCAAATCTTATACTGCACATTGTTTGAGTACCGAACAAGAAAAACGCATCGGTGGCAAAAGGGCAAAAGGTCAATTCATTGCAATTGTGGAGGTTTTTTTTTGTTTTTTCGTAGATACAAAAATATGTGAAGCACCTGTCCTGATAGTCCATCTTGGTCACCAAATGCAAAATGTTCGAGCTCAAAAGTAAACGTAACTGATTCCTGACCGGCATGGAAACACACATGCCCACACACACTCGCATACCTGCTGATAGTGAACACAGGTTCCCGTGCAGTTGTGTCCTCTGGGGTCTGTGGCCCAATTACGAGCACACGTCAGGTCTGTTCTGCAGGCATCAAACCTGCAGCAAAAAAAAAAAAAAATGCATCCAACAATTCACCACTTCTGATCGCACTCGTACATTCTTGCGCTTCCGGAGGCGCGGCGCGCATGGTCTGAAAACTGATTTTGGATATCCCGTCATACGGCTGTTGGTACACCGGTCGTTAATTTCCACTCGTTTCGCTTTTGGCGTGCTAGACGACACGCTCGTCGTTCTCACCAATCCCGACAGAAGCTGTGGCAGAGAGGCACAGCCTGGATGTAGGATCGACGATGCGGGTGAGGCCAGCGGGCGGCATCTGGCGAGCAGCGGTAGAAACATGACACGCGCTTCAGGAAGCCTTCACACCTAAGCGGAAAGCGGGAACGGTCATTGTTTGCGTCATGAGACACATCAGGATTCATTTTTGCTCAGTGGACAACAAGGCCTTCGCTGCTGGCCTCAAAACAATCAGAAACACTGAAATGTGCCGTATAAATTGCAATGTTGAAGAAAGAAAAGCTTACATAGGACTCAGCGGCCCACACTTGTCCCAGGGTTCATTCTGATTGCTGGCAGAGGGCGAATGTGAGATATCCCGGATGTCTTCCTGTGTGCAGCAACTCTCTGTCAATCAGAGGACACGCATCCGTCAGTCAGTCAAGGTGCCATTGAAGTCTCACCCGCAGTGCTTCCAATGAGCCAAACGGGCGGGCGGTCACTCACTGTCTGCGTAGAGCGTACACTCCATCAGGTGAGGTTCCGGGCTGGGTGTGGCCTTGTGCTTGCCATCTTGAAGACACACCCCCTCTGAGCTGCTTCCGACGATCAGCACGGTTGTCCAAGATGCGCATATCAACAGAAGAGTACGCAAAAGGACCCTCATGTCTGGAACCACACAAGGAGTTCGGTGAGTTGGAGAGTACCTCATATTCAATGTATTTTATTTTATACATGTATGTATGTGTATATACAGTGAAACTCCTCTACAACGAAATCATGTTTGCAGCAAGACATTTTTCACATGAGGGGGTTTTTCACTGTAGCAAATTTGAAACAGGAAAGTGGGAATGGTGTGAATGCATGAAGATTTTTTTCACACTCGGGGATATTTTCACCCATGTAGATTTCATTGTAGAGGAGTTTCGCTGTATATTTTTTTTGGCTCCGGAACATATACTGCAATGCGCACTGGAATGCATTTGATTCTCTTGAAATAATTGTGTCATTAAATTCTCTACAAGCTGTCCCCGTTGTCGGGCCGAAGTCGAGTGTCTGAGACGTCCAGCAGGCTGTGTGCTCCGCATGTGGTGACCTAGTAGCAGGGTGAGCCTAATTAGGTGGGACTGAGACACCGTGATCAGATGGACGACATGCGTAGTTGTGTAATCTGACAAGCTGCTGCTAACCATGTGGAGGCCACGGAACACAAATTATTTAAAAAAATCGGCGGCCAGCGTGGCCTCGGGGACAGGTCTGACCCACAGAGAGATACGGTTCAAAACTTGAAAAACATGAGCTCAATTTGTATACGTCTGAGCGGGAAGGATTTCAAATAACGTGGTTGTCGGATACAGAAAAAAATCATTTAGGAAAGTTCCAGTGATATTGTCATGTTTGATCATGACCATAATAATAATAATGATAATAATGCTGATTTATGCCACTACAAATTGGACAGTGGCATCAATTAAATCCTTAAAAAAAATGCCATGTTTTTTTTTTTTCAAATTTGCCAAACGACCCCTGATCACACATTTTTCAAGACAAAAATAGAGATAAACTTTTTAGCCCATGTGTTGAAATTTGAAAGGCGCTTTAGCTATGAAACATCAGAAACACATTCAACACTAACAGAAATGTACCACCAAAATTGAATTCGCCACATATTTTTAAGAGACCTTGCAGTGTTTTTTTCCTCTTCTAACATATGAATTGAGTCGCGAAATCATCACGTGATCTTTGCTGTTGCGAGAGCAACAAGTACAGCGTATTTGCTCAAATGAATTATGATGAATTAAAAAAAAACCCAAACAACTTAGATATGTTTACCTGTTTTTTGTCAGAATATATGTTCCACTGGAATAGATCCCAAGTTGTTGTTCTTTTTTTTCCCCCCCCAACAAACGCTTTGCAGAGAAAGATGCTCTTGTCCCTTGCTCTCGTGCCGGCTGTGGCTTTGTGCTGCCAGTTTATGTCTGGTTTATATGAAGGACATTTCACTCCCATCCATTCGCCAACCTCCCCCCACCATCCTGTTTTGCTCTCTCTCTCTCTCTCACCCCCCCCCCCCTCCACTTGTGGACAAGTGGCAGAGAAAAGGCTGGACTCCCATCCCTTGTTAATCTCCCAATGAAGACGAAATCCCCCCCCCCCCAACCCCCCCCCCCCCCGCCCCTGTTGACAGTCTTATTTCAGCACCACTTCCTTCCGAGCGCCGAGCGAAACAATGCAATTAGATTTCTTGACCAATTGATTTCAAGACCAAACAGAATCCCGCTGGGATCATGAGCAAATGGTGCTGAGTCACACCGGTCTTCCATTCTTTCTGTCCACTCGCACGCGCACACACACACACACACACACACACACACACACACACACACACACACACACACACACGCACGCACATTGACACTGAGGCCATGGCTTTTTGCACATGCCAAGGTTAGTGGAAGTATATGAGATTTAATACTGGATGCTAAGCTGAGGACTGAGAGCGCAAATCTCTGTCGAACTAAGCAAAGTGACCTCGCCGCCGGGACGCAACGTGTTTACCAAAAGCCTTCCGGCTAGCACCGGAGTTTCACGTAAACCTCTAAACAGGATGGGTTTATTTTTACCACCTGTGCCCGAACACAGAGCGACATGACTCACGATGCAGACGGGTGATCAGCGAAGCCGTAACCTTGCCAACAATGCAATGCGGCCAAAAAGTGTCATCCGTATTCTTTTGCATTTTGAGAACACACACGATTGAAACACCACAAATGTGGACGAATGGCAATGTGCGGAGGACATGTTTGTTTGTTTTTTTCCCACTGCTTGGGTGTATTGACGCTCGTGGGTTTTAATCTCACCTCCACTTGGAGCCGGTGTGCCATGGTAATCCCCGATGCAGCTCTCTTTCCTGCAGTGCCCTCCCTAAAGCTTTTGGCCACCGAAGAGCAGATGGAGAGCATCTTGTGGCCTACATAGGCCGCCTAAAACCAAAAGATTGGGAAACGGGAGACGTGCCTTGGACCTTATGGATTAAAGCACCACAACAGCAGTGGCAAGAAAAAGCGATGACATGATTACAATAGCCCTCAAATATGAGGCAGAACATTTCCAGAATTTTTTTTTTTATAGAAATATGGAAAGATTTTGTTTCACAATATTTTGAAATGGAGAGCAAATGATTGACAAGCTATGATTACATATCAAAGACGTGTGTGTTGTTTTGTCATGAGCAAACTTGTGCAATTGTTTTCTTCTTCTTCTTCTTTCAACGTGTTGAACTTGGTCCTGTCACCCAAAAGATACTTCATACAAAATTCATACAAAAGATACAAAAGAAATTTCATCTATGCTGCATGTCACATGTAAGCATATTTGACAATAAAGATGACCTTGACCCCTTGACCTTGACCCCCTTGACCTTGACTGGAAGCCACTTTCAAATGCAGCTGAGAGACGTTTTAGATCGACGCACCGTTACAGGCCACAATATTTCGTGGTCGTTTATTATTTATTTATTGGGGGGTGTTGGGGTGAATCTTTGGATGTGTGCGGTAGCTCTACCCTGCTTCTTCGTAACTTGGCCGACCAATCGGTGCAGGCGAGGGTGACGCCCCCATTTAGCAACTAGCTTCAGGTGTGCTGCCACTTGCAAATCTTAACCACCACTGTTTAAAAGAGGGCGGCCCGCCGATCAACTGGTCTCGCGCGATGGCCTCACGGTGCAGAGGTACAGGGTTTGAGTTTGGCTCCGGACCCGGACCCCGACCTGGTCTTCCTGTCTGGAGTTTGCATGTTCTCCGTGTGCCTGCGTGGGTTTTCTCCAGGTACTCCAGTTTCCTCCCGCATTCCAAAAAACATGCGCGGCAGATTAATGGAACACTCAAAATTGTCCCTCAATGTGAGCACGGATGGTTCTTGTTGTCTCTGATGCATCTCAATGTGACCCTGAACAGAAACAGCGGAATATGAAATGGATGGAGCCACAATGAGTACTGTGTTACAATTCCCCCCCCCCCCCACGGGATTACTGGATGGCAATTGAGCGAAATTTGTCTTCCATGTGTTGCTTTTAACCATGACCACGCTATTATGCTTCGATTCCTCGTCGTAGACTAACATGAAAACGATCAGTCCGATCCCATTAAATCCTGACAAGATTAGACAACAAAGTGGTCTTGGGGGAGAAGTGCTTTCCAGTTTATCACTTCGAGTTCAGTGGAAGAGCAGAAGCGGAATGTAGGGATCACTCTGGCCCTGCAGACTGTTTCGTAACTGCGCAGGGTCAGCACAACAGAGGACGTTATTTCAGGGGGGGCGGGGGGGGGGGGGGGACAGACAAACAGTTCACCATCTGGTAATTAGAGGCGAAATAACGATATCCTTTGTGCGAGAGCTATTCAGGGAATGGAGAGAGAGAGAGAGAGAGAGGACAAAGCAGGCCGGCGCTGCTGCTTGTGTACCCGGACTGTCGTTCTTAGTTAGCAGAGTTGGATCACGGCCTGTCTTGGAGCCTCCGACCGGCCCTCAGCTGGCAAAGATTGCCACTCGTCTTTGTTGACTCGCTAACTGACAGCCATTCAGAATCTCTGTGATACGTTCCACTGACCTATTCTCCGCAGCCGCATTTATCTGCAGTTCAAAAAATGAGGAACGTGGAGGAGGGCGTCCAGTGGTTCGCACGTCGACCTCAAAGGGCAGAGGTCGTGGGTTCGATCTTGCGGAGTTTGCATGTTCTCCCGGGGGCCTGCGTGGGTTTTATCACGGTACTTCGGTTTCCTCCTACATTCCATTGACTGAACACTCCAAATTGTCCCTGGGTGTGAGTGTGAGCGCGGATGGCTGTTCGTCTCCGTGTGCCCTGCGATTGGCTGGCAACCGGTTCAGGGTGTCCCCCTGCCTACTGCCCGGAGATGGCTGGGAAGAGCCTTTCTTAACTGGCTTTAATAGTCATTTTGTCTTGGACCGACATGCTAGTCACCTCATCGGCAGGCTCCACAGAAGCATAATAGCGATCCTGACATGTCAAATATGGAGGACAGTGTCCTTTGAGGACCCAAGTTGGTGAGCCGCCTGCTCTGCAGTAACTGCAAAGCCACTCAGGAGGACGCAGACCTCCACCAAAGCTGATCTCTCTTTTCACGACTCAGAACATACAATGCATCAGATAACTGTGTTTCATGCATGGGGGCATATTTCAAATAGCGTCGCGGCCTCCTCCCAAATTCCCCAAACTTGTACGTTAGGTCGAGTGAAGACTCCAAATTGTTCATTGTCGTCCGCCTATATGTGCCCTGTAATTGACTGGCCAGGCAACCAGGAGTCAAATGGGATCGGCTCCAGCTCACTCTGTGACACTAATTAGGACCTAATGAGCTGTATAGAATCTCCATCCAGCCATTCTCTGGACCGCTGATCCTGACTAGAGCCTATCATATCTGACTTTGGGCCACTCAGAACTGGTCGCGGCTGACTTGGTGACTTCGACAATCTGCTCAGTACCTGCCGAGCCACAGTGGAATCCGGTGTAAGTAATCATCCGTCTTTTGGCTTCCCTAAGAAATGTATTGCTGCAACAAAATCTAATCTGCTCAATTTAAACTAACAATGCAACTATCAATACATGAAAAGTCCTTACGACGAAAAAGATGCTTCAACGTCGCACATCAAATATTAAAAACCCCACTGATTGGCAAGGGACTAGCCGTTGATGAAAGCTAAAATTGTTCAAGTTCTCCCCCCGGTGGTCAATCTGCACCATTGCATGCAAAGCACCAGCAGTACTATAAGAAATACTTTTAATATTTATTTAAGGTCCTTTAAATTAGGATTTCAGACTGTCCAATTCATTACTTTTTGTTGGAGTAGAATTTGAAAGTTTAGGGACCACGATGGTTGCATTTGGGGTCTGATCACCCTCCTCGGAATTTATGATTCTAAACCTGCAGAATCTACCGGGCCATACCATCAAATGAACAAGATTACCTATATTGATTTCTACGTAAGCACTTTAAAAAGTCTATTTTTATGTAACACGTTCACTTCCTTCTCCGTTTGGCACTGCTGTTTTCCTCATTCACATTTTATAGCAATATTACACGTTACATATAATTTGGCAGGCACACAGAGATGGATTGAGATTATTGTACTGATGGAAGGTGGATGGTGAACAACTTTCCGATTGAAGTTGCACCGAACGGATCTCATCACTCTGTTTCTGAAACGACATTTAGAAGAGGTCAGTGCAGGCGGTATGCACGGAACACAAAGCCACAGCGGTTAGCCACTTTGGTGACGTTGTTGTGTACTTTTGCAGCACTCGGTCGGGCGTCATTGTAAGAGGCTTGGTTGTGTGTGTGTTTCAAGGTCTTTTCATCTCCTGGTTGGTTCTTGCCAAGTCTGCTTTGAGGCTGCATCCAATTACCATTCATACCAAAGACTAAAACACTCGTGCGCACACACACACACGCACACGCACACGCACACACGCTTAGGCCCCGGGCTTCCAAGCCCTTCTTCGCTCAGAACATTTTGGCCTTTGTTCTCTGTGTCTCTTTATTGACTGTTTCTCCCCCCGCAGCTTTGGCATAGAAAAAAAAAAAAGAATAATACAACAAAAGCCGTGTCATTTTTTTTTTGTTGTCTCCTCTCTGCTGTGTATAAATCTCTTCCTTCACAAATCGACTGATGCCATTCAGAGGCGGCAGCAAAATACCTTGAACTGTACAAACAAAGCAGCCGTTGTGACTGGTTGTTCCTTATCAATTGCTCTGCAGTTCTTTTATGCGTCGGTCCTTTATGATGTCACTTTTTATGATGTCATGTAGGCCTGTTGTCTTCCAGTCTATAAGCTCAGATCACTCAGTAACACGCAGTCAGTACCTCAAGCTTTCTTCTGTGTCTTGTGTATCCAGCTCTGCTCTCTGTAGGGACTTTGTATTCATATTTTGACACTGATTTGGGTTTTCCTGGTCCTTCCCCAGTCAAGTGATGTCAAATATCGATGACACAAACACCGAATGACGCTGCATTTATTTCCGACGGCCTGCAGTGCCACAGTCCTGTTGTAATACAATCACCAACCACAAGGAGGATTAGGTTGAGGAAATGATTTAAATAAAAAAAAAAACACGTCAACAAAGCTGAGCACTTGTCACTCTCCGAACCGCAAAGGATTACCCGATCATTACGTAAGCGGATATGACAGCGCCATCGTCGCTTCTGTGTTGAGAAGCTGCTTAGCACAAGCGATTAATTCCACGGCAAATATAATGAGGCAGTTGAGAAACTCAATTAACCGCTTCCCCTTCGGGCCCAACTTCCACCTGCACAATTGTGTAGCCTCATTTGTCCACTATGCATCCTCTTGGAGTGTAGCCCAAGCACGAGGTTTGGAGGTTTTGATGGAGCTCAGAGGCAACAAGCTTGTGTGTCGCTGCGAGGGAGCGCCAATGATGCTGGGAAGGTGAATTGGGGGGTTTACACAGCTTGCCGACAGGCCACAAAACAAAAGCCCCAATGTCAACACAGAGATGGTCTGGCTCCTTCGCTGCGAACCAGATGGCCCCCATCGCTCCATTTAATCCGACACAGGACAGCCTGCTTACTGGATCGTTTTCCTGGCTCCATCTCTGAGCACATTCTGTCATTTTGAAGGTTCATTTACTCTTAGTCAAACCTTTCACTCAGCCCAAGTTAGCTTTTATGGAATCACAGATTAAAAAAAAAAAAAAAAAAGATAGCTAGCTAGCTATAGCTATCAATCTAGCTACCTATCTAGCTAGTAATCTAATCTAATCTAATCTAATCTAATCTAATCTAATCTAATCTATCATGTGCCACTATCTATGGTGCTGAATGTTGGTATTTGAGACAGTTTTCGACGCAGGCTGCCGTGCACCCAATGTGAGCCAAAACGGGGACGTGTGGTGACGCATCATTGTGCGCGATGCGTGAAACGCCAATGACGTGAGGAGAGCGCGCGGCGTTCGGGCAGACGAGGGGGGTTGGGGGTGAGAAGAGGAGGGGCGACAGGGAATCCCAGAAAGGAGTCACAGAAATATCGCGTTTGCTGCTGCTGCTGCTTGCCCAGTCTTATTGGGAGCGAAGATGGACGACTGAAGAAGAAACGGTGTTTTATCGAGAGGAGAGTTATGTGTGCCGACCGACCGAGGAGCTCCGGGTTGAGTAAGCGGCTCTGGGCTCCGGTCCTCCCGTGGGACGTCAAGCAGGCGTTTTTTGGCCCAGCTGGGCTTTCCAAGTGGCAATTCTCGCGTGGAAAGAAGCTCGCGTTTCTCGCGGGCGCTGTTGTGACACAGCAGGACGAGTCAAGATCAGGTTCGAGCTCCTAAATAGGAGTCACAACTCCCTCCGGAACCGAATCCAGACGGACAAACCTCTGGCGGGTTGTCAAGGATGCCCGGACAACAACTGTCAAGAGTGAGGTTCCGCTTGGCGGCTTGTTTTTATTGACACGAATTAGGAGCAGACACAATGGGGCCGCTCGCTGCTATTTGTTGTCACGACGTGCTCCTCCTCGACGTGACACCGGACCCCCTCAGCTCGGGACTTTGCTGATACGGTTGCAGTGCAGTTCGGCTGGAACCTGAAGTCCCGTTCGGTGCGAACACGGAACGGGGCGAGCTCGTTATTTTATTGCCGTTGCACTTGATGAAGACATGGATGACTCGGGCATAATACGACGCCGGAGGCTGCAGGTGAGCTCACGCTGGACCTCGCCTCTCTGTGACGTGATTCTCAAATATGTATTGCGTATATTCACCCAAATTCGCAGAATCTTTCTGTATTTGTATTTTTTTATACATACATTGTACTGTTGATTCCTTGTACTGCACCATTAGCTCAACTTTGATCCCCATCAACAGTTTTTTTTTGTGTGTATGGGCGATAATTGTCATTGTTCTACAATGCATTTATTAAGTGTTATAAAAACAATACATTTATAATACATCGTACTATAGCAGTTGTAACTAATGGCAACTATAATGATAAATAATATGATAAAATGTATATCTTTAATAACACAAATGTATACTAGTCAACATTGATTTCCAGCATACAGCACAGCATAGGCTATAAAAAATATAATTATAGCTCCTGCAGTGCCGTTTCTAATGTTGACTAATTGACAGAAGTGGGCCTGTCGTTGAATGTTGCCGGTCTGTCATTTGACATTCGCCAGCAGCCGGGCCACCTTCACTCCGTCATCGTAATTTTAACTCAACTTGCTGAATTACAATTTGTCATCGCAGTTTAAGGATTGTCAGCCAGTTTGTCATCTTCAGTCCGTCATCGTTACTTTAACCACGCTTTCGTCATCTCTCAAGATTACAGTTTGAATTGTTGTTCTTTTGTCTAATGCCCTTTAGTAAACGAATTATTACAGTGGGCCACCACTATTTTAGGACCGAGAGATCGTTCTTCTTCTCGTTTGGCAGCTTCGCGTCAGCGATAGCCAATCAGCATCGAGAATGGACGTACAAGGTCACAAGCAAACTGTGTGTTGAAATAAGAACAATGTGGGACAATATCTTTGCGATCTGTTGGAACAGGAGTTCTACAACACAGCCATTGACCGAGACAAAAAGGACCGAGCTTAAAGAAAAGGGAGCAAAAAATTTGACTTACCTAGTTTGTAGTTGCTTGTTTATAGCTGTTGAACTGTCAATGGAATTGTTCAAGGTATGTTTTTTTTTTTTTTTTTCCATCATTGCTGCGGTGAGGTTCTCCTGCCCTCGTAGGATATGATTAGAAGAGCTTATGTAGGCCAAAGAGTGTGCTTGACAAAATGTTGCAAATGAATTGTACCCCATGCGTGCTGATTCAAACCACTGTGCTTATCCGATTTGAAGCTTCCTGCTTAATCATGGGTCATACAACCCCCCCCCCCCCCCCAGCCCCAATCTCTGCATGATTCAGTCAAGTGTACTGAGCAGAGATGAGCAGCCCGCCGGGCGCTTTGCAGCCTCTTGTGCGCATGCCATGTGTACTTTTCTCTTTACACGTATTTCCATTTATTCATTCGGTTAGCAGGCAAATTAGCATTGCTAGCAAACGCGAGATGATCCTACTGAAGGATTAGTAGTGAAGTGTGCTGATGGGTTTTATGTATCATCATCATCCCCACGACCGAGCTCCTGGCTGCGCTGTCTTGATGTAGAACGAGCTCGAGGGCAATCTCTCATCATACTGTCAGGCTCACAAAAGCCAGTGGTTAGGCGACACGATGGTTGTCTGGCAAATTTCTGCACGTATGAGAGAAACGTGTGTATGGCTGACTCTTAGCTCTTCTGGCGCTCGTACGTGCGTGCAGTGTGAAATGGCGTGTTGCGATATAATTGGCTGCCTCGTCAGTCGTTCCCTTGGGTCTCATCAACCCAACTGTCGTGCTGTGTCTTTGTCCTTTCGCATACACACATTTCTTTGCGCGCCATATGGCGACACATCCCGCTTCTCCCCTGCAATTAGGGGCAGAGGTCGCACATCCGTGACGCATGGCCTCAAAATGCCCAACGTGAATTTAGATCACGTCTCGCTTTGCTAACCCATTGAGATTTCAGTGTGACTCAACCATTGGGACCGGGCCACAGTTGAATTAAATCTGAAACGCAAACTAGAGACGTGCTGTCAGTTTTGTTTAACGTATTTCACGTGTTTTTGGGGGCCAATCACCCGTTGGCAGATGTGCTAATCTGATGTAGTCAAGAAAATCTAGAAATCCAGTCAAGTTTTTTTTTTGCTCAGATTTTTGGGGACTAAATTATGTTTGCATAGTAGTTTATTTTAAAACAAATGTGACTTTTTTTGCTCCTGGGTTGTTGAGTGACTTTTCCAATGACACATCAAGACCGGTGACTCAAAAATTGAGAACTTGCCCTCGGACGCGCGCACAATTTGACTTGTATGAGTGCCAAGGGCTTGCTCATAAACGAGGTTATTCATTGTCAAAGTCAACATGCGATGACATCTGCAGGTGACGTCTCGAAAAGCCCACATGCAAACATCACGTTGTAAAACCAAATTTGCCGGCGACAACCATGCGGTAACAAAAAGGCATTTGTGAAGCAGCAAGTCCCACCGCCGAAGAAAAATACTTCCCACGCTCTATCAAGTGGATCTCGTTTGTTTGAAGCAAGGTTGCGTGCATTCAGGATCGGGGCCTAAAATCGGTCAGATTTGTGCGTGGGTTGCCTTCGTAAAAGCGTTTGAAACAGAAAAATCTGCTCACTCGACATTATGAGCAAAGACAAGCTTTGATTGGAATTAGCAAATGAGTTGTGGCTTTCTGGCCTGTTTGCAAATTGAAATGGATTTTAGATGTATAATTAAGGGCGAGAAAGGAAATCCAAGGTGACAGTAGCAGGCATTATAATCCAGAAGTGATGGAGAATTAATGTCGTTGAATTTTTGGTAGGCTAATTAAGGCCATGTTTGCGTGAGGATTTAATTTTAGAGCGCGCAGTCTGCAGCCATCTTGAACTCGCTCCATGGTTTTGACTTCGTGGTGTTTGCAGGAACGCCACTTTTTCATCGGCAGCAGCCTCAAACGAGCGGAGGCCCTCCTAGTGCAAGCGTGGAGCAATCAATCTCAGTCTGGCTAGCAGGTGCTTATTTTTTTTTTGCCAAAAAGACAGAGAAAGATGTCCCCCCGCAGAGGCAACCACAGCATTCAATAAATGCGGGCTGACCTCAATTTCCCTTCGAGTTCCTGAAGTGGAAAACCAGGGCCTATAGACAGCTGCACGTTGTTTAATGTGCCAACTTGTTATTGTCTCGACGGTCAAGAGTCCCTCAAGAGGGACAGTGGGCAGATGCTCACAGGTTTGATTGACACAAAAGCATCGAAATAACTGCGGTCTGCTCTATTCCCTTGATCAATGCTTGAATGTTTATTGTGTAATGAGAAAGAGACATGTGGCCAGCCAGGTTATATTCAAGGAAAGAGCATTTCTCCGACTCTTTTGTTCTCTCCTATCGACGTGTTGGCGCTTCCTGTGATGTGCAACGTGTGGACAGAATTGACCTGCGCAGATATTGTGGATTTTTCCCCTACCTGATCTTTTTTTTTTTGTGTTTCTTCCAGAAGGATTTGCCGCTGCCTCGCAAGAGCAGCAGGTGAGTGTTACCTTCACTTCTCCCTCCCTCCTTCCTTTTTGTCCTCGCTCCCTCCATCTTTGCTCTTGTCGCCCCGAAGAGTGTTTCTTAAAGGAAGCTCAGTGGCGTTGGTGGTTTGGAAGGTTGTGTGAGTGTCAAGTCGGTGGAGTGATGCTCGGGAGTCTGGTTGCTGTCCGTGGTGCTGAATGCAAGCGCTCCCTTTTTCGGCGGCTAAATCTCACATCTCACATCTGCCTGCATTTTGCGACAGCCTTGATTTGAATGCAGGCTGGGCTTCGTCCCCCATCCCCCCTCTCCCCCCTCGCAGGATATCAACAGCCACCATACATTATAGACGAGCTCCTTGCCTCCTGTATCCATTCATGGGTCAACCCCGCGGAGCCATTTTGAGAATAAATAAGACACATTCTTACCAGCTTTGCCCTTTGGCCAAATCTTTTGCGTCTCTTCAACCTGTTACGCAACAGATTTGGATCTCTGTTTGCTCTCAGCATCATTCATTCATCCTAGTTTCCATTGCCTGAAGTAAAAGCTTTTAACTCATCTTGGAAGTGCACGCAAGTGGAAGCGGACGAAAAAATGACACAACCATAGCTTGGGAAAATGACCCACAATCCCTTGCTGCCTCTTCATTTTCCTCTCCTGCCTTGATTTTCCGCAAACACACACACACACACACACACACACACACACACGCATACACACACCAGTGCACTTTTAAATAGAGTCGGAGCTCCCCGGCGCAGCGGGAGACCTGCTGCATTCTGACAGCTGCGCCCACAACGTGTTCCGACACACAAAAAGGACGACGAGGCAAAGACAGGAAGCGGATGGCGCTCTGCTCGGGCAGGTTGCATGCTAACCTGCGTCATTGCTCTGTTCAGCCGTGACCTTTTATGAGCACCCTTTTAAAGTGGGGTTAAAAGGCATAATGAAGTGGCCACTTAACCACAGTACGACGAGCGTTTTGTGTTACGAAGGGGAGCCGCAGCGAATTGAGTGACGCAGACCAGGAAGCTGTTTTGAGATTGTTGAATGACTGTGTAATTTGCAGATTTATTGCAAATTCTGACACCCGCACATTATAAATCATGTCCTGTTTCTTCAATGAGCAATTCGAGAACCTTTTCCAGTATTTTCTCACGATGGGGTGAAAAATTTGAGACATTAAAACACTTTTTTTTTTTCAAGTCAGCAGTTCAACAACCTTGCACGTGTCCCAAAAAAAAAAACCCATCAGATTCTCACTGCCTATAAGACATCAAGATTTGTGCACACACTCCAAGATGCAAACGAGAGAGAAGTCGAAGGGTGATGAATGCACAGAGGGTGGAAAAATTAAGTGGAAGGTTACGCAAGAGGTAAAGGATGGAAAGGCTGAGATGGAGCGAAGGGCCCTTGGGTGATATCTGTGTCCGCTCTCCCATTAGGGCTTAGCTCGCCGAGGTTGTATGACACGCATGCTAGCTTTTACCATCTCACTCTTCCATCCTTTGTTTGCTCCTGCCACTTTAATTTGGTCTCCCGAGTTCTTCTTTTAATTCATTTCACATTCATGCGGGGCCAGAAGCGAATCGGTCCAACTGTAACGTTATGTTTTCAAACAACAATACAGTCGAACCTCGAGGGACATAACCAATCGCTACGTGAGAACGGCAGTGCCTTGTAACCATTTCCAATCAAATGGCCGCCTGCTACGACGTTTATATAATACGGTATGAAAATGAATCGAGTATTTATCGAGTGGCGCAGAATTCACTTGACCCGCATCACCGCGTATGTCTGCAACTCAATTAATACAGGAAAGTACAACAATGTAAAACAAAATACAGTCAAACCTCGGTTTTTGTCCATAATCCCTTCCAGAAGGCTGTTTGAAAACCGAAATTGTTCGAAAACCTAAACCACGCTCTTTTTAAAATAAAAATGTTTACTGAACACGTCTGCTCACAATGGAAAGCAACACGAAGAAGCGTCACTTCCTCGTCTACCCGAGGAAGCGTCACTTCCTGGTCTAAGGAAGGCGAGAGGAGTCAAATGGTGCATTCAAGTGCGCTCAGTTTGTTCGAGAACCGAAATTTGTTCGTCATCCGAGGCATAAAAAATCTCAAAATCTTTGGTCGAAAAAACCGAATTGGTCGAGAAACGAGACGTTCGAAAACCGAGGTTTGACTGTAATGTCAAAACATTTTGAAGCGCAGCTTTTTTTTTTTACCAGTGACTCTGATCTGCAGTCAAAGACAAGAACTGGCGTTCTGTGATTCCGCTTCGTCATTTGGGGGTGAGGCCAGGACATGTTTTTCTGTGTCTTCTGAAGCTGCACGTCTCCCTTGTAACAAAACGAGCCATTGGACTTCACTCAGCCACTTCTGGGCAAACCACCGGGAGACCGTTCCCTGAATCAAAGTGGACAATCTCTCTTGTCAAGTGCTGCTTTTTCCTCGGGAGGATCCCAGAATTCTTTGCAACAAGGTGCCTCTTCTCCCGTTTGGAATCTTCAGGGCCCTCTTCTCATCTTTCCTCTCCCAGTCTCAAAACGAGTATATTTGATCCATTCCCTCATGCACCTTCTCTCTCTCTCTCTCTCTCTCTCTCTCTCTCTCTTTCGCTCCCAACTGGAGAACACATTTGAGGATGGATCCTTCCCGACAGCATTAAATGTACGCGTCGTTGATCGATATTCCTACTGTCAGCTGTAGTCTGTCAGCTGTTTGTAGACCTCAGACTGAGCAGAATATTTGAGTGCTTGACAATAAACAGTGGAACCCCCTCTCGGTCGTTTTTGAGGACAGAGGGTCTATCCCAAGGAGGAACGGAGGAACAGAGGTCACAGTAAAGGTCATTGTGTGTGACACCTTTCTCCGAGTCGTCTTTTCAGGGCCTTGGCAGATGATTTTTGATATTCAACACACGCTATGAGCAGTGAAAGGGAGGGCAGAGTTCTGCTTGCAGCTTTTACACTCACGTCCGTTGTCCGCTGCATCTTCCCCAAAGCGAATCTCTCGATCAGGGTGATGAGTATCACTGGGAGTGCTTTTGAGTTGCTGCTGATTATTTTCCTTCTTTTACATCACATGACCCTCGACTCCCTTTTTTTCGGAGTCGATCGTCCCCCGCATTCCTCCCAGAGAGGCGGCACTTCTCGTTATGTAGCTGTCAGCTCAAGATTTATGAGCAGCTAATCCCCCCCCGACCATGATATCCAGTACTTTTCTGTTTGTCGATCGTCACGCATCTCATTTCACTGAGTGCCTCGCTGCCTCGTGCCCTCGCTTGATCTTCAACGACCACTAAAGGACTCTGAGCATCGCTTTGAAATCCGCCTCACAAACAGGCAGTTTGTGTTTGCGTTATGGACTTGCCTGAGGTCAATTCAGCCAGTTCGTGTTCACATGTATACACTGATGTCCAATCATGTTTTCTATTCATTTATCACAGCGCTGAGAATCCATTAAAAAAACAACAACAACAAAAACTCCCACTACTTTCCTTTTGTTCTATTCTCTTTTTCTACCCTCCTGAAGAAGTCACCAAGTCTGTGGCGTTCGGGTCAATCTGTGCACGCACACGTTTTGTGAGATTCATTCTTTACTTGAGCATCCCGAGCGTAGGGGAAATTGCTGTGTCAGTGTTCCGCCAGAACGGCATCCACCCACTTCCCAAAGTGCCATATGGCACATTTGCGCAGAATTGACACGCACGTTCAGTTCCAGCGACACTGCTCAGCAAGATCCGACTAAATGGCATTCCTTTTTCGGGTAGATTTCGCAAGGTGTGACCTCATGTTCCTTTGCAGCTGAAAGCTTGCTCCCAACTTTTCGCTGCGCTTCATTTGCAAGCACACAAATGTTTAAAGTGAAGGCCAGCTTAGTCGCTGGATGCAGTATTTGAATATACAAAAACACGTCTCCGGATTGGAGCTCTATCTGCATCGCATCTCCGCATTGCAGCCCATACACGGAAAAGTTGAGTTTTCATCGCTATTTTTTTTTTTTCTTTGTGCATTATTTTAGCATTGGGATGTATGACATTGGTAACGCGTGTTATGTCTCCGTTTCTGTTTTTATTCGTAGCTGTCGAACAAGCAACAGGAAAAGCCTCATCTTGACCACCACCTCCCCCACTCTGCCTCGCCCACACTCCCCTCTGCCTCTCCCCGGACACCTCGGTAAGCACCGTAGCACTAGCGCGCCACACTTGTGGCTACTTACAGCGATCATTGGGCATTGCTCACCGACAAAAGAGCTCCATGTGCGTACCAGATGGTTGACTTTTCCTATTTGTGTCTCGTACTTCATCCTCGTTGTCCCTGCAGGGAGCAGTCCACTGGACAGCCCGAGAAACTTCTCTCCGAGCGCCCCCGCGCACTTCTCCTTTGCCTCCTCCAGAAGGTCACTAGACATACTCGAATGTATCAAGGGTCATGCGTACTCGTTTTTGATGTGTGGAGGGACTGAGAGTGAGTGGAGAAGGATGGGGGGGGGGAGGCAACAGCGATAACAAGTACGCACTTGATGAAAAATCCAGGAAGTGTTGTTGTGTGAGGTCTTACACATGCTGGGAAGCCGAACAGGCTGACTCATGTGTGACTGGGCCAAGCCGTTACATTCAGCTGGCTTATTGTGCCCCCCCCCGCCCCCCCCAAGGGAAATAAGATAAACATGGGCAAGAGACACCTAACAAGAAAAACAAAACAGAACCTCACAAAAAAACAAACCAAAAAAAAACCAAAACTGCTCAGCCAATGAAAAATGGCGTCAAGTACAATCGTTCGGAATGGAGCTTGTCTCACACGTGAAATCTGATTTGCGTGGACGTGCAAAACGCCTACAAGTGTTTTTGCATTTGTGTTCTCAACAGGGCTGACGGACGACGTTGGTCTTTAGCATCTTTGCCCTCGTCTGGTTATGGCACCAACACGCCCAGCTCAACAGTAAGTAACCTCGGATTGAAAGGAGTCCTCCTCCGTTTCAGTGAAGGAGGCACAATGACTCAGTGAGTGCTTGGAAGGAAATCCATCCAGTCTCGACCCGTTCAATTATCAATTATCTTCAAAGTCAGCGCGTTTTTGTGTGTGTTTTTTTTGTCATGAATAAATTATTGCCTGCAAAGTAAGGAAATTGTTGAAGACCTCTCAATGTTGGAATGAATGAAAACAACCCCTGGATCAGCACCGTCCCCGCTAAATGGAATTGCTTCTTCCTATTGAGCTGTACTGTCGCCGCCGTTCATTGTGGAAGTTTGCGTCAAAGACTTCGGAGGCCGCTTGCTATCGGACCGCGATCGGAGAAAAGAGGAGGAGGAGGAGGAGGAGAGCGGGGAGTGGTTAGCTCCAGTTTGGCGGAACGAGTGGGACGTGATAAGGGTGGCACGGAGGGCACGAGCTAATTTGAGACGCGGCCCACTTTGGTCCACGGGACTTGAACAAGGACAGAAACGCATTCCCCGCCTGCCGAATATGTCCCCAACGTAGGAAGATCCGATGCAGAATAAATTGTGCCGTAATATATACGGAGGGACCATAAATTTGCGACATGAGACTTATGAGTTACATGTGACAAAACCAGGAAATCGTTGGGGGCCAAAGTCTCATTGTTCTGCTGCATGTATTCAACGTCTTTTGTTGTGTTTGCTGCCACACATCCTCTCAAACTGTTTCTTTTCCCCCGATCAACCCAATTCTTGTTCCCCTTCCTCCTCAACATTCAACATTGGCCTCCCCCCCCCCCATCACCATGCGCTTCCTGTTCCCCCTCCCCTTCCTCCCTCGTCGCACTATTCTCCAGTCGTCCAGCTCCTCTCATGAGCGGTTGCACCAGCTGCCGTTCCAGCCCACCATGGATGAGCTCCACTTCTTATCCAAGCACTTTGGCAGCACGGAGAGCATCACGGACGACGATGGCGGACGCTCCTCTCCGCATATGCGCCCGCGCTCCCGCAGTCTCAGGTCAGCAGCGCCATCATGATATAGCGGAAAGCAGACTTGCGCAGGACTGCCCCTTTACAAAGTTCAATAAATGTGCCGACAAGCCATTTGCGTGTTTCTGAGCTGTGATTTATTTATTTTTTTTTAATTCCACTTGTTACTTCTTTGATATCTCCTTGCAGCCCGGGACGCTCGTCTTCCTGCTACGATAACGAGATTGTCATGATGAACCACGTGTACAAGGAGCGCTTTCCAAAGGTGAGACTCCCCCTTGCCAAAGTGCAAAGCAGATGGCAAAATGAACCTCTCCTCCACGATTAAGATTCCACAGTGCTATGCTAGTCGGCTCCAGATAACAGGGTTGCGTTTATCTGCCAAAAGATGTCACGTTTGCTCGAGCGCAACCACTGGCAAAAAACTTTGTCTCTCTATTCGCCTCATTAGCTTTTAACTCATTCAGTACCAGACAATTCTAGACCAAGTCTGAAAAGACGTTTAGAAACGTCTTTGGGAGGGAATGAGTGAATGTCTCTGTGGACTCAAGTTGGTATCAAAAGGTAACTCGCTAAAAGCCCCCCCCCCCCCCCCCCCCCCCCATGAAATAGCCTCTTGTGCAATTGTAGTTCACGTTTTGGGACAAATTGATTCAAATTGTCTGGAGTAAACGACTCAAAATGGAAATCGACCTTACTCTCCCCTTGAGTCTGAGTTGATTTTGCGTTTGGCTACTGAATAAGCCCAGCTGGGCCTGACGCCATGACTGCCATCAACCTCTGACCTTTTCGTTCCGCCAGGCTACTGCACAGATGGAAGGGAGGCTTGCCGAGTTCATCCACGCTTACGCTCCTGAAAATGTTCTGCCGCTAGCCGACGGAGTTCTCAGCTTCATCCACCACCAGATCGCTGAGCTCTCAAGGGACTGCCTGACGAAATCCTGCGAGGGACTCATCACCTCCGTCTACTTTTTCGAGCTGCAGGAAAACCTGGAGAAGCTACTCCATGACGTAGGTGCAAGTCAACAAAGACAATAGGAGGAGTCTGACTCATCCAATTACCAACTCGCGTCATCATTTGGAGCAGAAATGCAAGCAGCCGGTCGAGCGAAATGCATCATTATGCGTCTCTCTTTGAGAGATGCTAGCCTGGTACCCTTCAGCAAGGCACTCAAATCTTTAAACTGCAAACGGGGGGGCGGCACCATTCTGCATTCCCCGCAACATGAATAATTTCCCCTCTGGAGAGCAACAATGCTACAATCAATTAATTAAAAAAAAACCATTTAATTCATTTGCAGTCTGAGATGTAAACATTAGCCGATGTACTTTGTTGCTTTACCTTCGGTTCCATTTGGAACGCTCGGATGCATCGCTTTGATCGCCCAAGGGAAGCGGAGTGATTCTATCTGTCTCCATCTTTCAATTTGTCGCTTTTTGTCAGGCCTTTGAACGTTCAGAGAGCTCGGAGGTGGCTTTTGTCACGGAGTTGGTGAAAAAGCTTCTCATCATCATATCCCGACCTGCTCGACTCTTGGAGTGTCTGGTAAGAAGACTCTCGCTCGTACGTTTCTACAAACGCTGATTCCAGTGAGGTTGGGACGTTGCATGAACTTCAAAGTTGAATGTAACTTAAGGCAGTACGAATCCTAAATGTCCATCAATGACCTTGTCTGTACTGTCATCATTCTTTTGCAAAGATACAACCACGTGGTTTTAAGTGTAACTGAGGTGTCTTCCAGCCATCAGTGATTTTATTGCGCCGTCGTCATTCCGCGGTGTTACATGGCACTGCCCAGGAATTCAACCCGGAGGAGTTTTACCATCTGCTGGAGGCCGCGGAAGATGTGGCCAAGGAAGGTCACCTGGTGAAAACCGACATCCCTCGTTACATTGTCAGCCAGCTGGGACTCACCAGAGACCCGATTGAAGGTGAGGGGGGGCAAGGTGGGAACTACACTTAAGGCAAACGTATTGGGTCACCTAGAAATGTCATCCCAGCAAAAATCACATCAACTTGGATATGCTTCCTTTCATTTCTGATTATAAGTCCCCTTGTCCCCCAAAAACATTTTTGAGGTCACTGATGTTGGATGATTGGGCCTGGCTCACAGCATCTGGTATAGTTCCTCCCAAAGATCTCTGGTGGGTTGACGTGAATCTTTGCACACCATCAGGCTGCAAGTAAAAATAGCTTACATTTAAAATAATAATAATAATAATGACGAAGCCCATATTTTAGCTGTTGGCTTTTCGTGACCCAATATTTTTGTCCATCTGTGTGCAAGGTAGTATGTTGTCTGATTTGATATGTTTTTTTTTTGTTAGAGATGGTAAACCTTGATAGTTATGACAGCGAAGGACCTCTGACACCTGAAACCGATGACTCGGCAGAGGTGAGCTTTATCCATTGACTCTACTTGTGTCGAGTCGACTGACAACATTTAATTCGATGCACTTTTCTTTTTTCTATGTATTTCTTACGTGAAGCATAACCTTTACAGTCAACAACTATAACATCAACCATTCCCTCGTAAACGTAGTCTCCAGTGTTTTGTCCCAACCTTGGTTTCGCGCTTCCTATTCGGATGAAAACCGACTTTGCTTTGTTTCAATCCCAAGCAACTTTGTGATGAAGGATGATCGTGTGTATTTGAATAGCTACGTTGCTAGGCAATTATTGACTCTGTAATCTGTTATCCAAAGGGGAAGATTAAAGCAATGAAACCACCAGGTGAAGCAGACTTCCAGACCATCAAGCTCGTTAGCCACGGAGCATATGGGTAAGTAGAGCGACTGCTGCACTCATGATGAGGATGATGAACTGCAAGCGAACCAGTAATGGCTAAGAATTGAAAAGAATGAATGCTCGTATTTGTTTTCGTTTCGGTCAGTGCCGTGTATCTGGTCCGACACCTGGAGACGCGTCAGCGTTTTGCCATGAAGAAAATTAACAAGCAAAACCTGATCCTGAGGAACCAGATCCAACAGGCCTTTGTCGAGAGAGACATCCTCACATTTGCCGAGAACCCCTTTGTGGTCTCCATGTTCTGTTCCTTTGAGACCCGTCGGCACCTGTGCATGGTCATGGAATACGTCGAAGGTGAGAAAATGTGGTTGGGGGATTATACCGTCCGGTTATCGTTTGTCATTTTCATTGCCCATATTGGTGACCGATCTTAACAAGCTTTGAATTCCACTGCCAGGAGGAGACTGTGCCACTCTGCTGAAGAACATTGGGGCTCTGCCAGTGGAAATGGCTCGGATGTACTTTGCTGAAACTGTCCTTGCGCTCGAATACTTACACAACTATGGCATTGTCCACCGTGACCTCAAGCCGGACAAGTAAGACACTTTCCTAAATTTCAAGCAAGAGTGTCAACTAACTATTAAAATCACATATTTGAAAATACGGGGTTTTACAATCATCCCAATTCACTGTATCGATCTCCTGCTCAGCCTTCTCATAACGTCAATGGGCCACATCAAGCTTACGGACTTTGGCCTGTCTAAAATGGGTCTGATGAGTCTGACCACCAACCTGTATGAAGGACACATCGAAAAGGACACTCGTGAGTTCTTGGATAAACAGGTGGGAGAGCACACACACAAATTGGAATTTAGTTGGACCTTCTTCTATTACGCCGCCTGATAAAGACACTGCACGATTTTTTTTTTTTTCAGTCATTACTATTAGATCTGTCGAGATTAGCGTGTGGACTTGGCGCCTTCTCGCTTATTTTCAACCCTCGGTTTTGACCTCTTTTGTGACGCTCCTGCAGTGGCAGGTTCAATCCCGCTAAAGCTGTCAAATTTGGCTTTGACCGTAGGTGTGTGGAACCCCGGAGTATATTGCACCCGAGGTCATTCTTCGTCAAGGTTACGGAAAGCCAGTGGACTGGTGGGCGATGGGGATCATCCTGTACGAGTTCTTGGTCGGGTGCGTGCCTTTTTTTGGAGACACTCCGGAGGAGCTATTTGGGCAGGTTATAACCGGTGAGTCGGTCAAAGCAGCGTTTTAAATGTATGCATGCACAGTTGCACACCCCTTGGATATTTGGCTTGTTCCCGCTGTCGGACCGCTTTTGCGATTTTGGGTGACCTGTGGTGTCCCGCCCACACCCCATAGATGACATTGTCTGGCCTGAAGGAGATGAGGCGCTCCCTCTTGACGCCCAACATCTCATCGCCTCGCTTTTACAGACGAATCCACTTGTTCGACTCGGAACAGGTCAGTCAGTTAGTGTTCCATTCTTGCACAGGTTTAAACTGGCCTTCCTGTGTGGAGTTTGCTGTGTTCTCCCCGTGCCTGTGTGGCTTTTCTCCGGGTACTCCGGTTTGCTCCCACATCCCAGAAACATGCATATGTACTTTTCTGCTCCCCCCCCTCCCCTCAATCTTTGCCCTGTAGGGGGTGCTTTTGAAGTGAAGCAGCACGCCTTCTTCACAGAGGTGAACTGGAACAGCTTGCTGAGACAAAAGGCCGAGTTCATCCCTCACCTGGAGTCGGAGGAGGACACCAGTTATTTTGACAGTAAGTCTCCTGCTGCGACTTCAGGGCCTGACGCAAAACTACTATCGGCCGCAATGAGAAATATCGTTGCGTTATCTCCCCGCATTAGCACGGTCTGAGCGCTACCATCATGTGCATTCCTACGATGAGGATGATACCAATGATGATGAGCCTGTGGAGTTACATCGCTTTTCTTCGTGCTCACCCCGCTTTAGTAAGGTCAGACCTGCTTAAGAAGCCTTCTCTTACGGTGACTGATGATATGCAACCAGCTCTGCACGTACAGGAATTAACTTTATCCTGTGGTTTGTAAATGTAGGTGTACAGCAGTATGGAGCATCTGTCCCAGCTGGAGCATAAAGCCCCAAGTGTAACTTTACGGGAGCACAAAGTTCCAAGAGACGATCGAATGGCCAAGAGAGAAAGCCTGGGTAGTTTTGCACTGCGGGACAAGAACTGGAGGACTGGATCGCCTGAGATGTGAGTTACCGAATTCTACAAAGAGGGACGAAAAGAAGAGAAAAATAATAGCGCGTGATCTTTCCTCGTGATGTATTTGACTCATTCACTCCCAAAGACGTTTTTAAACGTCTTTTCAGACTTGGTCCAGAATTGGCTGGTATTGAATGAGTTAAAAGAATTGCTTGCTGGTTTCAAAGCTACAATTCTTTACGACTTAAGACTAAGTATAGTGACTAAAAGCTTTTAATAAACTTTTTTTTTTTCCTTACAGGAAGCGATTGTCCTGCTCAGAGTCATCCTTCACCGAGAGTGACTACAGTCCTCCATCTGGGGCCCGAAGGCGCTTCTCTGCCCTCATCGACACGCACCGCTTGGCTTCACCCCTTGAGGTCGATTCTGAACAGTCCCTTTCTCGGGGCCAGCTTCAAGTGAAGGCCAGGGGCACCTCTCTGGAAGGAGCCATGGGTGCCATCTCCTCGCAAGGGGATCTGAGGACATTCCTCAAGGAAAGCAATGGATTCGCACCCGCAGGTCAGAAAAGCCCATCACAGTTTAAAGTATGGCCCGGAATGTTTCTGTGACACTCCGATGTTTTGTTTACCAGCCGGGGCTGCCGTTCTGGGGCTTCCGGAGCCCCAAGGGCCTCGAGGGGCCACCACGGACTTGGTGCTGCGGAGAGTTCGGCACCAGCAGCTTTCAGTTGAGGGAGAGAAATGCAACTCTCGACCAGGACATAAAGTGATCAAATCTGCTTCTGCCACAGCTTTGTCTGTCATCATTCCCGCAGGTAAGACATCGTTATACACCAAAACCTTTTTGATATATTGCCTCTTACTTAATTCTCCTCCCCTCAGTGGAGCAACACGGTGCCTCCCCCCTAGCGAGCCCAATGTCTCCCCGCTCCCTCTCGTCCAACCCCTCCTCTCGAGACTCCTCACCCAGTCGAGATTACTGTCCAGTCGTAAATGTCCTGCATTCCCCGATCACCATCCACCGCTCCGGGAAGAAGTATGGCTTCACTCTCCGAGCAATACGAGTCTACATCGGAGACAGTGACGTCTACAGCGTACACCATATGGTCTGGGTGAGTAAGCGGGACGTGCCGCCAGTTCCCGATGGGACCAGCGCAGGGTGGAGACAGCCATTATGCGTATGCTTTAAAGGGGAAGTCAACCAAAAACATTTTTTTACAATAACATGTTCGATGTGCTTCCACTAATCTAAACAAGGCATTCAGATTAATATTGCGTTTGCCAAATATGAATTAAGCAGCAGTTGCAAGCCAACTGCAGACAAGTCTTCTTTTCAGGCAAAACTGAAACAGGGTTCCCACCGGTCCTTAAAAGTTCATAAAAATCCATTAAAAAAAGACGTTATAAAATTATGTTCTTAATTTTCAGGGAAAGCTTCTAAAATCAATAAAAAATCCTTAAAAATCTATTTATATTCGAAAATAAATTGACGTTTTATATTTTCTAAATTTGAATTTTTCTTAGTGTAGAGAATAAATGTTACGTTTTTTTTTCAGGTAGAAAGCTTTAGCGGATTCCCCTAAAAATCCTTCCTTTGGCAGCAATGATTTGAACACCAGCTCAGTGAAATGTGGCTTTCTGTTCAGCCCGCATATTGCTGAGCGGACATTAAATCCACCATGTATCCCCGCTGAATGGAGAAAAAAGTCCTTAAAAATGGCTAGATTAGCCCTCAAAAGTCCTTAAAAGGTCCATAAATAAAAAGCAAGTGGAAGAGTGGGAACCCTGTGAAAAGATTCCTTTGTTAAGTCAATGTTCTATTTATATCAGCATGTGGAGGACGGGGGCCCTGCCCAAGAGGCCGGACTCAGTGCCGGTGATCTCATCACTCATGTAAATGGCGAGTCAGTTCACGGTCTGGTCCATACGGAGGTGGTGGAGCTCATCCTGAAGGTGAGATGGACTCATCTGTCTGCACGAATCCAAACTTGCTTGTAATTAACATGAGCGATCTTGAATCTTCAGAGTGGAAACAAGGTGACCGTTACGACGACTCCCTTTGAGAACACCTCGATAAAAGTGGGACCCGCACGCAAGACCAGCTATAAATGCAAAATGGCGCGGCGCAGCAAGAGACCAGGAGCCAAAGAGGGTCAAGAGTGAGTTCAGGAAACATGCACATTACAAGCAATGAATTTTTAGCTTGTCTGCAGTCACATGACTGCTGTTTTCCATGTGGTTATGTGACAGCAAGAAGCGCAGCTCCCTGTTCCGAAAAATCACCAAGCAGTCCAATTTGCTGCACACCAGTCGAAGCCTCTCCTCTTTGAATCGCTCTCTCTCATCCGGAGACAGTCTACCCGCATCTCCCACCCACAGCTTCTGTGCCCGCTCACCCACTCAGAGTTATCGATCCACCACTCTGGAATCTCCATACATGGGTTAGTGAGGCTAATCATGAGCGCGAGTTTCCATTGCTAATCTTTCTGCTTGGATGCAAACAATTACTGGAGAACAAGGATATTTAAGAGAGTCGGAATGGTAAATACCGGTATTGCGAGATGCTGATCATGTCATCTTCACACTTGTCCTCTAGTCACGAAAAAAAAAAAGGCACTTGTCTGGAAAAGCCTTTTAACTCATTCACTCCCAAAGACGTTTTTAAACGTCTTTTCAGACTTGGTCCAGAATTGGCCGGCACTGAATGAGTTAAATACCGATTGTCTCCAGTGATCCAGAAGATCTGCCTTTCTCTCTCCCTAGGCACTTCCTCGCAGAGCAGCTCCCCAGCATCAAGCACCCCAAACTCCCCAGCCACGTCACACCACATGAGGCCCAGCTCTCTCCACGGCTTGTCGCCCAAACTTCACCGCCAGTACCGCTCCGCTCGCTGCAAATCTGCCGGCAACATTCCCTTGTCGCCTTTAGCCCACACCCCCTCCCCCACCACGTCTTCTCCTCCGCCCCTGAGCGGCCACACGGTAGGCAGCTCCAACACAACGCAAATGTTCCCCGTCAAGCTTCACTCCTCGCCGCCCGTCGCCCGTCCTCGTCCCAAGAGTGCCGAGCCACCCAGATCGCCGCTTCTGCAGCGAGTGCAATCGGCGGAGAAGCTTGGGGCGCCCGTTCCGCCTTCCTCCTCCTCGTCGTCATCGTCGCCTTCCCCTCTGACGGGAGGCGTGTGCCTACGCAAGCACAGTCTGGAGGTGACGCACGGCGACTACAGAAGAGAATCCTTCCACTGTGAACACAGCCTACAGAGTCTGCTTGAAATGGAAGGAGAGAATGGACCTGCCCCGCCTTCGCCCTCATCCTCTTCATCCCCTTCTCCACCTCTCGGAGGGGAAAGCAGTAGTTTGAAGCCTGTTCGAAGGCTGGGCAGGCAGGAATCGCCACTCAGCCGTGACACAATGGTACCGGGAACAGAGAAAGATACTCAAAGCCCGGCCTGTGATCTTACAGGGTCCAGTCCTGAGCCCAAAACAACAAAAAGTCAATCCACCGTTGACCCAAACACAACATTATCCATCTCTGAGGCTCGACAGGGTTCAGCTGTCATCGAGACCATCTCTTCCGTAGTGGTAGCAGCAGTTCCGTCGCCCACCGAGACCAAGCCGAAACAGGGGCTCAAACCTCAAAACGCAAACGCTGTGACTTCTGAGGGTAGCGTCTCTCAGAGCAAACCTGTGAGAAAGTCTCCACTCCAGGGTCAACTAAGTGCGAAGGATTCTCGCAGAAACAGTCTCGTCAAGTAAAACTTTAGGGAACGCCGAAGACAAAACCAAATATGTCGCGATTGCAGACAAAGGTTGCTGTCGCAAAGGATCAACGACAGAGTCATCCAAACCTCGTAAGGCCGCGGAGTCCGTTGAAAAAGAAGGCGGTCGTGGGGATAAAAAAACGGAGATGACCAGGATTAAAGGTCCTGCGCCTCCACTTCCGGCCCCGGTGCAGGTCCACGGGGCAACAAATGCACCAGTAGCCGTCAGCGGCAAAGTGGAAAGAGCATCAAAGAGCTATCGGGGAGCGAAGGAGGATAAGGCGCACCTGGAGGTGTTGGAAGAAAACGCCATCTCCCCTTCTTCTAATGCATCCTCATCTTGCTCCGGCAAGCCGCGCACCACGTCTCCCGGCGACCGAGGCAGCTTTGTCACGCAACTCACGAGCGTCGCCAAAACGGTACTGGGGCCTATGAAAGGGGGGTTACAAGACGGTTCCAAGGTCAAAGACGCCAATAAGTCAAGCGAGGAAAAGCGAGGCAGTTCGGCGGGAAAAGCGGAGGCTTCGAATGCGGCCGGACGCCGCGGCGCTCAACCGACGCCTGCTGGCGGTGCTCTCCAGATGGATAAAGGAAACAATCGTGGCTCAAAGCATCATTCGTGATCAAGACGCAGAAGAAGCCAAGCCCTCCAATGCATTGCCTTTTACTGTCGAAGCATCCAAACATATCATCTAAATTAACACCTTTTTAATCAAACATAAATGCCTGAAGAGGAAAAAAACGGCAATTGGGACATTGGACATAATGAGAGAAAAAAAAAAGTTGCATCATTTACTGTTAGAAAATGTGTGCGCACTGTTGTGTATTATAGGCCCGTGGATGTCTTTGTCACAATGTGCTGTCGATTTATTTTAAAAAAAACAAAAACAACTTTGCATGTTGTACATGGAAACATAAGAAATTCAAAAAGCAGATGGAAATGAAAACAAACAAACAAAAAAAACATACTGAAGACCATGAGGTAGTTAACACTGTGAACAACTTTGCATCCATCTGAACGTGCAAATCACATTCCATTTCAATTTGTTTGGATTAGTTTAGTTTGCAGAATGTTTAAAAACAAATACAGTCACGTATCATAAAAATAACTTGGAAAAAAAAAAATAAGACTAGCCAACTAGAGCCTGGACCAAAATACCAAACTACTTGCTTTCAAAGAAGCTGGCTGGTGGTCTGATCGGTTAAAGGGCTGAAATTCCAGTGGGATAAAGTATCAGATGAGGTTGCACGGGGACACTATGCAATGTGCTAATCATGCCACTTCAGGTGTCCAGAATTACCGGTACTAAGTTTACATTGTGTCGTCCAAGAGTCCAGGTGATAAAAGAAGTCGTTGCAATAAGCCAAGCCAACTTGTTGATTTCGCTTTCAAAGTTGTCCCCTTTTTAATTGTGTGCAATCGCTATTGTGTGTGAATTCATTGTATGTTCATGGTGTTATTTAGGACTAAAATGGTCATAAACTAGCACTTACATGTTGATTGAATAGGCATAGGCGTTTTATATTTCATAATTTATTGTGGAAGAATGTTGTGGTGTTTGCATTTCTTTTGTTTACAGTGAAACAAAAATACCGATGTCCGCTCGATTTACAGTAGGCTACGTGATAAATAATGCATGTCATATGTTCCGGACAGTTTTCATCCAAGTGCAACACAAAACTGTGTGTTTTAGTGAGTACTGTAAGTAAAAGATTTTCCTATGCAAGCGGTAAGGATAAATACTCACCCTGAATGTCCGACAAGCGTTTCGTCCTGAGCATTCCTGCAATTTCAAGAAGGAAAGTCTTCTACGACGCATGCATTGCCACATGCCAAGTGGAAACCCAAACCTTATTGTGTCTGATCACAAAAAGAAATTGTGTTGGGATTGTAAAAACACAATGTGCACGTTTATTTTTCATTATTTAGCACAGTCTGGCACAGATGTAATTTGCCGCATAGGCTTGAGGGGATTTTAAGTTCATTTCTAACCTGTACAGGTTGACTCATATTTAGAAATGCTGCCTGAATGGTTCATTTTTTGAACATAACACGACATTTCGGGGGTTGTGACCAGCCCGTTACTGTTGCTCATTTATGGTCTATATGTGTTTGTCATATAAATATTTAATTAAATTCTGACAGTTTAGCCTTGCGATAAACTACGTCGCGTTCTGAATTTGGTTTACGTACGGAAGGGCCACCTTTCAAGATAAAAGTCAGCAATCGCAGTATTTGTTTCTCCACCCTGGTCTCTTGAAATCAAAACGTCACCTTTAAAAAACCCTCTTGTGCAATGTTAACATTACAGTTCATCGTGTCAAGATAGGACTTGAGTGTGTTAATTTATAAAGAAACGTACTTTCTCCTCCCGGTACATTTTCAATCTGTTCTTGTGTCATGTAAAACACCTGGAGTACAGTAATCCCTCGTTTATCGCAGGGGTTACGTTCCAAAAAGAACCAGTGATAAGTGAAATCCGTGAAGTAGTGAACTTTTGTTTTTTTTTTTACAGTTATTATACAATACTTAACGATATATACAATGAAATCAAAGACCAAAACCTGTTTTCAGGCCCAATTACAAAAAAAAACTAACATTTTCAACAAATAACTATAATAGTTTTTGGAAATACTGTACTGTCGACACGCGGCGCCACCGACGGGTTCTGATTTAAAGCGTTAAAAGCATTTTTAAAAACTGCACTAAAAAAATCAGTGAAACAGCGAAGCCTCGGAAAGTCAACCGTGTTAGAGCGAGGGATCACTGTATATTTACTTTATGCTGCCATCTTGTGGATAACTTGACACCAAGGCTGACAATTCTGATATCAGTGAAGATGTTTACTGTATTTAAAATTTATCTTTAAATTTCATATAGGATTATGACTTTTTATTTCATGCACTGTGCTATGTGGGAGTTCAAAGTGGAAATCACTTGTTAACGCATTCAACAAATGTTTTGTGTGTTATGAGTTGCACTTTATTTTTTGTTCATTGAATTCAAATGTGTTCAAATGTATTCATACATCTAAATATATCTTTTTACGTTTCAAAAGTCATTCTTAGTTACATAGGAGAAGTGGAGTTGTTGTAGCCAACGACATAAGAGGAACTTAATTGTATTCCAAATTAAAAAAAAAAAAAAACTAAAGACACAATTGCTTGCTTTGCTGGCAACATGTTGGAAATTGATACATGTTGAAACGCCTGGAAAACATCAAATTAAAATAGGCATCTTTTTGCATTTAGAGTTCCGTAAATATACAGTATACGTGTGCGTTGTCTTGTTTCGTGATCTGTCCATTATACGGCCCCACACTCGATCCATCCTATGGGGGCTCTTTTTTTATGTATGACCAAGAGGATGTGTATTTTAAGTTCCTGTGTTGAAAAAAAACCCCAAATAAAAATAAAAGAAATGACAATTCGTTTGCTTTCTTTAAGAGAAGCCAACTTGGTCTGCCGTAAACAGACGAGGATGAAGTGAGGATTTATGAAGGGAGATCATTGGCTCAGTATCAGCCAATCATATTGCTGTTAGGCAGCTTGCAGCATAAACAAGGAAGTAGAAGAAGTTGACGGCTCCATTTGCTGGATACTGTCAAAGATACTGTCTCCCAAGACCTTCATTGATTGTTTTGGCTCGTTAAAGTTTCCAGAAAGATAATGAATGAAAGAAGGTAAAAACAACAATGTCATTTACTAGCGATACAGTGCATTTTATTTGCGAGTTTGCGTTACTAACCTGAAGGGAATGTTTGAAAACATATATAATTAGTTGATATTTTGTAGCTAATTGTACTTGACGCGTGTAGGTCAGGTATTTTTAGGGAAAAATTTTAATTAGAACAAAATTAAAACGTTAAAAACATATAGAGATTCGTGTTGATCTTTTATTTGAGGATGAATATGTTAATAGTTTATTTACAGTGACAAGGTAATGATTTTTTTTCTTCTGACATTGAGTTTTACTTTTTGTAGCTGTAACATAAAGTGTGCCCCGTCCTACCCTTGGTGCTGCCTGTGACAGAAGAATAACAGACCACCAGCCGCTCTTTTGCTGGCAGTAAATATCTGAAATTCCTCGAGTCACAGGGTGCAGTCACACGGTTTTCCTCTCCTAACTACCAAAGCAAGTTCTCAAATTTGATGCGTAAATACACGTCTTCAATTTAGGCGAAATAACTTCCTCAATGGTCAATGAGAAGTGTGCTTTGTTGTGTTTGTTCTTCATCTGCATGTAGCCGCTCTGGATGTAAGGAGTGCTCCCTCATGGCCAGTGTTGTTCACACCTGAAGGTTATGAACTCTAGTGCCTTCTCAGCTTCCTCAGAGAGCCAGTCTCCAGCAGATGAATATATGGACGACTGGCTCTTCCTCCCTTCTTCCTCGGCTGTTTCTCCCCGCCAAGAAGGAGCGTGCAGAGAAGACACAGAGGAAAGAGGCAAACTCAAATCCAAGTTGGTCTCAGCATGGAATAGTGTCAAATATGGTTTGTTATGTCTACCAGACTAAATCACCGCTACAAATGTGTTTGTTTCCTCGTGATTTTGGTCTCTTGAAGTCTTGTTTCTCATTTATTAGGCTGGTCCTTCAAGCAGAAATCCAATTTGAACAAGAGCTCTCCTGTGATGATGTTTGGAAAGTCATATCAGCTCAGCGATCAAGGTGAGCTTTCGTCTGCCAATTTGAGCATGATAATTTCGTCATGATGCCGCATGGCTTTATAAGATAAGCTATAAGTTAATGTCTTATGACCACAACGTCAGGAGAGAAGGAGTGTTTCCACCGCTCCTTTGCCGCTCTCCTGTGGTTGACATACAGACGAGGTTTCCCTCAACTGAAAGGCTGCTCCCTGACCACGGACAGCGGCTGGGGTTGTCTTCTCCGCACAGGGCAGATGTTGTTAGCGCGAGGCCTGCTTTTACACCTGATGCCACAAGGTGACACACCGGCACAAGTTTTTCTTCTTCTATACAAGTCCCGTGACCACCTTTTTATCTTTTCCAGGCTTGACATGTTCTGTGAGCCATCATATGTTCAAAGATGATATGGATCTCCCAGAGATTCGCCCCGACGCCATAGCCGTGTGTATGCAGAACTCCAGAGGGCTCAGCAAGAGTGCACGAAAGCTGAGTTTGGGTTCCCTCCTGGACAGATGCATGGAATCCACACACAGGAAGGTTGTCTCGTGGTTTGCAGATCACCCCTCGGCTCCTTTTGGGATACATCAGCTGGTGGAGTTCGGCAAAGGTTTAGGGAAGAAAGCAGGGGACTGGTATGGTCCTTCAATTGTGGCGCATATTCTGCGGTCAGTAATTAGTCCATTTGTATATCCTATCCCGAGCTACCTTACAGTACATGGTGTCATCACTCCCCCCCAAAAAAAAAATCCCGTATTTTTTTGTTTTAGGAAAGCTGCAGAAGCATCAGCTGACCTTCCCAATCTTGCCATCTATGTTGCACAAGATTGCACCAGTTAGTACTTTATTCTATTCTGGAAATTTGTTGATACCGTTACCCACTTCGGCATTTAACTCATTCACTCCCAAAGACGTTTTTAAACGTCTTTTCAGACTTGGTCCGGAATTGGCTGGCACTGAATGAGTTAAATTAGAACTTTAACAGAAATAGTACATTTTTGCACACTGTTGGGAGATTTTATTTTATTTTTTTGTCACGCTCTTGTTTTAATCAGTCTACAAAGATGACGTGAAAGAGTTGTGCGGACGGCGTCTTTCCGGGATCTCTGCTGCATCTCTTCAGCCTTGGAGGGCCGTCATCCTCTTGGTGCCCGTGCGGCTCGGAGGACAGGAACTCAATTCTGCCTATATCACGAGCGTCAAGGTAGTCTGATACACGGTGGTCAGTGTAAATACACTGGATTGTTCTCCAAATGCGGCAAAAACTATAAGTAGTAGTGAGACGGTAACACCGCTCAATGGTGTCGAGATTAGCGATATTTGTTGATTTGTTGGTGAGGCGGCAATCTGGCATTGCCATGATAATGACAGAGACACTCTCGTCTTTCAAGCGCATCCATGATTGTTCATTTCGAGCTTTTACTGAAACATTTTGTCCTTTCTATTGTAGAACTCGTCAGGGGTGTTGAGTATTGATTATACGGATGTGTCCACAAACAACAAAATAATTTGCCACTATTTTTCTCAACAGAAAATCCTGACCTTAGAATACTGCATTGGTATCATCGGGGGCAAACCAAAGCGCTCGCTCTACTTTGTTGGTTTCCAAGGTACGGTTGGTCCGCTTCCACGCGCTATCTTGGGTTAGCCGTTTGAACGTGCTTTCTTGATGACTTTCTGCTTTGTTGAAGATGACCATCTGTTGTACCTGGACCCTCATTACTGTCAACCCACGGTGGATATAACAAAGGGCAACTTTCCTCTAGAGGTATTCATTCAGAAATACTGCTACTCTTCGTTTTTCTGCTTTTCTTAGGTCACCACCATTAGATTTTTTTTTTTTTGGCAATGTATGAATGATCATACACAAGATTGGCACTCAGTCGAGTGCAAGCCTCCACCAAGGCCAAACGATGAATGAAATTGGAAAAGTGCAGTGGAATTCGGTTTGCTTAATCCATCCATCTACCCATGTTCTAATCCGCTTCTCCTTACGAGGGTTACGGGCTTGCTGGAGCCTATCCCAGCTGTCTTCAGGCAGTAGGCAGGGGACACCCTGAACCGGTTGCCAGCCAATCGCAGGGGACAGATAGACAAACACCCATTTGCGCTCACATTCTCACCTAGGGAGGATTTCAAGCGTTCCGTTAACCTGCCATGCATGTTTTTGGAATGCGGAAGAAAACTGAAGTACCCGGAGAGAAAACCCACGCAGGCACGAGGAGACCACTCAAAATCCACACGGGAAGAACGGACCCTGCCCTCCTGCACTGTGAGGCGGACGTGCTAACCAATCCTCAACAATCAGAGATGAAAGTCCTCCGGATTTTCCCGGAATTCCGGATTTTCACATTTTTCGTCGTCTCGGCTAGCTTAGCTTAGCTTAGCTGTTGTCGTGTGTGACGTCGGTTGCGTCGGCGCTGATTGGTTGAAATCAAAAGACGAGCTTGCGTACATGTTAGCGCTGAATTACGCACATCAGAGAGCAGAGGACTGTCTACTGCTGAGGCGCGCTTAGCTTGATCTTTATCTTTGTTTTCATCTCCTCATGTTCCAGTCATTTCACTGTAAATATCCACGGAAAATGCCTTTCTCTCGCATGGATCCCAGCTGCACCATCGGATTCTATGCAAAAGGCCAAAAGGACTTTGAAATGCTGTGCAAAGTTGTCGAAGAGGTCGGTGGAAATGTGGGAAATGCACATCCAACTAGATTCATTGCCTGCATTTTGATTAGCACTCATCTTGTACCTTTGTGACTGCTGTCTTCCCCCAACCCCCCCCCCCAGGCTGTCTCCACATCTGCGGAGATGTACCCCGTGTTTGTATTTGCTGAAGGTCATCATCAAGTGGAGGAGGAGGAACACAAGAGCCCAGCCACTAACATCACTTATATCCAGAGGAAGACCGAGCTGAGGAGGGTCGACACGAATGACAGCATGGATGAGTTTGTTCTATTGTGAGCGAACATCAGAAATTTGTTGGGTTCATGGGGGGGGGGGGGTATGCTGAAGTAAAATCCCAAACTGAGAGCCTCACGGTGGGTTTGTGGTTAACACATCTGCCTTCCAGTTCTGAGGTTTGGGTTCAAATCTCCGTCCGCCCTGTGTGGAGTTCGCACTTTGACTTCCTCACCTATTCCAAAAATATCTTAGGTTAATTGAAGACTCTGAAATATCGTACCCAGATACTGTATGCACATTCTGGGTATGGATAGGAGTTAGGGGACCAGGCTGGAGATGGATAAAAACGGGGGGATTTTTCTGCCTAATATTAATCTGCAATATTAATCACAGCACAGGGTTTAGACTGGAGAGTGCAGACAACATAGCATTAAGACAAATTCTGACTGGACTTCCCCTTTAAACTGAGTGGTCATTAGACCTATTGACACTACACATTATTTTACCGTTATATTTATTGTTTCACATGGTGAAACTGAATGTTGCTCTCAGGGCAATGTTTTATTTTCCTAATACTGTATTCAACAACAATAAATGAGTACTGTACTCGCAATAATGAACAACAGCTGGTTGGAAGCGTTACTGCGACAAATAGAGCGTTTCGCTCGTTGGACAAGCATGTGACTTGCTTTCTTGAATGAAGGAGGAAAAACATTATTTGACAATAAAGTTGTATTCAAAAAAGTCTTCTGAACATGTGACATGAAAAAAAAAAAGACAATGTTGTCAAGGATGTAGATGATTACGTGTTTTAGACTGTGGCAACTGACCTCAGGGAAAACAAATTCAAGCTCTGTGATCTATGCATATTTGGATTACATTTTTTAATCTGTGTACATTTTTATTCTGGTCTGTGCTGCACTGTACTGTACAGTTTTACACAAGGAGGATTAGAAATAAATGTGCTGAAAAATAGTCGTTTCCTTGTCTTTTTTTTTCCCCCCCCCCCCCCACTGTAAAGAAAGTAAAAGTTATTCCGGCGCCCATTCCGAGCGTGTGTTGCTGCCATCACGGGGCCCAAAGGGAGTGAGAGGCGCTCGAAGGGGGGCGCTGTTGAGCCGTACAGGCAGTTCCATTTGACTCAGCCAGGAGGGGGGTGAGGGAAAAAAAAAACGTCTGGGTAGGTCGCTCTTTGTTTTCTGGCAGGGAGGAAAACCAAGAGACTTTGTGACCGGCAAGATTCTAAACACCGCTGTTCATCGTTCGCGTAAGTTCGATTCGACGTGGTTGTTAGATTGAGGGAGTGGCGGTAGTGAACGACAAAAGCGTTCCAGGATGGATTTGTGTTTGTAGCACGGGTTATGTTTGAGAAAAGACAGACGCCGCAGTTAAACCGGCGGTGGCGCGACTGCGAGCAATGAATGAAAATTATATTTGGAAATGTGTTGTGAGCGGAGCAGAGACGAGGGTACGGGAGGCGCTTTGGATCAATCGTCGAAAGCGGCGAGGGATGCGGCGAACTTTGGCTCGCCGCTGCTTTTAAACCAACAGCTTCGTCCTCTATTTTTCTGTCTAATTGGCCTGAAAAAGCATGGCCGGCTAGGCTAACTCGGCTAACCCGCTAGCTTGTTAGCTCCCGTCATCAAATAACTTGAGTTGTTTTCTCAATGTTTTGTTTTGTGTTTACCGCGCATAGTAATGTCTGGGGAGGGATCGTCGAAAGCACGGTCGAATGAGACGTTAATTGTTGTATTGTTAGAACGCTTAACAATAAAAAAAGAGTGTTGTAGACGAACAGTTCTGTGAACCGACACAAAGTAACGTTGACAATGAAACAAGCTAGGCCCTGCTGACGTTAGCATAGCCAAATATTATGACTATAATTTTGAGATGAATATGTACCGTAACGTTTATAAGTGTTTAAGGATAGACACGGAACTACTAAGTCGTTAAAAGAATGAACTCATCTGTTTCAGGTCTAACTTCTTAACTGTCGCTCAGTTGCGCCGAAGCCGAACTGACACTTGTTCAAAGGGGGTTTGACCTACTATGTAAGATACGTATCAAATAATAACACCGTTTTCTTAGGTTGCGAGAATGTCTTATTACTTTGGAGTCTGAGCTGTACGTGTTGTTTTAAAAGATTTATTTTTGATGGGCCAATTGTCTCCTGGTGTACAAGTATAGACGTCTGTGAACAGTGCATTGCATCTGTGGGATACTTTTTGACATACAAAAAGTTCAGTCCTGTGAAATGTGTCTTTACATTTCAATGTTGTTTGTTTCGATTAATGGTTTTTGTAAAGACTTGTTTTTTTTTAACCCTGGAGAACCCACGGGGTCAAATTTGGCCCGTATAAATTCTGCTACTCAAATGCTACCTTTAAATCCCAAAGGGTCAAATTTGGCCCTAATCCTAAATTAGGATTAAAGTATTGAATATTTGAAAAAACATATATTTTGGTGTTCAGTGAACATATAGCAGTCATTTAATGTAAAATTCATCATTCTCCAAAGAAGAAAAGGGGTCTTGGGTTCTCCAGGGTTAAATCAATCAATCAAAACATTTACTTACTTCTATTTTTCATGCAGGGTTCCAATAGATCCCGAAAAAGTATTAAAAGGAATTGCATTTATGAATTTAAGAACAAGACCTTGAATTGGAATTAAAACGTCATAAATGAAGCTTTCAGGAGTCTTAAATTGTCACACATGTGAATTAGAATTTTTCATGCAAATACATATATACATTTATTTCAGACAGTAGCATTTTATAATGAGCCATTATCTTATTTAATTTAAGTGTTTCACATACAAAAATAATTAACAAATAATGCCTGAAAAAGTCTGGGGTTCTATACAGTATTTGTAAATGTTCTCAAATGTCATAATGAATAAACATTCTTGAAAATATAATTGACCAAATGTCTCTCGTGTTAATGTCACAAATCACACAATCAACAAAACGGTGATGAATTTAATTGTGACTCTTAAGAGCAGAGCATGTGGATGCATATGGACTTGAGCCACTTTGAAGAATGTGGTAAATTGGGCACATTGATAAGTTGGTTGCAAAACTTGATTTGAATAGGAATTAAAACGTACTGAATTTCATTTGCCTTAAGCTTTGGGAACCCTGTCATGTCATTATTGAAAGAATACAACAGCATTTTTAGAGGGTGCTTAAGACACACTTTTTTTTTTTCCTTGTTTGACTTGACCATTCTTTACAGGGGTCCTTGTTGCTGCCTCACATTCCCACTCTCCCCTGAGAGATGGCCACTCCTGACCCCCCAATGGGAGGGACACCTCGGCCCGGTCCCTCCCCAGGCCCAGGGCTATCTCCAGGTGGTATGATGGGCCCCAGTCCAGGTCCTTCCCCTGGCTCTGCTCATAGTATGATGGGGCCCAGTCCAGGACCTCCTGGGTCTGGACACCCGCACCCTCCACAGGGACCCTCAGGATATCCTCAGGAAAACATGCACCAGCTGCACAAAGTATTTGCATGATCAATTCCTTTGTTTATTATAAATCAGTCAGTATTTTTTTAAAAAATGATGACTTGTAATGCCAATGATCCTTTGCCATTTCGCATTCATCCCAGATTAAAATTTGTGGATGTTGAATACATTGATTTATGGTTGGATTAATAGGTAACATATTCTTTATTGCATTATTTTACTTGCTTGCTGACGGGTTTGTAGTTAATTCCTATGAAATACTGTTATTAAGATACATTAACCACAATATAGTTAGAACAAATGAGTCAGTCTTTGTAGTCCCTTGTGTAAAAACTGTGTACTTTTATTTCAGCCAATGGATGCCATGCACGAGAAGGGCTTGCCTGACGACCCTCGCTACGGTCAAATGAAAGGCATGGGCATGAGACCAGCAGGCCACAGTGGGATGGGGCCTCCCCCGAGCCCCATGGACCAACATTCCCAAGGTATCCATCCAAGTTTCAAGTTTATTCCTGAACACCACATAGTTATAACAGACCAGCCAGTCATCCAGACAATAATAGCAAAGATGAGTGAGGGAGAGAGACATCAAGAACACATCTAGCCGGTTTTCCCTCTTGTGTTGTAAATTTGGCAGCATGAAAGGATAACTTGCGCAAAGACAACCAGGGAGCCGGGCTTCCATTTTCATGCAACCAAAATGGCAGTTACTAAAGGAAGATTGGAAAAATAACTAAAAAGTACAACATTCTGACATCATGTGAATTGTAAATGTATGAATATTGGGATTTATGTCTAATATGAAATCTTACAAAGTAACGCCATGTAATTTGCAAAACAAAGGAAGTGCGTCGGTTTTAGTCAGCTCTACTGCTTTACTTGGTTTTGCTATTTTAACAATCCAGTCCAACTTTTTCTTTTGGATGTTGTGTCTTATCACGCAGCTCCCGAACATATTCAACCCGTGTTTGAAAAAAAAAAAAGCTCCTTGAAAGTGAATCTAATCCCTGCGTTCTTGCTCCCAAGGTTATCCCTCTCCATTGGGTGGCTCAGAGCATGCACCAAGCCCGGTCCCAGCGAATGGTCCTCCGTCTGGCTCCATGATGCCTGTTGGGCCATCTGGTCCAGGGCCTGTCCCAATGGAGGGTACGGGGGACCCGAATCAGGGAATGGGACAGCCAAACCGTGGGGGTCCTCCAGGTCCAGGTGGACCAGGTGGTGCTGTAGTTGGACCAACGGGTACTGCAGGACCCACGCCTTTCAACCAGAACCAGTTACACCAACTCAGGGCTCAGATTATGGCCTACAAGATGCTGGCACGCAGTCAGCCCTTGCCGGACCACTTGCAGATGGCCGTGCAAGGGAAGAGGCCCATGCCAGGGATGCAGCAACAGCCCATGCCCAACATGGCCCCTTCTGCTGGCCCTGTAGGCGGGCCAGGGCCAGGACCAGCTCAGGCCAACTACAACAGACCTCATGGTGAGCAGAGGAAAGAAGCGAGAAACATTTTAAGATTTATTTGGTGCGATATGCTGCGTACATAAAAGCATTTGTGTTTAAAATGGACATTCACATTTTTGACCGGTCTGGCACAGGTAATCCGACCTACCTGGAGGTCTCCTGCTATCCTTGTTGAGAATGATTCAATCAAATGTGGAAGTATATAAAGACTTGTGTGCTTTCAGGTATGGTTGGTCCCAATATGCCACCGCCTGGACCTGCGGGAGTTCCCCCAGGCCTACAAGGCCAGCCTGCCAATGGACCTCCTAAATCATGGCCTGAAGGTACAGTTTGTCCCCAGCACGGACCTATTTACCTTTTTTTTTTTTTTTGGTATGATTTAAACAACACACAGTGGGTGGAGCAATGGTTCATTTGCGTCAGATGGGCCAACGACAACAAAATCATCCGATTTCAACGGGGTGTAAGGTGATAAGCGTGCTATGTAGTTTCTGATTCTTGGGGTATTTTCGGTCAAAGACATTATAAGACACCCGGGAACGGTTGTAATTGTTGAGGGGCGTGTCGCGTTCATCACACTGACCAATTAAAGCAATCTAGTTACTTCACACATTTGTGTTTGAACCACGTCCTGCATATCCCCCTCTTATAGGACCAATGGTGAATGCTGCCGCTCCGTCCAATCCTCCTCAGAAGTTGATTCCTCCTCAGCCCACGGGCAGACCGTCTCCTGCTCCTCCCTCTGTGCCACCCGCTGCCTCACCAGTAATGCCCCCTCAGACGCAGTCTCCAGGTCAGCCTGCACAGCCCCCTCCCATGATGCTTCACCAGAAACAGAATCGCATAACCCCCATCCAAAAACCCAGAGGGCTGGACCCAGTGGAAATCCTCCAGGAGAGGGAGTACAGGTGAAGAGAGTCTGTCTCTGTACAACTCAGTGTTTCTTTGCGACGAGTTATGATCAAATTCAGAAATTCAATATCTGCTCTTCCTACACATTCCGAATGGTGTTTATGCTCCTTGTTGTGCAGGCTACAAGCCCGTATTGCTCACCGTATTCAGGAACTGGAGAACCTACCGGGTTCCCTTGCTGGTGACCTACGTACCAAAGCCACCATTGAGCTCAAAGCCCTGAGGCTGCTTAACTTTCAGAGACAGGTAATACACGCTGACAACCTCAATTTGTGAGACCCGACATGACTGAGAGCTAAATCCGCTTTCATATTTGTGTTTTTGTTCTGCATCGAAATGTTTTGGCTTTTTTTTCCTTCTCTTTCAGCTACGCCAAGAGGTGGTGGTCTGCATGCGTCGCGACACCGCTCTCGAAACCGCTCTTAATGCCAAGGCCTACAAGCGCAGCAAGCGCCAGTCTTTACGTGAGGCCCGTATCACGGAGAAGCTTGAAAAACAACAGAAGATTGAACAAGAACGGAAACGTCGACAAAAACACCAGGTATGCGGTGTGAGGTGACCCTTGCGAGTTCAGGAAAACAGCAAATTTTTTTAAAGTAGTATTCATCCACTGATGTCAGCTTTACACGTGGCTTCTACTAAAACATTTTAAAGTATTGGCGACAGAATACGCAATGAAAACAAAGTTTGCGGTCTCGTCTACCGTTCATAGGAATACCTCAACAGCATCCTGCAGCACGCTAAGGACTTTAAGGAGTACCATCGATCCATCACAGCAAAGATCCAAAAGGCCACCAAAGCGATCGCCACCTATCACGCAAACACCGAGCGTGAGCAAAAGAAAGAGAATGAGCGCATCGAAAAGGAGAGAATGCGGAGGCTGATGGTGAGATGTCCCACAAAAATCATTTTCACGCAAATTAATACTCTTTTCCCAGTGAATGCATTCACCCAGTCCATCGCCGTATGTTTTCCTCTATCAGGCCGAAGATGAGGAGGGGTATCGTAAACTTATTGACCAGAAGAAAGATAAGCGTCTGGCCTACCTATTGCAGCAGACGGATGAATATGTGGCCAACCTCACGGAGCTGGTGCGAGCTCACAAAGCTGCACAAGCTCTCAAAGAAAAGAAAAAGAAGAAGAAAAAGAAGGTGGTTGTATATACAGCGTCATGTAAGACGATATGTTTTTGTTTAGAGTGTTCATCATTGTCTTGTACCTTTTTGTGAATGGTTTTCAGAAGCCAGAGCCTGCAGAGGGCGGCGCCGCTGCTCTTGGACCCGATGGAGAGGTGAGATCGGTATTGAAGAGTGAAATCTGTCCTGGAAATAGCAAGAAGTCATAGTTTAAGGCCTCTCGATTTTAAATGTGGTCAGGTTTATGACAACCCCTTTTTGCTGTATGTGCCTCCTTAATGTTGTGCAACAAACGAGTTGAAGACGATCCGCGGTTCACAGGCACCTAAGCGCAAAAATATGCCAATAAATCCTGTCCTAAGATCACTTGAGTTATAAGTTGCAGATTGCATTTGTACAATGGCGCTACTTTTGTCTTCTCCCGCAGCCATTGGATGAGACCAGTCAAATGAGTGACCTCCCAGTGAAGGTCATCCACGTGGACAGCGGGAAAATCCTGACTGGTGGTGATGCGCCTAAGGCGGGTCAGCTGGAAACCTGGCTTGAAATGAACCCTGGGTGAGTGGAATGCCTGGAGGCTCTCACACCCATAAATTCAGATGCACTCTTGTATTCTGCGTAATTGTATGTTGTCAGAATGCGAATGCATTTGTGTTGAATGGTAGACTCCTTGAGCAGAATAGGCAATTTACCTTGAGTAACACGGCTTTTTGTAGGTATGAAGTAGCACCGCGTTCAGACAGCGAAGACAGCGGCTCTGAAGAGGAGGAGGAAGATGAGGTACGCCACCCGAGTTATTCTTCCTAACCAGAGCGGAAAGAGGTGCCGCGTTGCTCTCCCTGACCCCATCCAACACTTTTTGTGTGAAGGACGACGATGAGAAACCTCATGCTTCTGCAGCTCAGAATGAGGAGAAGAAGAAGATCCCAGACCCAGACAGCGAAGACGTGTCTGAAGTGGATGTTCAGCACATCATCGAGTAAGACGCCATCATTCCCCTGGAAATGCCTCCTTTACAATAGACGGCCGAATCAAACCATGCGACTCATATTGTTTTTATTTGCCTCAGGCATGCCAAGCAGGACGTGGATGATGAGTACGGAAGTGCATCGTTCAACCGAGGCCTGCAGTCCTACTACGCTGTGGCTCATGCAGTCACTGAGAAAGTGGACAGGCAGTCATCACTGTTGGTCAACGGTCAGCTCAAACAATACCAGGTACATAGTCAAGTGGTAAAAAAAAAACCAAAACGAATGAGCTCATTTCTTTCATTGACTGAGTTAAGCCGAATTTACCCGTTCCATCTAGATCAAAGGGCTAGAGTGGCTCGTGTCACTTTACAACAACAACTTAAATGGCATCCTGGCTGACGAGATGGGTCTGGGAAAAACCATCCAGACCATTGCCCTGATTACCTACCTCATGGAATACAAGCGCATTAACGGGCCTTTCCTCATCATCGTGCCACTCTCGTGAGTCTAGAAATTGCCGTCGTTGATCACTGTCACGATATGTATTTACACACGCAGGAAGAATAGTTGGTGGAAGCATCCAATTTATTAAAAAAAAAAAGATCACTGAAATGAATATTGAAGCTACAAAGCTTTTGGGAGGATCTCCTTTGCGCAGATGAAACAAAATGCTACTGATTCTGCACCAGTTCTGAATTCTGGATAATCTTCATTTTTGTCAGGCTGTTTTTTTTCTTGTTTCTTTTTTAAGTAATGCCAAGCCATCAGACCACAAAAAAAGTCAGATTTTCTTTTGTTCTATACATGTTTGGGTTTGTTTATTTCCGTGACTGTTGTGAATTTTTTGTTTCGACCAAGTGTGCTCATGTTTGTCGAATCTCTTTGAAAACACCTCAAAAGGAGTCAGCATGGTTCCTAATCCAAATTTCCATATTGCTTCATAGAACGCTGTCAAACTGGGTGTATGAGTTTGATAAGTGGGCGCCATCTGTTGTGAAAGTTTCCTACAAGGTCAGTTTTCCAATGATTATATCGAGCTCCAAATCTGACATACGAATCGCACTCCGTGTGGGGAAAAAATGATCAGTTTGTCGGGGAAAGCAAAAATGGGGAATTATTCTGCACATTTTTTTTTTTCAGGGCTCACCAATTGCTCGCCGCGCATTCATTCCCATCCTGCGCAGTGGCAAATTCAATGTGCTGCTCACCACATACGAGTACATCATCAAAGATAAGCAGGTGCTAGCAAAGGTACGTGTTCATAGTCGAGTCATCACCGTGAGCTTTGAATATTGGCTTTGTTTAATCACATTTCCACACTGTCCTCCGAAAGCTCCGTTGGAAGTATATGATTGTGGACGAGGGCCATCGTATGAAGAACCACCACTGTAAGCTGACCCAGGTGTTGAACACGCACTACCTGGCCCCGCGGCGCGTGCTGCTCACAGGCACTCCTCTGCAGAACAAGCTCCCTGAGCTCTGGGCCCTGCTTAACTTCCTCCTGCCCACCATTTTCAAGAGCTGCAGCACTTTCGAACAATGGTTCAACGCCCCGTTCGCTATGACTGGAGAGAAAGTGAGCACTATTCATAGGATTGTCGGAGTTGGCAGAAAATGGAGACGCACTCCAACTGACACGCCATCTGGGCCAGTGGCTGTACCCAATGGCCTTAACGGTGTTTGTCAACAAAGAGGCTTGATGGATTGATATGATACTTCAATAGCCACTGAACCCCACAATCTCGTTGTTTTAAATACATCTCATCATCCTCCCTTTCCCACACCCCCTCAAGGTTGACCTCAATGAAGAAGAGACCATTCTCATTATTCGGCGTCTCCACAAGGTGCTGCGGCCCTTCTTACTACGCCGGCTCAAAAAGGAGGTCGAGGCCCAGCTGCCGGAGAAGGTTTGCCTCATTCCCTCTTGTTCATAAAATGGCTCTTGAGTCCTTTAAACGTTTTGAAATGATCCCAAAAGCAATTTTCTCCGGCTCTCTCTCTCTCTCCCGCACCAGTGCTGACGTTCCCTGATTTAACCTGTGGCCCTTTTTGTGTTGTTTGCTAGGTGGAGTATGTGATCAAATGTGACATGTCAGCCCTTCAGAGGGTGTTGTATCGACACATGCAGGCGAAGGGGGTCTTGCTCACAGATGGATCCGAGAAAGATAAGAAGGTAAAGAAAAGAATGTTGTCATTTTCAAAAGAATGGTGGGAACATTCATTTCCGAAAATATTTGGAAAGAGTCAATTGACAGATGTACGTCCCATTGTTTTCCTCCAGGGTAAAGGCGGCACAAAGACTCTGATGAACACGATTATGCAGCTGAGAAAAATTTGCAATCACCCCTACATGTTCCAACACATTGAGGTACAATTTTGCGGGGGTTGGAATTCAGTGGGAGATTAGAAATCAATTGAATTCAAAAGAAAACAAATCGATGATGTGTTTTTACAGGAGTCTTTCTCTGAGCACCTGGGTTATTCCGGCGGAATCGTGAGTGGGTATGTATCGCATTAGGTGACGTTTTTCCTGCCCGTGTACTTTAAGAAATAACATTTCATCCACAGCGTCTCATTCTCGATGATCTTTTTTTTTTCCTTCTGTCTGTTCAGTCCTGACTTGTACCGCTCCTCTGGGAAATTTGAGCTGCTGGATCGTATCCTTCCCAAGCTGAGGGCCACCGACCACAAAGTGCTGCTCTTCTGTCAAATGACCACACTGATGACCATCATGGAAGACTACTTTGCGTACCGCAACTTCAAGTACCTGCGTCTAGATGGTGGGTCACAACCCATTTCATATAGTTTAGGTGCAAAAATGTGTTTCTCCATTTATCTCTTGAGCTGCAAATCTATCTCGGTCTCATTTAAACCCTGGCACAGAAGGGGATTCTCCCACTGTGTTGCCCCGACTTGAAACCGAGAATATGATATTTATTAAGAGCAGTCTTCTACGGTGTATCAACATGATTTAATGTCCTCACAGGTACCACAAAGGCGGAGGATCGTGGGATGCTGTTGAAGACTTTCAATGACCCGGCGTCTGAGTACTTTGTGTTTCTGCTCAGCACCCGAGCAGGAGGCTTGGGTCTCAACCTGCAGTCCGCTGACACCGTTGTGATCTATGACAGCGACTGGAACCCCCATCAGGTAATGTTACGATCAGGTTTGTTGGCCTAGCGAACGATCCTGATATGTGGCTGAAAACAACAGAGTTTTCGAGTTGTTTGTTTTTCAACACGTCCAATGCTGGGGAAAAAGTACCCGGTGCCCTTCCTGGTTCCTCTTTTGTGCTAGTGTGATAGCGTAGCACTGCTTTGCTGAACGCTGGTTTTCAATTATTGCTGCCAAGGATGGCCCATTTACATCTTTACATAGGACCAGATAGGATTTCGTGTCCCTTAAGAAACACCTTTTTGCTGTTTGTGATTTTGAAGTATGTAAATCGATTTGACGTTTGGGAACTTCTCGATACGCTTGAAGTGCGCAAATGCCTTTTTCACGACGCCGTAGAAACCCGCTGCTGCTTTTCCCCATTTATCCCGACAGGACTTGCAAGCTCAGGACAGGGCCCACCGCATTGGTCAGCAGAATGAGGTGCGCGTCCTTCGGCTCTGCACCGTCAACAGCGTGGAGGAGAAGATTCTGGCGGCGGCCAAGTACAAACTGAATGTTGACCAGAAGGTCATCCAGGCGGGCATGTTTGACCAGAAGTCGTCGGGCTGTGAGCGTCGGGCCTTCTTACAGGCCATTCTGGAGCACGAGGAACAGGACGAGGTCGGGGCTCGTGGAGGCCGCCGCACTAGGGGGGCGTGGGTGGGTGTGATCTGAACGTTGCCACGTAGCCCACCCACCCACATCTGCCTGTGCGCTGGTTCCCACATCTTCACTCTCTCCTTATTTTTTTTTCTTCCTCTTTGTTTCTCTTCCTCTTTTCTCAGGATTTCGTCTATCCGTACTCTTCCTTTTTCTCTTGTATATTTCTGCTTCTTTATCGAAAAACCCTGTCATAGTCCATGTAACGCTTCTACTTTTTTTTTTCCCTCCGATCTTTCTGCTTTCCTTGACAAATTTTTGTTTGTCCTATTAGAAAAAAATAACTGTAGGTATTGCAACAACTTTAATTTGCTCAAAAACTACAACACTTACTTCATATAACAGACATTTGAGGATTTTTTTTTTTTTTTTTGGCTGCTTTGCCGAAGAAAGTGTCACCAAGTTGAGAGAGGTGGCTCTGAGCTATCCCAATATTCTACCAGGTGCCCCCGTCTCACTCTCACTGCCTCATCTCTCCGCAGGAGGAAGACGAAGTGCCTGATGATGAGACGGTCAACCAGATGATTGCCAGAAGTGAAGAAGAGTTTGAACAGTTCATGGTTAATCTCACCCTACTTTCAATCATAAAATAGATTCCCATTGAATAATCCACGTCCACTTAACCATCTGCCTTCCTGTCGCATTCAGCGCATGGATCTCGACAGGCGCCGCGAGGACGCCCGCAACCCCAAGAGAAAACCCCGTCTGATGGAGGAGGACGATCTCCCCGGCTGGATCTTGAAAGATGACGCTGAGGTCGAGAGGCTGACCTGCGAAGAAGAAGAGGAGAAAATGTTTGGCCGAGGTTCCCGCCAGCGTAAGGAGGTGGACTATAGCGACTCGCTCACCGAGAAACAGTGGCTGAAGGTATGTCCCAATGGAAACGGGTCTTTTTCGAACAACAGCTGAGCTTTTGTCGTGGTTCAACTCGCTAATCTTTTCTTTTCAAAAGGCCATAGAAGAGGGTAACCTGGAAGACATCGAGGAGGAAGTGCGCCATAAAAAGACAACCAGAAAGCGCAAGAGAGACTGCGACCATGACGGCGGGCCCACCACGCCGAGCTCCAGCGGCGGCCGGGCACGCGACAAGGACGACGAGGTGAAGAAAGCCAAGAAACGCGGGCGGCCGCCTGCGGAGAAACTCTCTCCGAACCCTCCATCGCTCACCAAGAAGATGAAGAAGATAGTTGATGCCGTCATCAAATACAAGGACGGGTGAGCTTGTTTATTTTTGGATTGGCAAATGTAGAATGTTAGGCTACACACGTTTGAGGCCACTGTGGACCACAGTGGGTGGCTATTCCAAAGTTACTCCTACACGAACGAATCCAAATAAGAGCTGATGTATAATGCGGGGCCAAAAATGCTCAAAATCCCGCGCTTCACCATGCTTTGTGCCAAGTGGCCGCCGGTAGCAGTGCAAATTTGATCCTTTGTCGTCATAACTAATTGTTGTACATTTCGCTATCCTCTCAGTAGTAATGGACGACAACTGAGTGAGGTCTTCATCCAGCTGCCGTCCCGCAAGGAGCTTCCCGAGTACTATGAGCTCATCCGCAAACCAGTCGATTTTCGGAAGATCAAGGTATGCGCCCTGATGTTTTTTTTTTTTCCTTTGGTTTTTCTCATGCCAATCCACATCTGACTCGCGCCGCTCTCCGTCTACCAGGAGAGGATCCGCAGCCATAAGTACCGCAGCTTGAATGACCTCGAGAGGGATGTGATGCTGCTGTGTCAGAACGCTCAGACTTTTAACCTCGAGGGATCTCTGGTTGGTGTCACCTTGGTGCTCTTTTTTACAAATACGCCGATGTCTTGACTTACGGACCCTTGCAAGTTCGTCAAATTTGCCACGTAAAATTTGGGTTATGAATTTTGGTTCCCGCTCGAGTGAGGTGGGAAAAGAGAGAGCAACAGTAGCCTGTGCACTTTGAGCTGGTGATTGAAAACAGTCAAAACGCATAATAAGTGAAAGCACAGACACACACACTGATAAAGTTGTAAGTCAAGGCACGTTGTGTATATTTTAAATTCACGGGTCCGGGCTAACTTTTCCACTTTCTTTCAACCGTCAGATCTTCGAAGACTCGATTGTGCTCCAATCAGTCTTCACCAGCGTGAGACAGAAGATTGAGAAGGAGGAAGACAGCGAAGGAGAGGAGAGCGAAGAAGAAGAGGAAGACCTTGACGAAGGTTCCGAGTCTGAATGTAAGTCATCGGAAATTTGTATTTGTACAAAATCGTGTTTCTAAATATTGGGGGGGGTCACGTCAAGCTGTGTGTTCCGTCGTCCCAGCCCGTTCTGTGAAGGTCAAGATTAAACTGAGCCGGAAAGAAAAGGGGGACCGTGGTGGGAAAGGACAACGGCGGAGGGGCCGCGGCGTGCGAGCTAAACCCGTGGTGAGCGACGACGACAGTGAGGACGAACAGGAAGAGGTGAGCGAGGTTCATTTCCAAATGCGACGTACACACTTACGGGAAACAAAGGTCGGTCGACCTCTCATTTATGTAGTGCTTCGGAAAAATTACAGTTTTACAATGTCCAGTTGTGGTCGGATGTTTACATTGACATTCTTTTTCCAGGGTGAATTGATAAAGACGTTTATATCGAAGCATTTCTGGGTTTTTTTTTCATTTTCTTCACCTGGTCAGTAAAATACCCATTTGTGACTGTTCCAGGAGCATTCGGCCAGCGGCAGCGAAGAGGACTGATCCCGAAACACTCCGAAGAGGACCAACGGTCCACAGATCTACTGGACTGGAACTTAGATATTTTTTCTTTAGGTACCGCAGGGAGGCAGACGTGCAGTGAGAAACCCTAGTTTCACCTAGTCAGATTTTTTTTTTTCTTTCTTCTTTTAATAAGTGAGACCTGTTGTATTCTCATTAAAGTGTGTCATTGATTCAAAAGCAAAAAAAAAAAAAAAAAAAGTGCATATGAACATATATGAACTTACCCACTTCCATATTTAAACATCCTTTCTTATGATCAGTAGTGTGTCTTTTTTTTTTTTGTTTTGTCGCTTTTTTTGTTGTTGCTCTCAAACGGAAGATTGACAGATCCTGAGGCATGGACTGATTGTGGGCCAGATAGAGAGCGGGGTTTTCATTTCGGGGTCGTTAGTTTGTCATGGTTTTGAGAAGTTAGCCAAGAGTCACTGTATTCCCTGAGAAATCCCATTTTGAATGCATGTTGCGCGTCGCTGGAAATGCACCTGGGATGTGTCTTTGTTATTATCTTTGTGTAATTTAAGACTGCAAGCGGGATCATGGTACGGCCCACCCGCAGCCCCTCCCTCTCAGGTATGTAAACGGGGAGGGAGGGAGGGACGGGACCATTTTCTCGTGTCGGTGTCACTGGATTCCAAAAAGTACAATAAAGGCTTCTCGTAATAATTATGCAGGTTGCGTTTTTAATCTGACCGCTAGGTGGCATACTAGCATTCTTGCTCTTTCTTGGAGGCTCGTTACGTTGATGTCATGCTGCTAGCGGATGGAATTACTCCGTGCAAATGCTTTACGTGACCATGTTTTTTTTTTTGTTTTTTTTTTGATGAAGCTTACTTTTTGAACGTCTTACCCCAATTCAACTTTCAGCATCATCAGCCGAAACAAAGTGCTGTGCATAAAACACGTGCAATAAAAACTATTTTCTATACGGTTAATTGCCATTTGGAATCGAGACCGTCTAGACTTCTCTTACTTGTGGTCGCGTCGTCTACAGGTTGCGTGAAGTTGTTCACCGAAGACTATCGAGCATAGCCCGAGTTAACCTTCAGGGAAGAAGGAGGCAGGTGAGATTGTTCGACGTGTGTCAACAGCCCGTTTGTAAGTGACTTGAGTGACATGGGAGCGAACGGACCGGAAGAACCGGAAAACGTTTCAAGAAGGGCAGGAAAAGATCCCGCGCGGATCGTTGCTCAAAAGAGGAGTGTGTTTGACTCCTGACTCTCTGAATCTGCAAAGTTATGTTTATTGCCTTTGTCAAATATCTACGATTGTTTTTATTTGTAAAAAAAATTGTATCGACTAGGCCACCCTCTTCTCCCTTACTGCCGACGTGCCTCTTGAATTCCACTATCACTTCCGATGGCACTCAATGTGAGATACAAGTTACATAGATGTAGTTGTAAACCTTGACAATGCCACGTTCGTGACCCGCTCAATGCTATAAAGGGGCTGGGGGGGGGGGGGGGGGTTCTTCACGGATGGAATTCTGCGAGTATCCAGCTGTCTTCTGCAGTGAGCACACCAGTGCATTCTTTCTTTCGAACAATTTGCATTTCCTTGCTTGGCTCTGATGGCCTCTATTTCTGTTTTTCGGGTTTGTCCAGCTCACAGAATCTTTGATTTGACCTCAGCTTCTTGAGGCAAATTAGAATGGACTTTTATTTATTAAACACCGCTGCCCTGCACCGATGTCAAGGATGTATTGCACAAGGTTCAAAGTTCAACTTTCAGACGGGGGGGGGAAACAAAAGCCCCTCCGATGTTTCCATATGCCACGTGCGCACGTGAGCCTTCTGCAAAGGGGTTAAAGTTACTTATAGTAAAAAAAAAAAATAATCTCCAAGCAGAGCTCCGCCTCCGGATTGTTGAGTCTGCGGTGGCTCCCAAATCACACCACTTCAAATCCCGCCTTCCAAACCGCGCCCCCCCCCGGACCCCCTCGGTCCCACCCACTCGGTGGGCCACATTGAAATGGGTCTCCTGTTGTCAAACATTGCAGAGTGCAAGGCCATCTCTTTCGTCAGCAGCACCACACTTTCACCTCCCGTTGCCCTGTTGAAATTCTAGAGGAAAATTAGCGCGAGTCAAAAAGTAGCCTTTCGGTGCATCCTGCAGTGTGCGTGCCGAGCCATGGAGCTGCCCTGTGTGCTGTTGGCTTTTCTCATCTACTCCCAAGTTCAAACGAGTAAGTTCAAATTCATTGCGCTTCTTAGTTGTTTTTTTTTTTTCGGACAAATTTTAACACATTAAAAATGTTATGACCTTTAATATTTAAAAATATGTATGGTATGGGCCTATGACATTCAGTGTCTTTGGATTTGAGTTGGCCACTCTTCTGACAGTACCGGGTGTAAGATGATGAAGTGGTGGGGGGTGGGGTTGGGGGTTGTGCTAAATGCAATTCCCGAGAATGTAGGTCAAATCTTTCCCACTCTTTTAACCCCCCATGCAGTAATTATCCCAAAATTGGACATTTTGGACACTTTGGACGATTTTGGACTGTTGGACAAATGGACGCCACAGACAAAACAGTGAAAAATAACTCCACAAAGCTGAAATTTTGCATAGGATGTATAATCTATGTCTTGGCCAATTCCCACTGAACATTTTGAGGGGTTGAAGGTGAAAAAAAATGAAAAGTGAAAAAAGTTGTTGCACATTGGAAGAGGGACATTTTTGGGACGTAATACCCTTCATGCAGCCGCTTCAAAATACTGCATGAGGGTTAATGCCATGTGAAGAAAATATCCCCAATCTCTTCAAATTCCCTTAATTTATGAATACTATATATACCGGAATGCTTGTCAAGCATCAGTCCTCCCCCCCCTCCCACTGTTTTTTGCGGTCTACTTTTCCTTTTGTTGGCATTCAAGACGCAGCAGGTCCTCCATCCAATCAGCTTCTGAGAGCGGGTGAGCACAGTTGTTCATTAATAAAGTGCAATTGGACGCCACTTGCCTTTTGTTGAACTCTTGAAATCCATCCTGGGATGATTTGGATGCGGTTGACGAGTACCGTCTTGCGTTCGTCCAACATGACGCAACACGAAGACTGGTCGGCTTCTTCCCGCTCCATCGCCAAGCCCAACCCTCCCCATGCCTTTCTTTTTTTTGTGTGTTTTTTTAAGCCTTCAAATTGTGCATATGAATGGAATTCCTCCAGCCCACCCACCAATACAAAAACAGTTTCAGTTTTGGTCACACGTTGTCAGACCTGTTCCCACCCAGTACCTTGGTTGGGGGAAACCGTCCGTGACTTGTAGAACATGTTCAAACTGGCAGCCTGTTCAGTCCAGTGCCATCTCATCGAGTTCACTTCCACCTGAAAGCTTGGGCTTCAATTGAAAAGATAATCGATGAAAAAAAGCTAAATAGGCGAAGTAAGTTTTTAATCTGCATTTGTGCCCTGGGCCGGAAAAGTCCTCAGAGTGTGCTCACTGTTTCCCATAAGCGATCAATTAAACACAGTAACATTTGACAGTGCATTTCTTCTCCCAATATTAGTTTTTTCCCGGTCAATAAGGCCAGCCATGAGTCAATGTTGTTCTTTCAGGGTCTGAACTTTAAGCTCAGCGGATAAATAATGTGCAACTGCGGCGTACTCTGTTACGCTTATAAAATGGATCTTTTGGGTGTCTGTACAGTACTTGACCTGAGTGTTTATTTTTCAGTCGACTGTTTACTTTGACTCCCTGCATTTGGAAACAATACTTTGGCAATATATTTGGGCAAAATAAGCCCGTGACTTCTTTCCCCTGTGCTGTGATTTTCCATGTAAAAAAAAAAAAAAAAAATGTCCAGGGAAATCAACTGCGATTGGGATCTCGAGTCGTTGACAGATTGACATCTTGAGACACTTCGAAAGTATAAAAGAAGCGAGATGGGGGAACGTGAACCACGGAGCATGAACAACAATAACATCCGATTCAGAAAAGAAAGCTATTCACGATCCGTGGCCTTACTGAAGAGAATTGTTCTACTTTTTTATTTTTTTAACCTTTCAGAGTCTGAAATTGAGTCATGACTTCTGTTTTTTTTTTTACCACAGTCTTAACCACCTTTAAGCTTCAGCGCTTTCAGACCGAAAATCCCTTCCCGTAGCTTCACAGATACTAGATTTCATGGTGAAGTGCTTAAGAACTTAAACATACGGACTTTTCCACAACAGCGGAGACTTCAGCCAAATGCACCAGATGTTGGTTTTGTGATTTTTCAGCTCGGAAAGTTATCCATAGCATTGAAGAGTCAAATTCTTTCAAGTCACGTTTCCGTTGAATGTGGCACAAATTCAAACATGCAAAAAAATAATAAAAATGGACTGTATCGGTAATGTTTATTTCATCTTTTGTATAGTATTAGTATTTTGGTGGTGGGCACGGGGGGTGTGGGCTTCACTGTGAAGCTCTGACTGAAACAGGTGTTCAAGGCTTCCGCTGTCTTTTCATAAATCATCTGTGCGACGCAACTGAACAGTTGGTTCGATGCTTTCGGTTCAGTGGCTCCATTCTAGATGGAGGTTAGTGGGGCAACCCTTGTTTTCATCCGATGACTCATTCGGGCTCAGATGACCTTGCGCTCGAGAAAACCATATTCTTTTGTCATTTTGATCCTCTGACTCTGCCGACAGCGGGTGCACTGACGACATGCGGAAGCAGCCAGTTCCCATGTGAGAATGGCAGATGCATCACCGTCAGGTGGGTGTGTGATGGCAGCGATGACTGCGGAGATGGCACGGACGAGCTTCCTAATAATTGCTGTAAGTATGGGGGGGGGGGGGAAATTGATTACAGTAATCCCTCGTTTATCGCGGTTAATGGGGACCAAAACCACCCTCGATAAACGAAAATCTGCGAAGTAGCGACCAATAAACATACTGTTTTTTTTTTTAATTGCCCCACGTGGGCCTTCGCGCTTGAGGAGAACGCACTAACACACACGCTCGCACACGCACACACACACACACACACACACACACACACACACACACACACACACACACACACACACACACACACACAAGCTTGTGCAGCAGACGTGTTTATGATTAGTCAATTAAGACAATTAAGGATGAAAGAGACCTGCTTTTGTTCTTATAAGCCTCCTCTCTCTCTCTCTCTCTCTCTCTTTCTCTCTCTCTCTCTCTCTTTTTCTCTCAGCAACACACGTACACTCACCTGCACGGCATGCGTGCATACACACACACACACACGTGCCCCAGTGGACCTTCGTGCTTGAGCAGAGTGCGCACATACTAGCACGCATAGTAAACACTGATTTTTGCAGACTTCAAAAAAAAAAACACGTTTTTTTATGAATATGTTTGAAAAAATCCGCGATGCAACGAAGCCGTGATAAACGAACCGCGAAATAGCGAGGGATCACTGTATTTATAAAATCTTAAAAAACAACGTTGTTGTTGTGTGTGTGTCTTCCAGTGGCCAAAACATGTCGACCAACAGACTTCAGTTGCAGCGACCGTTTGCACCAGTGCATACCAAACACTTGGCGTTGTGATGGCAATGCGGACTGTCAGAACGGAGCTGATGAAGAGCGCTGCGGTAAGGAATCTGCTCAAAGTATCGACAGATAAACAATCTTCACACAACCAGAGAGTGGAAGCTGCTAGTTCTAGTTCTTGCCCGTTTATGGTCTCCATTTCTGTGTGTCGCCGCCTCTCTGATCTCTTCTTGCTATACGGCTTCTTCACTGTCCCTCCTGCCCCTCTTAGAACCCAAAAACTGCACGGACACGGAATTCCGCTGCGCAAACGGCCAGTGTGTGTCCAGCTCCTTTGTGTGCGACGAGGAAGCCGACTGCAACGACGGCAGCGACGAGGCCTCTTGTCCGGCGGCGATGTGCAGCGGCGCTTTTTTTCAGTGCAATAACAGCGTTTGCCTTCCACTTCTGTGGGCCTGCGACGGCGACGCCGACTGCGCCGACGGCTCGGACGAGTGGCCCCAGAACTGCGGTATGGCGGCGCTGACCTCTCCTCCGGCTCACCGCTGCTCTTCCCTGGAATTCCGCTGCGGCAGTGGGAAGTGCATTCACCGGAACTGGAGGTGCGATGGAGAAGCCGACTGCCTCGATCGATCCGATGAAGCCGACTGCGGTATGTGTGACGGTTTGCTTGAAATCCTTTTTTTAAATGGCTTCCGAACTGCCCCGTCAACCCGAGGCTTGTCTGATTACATCCCCGTAGTCCGTCCCACCTGCCGTCCGGACCAATTTCGATGCGACGATGGCGCTTGCGTTCACGGAAGCCGCCAATGCAACGACCGGTATGACTGCAGGGACATGAGCGACGAACGGGGCTGTGTCAACGGTACGAAGCGAAACTCCCCTCGCAGCCACTTTGGATGACGCGTTAACTTCCGCTTCGCTGATGTTATCATTGTCCGTGCAGCAACCGGGTGTGACGACGCGACTCGGTTTAAGTGTGGCAGCGGGGAGTGTATCAGCATGGATAAGGTCTGCGACAAGGAGCGCAACTGCAGGGATTGGTCGGATGAGCCTCTGAGGGAATGCGGTGAGTACTCAGATCGTCGTTCATAACTGGCGGCAATCAAGGATGGAGTCGACCTGTGATGTCCTCAGGAAAAAAAACCAAAATATTGTAAAGCTATTCTGTCTTCAGACCTCAACGAATGTCTCGTCAACAATGGCGGCTGCTCTCATGTCTGCAACAACCTTAAAATTGGTTTTGAGTGCCTTTGTCCCATTGGATATCAAGTGGCCAACAAGAATCAATGTGAAGGTAAAAAGAAAAGGTCTGATGCCTGCCACCGAAAACAAACAACAAAAATTTAATGCACTCTTCGTTTTTCATCAGATATCGATGAGTGCGCCGACCCAGACACCTGCAGCCAAATCTGCGTGAACCAGATGGGCAGTTACAAATGCGAGTGTGAAGAAGGTTACCAGGTTGACCTGTCAACCAAAGCCTGCAAGGCCATTGGTAAAAAAAAAAAAAAATTTTAAACAAAAAAACATCTCTCCGTGTTCTCTCTCTCTGAATATTGACCGTCGAACCAATTTTCAAACCCGTAGGTACAATCGCCTACCTTTTCTTCACCAATCGCCACGAGGTCAGAAAAATGACCTTGGACAAAAGTGAGTATGTCCAGGTCCTTCCTCGTCTAAAGAGCGTTGTGGCTCTGGATATGAACATGGCCACCGAAGAAATCTACTGGTCAGATATCTCCCAAAAGAAGATCTACAGGTGAGGGAGATTTGATTGTTTGCCATTGAAGTTGACCCAGCGGGATCATGAGCCAGGGGCTGGATACCCTTCCATTTCTCCACGTCAAACTTTTTTTTCCCTTTCTTTACTTTGCTCCCAGAACACAAATGGATTCAGCGGAGGACTCGACTCACCACACAGTCATGGTTTCTGATGACATTGATGCGCCTGAAGGCATTGCCTTTGACTGGATCCATCGCAACCTGTATTGGACCGATAGCATTCGCAGAACCATCTCTGTGGTCACCGCTGACGGTGAACGTCGTAAGACTCTCTTTTCCCAAGGCTTATCCAAACCCAGAGCAATCGTGGTCGACCCCTACAGCAAGTAAGCCGCCTTCCGACAACAGCTTGCGCTTTGACAGATGGTTCTCGTTACACCGTTGCGACTTCAATCATGCATGCGTGTGATTTGTCCGGCCAGCTTTGTTTACTGGACCGACTGGGGCACTCCTGCTAAAATTGAAAAGGGCGGTCTGAATGGAGGTGACCGCTTCCCTCTGGTTACTGACAGCATCGTGTGGCCCAACGGAGTGACGCTCGGTACGGCCGAAGCTTCCGGTTTCTCTGCGTTTCCTGGTCTCTGTTTGAGTCATGACCCACTGACCCGTTTCCCCTCACCTGCCATTCCCCAGACCTGTTGAACCAGCGGCTCTACTGGGTGGACTCCAAGTTACACACCCTCTCCAGTATCGACGTGCAGGGTGGGGGTCGGCATACCCTCATTATGGATGAACACAAGCTCAGCCACCCGTTGGCACTCGCCGTCTTTGAGGTAGGTGCTTATTCCCCGGCAGATGGAAATTGCGTTCAATCCATACATGCCGTGTTGTACGTCTTTGTGCGCTTCAGGAAAGAGTGTTCTGGACAGACGTCGGTAACAATGCCATCTTCAGTGCTAATAGATTGACTGGCCAAGACATCGTTCCAGTGGCTGAGCACCTTTCATCTCCAGAAGACGTTATTCTCTACCATAGCCTGAAGCAGCCTGCTGGTGCGTGATTACATTTTGCCACGCCGGGTCAATCCGTTTGTTTTGATCCGCTAGTCGTCGGCATTGGCTGATAATGGGAAAGCCTTGGCTTCTGTAAATGTTTGCAAAGGAAAGTGGACGGAAAACTATATTGTAATCTCAGCGCCCGCCAATTTTGCAGGGATTGACTGGTGTCGGGTGCATCAGAGTGGCTGTGAATTCATGTGCCTCGGAGCACCACAAGTGGGCAGACATCCCCCCAAATATACATGTGTCTGTCCTGATAACATGACGCTCGCCAGTGATATGAGGAGATGCGTAGCAGGTATGTCAAGGACCAAAGGTCTGAACTCGATCCAACTTTGATGATCGTATTCCGCCCAATCATTGACTCTTCCTCTTGTTCATCATATTCAATCAGTGGCGTCAACACCTGCGGCTCCCGTGCCTCCTCGGATTCCTCCCACCAGACAGCCGGCACTGGCCACGGCCCCACCCGAGTCCCACACCTCCATCGCTCCCATCGCAAGCACGAGACGCATCATCAAGCCAGTGACCAGCACCACGAGACCTCTGGTCAGGACCACCACGCGGGAATTTCGGAACACTTCACCACAGCCGGCGAAACCAAAAGCCTACCGGACCACCACACAAACTCCGGTCACGTCTCCAGGTAAATGCCTCCAAAAGGGATCAGCGCGTTTGGCTGCCGCTGCTCAACCCGCATTGTGTTTTATTGTTTTGGTTCCTGATTGTAAAGTGTCCTTGGGTGTCTTGAAAGGCGCTTATAAATCAAATGTATTATTATTATTATTATTATTGCATTGGTTTGACAGTTGAAGTTGCTGAAAGCCATTTTCAAATCAAAGTAAATACATTTGCCCTGAGATTTCCTGCTCTGCAGGATGCAATCAGTTATCGATAGTCTTATGAAAATAGATGCATGATTTTCCGATTGCAGTATGTGCTTTACGTCTTCAGACACTCACCACATCTTTGCTTCGGTGCGACCTACGACCTCTTCCAGCAGCCCAACTGCTTTGCACATTGTCCTCCCTGTGGGTGAGTGGATTTGGCCGTAGACACCAATATCCATAAGCGGCTACGTTGCACCAAACTTCACTCAGGTTATCTTTGTGTAGCGATCGTTTGTATTCTGGCTTTCGCTGGCGTACTGCTATGGAAGAACTACAAGCTGAAGAGCACCAACACAATCCACTTTGACAACCCTGTCTATCAAAAAACCACTGAGGACCAAGTGCACATTTGGAGGAACCACGAGTCTGATGGCTATTCCTACCCAAAAGTAAGTCCATTGGGCTGATTACGTCACTCATGGCACCGACGTTTCAGCCTGTATTGCAGGTCCATGCCAGTTCAGCTTTGTTTTCTGTTCTTGAAACTTATTCCCCATGCGGTACTTGTAATTATTTCTCATTGTATTTTTTTTTTTTTGTCTTACCAGAAACATGTGGTGAGCCTTGATGAAGAGGCGGACAACCCAGCCTTCAAAGAAAGCTAGCTTAACCTCACATGGCGTACGGGGGTGGAATTCAAAGAGGCCTGATCGCAAAACGATATCCACCGCAACAAAATCTCGAGGAAATTCACGTTCGAGTTGATTAATAGTGTTGCTAAGCAACGGAGGGGAATCCCGCACTGTACATTTTGTTCATTAGCAAGGTCGCGGCGGCAGTTAGCTTCCCACGGTTCGTCGTTTCGTAGGCCTTTTCACTATTATGTGGGAAAAATCTGGACGTTGTCATGAAGTTGGCCTTCTGAAGGTGTTGCTTGTAAGCGGCCAATGGAAAATGAATGATGTGAAATCGGGACTTTGAAATGTGAACGTTATAGGGCTGAAAACGGGGTGCGTTGAAAAGAGGTTCGGCTGTACGTCAGATTTAAATTTTTTTAATACAGCATATGCTTCTTTAACAACGCTATTCAAAAAAAAAAAAAAACCTGTTAATGCCGGGATAGTTTTTTAATCAAGCCCGTTAACGATTGGAGATGATTTTTACAGCCCGTTCATGAATATTATGGCAGGGCTAGCCATGTGACGTGTTATCTTCCCTTTAGCTAGAGATTGAAACGACCCTTTACGCTACTAAATCGATGCATATTTTGCACTTTATGATCAAAGTTACCACTTGAAGTGTACCAAAATCCGTCATTTTTAAGTGTACTGTTTCGTGAATCTTCGCGAATCAGAAACAAGATGATTGTTTCATGCTGAATGCGCATCGCAGTCGAAATCTGTGAGAATGTTAGTGCTGATTACTTTGCCTCAAAGAGTTTTAGTGTCGTCTTTATCTATGATTACTATACCAGCAATCACCTCAGTATTGATTGAGAGTTAAGTCCCTCAATAAATGCTGCACGCCGGTTTGTGCCTTGAACAGTACACCCCATACCGTTCCTGATGCATTTTTTTTCCGGGCTTCGGAACGACACCGTCAAGTGGAATGCGGCATCGTGTTGGGGCGCTGGCCGGGAAGTGAACTTGTTGCCATCTTTTGATCATTTTATTTGAGAGATTCGCTCTGAAGAGGGCCTATGCATTTCTCAGAACGGCTTCGATGCAATCATGCGTGACCGGCGGGGCCGAGCCGAATGCGCTGCACTGCAACACGTGTGTATTTATAGTCTTCCTCAGGAGGAGAACGTAATGCAGCATGCTAACCACTTGTCCGCCGTACTGGAGACCGTCTGTATAAAATCAGTGACTTGTCACAGCCAACAAAGATGCTTTTGTTAGCTATTCTTGGACTCTCGGGTGGAAGGTAGCGAATCTTGAATTGAATTGTGAGATGTACATAGATGTCGATTTTTTTTTTTTCTACATCCACCCACTACCAGTGTCGTTTTAAGTTTGTGTAAATAGGGTGTTCATAAATGTAAATATTTGCTCTGTTTTGAGTAGGTACCTGTGCTGCAGCCTCTGTTGTCAACATTTGCTGTATATAAATAAAGACCTCTATTTATTACAGACCCTCTCTGGACTCTTGACTTTGTCTTTAGCAGGCACAGTATGAAGGTTTTGGCTCTTTGTTACTCAAAGCTAACGACAGTCGTGATTTGCCTCACAGTGTAAGTTATTAACAATTGGCATTGTTTTGCCAGTTTCATATGAGACGCTCTTTCCAAAGCTGCAACGGCGGTTTTTAGACTCACAACTTGGAGAAGGTGTTGCGCAATTAGCACACTTACTACTATTGCTGTATTTAAAATGGTTGCGGTCAAGCAAAACAGAAAATGTCCTGCCCTTCTGAAATGACCCATGCATTAGAGAGTGAGCAGAGCTTATTTCACAACAAAAAAGTAAAGTATTCTATATGGACATCGTCAAGTGGAAACGTGTTTTTAGAAATCTATACATTTGACAACAGTGAAAGCACATTTGGAAGGCGGAGTCTTTGTTGGTTTTGCAGGTTCATTGTCTTTGCTTTCTTGGCGCGCCACATTGTTTAAGATGCGCCAGACAGTTTTGAGACAGTGTGTACTTTGACTGTGCAGCAGCATATTGCACAGTTGAACAGCTGGGCCAATTGGAAACCCGACTGAAAACGTGACGTGCTGTTTTGTGCTCTCCGTTCGGGGAGAGTTCACCGTACTTTCTTGGAAAAGGGAGACCCTTTTCCGAGAAAGCAAAAATGTCACGCTCGCTGCAAAGGCGAAACCCGCGGAATTTCGGGCTTCTTGAAAAATCCACCCACATTGTGAAATCACGTTGACGTGGTTCACGTTCAAAAATATTCTCAGTCATTCAGGTTCTTTCATTCTCAGGAAAAAGAATCGTCGCAGGTAGACTAGCACCTCTTAAGATGGGGTGTATCCTGATTTTATTTATTCCTATCTGTTGTACTATCATTTGTTAGTTAGCGAGGTTTGCCACGTGGAATTTAAACAAAAATGATGATGTAGACTGGGGGGGTTCCCACATCCGCGGGAGTACCAAGCGGCCCATCTCACGTGCCGTTTCCGTCCTCCACTCTGGGGGGGGGCTTTCTGTTTCTTCTTGGTTGATCCTCCTCCTCTTCCCTCCGCCCTTTGCACCACTACTGTGGTGAGCGTCCCCCACGCCCCCTCCCCCGTTTATTTTTTGGGGTGGTCCGTGTGGGTTTATTGTGGGAGTTACTGTCTCGCTGTGTGTACGTAATTCGGCAGGGGGAGGAGCCAGAAATATTTTAGTGGGGTGACCAGGGTGTCACAATGACTCACAAGCAGGGGCCTTGGCGAGACTTTCTATTTTGTAGTCATATTATTTGGCCGTCGTTTTAAGTGTTCATCTATATTAGCGCTTTCGTGTTGAGGGTTAGTTTGCCAAGTTACTGTAAATATGTGCAATTCATTCACCCACAGAAGATTTTATCTGGATTTTATGGAGTAATCAAGCAAGGTTTTTCTTTGCTCTGTTTTTATTTTAACATTCAGTATTTTCACAATCCTTCAAGAAGTTTCATTTCTTACTTTAGTCACTGGCAAACAGGTGCATTGGGTGCATTGGCATTTGCTATTGATTTTGATTTGGGACTCTAATATTTAACAAATGTCCACTTTATGCTTTATGTATCGAGTGCGATTAAATTCAAGTCAAATAACAGATTTGTCGTTGCAAAAGACGAGCGCCAATTGCAACCATTGCAATGAGAAGGGCAGCACACAGCTCAGTGACTCTCCGCTCTGCTGTTGTCATGTGCAATGTTCAAGGCCGAGCACGAAGCGAAGCAAAAAGCCTGATAACCTACATGGGGTGTAAGGGAAAGGGCGCCATGACATTTCTAGAGGCAACAACAACCGCACCATGGCAGCGCGGTTACAGGCAAATGTATAAAAATTTCATTGTGAGCCATAGCACACCTTGACTAACCTCAAAAACAGACTCTGTACGTTTGTTTTTCTTGGCAGTGACGGCAGACATCCGCTGTTTTTGCAAACAAATGTTGCATTTGATCCCTTGATATTATTAATCATTAATTGGGCTGCACAAGGTTAAGTGTCACTGCCCCTAGTATTCCGGTAATGTGCAAAAAAAATCCAAAAACGTGCATGGTAGGTTTATTGGGCATTCCAAATTGGCCATTGGTGTGATTGTGAGCGTGAAATGTTGTTTCTCCGTGCGTGCCCTGCGATTGTCTGGCCCCCGCCTACTGCCCGAAGACAGCTAGGAGAGGCTTCAGCACGCCCGTCACCCTTTTGTGGGTAAACAGATGGATAAAATGGATGGATGGATGATTCCATACAGTGCCCACAACACCACTTCGGTATTTGTGCACCCCCTACAGGACAACTGAGGTACGTGCACCGGAAACCACGTGATACCCCTTTGCACACGCGCTTCAAATGTGATGCTAGCTTCACTAGCTTCTGGTTTATGGACACGTTCGACAGCCAGACAGCACCATGTCCGACGAAGAAGGTTTTAGAATCAACACCGAATTCGCGAAGAAATATGACACGTACAGACAGAAGGAAGAGCTGCAGAGGCGTAAGTGTTCATGTTAGCAAACGGTGGTCAAAACACTCGTGTGCTCACGTGGAAAGAAGCTAACTGGTTTACTATTGTCCGAGGCTGTGCTGTCTTTAGACTTTTATTTTGTGTGTTGATGTGCAGTAAAAGATCGATATGGAGACCGAGAAGTGGACGATTACTCCGATTCCTCCGAATCCAGTTCGGATGACAGCGAAGTGGTGAGCATCGCTTTCCCCTCGTCGATTTGTCAACAAGAGTTAAGTCAATCGGTGTCATTAATTGCGTTCGACGCTCTGTAGGAGTTGGATCCAGAGGTTGAAAGAGACTTTTACAGGACTTTGTCACTTTTGAAGAAGAAAGACCCGAAGATCTATCAGAAGGATGCGAAATTCTATTCAGGTGATCAATTTGAGGCTGATTTCCATTTTTTTCCCCCTTCCCCTTTTCGTTGCATTGACAATCTCAGTGACTTAACCCCTGACTAAACGATTTGTTTCTCTCTCTCAGATGCAACCAGCACCGATGTGAAACCGTCAACCTCCAAGTCAAAAGAGAAGCCCATGTACCTGAAGGACTATGAGCGTAAAGTCATACTGGAGAAGGAAGGGTATGTCAGAGCTTTTAAGTGTTTTCAATGTGATCTATGTATAAGTACCCTGCAGTTGTCGGAGTTGCAGAAAGTAGTTTTTGTCGACACTTCTTTAATTGCAATGCAATTGATTCCTCAGAAAATATGACGACGAGGAGAGTGACAGTGATGATGAGGAGGCAGCCAAAAGACGAGAAGTGGGTGTTGGACTAAGACTGTTGCCAAGCAATTTGGACGTGTTTTTGAATTGTTCTTCTCCTTTCTTAGAGGGCCTCTTCCCCCAGCTACATTCAAGAGCAGAACCAGTTAAAAGCAAGGTAACCAATACGTTTTGATGTTTAAAAAAATAAAAAAAATAAAGTCTCAAAGGCAGTTTTTAAACAAGGCAACCTTATGTCATAACGACTAAAATCAGTTCGACGACAGCTACATAAAACCAAATCACAACGATTTCTTTCAGTTTCCAAAAGTTCATCCAAGACAGCGGTGATGATGATGATGATGATGACGGCGGCGACGACAGTGGGGAAGGAGGAGTGTCCCAGCTGCTCACTAGGAGGATGAAGACGCAAGAAGAAAAGGTCAGAACGGAGAAAGTCAGCAAGCTGGACTGTGAAGCTCCGTCCAGGACATAATATGACACTTAACTTTCTAATTACATGTTTTTTTATTTTATTTACACAATAAGGTATATATAACGTTCATTCTATCATTAACACAGAAATACTTCTCGGGCGTTGGTTGTCAAACTTTTTGACACCAAGTACCACCTAAAAAAAAAAATAGTCAACAGCCAACGTGTGTGCCCCCATTCGCATGGCGTTAAAGAAATAATTGTCCACATGTTTTTAGGACAAAGAGGAGGCAGACTATGTGGAGTGGCTCAAAGGGCAAGGTGATTTGGACCTACCTGAAGAGGTGAAGGACATGGTGAGTTAAATGTCATTGGAGAGAATTGACGACTGCTGGTTATCTTGTTCGGGTTTACAGCGATCTGGTTTCCAGACCTACACGTCATATACGATGCCACAGTCATTATTTTCCACCTAAAACCGTGGATCTAAGTCATGATGGTACAGAGAAACATAAAACTAATAGGAAAAGGATCTATGAAGACTCTTAATGGAGGATTGGCTGCCTCCAAAGTAAAATAACATGACAGTCATCCAGCCGAGATGTGACAAAAGGCAGGAATTAACTGGTTTGATGCTGTTGTGACAGAAATACCTACGAGACTACTGGAATGACCCGCAACTGGACGAGAAGGAATGTTTCCTCCGAGACTATGTTCTAAACAAACGCTACAAAGATGATGATGACGACGACGACGATGACGAGAGGTAGTGTTGCGCTCACTCTGACCCTGAGCAGGATAAGCAGGGATGAAAATGACGAAATGAATGGATGGATGTCGTGAAAATATACATGGAACAATCACACGATCCAACTTTTTCGTTTGGAGGATCCCGACTTACGAGGAAGTGGTTCAGGACGACGTGGACGATTCTGAGGAGGAAGGCGAGACGTTCTTGGAGCAACAGCAGAGCTTCGAGCGAAGCTACAACTTCCGTTTTGAGGAGCCCGATGCTCATCAGATCAAGAGCTACCCGCGCAACATTGCCACCTCGGTGCGCTCCAAAGACGAGCGCAGGAAACGCAAAAGGGAGGAAGTGAAATTAAGGAAGGATACGGTATGTCAAAAGGAGCACCGCCAGGTCGGAGCTGTTGGGCACGCAGCGACACGCCGCTGAAAATGAACTCCTCGTTTGCTGTTCCTTTCATAGGAGAAACAGCAGAAACGGGAGCAGCTGAAGCAACTGAAGAACTTGAAGCGCAACGAGATCGTGGAGAAGCTGAAGACGCTTCAGGCGCTTACTGGCAATGACGATCTGGCTTTTAGTCAGGCTGATCTGGACGGGGACTTTAATCCACAACATCATGACCAGCTCATGCAGGTCGGTGCAAAATCACACAAAGGGAGGCACGTGCTGGATGTTTGGAACCAGATATTTGTACGTCTTCTTGGTTCGTAGATGTAATGGCGTCGATTTTCAATTCATTCGATTTAATTTCAGCCACAGACTCGTCATCAAAATTCTAAATGTGGATTCAAAACCTGCTGCTGAGCCCCCTGTTGTGTCCTATTTGAAAGCATCGGGTCGAAGCCTCACATGTGGGGGGAACCTCTTGGCTGGTTCTCTTGTGATATCATGAAGCTTCTCTGTATTTGCAGAAATTCTTTGGGGATAATTACTACGAAGAGCAAGAAGAGGAGAAGCCTCAGTTTGAAGACGACAATCAACTTGAGGGTAAAGTCTCTTCACTTAGCCATTTGAATTGTAGGTGGGCAGCAAATTGCTCAAAGTGCCCAGTCTGGTGCAAATCTGTTCATTTCTGTTCGCTAATTTTTTAGTCGTTATGAATCATTCAACAAATTTTTGGATTTTTTTAAATTTTTTTTTTAGGAATCTCAAGTGTTGCTTAATGGCTTAAGACGTGTCTTCGTATTAACATGTTTTGTTGTCGTCTGCGTGCGAAACAGAGCACTGGAACTGGGACAAATGGACGGGAGAAGGGCGAGAAGAAACGTACGAAGACGAGGCGGGCTATGATGCGCCAGAGCCGCACTGTGATGACCAGGATTTCATTGTAGGTTTGATCCTGGGTGACCACAACCCTCATCTCGCTACTCTCACGTTCATTTCGACTCGTCTGTTTGGATTTGCTAGCTTGGAGCAGGGCTCCAGGGGCCAGAGTGGCATTCATCCAGAAATCAAATTTACAATCCAATGCGCTTACACGATCACAATCGGTGTTCATTTGGACAAGTCTTGAGAACAGAAATAGTTCAAATGTGCGTTGTACCAGCGAGCGAGGCTTCAATCAAAGTCGCCGAGAAATTGCTGACTCATCTGCCCATGTATTGAAACAGATGGATGCCGACTATGACCCCAGCCAGCGCCTCGCGTCTAAAAAGGAGAGGAAGAAATTGAAAAAGGCGGATATACCTCAAATGGGCAAGAAGAAGAAGAAGTCTCACTTTGCAGAACTGGTCACAAAAACCAAGCCCGTGTTCGATCCTCGTAAGCGTCCTGCGTTCCCGCGTGTCGCACGTTTCATGCGACGGTCATGTAAATGAGTACCCGTCGTTTTTCAGAGGAGAAGAGCTTTGAGCAGTACCTGGATGAATACTACAAACTGGACTACGAGGACATCATCGACGACCTCCCGTGCAGGTTTCGTTACAGGGGGGTCCTGCCCAATGACTTTGGTCTCTCCACTGATGAGGTACGCATACGCTTCTGCACTCGACGAAAATACGGTCAAGTGCGGACTTCTCTGTGTCTTTGCAGTGGCCAAGTTGAGGGACTCCCATCTAGAACCCGATTTCAACACCACACACGGTCCCAAAAGACTCGTTCAAATACGCACGAGACAAATATTTTGTCAAAGTGCGAGCAGTGTAGTTGCGATTGATTCAATGACGTGGAGAAATGAGATGATCCACGAGCGAGATCGATGGTCCCGCTTTTGAAGGTGTCGCAATAGGCATGGAATCGGAGTCGACGCCCACTCATGCTGACATTTTTCCGAATTCGTGACCTCATGGGGAGTCGATGACAACGCGCTGCAGTGATGAGCCTTTGTCGATGACCTGGTATTGCCTCCTCGAGGGGGGAGCGCTCTGACCAGGGGAATGATTATCAACCGTAATCTTCTCTCTGAGCAGACCGACGCCGCCGAGCTGCCCCGACGACGCAAATCACAAATGCTTTGACGAGACTTGTTGATGGGCTCTCTAAATTCCACAGATCTTGAGTGCTGATGATAAGGATCTCAATCGATGGTGCTCTCTGAGGAAGACCTGCATGTTCAGGTACTGCGCCTTACCGTGACAAGCCACGTATTTGGTACCTGATTCTTCAGTCTTTTGTATGACCTTTGTATGACCTCTGGAGCAAGTTCATAGTCCGATATGATCCAAAATATGACCAACATAGATTTCAATGAAATACATGGTACTTTGCAGGGGTACCGATTTATGATGTGCGGGTCACGGCAGATGTATTTTGCTCTGACCAACACGGAGGCCTCATTGCTAATGTCGCGTAAGTTAGCGTACATTGGCCGACGCCACTGATGCCGAAGACGCGGGGCAGATTCGGTTGACATGGTAACCCATAGAGGCTGAAATTTGATTTGACAACAAATCGAACATACTGGAAGCAGCGGAACCAAGTGCAACGCTACAAAATGAAGTGAATAGACTTTTGCACAAAATTGGTCTAATTTCATGGAGCAAAAATATGAATTGAGATTGTATAGGTCAGTGCTGCTGGTAGTGTTGTGGCCTTGCAGGCCACGATGGTTTCACCGCGCAATTTAATTCATAACTCTGAGTATCTTTCTGCTAATTTGTCGTCTTTTTTTTTTTTTTTCCTTCAACCCCAGATCTGACCAGGAGGAGAACAATGATTTGAGGAACTACAAAATAAAATCACGGAATTTTAAGAAGAAAAAAGAAATATTGGTTTCTTTGTTTTCTGAGTGAGTTGAACACGGTGCTCTTTTTTCTACCCTCATATATATGGCTGCTCGCATTGCTTACATCATGATCTCCTTTGAATCTCCAGGAAAGATAATGAGGCGGCACATGCAAAATCCACGATGGGAAAGAAGCGACGCGATCGTGTGAAAAACGCCGAAAGGAACAACGGAGAAGCCGAGGACAGCGGCACAGCCTCTCTGATGGACACGTCGGATGAGACCGCCCAACCTCTTCGGCAGTTTGGGTCTGATGTAGAGGAACCGGAGGAGGAGTTTCTCAAGAAAAAGATCAAACGAGAAGAGGAGGAACCCGAGCCAATTCCTGCCAATGAAGAAGAGGTTCGGGTTAAAGATGAAGCTGAGACCAAATTGGCCAAGAAGAAGCAGAAGCAATCAGGGGCACGCGGTAAAGCAGGATCGGCCGGAGTGAAAATTGGAGGTCAGGAGTTTAGCAAACAGAGACTGAAGGCGTACGGTTTGAACCCAAAGAGACTGTTCTTCAGACAGCTTGGAAGGCAAAAACGGAAAGACCAAGCGAAGAAAGAGAAGCAGAAACAAAAACAATGCTAACAGGCTAAAAAGGAAACCGCAGCAGTAGCCTACATTTCATGGTGCAAATGTGTCGACATTTCCTTTTCCACTTTTACGTCACCTTCATTAATAAAAGAGCAAATGCAATGTGGAAGATTGTTTCAAATGAAGGAAATCAGAGCTTGTTCTCCAGTGGTCTTGAGTTTGTTAAGAGGTGGGTTGGGTCCATTTTTTTCCCCTTTCTCTCCCCGAGGTGAAGGAGTGAGGGGAGCTTGACTGAGAAATACATTTATCAATATATTTTAGAATAAGTGCTGGAGGTGCTTAACTGGGGCTACACAGTTGACAGTGACATGAATTGACAAGTAGAAAACCGGAACAAGTAATACAGGAGTTACCAATAAAAGGGAACAAATGATGAGGGAGTAAAAAAGTTTTTTGCTAGTTCATCCCGAGAGGTGGTGAGGTCTGATCCTGAGAGTGGCCCACAATCTGCAATAGAAACTTACAATACTTCAATCCTTGACAAATATGTATGAGCCACTCGTCTTTGTAGTTGAGGGAGGAACACTTAATCGCATTTTGATCTTTTTGTATTGGTGTGAAAGCGCTCCATAAATAAAGATGTGTTACGATAACCTGCATCACGCGCCTGCTCACTCCTGTGCACTAGGGGGCGGTATCAAAACATCAGCCGTCCAACTTTGATTAGGGCGCAATGAAGAAAAAGACTCGCGGGCGCCTAGTATTTGAATCAAGAAAAAGGAGCAGCACGGTTGGTACTCTTTGGTCATTTTACTCTTCAATATTTCTCAAGTTACCATTTTCACAAGTCATACATAAATCCGGGGATTTTGCGTTACTGTTTTGTATCGTTTTTGGTGTCTTTTTTTAAACGTAGTTAAAGCTGCCGCAACGATGAACCACGTCGATGCAGACACGCCTTTCATTGAATGTGTTTTGTTTTACTCGCGATGATTTCTGTTTGAAAGTTGTATATGTGTAGTGACTTAACAAAATCGTTTACAAACGTTTGAGGTTGCAGTTTATGGACATTTCTGATCAAGCTCAGTCTCAACCGCAGTTGACTTTCTCTTGTTTTCCTTACGCCGTATCGTCCTAATTGTCATCATAAAAATAAAGTAGCTACAAGCGCCTGCAAATTTTTAATTAAGTACAATAGCAAAAGTAGTTGTGCATGGTTACTTCCCACCACTAATAAGTCTGCTTTCCTTCCCTCTGCCCAGTGTCATCAAAATGTTAATAGATAAATTTCAAGACTTTCAGGATTCTCTGGATACGCTGCTGGACCTGACCAGCAGTCAACCTGAGACGCTAACTCGAGTGAGAAACGAACAGCAAGCCTTTTTTGATCGAGACATGGTGACAAGAGGGACTGTGACACAGATTTTAAAAGGTATGGATTCATTCAAATTGCAATGACTTTGCTGAGTTTCTACTGCTTTTAATGGCCAACTTCTGATTCGTACCACACTGCGGACCCCAGCTTCTTTCTCCCGCAACCAAATATCTTCCTTTGTATATCTGACTGGAGTCGGCATGTACCCGTTTTGCTTGTCCACTTCATCCCTCAGACAGTTTTGGGGACAACTCTTTATATGAAAATTACTTTTCACTCTCAGATGTGATTCAGCAAGAGGAAAGTTTGGTCCACCGGTTTACTGACACAAAGGAGAAGCTGCTACAGGAGAAAGAACTGGAGAGCTTGGGGGATCAGCTGAGACAATTCACGGCCAAGAATCAATTGCTGGACTCAGACTTGCAGTATCCTTGAACATGGCCTGTTTTTGCAGCATATAATATTGAAATTCGGGAGGCGACCCCCCCTTCCACCTAATTTCAGGCTGCCGCTGGGACGAAAAGCTATGAGATCATTCGACGATTCATCTGACTAGTGTTGCAGTGAAAAATGAATTTCACTAGTGTTTTTTTTTTTCAGTCAGCACCCTGACCTTAACCCCTACTTCAGATTTCTGCAGAAGCGAGTTGGAACGACTGAGGAGCTCGGAAAACGAGCTCACAGCTTTGCAAAATGAGGTGGATGAAGACACCACTGAGATCATCCCATCTGCAATGTGAGTGTCCACTTTTCAGTCATCACTTCACTTACTGCATTCATTCTCTCCCAGTAATTGTGTTACTTAAGATTTTGTCACTTTTTGTATATTTTTTTTATGTTTGCTGAACAGATATGTTGTCAAGCTGAACCACCTCATAACCAGGATCAAGTGGGAATATGATACAGAGCCTCACATCCTTAAAGCAGGTAACGTTTTGCGGGGAGGAAATTGAAGTGTGGGTCTGTGGGCCTGATTTTAAGCAAGTTTCTCTGCTTGCAGTGCATTATGGGCCAGATGTGGCAACTCCCATCAGTATCGACACCAAAGTGAAATCTCAGAGGGAAATTGCTGACCAGTTATGGAACTTTGTAAGCGATGAATGGTAAACGAATGCATTTGTGCAACTCCTCAGTGAGCAATGTTTGTTTGTCCTTCCCATACAACAATGGCACAAATAGTGAAACTAAAATCTGGTGTCTTGCTTTACCACTAGATGTCGCTATGTTTTATAGTACAGTACCGCTATGCAGTTTATTGGTATAGTCGTTCTGTAATTGATCATTATGTTTGTACTTGCCTACTTACTGTTGTACAAAGTTTATTGTGCAACTAAACCTTGAAAAAAGTGAATAAATTCATTCTTATTTTATTCTCTAGCCTGCAAGGCTCTTCCTTGAGTTATCATATTTCAGTTTCATTGCTCAGCCCCTTCAAGAAAAAGCATACAGTGCAACTCCACTAAAAGCAAATGTTCAATTGTTATCCAAAATATCAATTTATTTTATTTTTTAATCCACATGTGGGGCAGCCATTTTCCTACTTGTTGTCGACTGAAAATGACCTCATAGTTGCTCAGGGCTCATCTTGCAATATCACATGACCAAATTCCGAAAATAGGATCATGTAGTTAGTTCTGTGGCGTGTTTTTCTCCCCAAATCTATAAGTACTGTACACAATTTTAAATTACAGTAACAATTAAAAAAACTGTGTATTGTACATTTACGTTATTGTTCCTCCTCGGTTGTATTCCACTTCAGAATGCTAGTAGGGGGGAGGAGCCACTGTATTAGCAGAATCCTTTTCTCCCCCTCAAATATTTTTCATATTTATATTTTTATTTCATATTGATATTTTTAACTCTTTCCGAATAGGTTTTTAGGAGAGCATCAATGTATGTTTTTTTACAAAAGTGCAATTATAGACGGTGAAAAGCTCGCTTCAAAAACAAATCTGGACTCATTCACTCTGGCAACATGTACAAATATCAATACAAATAGTTTATTCAGTGCACACATAGAAATGGACATAACTTAGGACATTGACGTTAAAAACAGCTATGATAAACTCAAGGGCGGGCTACATATTTACAAAAGATCGATCCCCAAAATATGTTTTCTCTTTATACATCCACAAGCTAAAAAAAAAAAAGCTCACATATCTGTTACTACAATGAAATGCAGTGTTTCTTTTGCAAAGGGGGAGGGGGGGGGGTGACGATGAGAGGGGGGGGGGCGGTCCATTCAAGTCATGCACCACCGTCAACTTGAACTTACTTCGCAAACAAAGTTCTCAAGGCTCTTCAGCCACAAAAATACTGCCGTGCCGTTTGAGGGACCCCCAAAGTTGAAACCCAACCAAGAGACCCGCATGACGTCTTCAGCGTGTCTCACGGCTGCCTGATGTCGGCTGTGGCGGGTCGTGGGGGGGGGGGGACGCTACCCTGCGTTTCTCCCGACCAAACTTAGATGGGTTTTGGACTGCAAAGATTGGGCGTGGATGCTCCCAGTTTGCAGCAACGTATCATTATCTGCCACACAAGGAGTGGAGATACGGCGAAATCTCGTGCTCTGGCTTTGGTTCCGCTCTTTTGGATGGACAGCGTAATTGGCTGTAATTTATGTTGAAACATCTGCACAATGTTGAACGCGTCCATTTCAGTTTTTGTTCTAAAGTAAACAGCGGTGAGATGAAATGGCATTCCAACCAGACTGTTGAGATTCACACCGGCCTCGTGAAGGCTGAAGGACCTTTTCTCAAGCATTACAGTCGCTGACAACGGGATTACGTTCCTGGCGGCGGAATCGGGCCCGGGCTACGTTTTGACCTCCCTCTAGAAGGGCGTGCCGCCTAAAAGCTTAAGTCGCCGTTCATTTGACAAAAGGTGAGGAAAGAACACAAGTCAACTACAGTGAAACTCCTCTACAACAAAATCTACATGGGTGAAAATACCCACTAGTGTGAAAAAAATCTTCATGCATTAACACCATTCCCACTTTCCCGTTTCAAATTTGCTACAGTGAAAAACCCCCTGTTGTGAAAAATTTCTTGCTGCAAACATGATTTCGTCGTAGAGGAGTTTCACTGTATCCTTGCGATAAAGAGCTACATGTCATGATACAAGAACGGGAAAACGCCGCGCCTCGTCGCGGGTTACGATGTCATGCGATTAACCGGGCCGATACAGTTTTTGTCATTAGGCCGGCACAAAAAAGTGCAGTGGAAATGGAAACGCGTCACCGTAAACCGACCGGACTGTGGTGAGCTGAGCTGTACAAGCAGCCCTGAAGCGCGACGATCTCCGCCTGGAACGGAGCGGCCGTACGGGAGTGCTCCCAGAATTCCCGATGGGCGACCACGCCTACAGTAAGAGAATGGCTACAAAAAAATCAAAGGTATGTTTCACCAAAGCCGCCCCCCCCCCCCCCCCTCTCACATTCAGCGATGGCTAATACCAAAAAGGTTTGAGTGCGACCCCCGTTCCCGTAACTTGGGATGTGGTTCGGTTGGATCACGCCTCAGTCAGCGGTCACGCATCTCCTCGCCCTTTGCTCGCGTACAAAGTCCACCGCGTCATGTCTTGGCCAATTTGGGCAAGACGGCTTTTACGGTGGAAGGTGTCAAATTCCCGGACGACACGGTGTTCTCCAGTCCCTCCAGCCTGTGCGAAGCGGCGTCCGTCTTACTGGTGCTGCACTCCAGGAAGGGCACGCCGATCTTCTTCACTTGCCCGTCTTTGGTTACAAGGCAGCGACTGCAGAGCAGCCGCAGGATGGCCCTCCTCATGTCCTTGCTGGTCAGCGTGTAGATGATGGGATTGAGGAGGGAGTTGAACATGGCGACGCCCAGGAAATAGTCGGCCTTGAAGAGCACGTGACAGCGTTTGGTGGGGCAGAAGAAGTCGAGCAACAGCAGGATGAAGAGGGGCAGCCAGCAGGCGATGAAGACCCCCAGCACGATGGTGACGGTCTTGAGCAGGGCCATGTACTTCTGCGACTTGCGGGACAGGCCTTTCCTCTGCGGGCCCGAGCCCAGCCGCTGCGTGTTGGACTTGACGATGCGGAAGATGCGCACGTAGAGGACCACGATGGACATGAGGATGCCGATGAAGACGGTGACGCAGAAGAGGATGTAACTCTTGGCGTAGAGCGGCAGGACGGTGGAGCACTGGTCCAGCCGGCCCATGCAGTTCCAACCCAGGACGGGCAGCACGCCCAGCAGCACCGACAGCACCCAGCTGGCGCCGATCAGGGCGAACATGCGGCCCTGCTTGTCGCCCTGGTAGGGCTTCATCCTCACCATGGTGACGTGGCGCTCGATGGCGATGGCCAGGAGGCTGATGACGGACGCCGCCAGCATGATGAACACGCCCCCTTCGCGGAGGAACCACAACACGGGGGTCATGTTCAAGGTGTGGGCGCCGGACGTCATGAGGTTGACCATGTAGGCGAACCCCGCCAGCAGGTCGGACAGCGTCAGGTTGCCCAGGAGATAGTACATGGGCAGGTGGAACTTTTTGTTCTTCCAAATGGCCACCAGCACCACGGCGTTTTCCAACACGATCAGCAGGCACACCAGCAGAAAGGCGATGGCCTCCGGCTTGAGTCCTTCCTTGTATTTGTTCTCTTTCAGCTTGCCCGTGAAGTTGTAGTGCTCGAGGATGACCGCGTTACTCTGGTACTCCCGGAACATCCGAAGCAGGTTTCCTGTGGTGGTGGACGTGGCGGCGATGCCCGTCTCGGATGGAGCTGCGACGCCGTAATCGGCGTGGAACGAGTCCGTCGACATGTTGCCGCTCTGTCGCTCTTACTTCGAGACCCTTTGATTGAAAATTAAATCCTCAGATGCGGGCTCACGGAGTCCTCTGGCGGTGCATCGCTTTTCTCTTTGGGAAAGAATTTTACAGCGGTTGAGGGGAAAGTGCCCGGCCGTGGCATGCGAGTGTTTCCTTTGATGCCGTCATAAAGGATTTCCTGCGCTTTGGGCTTCGATCACATTTTTTTTTCAGTTCCTGGAGTGCACACAAGGGGGCGACGCGAGCCAGCCTGCTGCGGGTCAAGAGACGGGGGGGGGGGAAAAAAAAGCAAATGAGCGTTTGAGGGGAAAAAATGCATTTGAACAATCTCGTACAAAGAACACTAAATAATAATCGTGATGGGAAAAAGCCACCAGAATGTGAAAGTGACAACTAACCGCGGCACTAAATTAACATCGCCGGCAAAAGCATCCACGTTTGCGGGTGAAAGCGGTCTGAATGTGAATGAGAGTCAATATTTCAAACTAAAAAAAAGTAGCATAAAAATAAATGCAATATACAAATAAGACATCATGAATTCGAAAGATTCAGAATTTTAACTAGTTTGATCGTTATTTTAAACTATACAGAATAGCTGAAATCACACCAATAGAATGCCATCAAGTTGACCAAAACGAATACGTGCAATCCGGTATTACAATACATCAAAGTAATGATTCAAAATGGCTCATTTGTTATTTAAACAGCTTGTGCGTGTGCTATCGCGAACAAAACTATAGTACGGCACGACGTAATTCGTAACTTTTACCATTCCTAATAAGAACGGCCGAGTAACAAAAAAAACAAAACAAGATCGAGCGAGTTGACTTTGCATAAATAAGCGCGTGACACAACAAATGACACATCGCATAATAAAATCGAAGTTTGGTCAAAGCAGGTTAGGGTAAGTTTTCACGCACCTGTACAAATCGTGGGGAGGGGGGGGGAGGAAAAAAGAAAAAGTAGCAGCGGAGGAGGAAGACTGCGACGAGGTCCTCGCACGACAGCGACGCGAGCGGGAATGACGCGACCTTGGCCAGCAGTCCGCGCTGAATGGGCTGTTCCGCGCTTCAGTCGTCCCTCTCCTTCCCCGCCTTGACCCTTGTACGAGTTGTTTTCTAGTTTGGCCTCAGGGCGAATTGGAAGTCGGGGAAGAATGACGCCATCATCACATCCATCTGACGAAATGTATTGAGTGCAGTCATACATTTCACCTTTGTTGGTGCAGGTAGGGCAGCTGACAAACAGTTTGATGCTTGCAATGCGGGCAACTAAATGGAATACAAATCAAGACCATATGCAACAAGCGCTTTGCATTAAAAAATATAGAGACAAAAAAAACATACAAACTAAAAAAAAAATGACAATCACAAAATCCTCCTTTGCCATCAAAATACTTCATCGCGACCTTCATCCAAACCTTAACTGTCATGGCTGACGAAAGTGATGAGCCTCGATCAGGTTGAAGGCTACCACGGAATCATCGATGTCGTAACTCGGGACGAGGCGAGTTTGAACCGAGCGACCGCAGTGGACGTAACGTGAATGTTTGCAGCTTCGTCCGAATCAGAATCGCCTTTATTGTCATTGTATAGCTTAGAACGAAATTTGGGTGCCACTCCTTGAGTGCATTTCGTTAAAAAAAATAGACTAAAATAACGGTTTAACGTTAGCATGTCGCTCATCTGCAAGTTTGACATTTCAGGGGAATTTTTTTCAAATGTTTGGTTCTCTCTTGTAGCTGATTTCCACATCACAGGTGTGTTTGGAATTACCCCCCCGCCACCCCCCACGATAAACGGGGGTCGGCGTTCCCTGATAATTCAGGTAAGCCAAAATTCTGGCCAACCCATCCATTGTTTCCTGTAATGCTTCCCCCGCGCTCTCATCAACGGTCATCCCATTTCACCGGCGTCGGTGTAGAACGGGACCGCCAAGGACGAGTTACGTAAGCGTAGGGCCAGTGTGAGCGAGAGCTGCAGTGTGGCTTCTCAAAACAGGAAGCGGCCTCATTGTGCCTCGAAAAGAGAGGGACATCCTTGGGAGAAAGGCGCACGATGAGGTCATGGGTGGGATTTGACTCCGACACAAGTGGAAGGAATGCGTCACCGCAGAAATGACGTCTTGTCATCCAAGTCCGTACAGCGGCGACCCGTTTCCACACCTGCGATTTGTTTTCTCTTCCTTTTTTTTTTTTTTGGACCTCGTGAAATGTCTTCTCCGACATTTTCGGTGGCGCTTCTTAAAATAACACCTGCCCCTCGTCCGTAGAGCCTCTTTAAGGCTGGCCTCACTCCTGTCGTTCTGCCTTTCCTCATCATCAGCCCCCCGCCAAAGTGATAACCAGCTTGAAATGCTCTTGGTATGGCCTGTTAGCAGGATGGGAGTTGACCCCCCCCCCTGCTGTGTTGCAGTGACAAGCCCCCCGTGTAGGGCCTCTGATTAGTTAACACACAAAGCCGCGGCAGGGGCACCGGCCGCTTTGGCCATTTTGGTTCCCACAGTTGGGGGATCTGCTCCGTCACGACTGCTTTTTGGCCCTCAGGCCACAAACAACCTCGGAGCAAAAAGGACACACCCAGTCCTCCCGGGGGCGGGGGGGAGGGGGGGCGGTGGTCTCTGTATTCACGATGTTCTTTCCAACACTGCTGGCTGCGGGTGATTTCTTTCCTGTGACGTCAGCGAGCCTGCAGAAAGGAAGCCGGTTGGGCCCACTTATGACATGCGTGCTTGCAAAGTGATTGAGTGTTAATTTGGTGTGTGTGTGTGGTGGGGGGGGGGGGGGGGGAAGTACATTGTTTTCCCACTGTGTTACTATCGAAAAGTGAAATTAGAATTTCACGTTGAGGTCAACTGCCATACGTTGCTTGCTTACTGGAAAGCGCTGAACCTTTTTTTTTTTCAAGGTCACGCCTTAAAATGAGGTTCACACCTCAGCACACACACCGCCTCCACTTTCATGTTATCACAATTGAAAGTGTTCACACTTTATTTGAACGCAATTTGGACTCTTTGAAAAGCGGTCAAGTGACACTTGAACAGACTTTTTATGCTGATGACTTGAATGTTTTGGTCAGTGAGGAAATGCGCTTATTTTGAAGTGTTTTTAAGTGTACTTTTATGCGAGAATGAAGTTGAAATAAAGGTTTTTATTCATTCGTATGGCAGTCAGTGCCACAAAAATAACCATGTGGTCGATCAATGCTCCGTCCATTCTCTCCCGCTTATCCGGGATCGGGTCCCAGGGAAGACAGCCTGAGCAGGGAAGCCCAGACTTCCCCCTCCCCAGCCACTTCTTCCAGCTCGTTCCAGGGGATCGAGGATAGTAAGGCGTTTTTTGACGAAAAAAACAACCATCTATAGTAAGGCGTTTTTACCCCCCAAAAAACCCCATGTATAGTAAGGCGATTTTGACGAAAAAAACGACCATGTATAGTAAGGCGTTTTTAGCCCCCCAAAAAAACCATGTATAGTAAGGCGTTTTTAGCCGAAAAACACGACCACGTATAGCCTTACTTTTGCACAAGGCATGGTTTTCGTAGCGCGAAGCCGCATTTGCTCCACGACTCGATCGGCCTGCCCGCTAACGTTCGCCGATACAGTCGATGTCGGCGAAAAGAGTTGATGCTTTTAAGCAGGGACCCTCTGTCATGCAAAAAACAGATCATTGTGTATTTATTTCGTTTTCTCCCTAGATCAAATAAATTGAGGCGTTAATATATAAATACATGAATCCTCGTGTACACTTTTAACAAGAGGTATGAGGTATGCTTGTTCCTAAAGTTATTGGGGGATTTTTAGGGCAACTTCAAAACACAGGAAGTGACTTCCTCTTGGGAACATTTTCATGAGAGGCATTTGTGTCGATATGCATCCACAAACATCCTTACGTCCAACGTCAACTTTCATCAGTTCTCACCCCACCAAGCCGGCGAGTCGCTTGAGCTCTTGCAGCCACCATGCCAGCCCATTTTGTTCAATCTAAACATCAGCGCATCGGGCATTCATCCATAGGGCACATACGGAGTTCTTCTTGCATAGTGTGCAACAAAATCTACCGTAGAAGCATTCCTAAGTCTGGACACGGAAATTATAGACCTTAAGTAACAGATGGAAACGTACGCAAAAACCACTGGAAATATATATCATATGCATGCAGTACAGCACGTAGATGTCAGATGCAGATGAAGACTTTCGTCAGTCGTGCCAATTAATACTCTTTGCTGCTGATCAAAACAAACTCGACCACAATGCCGCATTCTATCTTTGTGTGGGCGTGTATAAGTGTGTGTGTGTGTGTGTGTGTGTGTGCGTGGGAAGCCATCACACGTTGCTCGCACACAAGCCCAATGCACTTTTGCAACCTGTCCTTCTTTGGGACTGTATTGCAACTCAAAGTAGGAAAGTCAATTTGATGAAGCAAACCTTCCCCCCCCCCCCCCCCCACATAGGCAAGCCATTATATGCGTGACGATGAAATTGGAGTCAAACTTGACCGCAAGTGTTAACTTGTGATGTCAGTTTCTTTCCACGCCATTGAACCCTTGTGTCATATTTTCCCTCTATCGCTGCTTTGTATGGATTCATGTTCGACTTTTTTTTTTTCTTCAACATTTCGGCCGCATTTGAGCATTTCAATAACAACCCTTCACCGATGCCCCCCCCGCCCCCCTCCCCATCACGTCCCCACCCCAGTCCCCTCCTACGCTGTCTGATAAGGCCCGAATAGAGCGTTAGTTACAGTTTGTAGGCATGCAGGTGTCACGTCGGGGTCACTCGTGAGTTTGCTTGTGCATTTTTCTCCCGCGCTTCAGCGTCGGATTGACATTTGCACAGTTTTTTTTTTTTTTTGATGAAAGCACGTTTTGTTCATACAGCAGCACATTGGGATGAGCTAGAAGGCAAAAAAAAAAAAAAAGGGGAGTTCTCGCACCGGGCAAAGGGAGGAGATTCGAGCAGGGACAAAGGCTGTGCGGTGTGGGGGTGGGCAGAGGGTCAGGAGAAGCGGAGAGAGATGGGGGCGATTTTTGCAAAGTCCCTTCTTTTCGTCTCGCAGGCATCGTGGCCACGCGGTCCAAGAAATTCTGCAGCCTGACGTTGGGGAAAATGCAGCATCGTGGGACTGACTTTTGCCGAGTTTGGTGGTTTTTCCAACTCCCACAAGCACATTTGCCAAGTTTTGATTGATTACCCTCGACGCAACAAAGTGATGAAGAACTTCCGCCAGCGTGCCAGTTAATGAATAAAAGCCTGGCGGGCCGCAGAATGAGTCAAACAACAGCAGCCTCATACAAATTCAGGAAATGATATCGATATGAACCACTGGCGACGATTAGTGTTGGCGGAAACGATGTCAAAGTGATCTGAGGCTATTTAGCATGTTGCTAACAATTTTTACGGAAACATGTCAGCAGCCAGGGGAGATTTCCTATCAGGAAGACTTTTCTGAGAATGACGCCGCTAAACACGGGGAGGATGATAAGTTCCGAAAACAATTTGGCTTTGAACCTCTCAAAGATTGAAAACGTGAGATGAGAATCGTTGCCATTCAGCTTTGCCACCTCCTCCCACATGCACGGACATTGATATCGTGCTTCCTACTTCCCCTGATGTGATGCATGCAGTTTCGCCCAAGCGCTAAGAACCAACAGTTGTGTGAAAAGAGCGAGTGAAGGCAAAACTCCCGACTGCAAATCCAACGCTGGATGTCCAGGAGTGAATCGCTCGCGTCTTCCACACGGCCGTTCTGTTATCCCAGCGCTAAACTTGGCAGCATTTTACAAAGACTGCGGTGAACTCATTTCCCGTGACCGTTTGCAATGTATTCTGGGATCCCACACAGCTGCATATGTGCAAACCCCCTTTTTTTTTTTTTTTTCTTACTACTTTTGACATTGTACGCGGGCAGCGTTTTTTGATGAAAGGATTGCAACGTGTTAAAAAAGAAGAGAAGCTAATGCAAATTGTAGACTTCCTCTTTCTCATGGCCCAATGTTCTGTCCAAGCTCTGTTTTTCCAAAGCACATTGTGTATGCCATTCCACCGGGGGGCTCCCAGAAGCCAAGCGGGGGCCCCCCTCACCCCCCCCGCCCCCCCCTCCCTCCAGTGTGAGCGTGAATGCCCCGTGAGTGTGTCGTGGGCCCGCGAAGGGGGAAACTGCTCCTGGCAGCCACTTTCGGGCTCATTCCCAGCAGCCCAGCAACCGACCCGATCCTGCACTTAAGTCAAGCCACAGGCATTGGTTCTGCGCTCTGGGGCTATTCTTGAATGTTTCCCATGTAAACAAAAGGGAGAGAAGAAGAAAGAGAAGACGGGGCCCATCACGAAGCACTTGGACGAAACATCTCGCTGCGCGCTTCAGTGGCTTATTTTTAAAAAACGAGATTCAATCTAGTCACCAAAGAAAGAAGATACATGACGTCAGTTTTTTTTTTTTTTTTTTCCTAATTAATGGGTTGCTTGCCTCTTCCTCTCCGGCTGCGTGGTTTGGAATCACTAATCATTTTAAGATGTATTTCGTTGCTCAGATTCCCCCCCCCCCCCCACACCCCCCTTACTATGTCATTTCCTGTGACCCACGCATACAACATCAACACATAAAGTGACGAGAAATGCGTGTGAACGTCCGATCCTCGTCACGATAACCGGCGGAACAGGTCGTTTGGTCTTTGGGCGCTCGCGGTGTCGATAACCGAGACCATCCAGCGAGTCAATTACTCAACGTTTCGTCGGGTTTGTGCTTTTATTGGCCCGCACACGCTTCACGCTCTGGAAGCCATTAGAACCAGCTTAGCTTCACGCGCGCGTGCGCGCGGCCATGTGCGCACTTCAGGAGACCGCGTGCGTGCTCACGCAGGCAGACGGCGGTGTTTACGCGTCGGAAAACGCAACGTGTGTGTGTCACAAGGTGAGCGCCGACTTGTTGAACTTGATTCACGGTGACTAACTGTGATTTGGTTTGAGCAACTGACATACATCGGCGCCGGAGGCGCTTATAAATAAAATTTATTATTATTATTATTATTATAAGAAGCGATCACGTGTGATCAAAGCACATCTCACGGTCACTTTCTCCGAAAAAAACGAACCAAATGAAATCTATTGTGAGGTCGGGAGCGTCGTGTGCTGTCAAGTCACTTTGGTGAAAATGTGTTTCTGAAAACATGCAAGATGTGTGAAGTGGTGAAAATGCGCAAAGACCGAGAACAATGTGGCACTGAATTGGAGTGTGACTCATTTGTGGGGTCACGCAGTTGGGCCCATGGCATTAGCCAGCACTTTCCTACTCTTATACTAAGCGGGGGTGGGGGGGGGGTGGGGGGGGAGTACCTGTGTCGCAACTGCAAGTTAGTTCCTAATTCAACCTTGGCCCATTTCTCTCATTGCAATGTCCAGTTAGCCATCTAGCTGTGCCGACAACACCCCCCCCCCCGCCCCCCCAAATGCTTGTTGAGGTTGCCAAGTCCGACGCACGGGGTGAGTCCATGTTTCGTCGGACAGTTCCAGCTGCTCTCGACAAAACACAGGAGATGAAAATCTACGAGGAACAGGTGTTGGATCCCAGTTCCGGTTGCCGTCGGTGACCGTGCAACGGAGTGCTTCCAAGCCAAGCACGATAAGGGGGGGGGGGGGGGGGGGGCGTCCAAACACCAAAGATGGGGAAGGGGACACGCCGGACACGACTCCCTTGTGGCTTGTGTTGCTTGGACGTGAAGCCATGTGACCTATTTGACCCTAAAACCCGAAACAGGAGTTTGAGTCTCCAGGCCTTGGAGCTTTTGGATTCTATTTCCCCTGCTCCAAGCGAGCCAAAAGCGACCTCATTCCTACACTTTGCAGCTCCGATTCCATATTTGTTGATATTTCTTGAGAAGCGGCGTCCGCCCCCGGGTGTTTATTTTTTGATGAACTGTCAGACGGGAACGGAAAGATGTGTCACTGGAGGCAAAGGTAATTTGTTTGAACATCTGGTTGCTGTTGCCATCGTGATTAGCCTGCTGAAATTCTTTGTTTTTTCGCCCGACGCTCATTGGAAACGACACCGCTGTCCTCGTCTTGCATCGATTCCGTCCAATTATCCCCCTCATTCCTTCTCCTCTCTTCTTTCGCCCTCTCTATTGAGTCACACGTTTATGCACGCATTTTCCCCCCCCCCCCCGATAACCAGAGAGATAATTGCAGGTTTCGAAGCGAATGAGGTTTTTCGACATCTGATGCGCTGGTTTTGGTTGAAAAGGAAGGCTTTGCTGGAAAACCTGAAGGCAGATGCTTGAACTGAGCCAGAACGAGGAGGCAGCTGAGGTCGTTTTTCTCCCTCCTTTTGAATTGCGCAAGCTGTAAAGATGTTCCCGCTTCCAGGCGGCCCCTTGCTGCCATGTGTGCGTTGTTAGGATTAAAGTATCGGCCCTGACAAGAGACAGCGGCAAAGAGCGACGTCTGGATGACATATGTCGGGAAGTCCATTGAGGCCGCGAATACTGAGGAGGAATCGGGATGAAGTGCCGAGGTCATCGGTCGCCATTCTCCCACAGTCGGCTTTTTGTTCCCCCCCCCCAGCGTGAACTCTTCATCTTTGTCCCGCTCCCGGAATATTTCACCCACTTTGGGTTTGCTATTCGCTCCCTATATGACGTGCGTCTGAAAAAATTCCAGGATTGGTCACAAAATATACATTTCCAACCCAAAATTACAGGGCGGGAGTTTTCCCCTTCACTGTAACAAACGCCCCCTGCCGGAGTTTCAAAGCGTGACCCCAAATCTCTGCATCCAAAGAACTTTTCCCTCATACTTTAACGCAGTATCCATCGTGTCAGGTCATCGAGCGTTTGCGCAAAGTGACGATGAGACCAGACTTAGCTAAGGAAAGTCTTCACCGATTTTTGAGTCTGACCAGGAGCACAAAACGCCACAGCCAAAGACGGGTCTTGAGTCCAAGGTGAAAATCACGTTGACGGCAGCATTCGTTGTGCAAGAAGAGGCGAGACTGGCAACTGGATCGATCGCCATGACAACGCCCCCTGCTCAGAATGCCCTTCGCATTCAACACTTCCTGGCCAAGAAGAACATTGCTGCGCTGGAGCAGCATCTCTCTTCACTCGACCTGGCTATGCGTCATTGCTTTTCCCAAGCTCAAGGGGGGGGGGGGGGGCATCAAGGGGACCCTTTTTGGCAGGGACAATGAAACTGCGGGGGGATGCCAGAAGAATCCCACCAGGATTGCAATGCAGTGTGGCAGAAAAGGCTGATCAAGTGCCGAAAGCTCGGGAGCGCAAAAAACTCTGAGCTTATAAATGCACATGTGGGTGTTTATATGTCTACACGTGTGGCAAAACATATCTTCCATATCAGTTGTAATCAAAACTGCTGCTCGAGCTTACGTGCTTCCACATACCAGGCACTTGGCACGCAAAAGCACGCCGTTTTCAGCTCCGGGCAAACAATGGTTGCCACTGAGTCACTCAGGGTTGGCACCGTCGGCGCATTGAACACAGACAATGACACTCATGTGAGCGTGAATGCCAAATGACAGGAAAATCAGCGGAATGAGAAATGGGGGAGGGTCGGGGGGGTCCGGGTGGGGGGGGGGGCAGTGTGAACCAGGCCAACCACCAAAAACAAAGAGGCAACTTGGACTCTTGTTTGTTATTTGTCTGTGCCCAATTAAAAAAAAAAAATGATGATGAATGGTCGATTGGTTTAGGCTACATTAGGCAGAGGGGGGTGGGGGGGGGGGCCCATCAACAGAAACAATGCTTTGATTTGATCATTTCGATGTCATGTGCGGCGGCTAAGTTCGTTTCCGATGAGAATAAAAATTCACCCCGTACGTCTGCTTTTGGGTGGAGCATGTGGTTTGCTTGCACAACGACAACTTCACACCTCAGCGTGTACTTCTCGCTTGTTCTGCCTTTTGCTTGCAACCGTCTTGAAAATGTGTCGCTTACTTCATGCATTTTGCATATCAAAGTTCTCGTAAACATTTTTTTTTTTTTTCGTAATGCGAAGCCAATATTTTGGGTCATTAAACATTTTCAATGTCATAAAGCAATAATGACAGTGATGAGAATGACAACGCAGCCTCCGGGTGCTCACGTCTCAAATGCAGTCGGGTTTTAATTCGCGCTGTTCAGCTTCAACGACGTCGCGACGGCAGCAATCGTATATGCAGTCGCAAAGATGACGCGAGCGCGAGGCGCCTGGTCGGAAAAAGCCACCAGAATTACAGACTTGGGCTCATAAACTAAAAAAAATCTGCATTGTAAAGATCCTTTTGATCGATTGGCACGGAAGGCAAACTTGGATTGGATTGGCGCGCGGCACGGGACCGAAGATTGCGATTGCGAACCGGTTTGCGTAATGACAGGGAGCCGCCGTGATGAACGGCATTCTGAGTGGGTGGCGAGAAGCGTGGCGGATTAAATATCCTTCCGTGTCCCGTCTCCAACTGGTTCAAGTATTGGAAGCTGGCAACAAACAACAGCAAAGCTCACAACGGGGGGGAAAAAAACGACGATCGTGCAATTCAAAGCTGCATGTGGAAAATATAAGAAGGAATGAACCTGTTTCTGTGCTTTTTGATAAAACGAAAAGTGCTTTTAAACTCTCGTTTATTCTATTCAACACTTTCTCACGTTGTTTTAATTTCCTTCGTGAAGCCCCAATATGAACATAAATATGTCTCACGACATTTCCTGTTGTCGGAATGCCTTTCGATTTCACCACAGGGCCCGTCATGTTTGCTTTCATTGTGTGGAAGAATTCCACGGGTGAGGCCGCCAAACGTACACCACACGCTTTTCCTGCAACGGGAATTGAAATCACTTTGGCAGAGGCTGCTCTAAACCCGAAGAATCTGAATGAGATCCAAAAGAAGACCAAATGACGCGCAGTTTTGATTGACACACAGTGTAAGTAGCGCCATGACGTTCATTTTGTCAATTTCGGGTTAATCTGACAGCTCCGATGGAGGCTGAAGCGACAGCCGGAACTGTCAGCCAGGTAAGCGTTTTTCCCTCTTCACCAAAAAACAAAAACAAAAAAAAAACCTTCAATCTAATTCAGTGGGAACAATAGGTTTGTTATTGTGGTTGTAGTTTTACTACGTGCACTTAACAGGAGTGCCAAAATATTCCAACACCTGCAGCCACAATGGCAATCAAATGGGAACATTATTGTAAGCGGTTAATCTCATTCGCTTTTGCAGACCTACATAAAGGGAGTGGCCGGGAAGTGAATGCACGCATGTTCTCTAATTCCAACCCCCCCCCCCCTTTTTCTGCCAAAACGGCTGCACCAATTACAACCAGTGCAATTTTGCACAATGCCCACTGGAATTCTTCTGAGCCAAGATGAAAGACGAGAAGGGGAAGAAAGGAAGTTGTAGCACTTCTTGCGAAGCATTTTCACAGGAAGTTATTATTGACAAGTTTTGCTCCGTCTGTGAAGGGGAGTCACAGACGGAGCCGTTTCTTGACGTTTTTTTGATCCCTAAAGGCTCCTCACAAAGGAAGCTTTTTCTCTTTATTAATCCTTTACAAGACATTCACATCAAAGAGAGTCAAGTACAGGATCTCTCTCTTTGTGTGTGTGTGTGTGTGTGTGTGTGTGTGTGTGTGTGTGTGTGTGTGTGTGTGTGTGGCGTGTACGATCACAGCACAGTCTTGTGTTGCATGCTGCATAATAAGAAACATAAAGGATGAAGAAACATTCTTGGTCAAGCAGCTCATTTCATTCGTTACATATTTCTAAATGATGCCTTTCTGTGGGAAATTTGTGGGTCCCCCCACCCCCCGTACTTCCTACCACATCATATAAAAATGCTTGTTCGGGTTATTGAAGACTATTTAAAAAAAAAAAAAAAAAGCTTAAGGGCCACACAAAAAGAAAAGAAAATAACACAGGATGAGATTTTACCCTTAAATCCCAAAGGGTCAAATTTGGCCCTAATCCTAAATTAGGATTAAAGCATTAAATATTTGAAAAAAACATATATTTTGGTGTTCAGTGAACATACAGCAGTCATTTAAGGTAAACTTCATCATTTTCCAAAGAAGAAAAGGGTTCTTGGGTTCTCCAGGGTTAAATTCGGCACCGTCGCGGCGCGCGGTCTACATGCCTGAAGCGCAACAGCCTGACTCTAGTCCCCAATGCGGGGGGATTGGAGAGCACAGAGTACCTTAAGAAATGATCTGCATGAGGCTCTCCACGAACAGATGATGTCAAGTTCAACTGCTGCTTTGCTCTCAATAAATGAATGTTGAAGCGTAACTAGCAAAGACGCAGGGTTCGGCTATAAAACACGACAAAGCCGCTGGCCTCTGAATCCTTTTCATGACACAATGCTCAGTTCCTTGCGTGTTTGTTGATAAGCTCAGTCCCTTGACTCACAATTAGTGCTGCATTGTTTCAGCCACTGATACCGGTGACATGCCCCGCATGTCTAGACAGAGTGATAGAGCTATCTAAATGACTACCTGGTTTTCTTTTTTTTTTTTTTTTGGAGTTAAGCAGAGAGTGAGATTTCTGAGCCCATTGTTCAGAAGACAGTCACTGGCCTCGATTGCAGATAAAACTCCCCCATGGAGGATGTGTGTGTGCGCATCACTAAAAGCACTTCAGGAAACACATGGGCCACCGATGAGCCGATTTCCCGCGATTAGGCAGGAAAAAGGGGAAGGTATGTACTGGAAGTGCCGGTCAGCCCCGCAGATGAAGGATGGAGTACCCCAAATTATCTTACTGTAGTTGTGCCGACCGTGACGGCAAATTAGTCACGTAGTTTGGGGTGAATGTTAAACATTGTGAACGTTTTCCGTTCAGCCGGGATAGTAACAACGCTCCAAGTCTTGATTGTCAAAATCAAATAGTGAGCTGCCGTTTTGTTGATGATGATCTCCACTCCACACTTTGAAAAAGGTCAAACGATCCGAAACAACGTTGGCGACATCCTTCGGAAAAAAGGGGGAATGCTCATGCAGCCCCCTCCCGTACGCATTCACACACAAGGGACCGTTATCGCAACTTGTCATCGAAAACTCATATCCTCACATTGTCCCATAGGAAAGCCGACCTCCCAGCCGGAGATAGAAATGTGTTCACGTGCCCCCCCCCCCCCCCACTCAGAAGGCTCGAGGAGCACAGGGCAGAACTGCACTTAAATTTGAAAACCTGCCAGACGTGTGCAGTATATCCCTTCAAGTCCAAACGGTAGCAAAAAACTCGTAATACGGATCAAATGTCCCGATGCAAGGCCGCTGCAAGTGTACGTCATCAACGTTGAGAGTGATAAGTCTAATTCTTCAACTTTGAAAGTATACGGTGACTACGTGTGCAAAGAAGTCACCATCCGTTACGAACACGACAAATATTCAAAGCTGAAATGACAGCGGGCCAGCTGCGGCGCTATTTAAAAAGCTCTCTTGTGTTTACAGGACTGAGCTGAGCACACCGCTATTAGTGATGCCATCATTTCAGTGTTCAGCCACCGTTCTCAAAAGACATAATACAGACGCACGGCGGGCCGCCGGGCTCTGTGGTTTTCATGTCGGGTGGCATGCGTGAACCTTTTATTTTTCTGCGAAAAAAAAAAAAGGTGCCACACTGGGTCTATCTCAGTTCCCCTTTGTTTTTCGGAGGTTTGGTTTCGAATGATTTCTATGATGCGTCCGGATTTCTCTCTCTGTGTGTTTGCTCATCCACCCGTCTTAAGAGTGCCACTTAAAACGGCTTCTCAGGCAAATGCGTGAGAAACGCCAGTTCAAAACTCTATTTGGCAAATAATAGCGGGAAGGCGATGTCCCAAGACATCACCGCTGAGGATCATTGGCTCAGGGATGAGATCATGTGATGTTTGTGACGTCGTGGAGAAGAAGCGTCAAGCGTCGCGGCCTGAGAGATTTGTCATATTGGGCTTGATGAGAAGCTGAGCTCGGCGGTTGAGGAGGGGAGTGCCTGTGAATCCGGCATCTTCTGCGCAGATGCTTCGGGGTTAGTTTCAAAGGGGCACCTCCCTCTCCCGTGGTCGCGCGTAGGAGGGAGGTCACGGACCCACCCTCTCCATTGAGAGCACGAGCTGGCGGGGAAAATAACAGGGTGTGCTGGCCTGAGGGGAACACTGCGGTGCCACCCTCTAATCACGCCTCGCTTGCCAACAGACCGAGAAAAAGTATGCACTGTACTGTACATGTGCGGACAATCAAACGCACAGACTGTACAGTGAGTACGTCACAGGCACACTACTGCACGAGATGGCTTTCATACTCTACTCTGATTGACAGAATTTTAAGGACTTTGCATGTTTTGTTTTGTTTCCATTTTCGTTCAGGTCTGGATTCATTTAGTTCAATCATTTGCGTGATTACGCCTGTTTGATATCACGGCTGTCTGTTCTGGTCATCTGTCTGGGCTCAAATCCACTTCCTGGTCGACTGCCGCAACCTTTTGGTTTTTCTCTTTGATTAGTTGTGTTAGTGAAGCGGTCCGCGTAAGTAGCTTACTTTCAGGCACAGTGTACACTTCTGTTCCGGTTGAACAATCGCCCTGGCTGCTCCGGGATTTAGTCCGCAAGCCGAATCCAGAGTTGGGACCAGGTCACATTGGTGCCATTCTCAAGCAAGTTGGAAGACATTATTGTCTTGGGGCGGGTCAAGTCAAGTCACCTTATTCCATAGGCAGTACTTTTTCTTTTTTTTTTTACAGAAATGTATCCCCTTTTAAAACAATTACGACATTGTTAGCTGTTAGCTAACAGCTAACAGTTAGCTAACAGCTGACAGTTAGCTGTCACAAGTGTTAGCTCAATATTTGAAAGCCTAAAAACACTTTTTGGTCCACTTTTTGCACTGTACTGTGAATAAATGGACGCATGGCTTCAGAGTCAATGCCTGACGCGACACGGAGGCACAGATTCCTGCAAAATTGGTCGGGAGAATTTGAGCCCCTTGAGTGACAGACTGAGGGCAAGACCGAGCGAAGGACTTTTAATTGAGCGGCCAGATTGAAACATCACATACGTACATGCCACCGACGTGCGGTCTGAGCAAACGGATTGGCTTGACCTCGGTGAGTTAGAGTCGTTCACATTTAAAATACATTTGGGGGGTTTTTTGAACTTCCTCTCGCATGACTCCTCTCATTAAATCCCAAACTACAAAAGGAGAAAGAAAGTAAGAACTTCTGGCTTTTGTCAAATAAATAAATAAATCACTAATCGCGGGTTTTCACAAAAGAAAGAATTCAGAATGCGCGCGGTCAGATCCCCGCTGCAAGCGCGCCAGCGATTTTAGGATCCTGTGATCGCAATTGCTGCCAAGCGCAAGAAAGCGGCAGGAAGCTCAATTTCTTTGCGGCTCGGTATCGTCAAACGTGAAGCTGTCAAACAATGCGAACGCAGCATCGGTGCCAGGAACACGTCAAAAGCCAGTAAAACGCGGGCCCCCTATTTCGAATGGATCGTCACGCCGTTCAATGTCTTCATTGTCCTGCGATCACATGTGCTGGATAACTTTGCAAATCCCCGTACACCAAGGGATTAAAATGTCACACCCGGCACACATCCGCATGGTGCGCACATAAAATGGGCAAACATCCGAACGCATTGGTGGTGAACGGTTGAACACAGCACAAAAAAAAAAAAAAAAAAAGACCGTAAAGCAGCTCTCGAAACCGACGTCATATCGCAGAACACTTTTATTGTTGTGTTCACTTTTTGCAACCACATTTTGTCAGTAGTTGACCGGTCCCATCTCACCCCACGACTTGACGAATGCGGACAAGCGCTGCAGAAAAGGAGTGCGTGCATATTTATAAAGTGGCTCCAATGATATTTCCGTTGCTAAATTGTCGGACCGATATTCCAATTACTTTGGCAGCGTAAGTGCCAGTCAGGAGGAAACACTTGCAAGACCTCCGCCATCATGCGCTTCTAACGCTGCAAACGATGACTTCTTTGGATGGGTGCCATTGAAATGATCTCCATCCAGAGGCGCTCAAAAGGGGGCCGCTTGTCATTTGATCCCTGCAGCATTTTGACCTGTGAACAAGGTTAACTCGATTTTAATCGAGCGGATCTTGAAGCAAAATAGGAAACTGTTTGCGCAGCAGATGCTTTCACAGCTGGGGAAAGACAGCAAAGTTCTTTCCTTTTTCACCGATGTTTTTCTTGGCTGCGCTCGCTAAGTCAAATAGATAACAATAAGCACTGACATCGTTGCCCCGTACTCGTACTACTCATCGCTGGAATGCCTTTGGTCATTTTCATGGCTGAGTTCATCGTTTTCCCACACGCGCGATTAGCTAAGCATTATTTCGTTAAAGCCTCCTTTCAATACGCCGCGCTGACTGGCCACGTTTGTTCATTGTGCAAATGACAGTTGAAAAGGCCCCTGAGGTATCGATGCTGAGCCAATGTGCCAACACGTTGGAACCTGTTTTGCTTTTTTTGCTACAGTATCTGACGGAGATGACGTTGAGTGCCAACGACGGCTCGACTTGTGGCCTCGGGCGGAGCGGTCACGGAAGAGGTGATACTTTTCATGTCTGGCAGGTTTTAAAAGTCTCACCGTTTGCACCACTGCGGCGTTGACAGCGCTCGGCAGTTGGAGCAAACGCGTAAGTTACGTTGTCCTCTGGGGCTGGACCGACACTTGTGGGGTCCTGAGAGAGCAGGTTGTCCGAAAGCAGGTCAGTCAGTGATCCTGCTGAAGGACAAAAGGCTCAGTTGCTTTCTACGGCACAATGTCAGCATGATGACACGTGACCCCACCCCAATGCACACGTACCCTGCCGGTCCTTTTCTTTTTTTTTCTTTTTTTTTTGGTTCTCACTCGAAATGATCTGCGGCTTTTTCAATGCATGACACAACGACACAGGAAATCTTGTGTAATGTTTGACATGTACTCTATATTTAGGAGTGAGGCATTTTGATTTGGTGGACCCTTTAATACTAAACATGTTTAAAACATATAATAATAATAATACAAAAAATACATTTCATTTATAAGCGCCTTTCACAACACTCAATATAGGCTACAATGCGTGTGTGTGTGTATATATATATATATACCGTAATTTCTGGACTATAGACCGCACCTGATTATAAGCCGCACCACTACATTTTTAAAGGAAAAAAAAACATTTTGTACACACATAAGCCGCACCTGTATATAAGCCGCAGGTGCCCATATTGTTACATGAGATATTTACAAAGAAAGACGGTACACAGGCGGCCGTTAAAAAAGTATTTGTATAGGCCGCTTCATTAAATAAGCCGCAGAGTTGAAAGCGTGTGACAAAAGCCGCGGCTTATAGTCCGGAAATTACGGTATATAGATAGATCTATATCTAATATATATATATATATATATATATATAGACATACATACATACATACATATATATATATATATATATATATATATATATATGTGTGTGTGTATGTATGGGGCAGAAAGTGGGGCCAGACAAATTCCCGATTCCTTTGTGCATGACTTGAATGCAGATTTGTGGCTACTACGGTTTTCGGATTTTACCGCGTTCAAATCGGGCTTGACAACGGTACGCGCTCCTGTCTGTTTGAGTGACACCATGCATGTAATGTGCACCTTCTTCTGTGAAAGCGACTTTGGCAGAGTACATTAGGGTTGTCGTAAATTCACCGCAGAGCAGCATTAAAGCTGGTCCCAAACGTCATCTCGTCAGGGAGGAAACGGCCACAGTACACCCAAATAAAAAAGAGGTCTAGACATCACAGAGAAAAACCAGTGTTGCAGCTTTGAAGACACGATTCCTACCACCGTCTAATTCTAGCGACCCAGTTCCCATGTACAGGTTTACTCGGTTTAATTATGGCTATGAGGATGGCAGTTGGCTCTTTGGACAACGGAGCCGGCGAAAAGTTGGAAAAGGAGAGAGCAGGTGGCTTGGCGATGGCATGTTTGTGTGTGGAGGAATGTCGCCGTCAGCGTTGCCCTTGTCCAGAAAGAATCACGTGCGGAATGTGTTAAACGTCACAGCTGAACGTGTTACAAGGATCAGCTGGCCTGCTGCCACCAAGCGTGTGTGTGTGTGTGTGTGTGCGTGTGAGAGAGAGAAGTTCCATTTATCGACTTTGATGTCATAAAGGGGCCGTTAGCTTGCTTTACTTTGTCTGCTGTAACTGTGCAAATGTGTTGCTTTGCTTGAAGAATTAAAAAGGAGTCGACTAATTGCAGCGATTAAGCTCAGGATCAACTTTCACCTCCGCCAAGATTGAATCCACCTTTGCATGGCTTCGATTCGCATGAGGAAATGATACAAAGTTGACGCAGGAAGGCCAAATTCAAATTCGGGACCTCGCGACCGTAAAACAGACACGCTAAGCACTCGTCCAAAGTGCTGCCCGCGTGAAAAAATGGTTTTCAGGTCTCAAGAAAAAAATTAACGATTTCTGGCCGACTCCCTCTTGTGCTCACAGAGCAGATTTCTTTTTGTCACCGAGCTGTGATGGTTCACGAGGGGGGCGCGTTGAGAGAAAACCTGGCTCCGAGAGGAGCGGTCCGACCTCTAAATACACACCAGAGGCGGCGGGGGTCACGACCCCGGTGTATTCAGGGACCAGTTGGTCCAAGAGGTGAGGGTCAAACATGTGCCCACAACACTTGGCGTCAGATGTCAGGGAATGATTTATTCCGCCCTCTTTTTTTCCATGTCGCGCCAACAGCTCGAGCAAATGTTACATCTTGACAAAAATTGGTGCGTGCGTGTGAGACTATGTTCATTTTTTTTAATCGTTCAAACACAGCACGTATGTGACAAAATAAAATCCTCTCCAGCAAAACGTTTGGCAGGCTTTCCGATGTTTCTTTTAAGGGGGATCCAAGGTGGCCTCTCTCCCACCGCCATCTGAGGTTTCTCACATTAAAAACTTTGGAACGCTTGCCGACTTCGGCCGCATGTGACTATTCGGTACCGGTTTCAGCAAACACACCGGCTCACATCACAGAAACCCGCACCGAATTCAATTCCTCAAAAGGGGAGACATCGATCAACTCTTCACACGGGATTCATTTGGGATGAATTGCATCTTTGTTTGTGTGACTCGCTGCATCATGCCGTTCCTCTCAAAGATGACGCCGGGAGGAAAAATAATCCCATCTGGGGCTACGGTGACCAGAAAACACCAAATGGAAAGTTTTAGTGTGTCATACATGGGTGGCGAGTGCTGTGAAAGGTCGAACGTTCTATTATTTATTATTCATTGGCCTTGTTTATGTCCAGGAAATAACATAACCGAGGTCTTGTATCATGAATCATCATCCAGCCGAGTCTAAACTCCCCAATTTGCTGGAAATGTTCACTTGATGATATGTTTACAAATTCTCAAGTGTAGACACAAGAGAGAAAAAAATGGTGGGTTAAGAAACCGTTGGCTCGAAACAATTGAACGTGCGTGTGCGCGCGCGCGTGTGTGTGTGTGTCTCAACAAGAAAAAAAAAATACATTTTCAGGTCTTAGAGCGCCCTCTAACGAATATCCAGAAGACTGTCAGTCAATATTGACCATCCACCCGAGACACATCCAACTGCAAGAAAAAAAAAACTTCTCATGGAAAACTCCTTTCTTAACAAATATAAAAACGCGCAGTATGACACATTCAGACAGACGTCATTATTGCTCTTGTGGTTACACGACAGCAACGTATGGCGCGGTGCAGTTGAATGGAAAATATTGGGCACCGATTTGCTGACTGTCACTTTATATTCATGCATATTGTCAAGTTTTGTGACGCTGTTTCCCAACCGTTATGGAGTCAAGGAACACATATTAGAAGAAAAAAAAATCATGTATATTAGAAAAAATATATATCACGGCACACCACCAAGTGAAAATGTCACAAAATGTGAATCAACGAGGCTGTACCTTCTTCCATTCCTGGAAGAACATTTGTTCTGCCTGTCACTATATGGTGCAGCCATAGAAGGGTGAACAAAGACAAAGTCATCCATCCATTTTCGAATCCGCTTAGGGTGTGCTGGAGCCAATCCCAGCTGTCATCGGGCAGTAGGCGGGGGACACCCTGAACCGGTCGCCAGCCCATCGCAGGGCACACAGAGACCAACGACCATCCGCGCTCACGATCACAACTAGGGGCAACTTGGAGTTGTTCCATTAACCTGCCATGCATGTTTTTGGAATGTGGGAAGAAAGCAGAGCACCCGGAGAAAACCCGCGCAGGCCCAGGGGGAGGACCTGCAAACTCCACACAGGAAGGCCGGAGCCAGAATGTGAGGCCGATGTGCTAGTTGACCACCGTGCTGCCCAAAAATATCTTATTCGTCGTAATGAATAATTTTAATAGAATAAATTTGAGTTGTTGGCACGAGGACACATTCAAGGAGGGAAATTTGAAAAGGCCTAAAGTTCGCGGCTTTGAAAGCCATGGGTTGTGTTTTTGCAAAGTGCAAATATTATGCCACAGAGAAATGGCGCTCTCCGGTCGTGTGTCACGGCTGAGGGGGCTCTCGTTGATGCAAGACACCAAATTTCTTCGAGCATCTTCATCACCAACATCCTCATCACCGGAATTGAAGCTCAATGAGGTGAAACGTGCCGGGGGGGGCACTGTGTTCTACTTCATCTGTTCAGGATAAAACATGACTACAAAGATCCTTTCATGTCTGTTTGTTATTGTTAAGACTTCTTGTTTTGTTCGGTGACATAACGGGTGGGTTAAGTCAAGGCACTGTGACGGCTTCAAAGGAGACAGCAGACTTTTTTTTTTTCTGCCACGAGGTGTCACTATTTTTGTTTGCCAGGAAGCGCAGGGGGACAAAAGATTGACTGAATGCGACGTATTGGCCAAAATGAGTCGTGATAGGAGAATTAAATTCAAAGTCAACGTCATTGGTGTGAAGGATTTGCAAAAAAAAAAAATTGGTTTAGAATTCGATGTGTGTGTGACATTCATTTAACATCAATTTGACGTTGAAGATTGCATTTGGATGTCCAATTGATGCTGAAAGGACAGAAGATGCCCACTGGGGGAGAAAAAATGAGGCATTACTCCCATTTTTCATATTTTTAACAGTGATGTAATCACACTGCGTTTGATCCAGCATTATCCGGAGAACCGCAAAAGTTCGAAGGTCTGGTTCGAAGGTCTGGTTCGAAGGAGGACCGTGTGTGTGTGTGTGTGTGTGTGTGTGTGTGTGTGAAAAGCTTTTTGAAGGCCTGCACTCCAACGATGATGAATGTGCTCTTTTATTTCCCACTGACCAAATCTCGCGGACGGACTCAAAAGGTTTTCACCGAGGTAAAAGAAAAACATTTCAAGTCAAGTGGCCCATAAAGCATCCATCACGTTCTTGCTGTTCGCGTTCCCCCGCGGTGAAGCCGAGCTCGTTCTCATCCAGTGCGACCTTCGTGGCTGGCCAAGTCGTGTTACGCCGGCACGCATCTCTGGCACGCAACACTGCAGATGTTGAACATGGTGGAGTTAAAAAAAAAAAAAAAAAATCATTTTCAGTGAGAAATGACGTGAAAACGATTAGGGATAAAATTAAGGAGGGCAAATTGACATTCGCAATTTTGGTGTCACATTGTGGGGGATGCGCACCGATGCATCGGATTTTTGTTTGGAGAGGGGGGGGGGCGGGGGGTCCACTGCTTTTCCTTATTCAAAGTAGAAAACTGCAGTCTCGGGGGCCTGTTTCCAATCTGCAGACATGCGTGATGAATTTTGGAAATCATCTACAGCTTTACTGGTCTCAAATAGCCCACCCAGTCCGGACCCGGTTGCCTTTTTTTTTTTTTTTGCCCTGGAGTATTAATACGATTAGAGGCAGGAAATGTGAGAATCCCCAACAAAGGGCTTCCAACATTCAATCCAAACAACCAGAGGCCTCCTAACAATACCCCCCCCAAAAAAAGCGTCCTCCTCTCCCGGGTGCTCTTTCATGTCGCAGTTGGTGCAAATCTCCCACTTTTCTCTCAACGCAATCGCTCCGTTTCACTTCAACCCGATAAGATGACTGACAACTCATCGCACAGTGTGGCGCCAAACGTTTTTTTTTTTTTTTTTGCGCAAGCCTTCAAATCTCATCGAAGTGTAGATCAAATAGAAGATATTTCTTGTTCACTTCAAACACGGCGTGATTCTTAAATGCTGTTTGTAGCTTTTGAAATTCAGCTTTTAGGTGATTAAAACTAAGCGAGACGGACAGTTAGCGCACTACTTGTGGTACACATGCAAATGGAAGCTTTTAAAAAATGTATTTCTTTTTCTGATCATTTCCACGTAACCGTTTTTATATTGCCTCGTGAAAAGCATGCCCCCCCCCCCTATACGTATAGGCTATTATCGCTATCGATCTATCTATGATGACGCACATGATAAAATCAATTAAATGAGCGTAGTACTGGAGCCTCATTTATACAACACTAAATAATTCACGTGCATGATTTTTTTTTAGTCGGTATTTTAATTTAAGTTCGGGGAAGCGAAAATATTAAACAGCATCTTAACACCATATTGGAATCATAAGGCACAAATTATCCCAAGTCGGTTTAGGAAGAACATGATTAAGGCGGGGGGGGGGGGGGGGGGGGATGCACGAAAACAAAATGTGTTTTTGATGCCACTACGGGATTGAAAAAAAATAAAAATAAATCTTGCTTTGGGCTGTTTTTCTGAATGGACCAGTGACGCAAACATCCACTTGGCAAGGATGGACAACTGATGAGAGTGCTTCTTTTTCACTGGTCCAGGCATCCTTGTTTTCCCATCGCGCCCTTTTCATTGGTCAGAATCGTCTTTCTCGGGCTGAAAGCGTGACATCATCTCCCACCGCTCGACCTACGCGCCGGAGAACCAGCAGACTACAGATGATGCCGGACACCTTCAGAGGGCGCACGCATATTTGCGCACCTTTATTTATTCCCTGCTTTCGGAAGCCAAACGTTTGGAATTAATTTGGGTTTGGGGAGTTTGTGGCTCTTTCGAAGATATCACAGCTGGTGATGGCCGTGTTTTCCTTTTCGGGCGCTCCTTTTTGTGAATGGAGATGAGTCGTGCGTAAAAATTGGACCTCTCGAGTACGTTTTTTTTTTTTTCTTCCCCCAGGAGCGGTCAATTGTTTGCCATCTGTTCGCGGGTGGACATTTACTATGACATTGGGCTCGGATATCATGGAGGATCTCGTAATCGACGTGGTGGGAGAAGGACTCCGAGATAACGCGGGGGAGCCCCTCGAGCTGGAGCGCGGCGCCGCGGACGCCTCGACACCAGCCGGGGAGGAGCGGGACTCGGACTCGTGCAGCCCTCCGCAAGCGAGCCCCGCTGAAAGCAAAGGTCCCGTGTCGGTGAAGCCTCCGTACTCGTACATCGCCCTCATCACCATGGCCATCCTGCAGAGTCCGAAAAAGCGCCTCACTCTCAGCGAGATCTGCGACTTCATCAGCCACCGCTTCGCTTATTACCGCGAGAAGTTCCCCGCTTGGCAGAACTCGATCCGCCACAACTTGTCCCTCAACGACTGCTTCATCAAGATGCCCAGAGAGCCCGGGAACCCCGGCAAGGGCAACTACTGGACCCTGGACCCAAACTCCTCCGACATGTTCGAGAACGGCAGCTTTTTGCGCAGGAGGAAGCGCTTCAAGCGGCAACATTTCCGCTACAAGGAGCACCACCTCCACCACCACCGCGCCGAGCCCGGCGCCCCGCACGCGTTCCCCCACGGACACTACGGGCTGGGGACGCCCGCCCTGCAGCTCCCCGCCCTGGAGCTGTACCCCTACATGCATCAACATCACCACCATCACCATCACCACGCGGCCATCCCGCCGGTCAGCAGCATCCTACCGGCTCTTTCCAGCTTCTTCTCCCGGAGCGCCGTCACAGCCAAGGCCTTCCTGCAGTCACAGCCGGGCATGGAAGCTTTCTCGGCGGCGCACTGCACCGCCTACTGCGCCCCGATGACGACGCCCGGAGCAGCTTTCGCATCCCCGGCGCTTTTCCACCCGGCCGTGTCCTCCTCGCCTCACTTGGTCACCTTACAGCAGGAGTATCACAAGTTGCACAGTCAGCTGGCCGCTAAACGCGTCGGCGACCATGACAATGAATAAACCGCGTTGGCTGCGCTTACGGACTGTTTTAAATTTTCTCAGGTAAAAAAAAGGCAGTTTCCACAATGAAATGTTTTATTTTTTTACACTTGTACATACATGATACAGTCTTCATTTCTTAAATGGTGATCAATCGAATGTTTAAAAGGAGAGGTTTTCCTGGAAATAAATAAAAAGGAATCCAAACAGCGAATTCAGTTTTATTTATTTTTTATTTTTTGTCTTATATGATAAAATGCGCTCTGGATTTAAATATTATTTATCCGTTCAGACAATTGGTATTCATGTCCATTTAGCAAAAAAAAAAAAGCAATCACCTTTAAATGTGATTTTAATGTGTTCTCCTGTCAACAAAATTAACGAATCGAGCCACAGGGATGGAATAATGCATGGGGGGCGGGTGGGTGGATTTGAACACAGACGTTAAAACTTAATCAAGGCATCTGCGTTGTGAACATTAAGACAACTAACAAAACTGCAAAAACTGAAACGAAGCTGTGCTTGAAAGGTTAAATATAATTTCGACGTCTGAGCTCTCAGTTTACCATGATTAAAAAAGATGCTTCACAGATGAAAACAAAATGTCATCCGTAGAGATCAGCACAAAACGCATCTCAAACGTACGTAAAAGAGTTCAAGGTTTTCAAAAATGGCGCATTGTAAAAAGCAATGATTAGTGCAGTATACAATGAGGTAAATCATTTTTTTTTATAAACACACGATTGTTGCCTTCATTTCATATGAAAACATAACCAAATCAAATCAAATAGAAATTAGACACTAACAGCAATAACTATAAAACTGCTCCATAATTTTATATAAAGTATAATGCAATCGAAAATGAAATGTCAATCTCGTCAGTTGGTTGAACGGAGCACCATTTAACCAAGGACACATTCTCCAAATGAGAAAGTGTGTTCTATGTCAACAATTGCACATTTTCTTCTCGTGTGTACACGCAGGTAGTGTGTACATTCTGATGAGGTCATTTATTATTTTAGTCGAGATAAGTCCACGCATCGTGCAGAGTTACGCTGAACACGACAGCCAAATAAACAGAGATTCTGGTGCACTGGAATATTTATTTAATGCTCGACAGTTTAGACGGATCGTCGCCGAAACTCGTGGACAGGGCAAATTATTCACACTTGACATCATACATGTAGAAACAAATTAAGAAGAATTTGGAATACTGTGAGGAGCCGCAACAAATAAGAGAAGATTAATACCTGATGGGGAATTTTGAACACAAAGAAGAGTGCAGATTCTTCTATTCTCATTTCCTGTTCAACCCCCCACTTATTTATTATTTATTTTTGCATTGGACTCAGTGAAGGATTTGACGTGGCGGGGGCCCAAAGGGAGATTTTTTCTTTTTCTTTTACGAGGCCCCATATCTCTGCCAGCGCTCCTGTTTTCCACCACTATTTTAAATTGAGGTTAATCCAATCTGTTTCTAATGCTTGTGGGATTTCTTTCTTTACGTCATTTCCAAATATCTAATATTCCATTAGGCCTACGAATGCCTGACAGCCAAAGAAGAGAACTGCGGTTAGTTTGCATCCATTATAGGATTCACATCAACCACTTCTGCCGCCAAAATGTTGCTGATTACAACTTTAAGGCCTCATAAAGCCAACGCCAAATATTGTTTCGAATGTCTCAATTAGGACTTTGCTGTATTTCTCGTCTGAGCTCCAACTTGTCAAAGACGAACCACGGAAGCAAACGTCGTTCAACATAAACGTCATCATTAAGCGTCGGCACCGCTCAAGTGATCAGCTGATCGGAACGTCAGCGAGTCAAAGACGAAATTGCCTTTTTTTTTTTCCAGCAGCGATGAGATGAAAAGAGAAAAAGGGGGACTCGAAACACCGTCGCGATGACTGATAGGCAGCTGGGGAGGGGGAATGGGAGTCATGTTGTCGGGAGGGAGGGAAGGAGAGAGCCCGCCGCACCTGATAAAATAAGCAAGCGCGACACACGAGGCTTGTGCGTGTGTGCGTGCGTGTCAGGAGTAGAGTAAAACACCTTTGCATTGAGACGTATTTTATTTATTTATTTTTTAGCCTGTCACGGGTGTTTTAAACAGTTCTGATCTTTGGTGTGCTGCAATAGTAGCTACGACTATTCCATTCCAAGAGATGCATGAACCCTAATGCCTTTACAGCAGAGAAAACTGCTCATTTTGGATGAACACAGGAAACAAGTGATTCATTTTTACCGTAGTTTGAGATGGTTTACAACTTCAGAGAGAATTATTGTTGTTTTTTTTGTTTTGGTGGTGGAAAGAAGGCTTTCTGATGGTAGTTGCTGACAACCCTGCATTTGTACTTGTTGAGAGACAGCTTTTATTAGAGGCTACTCAGTCAGCTAAATGTGAAATAAATATTAGAAACAACTCTGAGAACACCACGGGTTGGCCCTAGTTTTTATTGGGTGGCCAATTCTCAGCGTAATCTGCTGTCGTGGAAAAAATGTCAGAGAATAAGACTGCGTTACAATAGAATAGCTAAATAATTTATGGCATGTTCATTTTATGTTATGATTCAGGTCTGTCTCACGAGACATACAACGCAATTAGACATTAAACACCATATATCATATTATTATTTATATGACAGAGAACCAGACGTCAAACTCAAACCAGACCGCGGGCCCGTAAAGTCATTTTATGTGATCCATGAACGCTGAACACAGTTTTACAAGAAACAGCCATACCAATGTTAATAACCAAAAACGTATGTCATTTGATGTTGAGATGATTACGGTTGCCTCGTGTGTAAACAAAAACAGCGCAGCTCAGCTTTTGGCTTATCGAGTATGGTCATGGCGTGGCTTGCTAGATGGCGTCAAAGCAATAGCAACTGCCTTTCTCAATGTTTTTAATGACATCATCATTCAGACTCATCAGAGGGTTTCTATTTCACTGGCCTTCAATAACCACTTGTGCTCAAATATTATGATGATGAAATAATACGAACAATAATAATACTAAGTCATATGGCGGCACGAGCACACTTCCACGTGAAGGCTCACATTTCTGATGTGCAAGCCGTTTGCGAAAGAGTGGGAGTGAGAGTCGACGCAGTTCCATTCACGGCGAGCGGTGCGGCCGTGCCAGGCTGCCGCCTTTGCCAAGCCAAACAGACAAAATAAACTCATCGGCGGAGCATCCGCCGCCGCCGCCGCCGCCGCCGGCTTCCCTCTTCGACGCTTCCACATTTTGGAGCCAAAGGGGGAGAGCGTGATGCATTGTGGGATTTCCCCCCCCCCCCCCCGCAGGTTTGGGTCCAGCGTAAGAAAAACATTGTGCCTGTATTGTTTCAGAGGGGTTGAAATGTGTCAAGCTGCCGCCACGTTGACATTTGGTTTCGTGTTTTCGTGACGTTAGTTGGTCCAATCAGAATTTGGCGAATGCAAAAGGAGTGTTGAGGCTTTGCAGTTACCATCAACAAATCCCTTCGCGTTTCCGCGGGGGCAGATGCGAGCTAAGCTTCCACGCGACTCCCAGTTGCCAGAGGAAAATCGCTTGAGCCATTCTCTGAGGAGTTATTCAATTAGAATCCCGCCCCCCCTTCTCTGCTCTCCTTCTTTCACCAACGTGCCAAGTCCATTAAAACGCACGATTCCGCCGATGCACCCCGCCGCGGTCTCGTGCCCGGCAATTGATTGTGTTCGGGCTGGCGAAGCGGGCGTGCGGTGTGTTTTTGGAAAAGGGGACCCCCCTCAAGTGTCAGTGCCACCACATGACAGTGACATATAACAGGAAAGCCACCCAGAAGGAGAATGATCTCACACCTCAGCCACGCGCTCAGAGGGAGTGGGAGCAACTCGAGAGGGGGGGGGGGGGGATCTGAAGCGCGGGCTCGGAGGGGACAATAAAAGCCAATAAAGGAGGCAAGTGTGCGGGGAAAAAAAAACGACAAGCAAAGAGTTAAACAAAAAAGCAAGTCAACGGTCTGGTGAAATGCAAAGACGCACTTCATTGGAAAAGAGTCATTTGTCCGTGACATCTTGAAATACTTGCTACGCAGTCTAATTCAATCATTTCCAAATAAACCTCTTCGACATTATATTCCGAGCCTCAACCTGCGGTTTGCGCGTGCGAGCCAATCCCCAAAGGGAAATGCGCCGCTCCAGTAAACACAACTGCATTCAAGGTTGCACCGCGGGTAGATCTTCTTCTTTAGAAATGCTCAAATCTCCTGCGGAAAACTCCAAAACGGCGCTGCGGTGACTGTTGACTGCTGTTTGTAGCAACGCAAGACTTCAAACTTCTTTGAAAATTGAAATACGTGTCCTGATAATGTATGGCTATGCTTTATTAAAGCGTTTGGATCAGGGGTCGGGAACCTATGGCTCGCGAGCCATATATGGCTCAAAATCTTTAATTATGAAAAAAAAAATCTGAGACCGGTTCGCGGCGATTTTACGGGAAAGTTGCAAACGTACATGTCGCTGTGTCTAATTACAGTGAAACTCCTCTACAACGAAATCTACATGGGTGAAAATACCCCCTAGTGTGAAAAAATCTTCATGCATTAATACCATTCCCACTTTCCTGTTTCAAATTTGCTACAGTGAAAAACCCCCTGTTGTGAAAAAATTCTTGCAGCAAACATGATTTCATTGTAGAGGAGTTTCACTGTATCCATCTATCAATTGCCCCGGCAACGCAGATGAAGCAGAGACACTGTTCAAGTGGGGTTGCCGTAATTTGCTGTCGAAAATAGTGGCAGATGTGCCTCACGTCTAAAGAACATTAAGACCGACCTACGATCACGTTGAACGGATGGAAGTCTCAATGCCCGCATGAAGCTTCACCTCACCAAGTATCCACCAGACTACAAAGCCATCAGCAAAACCATGCAGCACGACAAGTCACATTAATGCTAAGAAATGCTCATCATTGATTAGCATCAGCACAACAATGTTGTTAAAAATCATTCAGAGTCTTATTGTACTTTAAAAAGTGTTGAAATGACATAAAATGCACACATTACTTGTATTTTTAGTTTTAAATATATTTTATGGCTCTCACGGAATTACATTTAAAAAATATGTGGTGCTTATGGCTCTCTTAGCCAAAAAGGTTCCCGACCCCTGGTTTGGATCATCGACTGCGATTCTTATTCATTTTTTTTAACTTTCAGACTCTCAATTAAGTCGAAAAAAAAAAGTCGTAGATATCAAGAAGTGAGTTGACGGTGCAGATGGACGACGATCATAAAAATTGTGCAAAATCAACTTTGGACTTCTTGAAGGCGAAAAAATTAAATCCTTGAGCCACTGTCCTGATCACAACCAAAGGGAGCTTGATTCTTCACCGACTGAAGACAAAGGCGCAAAAATCCGCAACCAAGCCGAAAGTGAAGATGGCTGCCGTGAAGGCCTGGCAAAGCCGACCGAGCTCGCTGTCCACCGGCGCTGCACTTCAGGAAATTTGGGATCATTACCTCAAACTGCTCGGGTCATAAAAATCGAAACGAATAAAGTTTCGTCCGGAGACAAGTGCTTCCTCATGCCGGCGGCTGCGCTGCCGCGCACGCCCGCAAAAAGCCCCTTTCCAACCGCCGGCAGGCAAGGAACATTTGCCTGCCGACCTTCACCTGATCAAAGGCAGCGGGAGCGTGATGTCACCCACACCGCGCCCCCCCCCCCCTCAACCACTTCGTTCTCTAAATGGGAGCCATTAGCCCCACAAACAAAGAGTTCAGCTCCGTCATTTAATCAAAAGCGGAGCAGGAAGCACAATCAACACGTGTCAGAGAAAGGTCAGAGCAGAACCACGGCTGGCTGTTGTTTGCACCGGTTACAGTGCGTAATGGCCGCCCTGTGTACGGCCTAATGGGAGTCGCGAACCCCGGCCGGCGTCTGACGGATCTCAAAGGGAAGACAGAGTGGTCTACCTGCTGCATTAGTCATGGTCATGGAGATCGGGGCAGGGGGGGTATTGGAATACTGCCCATTCACCGCAAAATTTCCCCTTTCTCTCTCCGTGTCTGCACATTATCTCGCCCACTGTGACATTTGGCCCCCCGCCAACAACGTACGCTACGGCTTTAAAAGCGTCGCGGCCGAGGGCGTGGCGGAATGGGAAAAACACGTATCGGCTCAACGGCGGTTCCGTCGATGAGGTGGCCTTGCCAAACCTCGGGCTTTGTCAGGAACAAGAAAACGAGCCTTTTCACATCAATGTTCAGATTGAAGGACCAACCGCGTCGTGGAGGGAAATCTGGATTGCCACCCCGGTTGAAAAAAAGACCGAATGAAATTCCAGATTGTCACCTCATGTCACTTGCGGCTACGCTGCAACCAAGTCGCAACGGAAATGCCTACTGGGGGGTCGGGGGGGGGGGGCTGTGAAGTGAGCACGAGCTCGAGCACCCTGCAACAGCAACATAAATCCACAAATGTGAGTATTTGTGTTTGACATCGCTCGCGCCGCTTTATGTCGATGCGATATGATCGGATTGATGGAAGGAAGGCACCGCCCTGCCACCCAAACAGTCGGCTTTCTTCATCCCGTGTCGCCTCTGTTGGTGGTCCCTTGATGGAAGCTATATTTTCCCCTCACTCCCCGCCCACCCCCCCTTTTTTTTTTATAGCTAACGCAAAATTGTTCCTAATTCTCTGCTGCTAGAGGGGGGTAATTTGTGGCTTTTGGCCGAGCGACGCAAGCCTCAAATTTGAAAAAGCTGCTGTGTTGAAGGCGTGCTGCGCAATCCCAGCCGGAATAACAACGCGCAGAGAGGCCGGAGAGGCAGCGGGCCCAAATTCAATTAGCGAAAAGCACCAGAAGGCATGCACAAAAACTTGACCGGGCCTCGGAATGAAAAAAGGATTTACAGCTCGCAGTCAGCGTAAGCAGTTTCATCTTATCGCATCTCATCGGACAATTCGAGGCAAAATATTGCATCGCTTATCTGTGTTTGGATTGCCCTCCTGAATGAAGGCGGTGAGCGCAAGCGAATCGTACGCAAGTCCAGCACTTGGAAACAATCGTAAACGTAAACGATCGCAAACGAGGCATTTTTGTCATGACGACTGTACGATTTTCATCCAACGCGATTCAGGGCCCAGTCGTGACTTGTCGATTGCACATTGCGGCAGCCGCATTGTCTCCAGCTCGCGCACTTCATAGTTGATGTAGCGAGCCACTTGAAAAACTCTTTCCACAACTCGGCACACATTTCCTCAGTAAGGGCCTCTGTTCAAATAAATCAATAGCCAGATGAGTTGCGCCCATTTAAATAAACACCGTACCCCACCTATGGCCACTACTTGAGAAAAATGTGCGTGTGTGTGTGTGTGTGTATATATATGTATGCATGGTAGGTTAACGGAACTAAATTGACTGAAGGTGTGTTTGTGAACGTTCGTTTGTGTGCCCTGCGAGCGGCTAGCAAGTAGTTTGGGGTGTACGCCGCCTACTGCTCAAAGACAGATGGAAAAGAGGCTCCTGGACGCCCGTGACCCCCCCCCCCCCGGGAGGAGAAGCGGATCGAATATCGGATGTGTGAATGGATATATTAAGGCCATTCATAAAAAAAAAATTCCTTAGGCGAGGATCACCAAAAAAGCCAAAGAATACCAAAACACACAATTATCGTCTACCTATCAAATGTAAATTGACCTGATGAAGGTCATTTTGCCGTCATGGTTTTTTTTTTCTTCTGTGGTGCCAAAACAAACAAACAAACAAAAAATATGTTGGAGAGCATCTGGAAGTTTATTCTCTACGGGCGGAGGAGGTTGTACGTCGAGTGATTGCTGTCAACATGAAGACCTTAAGAGCTGCTCATTCATTTTGATGAACGGAGCCTTCCTCTCATACCGCGGTGGTTCTTTTTCGACTCGGGGGGGGGGGGGGGAGAAGAAAGGGAATCCGTCGAAAGTGTTTCGGTGCCACATGTTTTTTCACTCGTACCGCAGCACATCATTACCCGAGTGTTTTAATATTTAAGAACCGTTTTTTGTTTTTTTTCTTTTAAGCGGAAGAACATCGGTGAGCAATGAACAGTTCGACATGAACCGCTATCACTCCAGGGAGCTGTAAAAGGGCTTTCCCCTGCCCCCGCCCCCGTATGTCAAATGAAGTCAGTAAATAAACAGGCTTGTTGTCAGATCTCTGGAACATCTTGAGGGGGCTTCCAGCCCACCATCTTTGAAAGGAAGGCCGATAAGGATGCGACGGACAGCTAACGGGCTTCTATAAGAGAGCGGGAGAGCGGCTTCGCTGCACCATGTATTCAAAAACCAGAGTGAGCAAAGTTTTCTCCAAGACGTCAGTCACGGTCACCCCGGTTAGCGAGATTAGCATCACGCGACACCCGGCCGCGGGGGGCTTTATTATTTGACGCGAATTCTTCGAGCGTAGCCTCCGACAGCCACGCGATTTTCCCCGGCAGTCAATCACAGCGCGAGTGACGGCGGATAGCAGGCAAAGATCGAGGCTGTCAGCGCACGTAGCGCGCCTGTTTCATTTCACAAGTCGACTGGATTAAAATGCCTCGCTTGAAAAAGACCTTCCTCAACCTTTCGGCCGTAAAGCAACACCACAGGAGAACGGAAAACGTGAGTAGCAGGCAGGCAGGGTTGGTACGACTCCAAACTAAAGCCATCGATCAGCGGGAGTCCCGAGGGTCAAAATAGGGCTTGATAGGGGGCATAGTTCGGAGGAAGACGCAGGTGTGGGGAAGAAACAACACCATCGCATCTCAAGTCAAACAAACGCATCCCCGCCGATGGAGATGGATCGAGGGGGGGTCAGCATTCCAGTCCAGGCTGGAGATCTCGACTGCATCGCCCCCGAGTCCTCTGCGTCCGCTGGCGGCTGCTGCTGTCGGGCCAAACATCTGGATGGAGGGAGGAAGCCACGGAGAGGAGTGCGGAGGGTGGGCGGGGGGGTTGGAGGGAAGAAGTGAAAGGCGCGTGTTTGTCTTCGGGACTCCTGCAGAGGAAGGGGCTCCCATCAAGCGGGCTCGGGGTGGAGACTGGAGCTTTTTAGCTCGTCTCTAACAAGTTCCAGGCAGCCCAAGGTCAGAGGCTGCGGTAAACGGAGCAACATTTTGTCTAATGTTGCAGCCGGCGTTTCGAGCGCCTCGATCACCCGGCCTTGTTCACAGCGCAGAAGCCGACTTTAAAAAAAAAAAAACAACAAAAAAAACCTTGAATTTGTATTCCCGCCCCCCCTCCCCTCTCCTTTGAGCTTTCCAACGGGGAGCCATAAAGCGCCGCTCCGAGGGCACTCTGAGGTGGAGACCTCGGTAAAAAGGCTGCGGCGGCGTCGGCGGCAGCTCTGGTGAGGCTCCCATCAGAGGTGCTGGAGTAATAGAGATGCATTCCCACACAGCGCACCTTGGGAGTACTTGATCCCTGCGAACGCCGCGCGGCCTGGGGAGGACACGCTCTGTAAATTTCTCTCCCGCGTGGCGTGTCCTTTGCAACAGCGGCCTCAAGCTTGTAAAAAGGCCAAATAAAAAACACACCAATGACAGGTGGCAAAGTCAGGAATGTGTTGGGGGAGGGAGGAAGGGGCGGGGGGGGCGGTAAGTGCAAGGTGAAATATTATCTTAGTGCTATTCACTTCCTGTTTTTGTTTTTTGTTTTTTGTTGGGTGGGCGGATGGACATTACAGAGATTAAAACTGAGCATATATGATTAGTTTGCATGTCAATATATTTTTAAGCAACCATTTCATTTGACCTTTTTTCTTTTTTTAAATAGTTTAACTTTGGTCCTCAAACTAGATCAAAAGTAGAAGCATTTCAACACTTTTGGTTCTCGCTGACACTGCTCTAAATTTTCAGTTTATGTTTTAGATGCCCTAAAAAGATTAATTTTCTCTCTTTAAATAGATATATACATCTGTATATAGATACAGTATATACATAGATATATACATATATATGCACACACACATATACATATATACTGTATATATACACACATATATATATATATACTGTATATATACACATATATATATACTGTATATATACAGTATATATATACATATATATACATATACATATACACACACACATACAAATATATATATATATATATATATATATTATTTTTTTTGCAGTACCATTTATGTTTGATGTTTTTTTTTTACTGCTGCTTCTTTGGAGCTGCACTGGATCTTATCCACGCAGATTTATAATTATGGCATTTATCTCATTTTATATTGGTTGGATGGAATTATCACGATGTCGTGGTTTTTGATTTACTCATTTTTTTTCCAACATTCCAATTCATTTAAAATGGTTTTCATATTGATTTTATTTGCTTTTTATATGATTTAGCCATGCATTTTCCCCAATTTTTTCCCTGCAGCGGTTTTATTTGTCGTGCCGCCCTCATACATTCGTATCCGTTTTAACTGCACGCAATGTTAATTTGGAGTAATCAAATCCTTTTTTTGGGGGGGAGGAATACAAATACAGCGGTGTTGAAATTGCTTTAATTAGGTCATCTTCAGTCAAGCCGTCACATGGCAGCGTTTCTTGCGTTTCAGGTTGTGTGGGTGGACAGTGCTTGAGCGCGAGTGTTTTTACTGCTTTGGGCACAGTGGAGGATTTATTTGGACAGATGTGAACTTTCAGTGCCAGGATGACCTCAGGTCCTACTTGGCTACATTGCCGCTGATCTCTCCACCCTGGAAAAATAGCTCACTCTTTTACAGAGTGACCTGTGGAGGAAAACACGCACAAACAAGAAGGAGAAAAAAAACAAAAAAAACACACACAGCGACTCCGCTTGTAAGTAAATCCCACTGAAAGCTAATCTGTGAACGCCGAGCTGCCTTTTCTCTCCTTTCCTGTCTTACAGTCGCCAGACGAAGCGTAAAGCCAGAAGCGACGTGCCTCAAGGATGCGCCTCGATCACGGCACTGACTGACGAGGGAGAGGTTTTCTCCCAAAACGAACATCGACCGAGCCGAGCGGAGCGTTTGGAGAGTATGCGCGGGGTTAGCAGCCAGAGCCGTAAAGCCGAAAAAATGCACGTGTCACCACGATATGAAGGGGAGGTCAACGCCGGAGTGCAACGCAGGAGGGTCGACAAGGATGAAGAGACAGCAATGTTTGGAGAGAAGACAGGGGAGCGCTACGCTAATTTATACCCTGATAATTGGAAACAGCAGAGTCCTGCACCTGAACCGCATTCTCGGCCCCTGTGGCCAGGGCCGCTGCAGCCTGGACAACGTGGGAGGGTGATGAAGGCCAAGAAAGAAAAAAAAAAAAAGGGGGGGGGGGTGAGAGTTTGGAAGTGTCAATGGCATCCTTGTGGTGTCTGCGATTGACTTGCGTGCATTTAGTATGGTGTTGTGACCGTACACACACACACACACACACACTTAAGATGGAGCTGGACCACCCTGCTCCAATAGAGAGCGAGTAAGGGTGGAGGTCTTAATACTTAAATGTGTCATGGTCACGATCGACATCCAACGGCGCACCGCGGCCGTCTTAAGCGTCCTTGTTAAATCAACATGACGGTTTCCTCAGAAAAAAAAAATAACACGTTGAGTCATCGCATCCGTTCATTATGGGTCGAGTTGCGCGAATCTGCGGAATCGTTTTTTTTTTTCAAATCCCGGGTGCTTGTGAGCGCCTGTGATATTTCAGTGATGAGCGATGATGGATTCACATGTTGGCTGTGAGCGAGGTCTGGCATCGGGGCTGGAGAATGAAGTCATCTTGGAACAAAGAGCACAAAATAAATGAGGGATGCTGCTTGATGGCTTTCATATCTGCATGGTGAGGTTGCACTGCGACGATTCTGGGCTGGATTTCTGGGACACAACTCTGCTATGATTTTCGAGCGAGCAAGGCATCGTCACAGCACGCTGTGGAAGCTTCAAAGTTGAGCGCAACCTCTTCCGCGTTGCTGATCGACTCCAATTTGCTGCGATGACAAAATATTTTTGCCGGGCGTTTTGTAGCGGGATTTTTTTTTTCTTCCCTCGTTCGGGTCGCAGGTGACGTGGATCCGATCCAGCTGATGTTGGTTAAGTGGCCAGAATACAGTCAAATCTCGGTTTTCGTCCATAATCCGTTCCAGAAGGCTGTTCGAAAACCGAAATTGTCCGAAAACCGAAACCACGCTCTTTTTAAAATAAAAATGTTTACTGAACACGTCTGCTCACAATGGAAAGCAACCCGAGGAAGCGCTACTTCCTCGTGTAAGGAAGGCGAGTGTAAGGAAGGAGTCAAATGGTGCATTCAAGTGCGCTCAGTTTGTTCGAGAACTGAAATTTGTTCATCATCCGAGACATAAAAAACTCGGTCGAGAACCCAGACGTTCAAAAAACCGAGGTTTGACTGAACTGGTAGAGCGGGTCGACTGGCGACTGAAGGGTCGATGGTTTGAATTCCGGCTGGCAAAGCATCCTCGGGCAAAAAACGGAACCCGAATTTGCTGCGGGCGGGTGTGGCAGCGGCAACTCTCTGCGAAGAGCTTTTGGGCACTGATGGTGTCCATAAAGCACGATGTCAATGCGCGACACTCATCATTTAAACCAGGCCTCTTTGGAAATTGTTTTACAACTTCAAATGTGTACCAAACGGGTTCAATTGCGACGACGGGGGGCTTTAAACGTCGGAGGTTCCACTGTACAGTTCTCTCCATCCAAGAGTGGCGTCAGACATATGGGCGGCAGATTGGTGAGTGAATCTGATCACTAAGTTTCTTCCGAAAAGAGAGGAGGACAAGATTCAGATGTGGCGGGGGGGGGGGGGCTGTTTTGTTTCCTTTTAATGGCACGGCGGTTGTCGGCGCAGCGCCTTCTTCTTTCCACTCGATGGCTCATTGTGATTGGCATCTCAATCGTTTGCGTCCGCGGAGGAGTGCGTGTGCAAGCCATTTCCGAATTAGAGAGCCGACCGCGCGGGGCCCGTGCGCTCTTCCGCTGTAGTGGTTGGATGAGACATTTGTCCCATGATCTACCCCCCCCCTTTTTTTTTTCCCACCTCATATCTATTGCAGAGGATCAGGCTCCGAGCGCACATGAAAGCCACCGGCTTCTCTCACGATTTGTCTGTAACACACTTGTGCCCCCATCCCCCCGCCCCCCCCACCCGCCTCTGGTCCTCACGCCTGAGCGCAAACCATGCACAAACTGAAACACATTTGTGTACGAACATGTCACGGGAGGGATTGGACATGCGCTTTGATCACCATTCTTGCGACGTCCGCAAGAGTGCCCGGAAACATCTGCAATTTTTCTTCTTGACATTTGACGACTTTGAGCACAGTGGTAATTCCGTTTATTTGACAGATAGAATATTTGAACCCCCCCCCCCAAAAAAAAAAAACAGTACGCCCTAGCACCAAAACAAAAACAAAACAAACAAAAAAAAACGTTTGATCCTTCCCACATTGACTTCAGAGTCTTCCTCGCGTCTATCGGCACATCTTCATCTTATTCCTCTCGTCGCGTTAACTTGTCGTGTTTCCCTTTCCCTCCCCGCTGCAAAGGCTCGGAGGCTTTCAAAGCCACCGCAAAACAAATCCGAGGCCCATCCCTGTTCGCGAGACCGTCTTTCATTTCCGTCGCAGATTGAAGGGTTTGCGTAAGGGGGCAGCCACGGGGGGGGGCACCCAAGGAAGGGGCCTCGCGTTTCCTTCGCCGGAGCCAAAAGTCAAGCCCACCGCAAGCGCCGCTTTCCCTGCAATCTGCTCGTCTGCCGCGGGCGGTCGTTGGAAAAGAGTTGCCGGCAAACCTCGTTAGCTCAAGGTCGAGTTGCGAGCGGAGGGTGCGCGTCGGGTTGGAGGAGATATGACAAACGGCGGGGCCCTCGACCAGCAGCGATTACGCGTTTGGCGGAGAGCGGGGCCCTCGTGCTGCCGCGATGAGAGCTGGACGCCTCCCCGGTGTTGTTTGGAGGCGCTCGGGGCTTTGGCGGTCAGAGCAAACTGGAAAGTGTCTCCCAATAGGCTCCCTATTTAAAAGATGACCTCGTGTGGCGGCACGGCTCAGATCTCGCTCTTTTGACCGGCGCGGGACGAGTGTGGGATTGCGGCTCGGCGAAAACAATTCCAGGTTTGACGTCGGATCCGCGCGAGACGTGTCTCCAGCTGCGCTCCCGGCGGCTCTCAATTAAGCTCCCTTCGATTTCGTACCACGCGGCCAAAGCCCGCATCGGTTACATGACGGCGCATGAAGCGGAGTGACAGCTGATGTGTGCGGCGCGGGGGCGAACGCGGGCGCCCCGCATTCATGTGGTGAGCGCGGAGGGGGGGGGGGGGGGGGGGGGGCTTAGACTTGATCCGGGAGAGGAGAAACATAGGCGAGGGTCAAATCTGCCTCGAATTAAGTGAGTGTTACAACAGGAATAATACAATCACATCCCCTCAAAGCCCGGTAATACTCCTGAAGGGTAGCATGTGTGCGTGCGCTGAGCTCGGCTGAGGACAAGCCTGCGACTTAACCGCACGCTGGTGTCCTTTACAGAGAAGAGGACTCTCACGGCTTCAAAAGGCTACCCCCCCCCTCTGCCCCCCCCCATCCTTTGCACCCACTTACAACCAACAGCACATCGCTTTATGCGGACCACATGATTCCTCAACGGCTCTCCGCTGCGCAAGTACAGTAAGTTGTCTTCTCACACGCTCGCGCAACACCGACACAAACATCATCATCAGACGCCTCAAAGCCTCTGGCCGGATTACGAAAAAAAAAAAAAAAAAACGACACGCTTTGGGCCAGTGGCGGGGAAATAAAGAAGGACAAATACTTTTGACTTCACTTGTAGTGAGTAGAACCTTCAGAGATGTATCGTCCTTCCGGAAGCATCGTATCGCAGGCCTTTGTGAGCAACCACCCAGAGGATTTGGAATCCCTTCTCGGGCAGAAAAACGATGCCGTCCGTCTGTGAGCCGGGGTCGCATGGACCCAAATGGTGCTAAAAGATCGAGACCGGGAGAAGGAGATTGCTTTTCAATGTGACACTCATCAAGTCATCATCTTCCAGTGACGCGTGTCATCAGCGTGCGGCATATTGCACATCAATGTTTCGCCCTTTTAAAAAAACAATTTTTTAAAATCAGATGCAGAGCTTGATATGTTTTTGCATCATTATTATTATTATTATTATTCAGGATCAAAATGTGCACAATTAAAAATATGTAAATTTGGGGGGGGGGGGGTTCTACTGCATTAAATGATTTATTTGTTCACATGAATTTACCTCCGAATTGGTCATCATTCCAAAATATGTCAATTTACTAAAAATGTACTAATTTGCTAAATTTATTGAATAATTTACTCAAATTTACTAAAAATGACTAATCATTGACTAAAAAAAGTAAATGGTGCTCACAAACTGCAAGGATTATTTTGGAAAATACAGCAACACAATTTGCAAAGGCCCTTCAAGCATCCAACGAGACTTCAAATGTTATAATTGGATTCCATAGTTGTTCTTGACCACTAGCCGAATTTACAATCTGGATTTGAAGTTTCAACGCTAGCTTGAAACCATTTCAAACACCACGGCATCATTGTACACGAAAATGCACTTCTTGTACGACGCTGCCCCTGTGGTTAGACCAAGAAATAGCTCAAAGGTTGCTGGGCCAGCCAACCTGGAAAAACAACGCGTGTCATTCTGTAAAATAAAATTACATCTACAGGCAGGAGGAGGAATTATACGTTATTGGGAGGTTTTTAATAACTTTCCATTGAAGAAATAATAAATAAAGTTTAGCTGGACATGTGCACGCACACACACACACACACACACACAAACACACGCTCGGAAGGAACATAAAAAGAGCACTAATGGGAAAAAGATGAGAGGGCTCCGAGTGAGCACACCCAGAGCGAGGAGGAGAGCGAGAGTCGGCTATCGGACACACTTGCAGCTCCAAATGCTCACTGGCTAGGATGAACATCCCTTTTCAGCCGCAGGCTGTGTGTCATTACAAAGGAATAATTCTGTAGCTGATGAATTCAATGACTTTGTCGCATACGACAGGCGTGTGGCGCCGGTCAGTTCTGTTTTTCGCTTATTTCGAAGCTTCGTCGCTGACTGTCTGTAGCATGTTTTGGTTCTAAAATGGAGAGAGAAGAAATAGCTTGAGGACTCGGAGATTTATTTATTTCATGTATGGTGCCGTCTCGTTTTGAAATGCAAATATAAATACTGTTTTGGGGATTTTTTTTTTTTTTTTAATTACAGTTATCCCTCGTTTATCGCGGTTAATGGGGACCAAAACCACCCGCGATAAACGAAAATCCGCGAAGTAGCGACCAATAAAAATACTGGATTAAAAAAATAAATAAATGCCCCACGTGGGCCTTCGCGCTTGAGCAGAGTGCACTCACATACACACACACACACACTTAGACACTGATTTTTGCGGACTTCAATATATATATATTTTTTTATGAATATGTTTTTAAAAATCCGCGATGCACCGAAGCCGCGAAATAGCGAGGGATCACTGTACATGTACGGTTTGCATTCATCCGATATTGAGTAAAAAAAAAAAAAAATTAAATAATCCGTACAAACTAAATAATGCTCAGTATCACTTTTCTATCGGGCTCGGTGGATTACCAATAATCCATAAATGGAAGTGATTTATGAACACAACGTGAATACTAATTAAGCACGTCTTGAGATAAGAAAAGTGGGAGTGGCATACAGCTTTGCCGAGTGACGGTTGACTGTTTTTGGAGAGTGACGCCGAGGGCCATTTCTCAAAGGATATTTTGGAGTACTGCTACCATTCTTACCGCAAACGACACCCCCCCGCTAATAAATCTATTGTTCCGTCGACACATCTGCGCATTATTGCCTTTGTTGAGGGAGGCTTTTGAATGAGCTCTTTGTCTTGAATCTCAAATGACGGCGCAGGTTTTCTCGTGTTATTCCGATTATTATTATGATGAGACTTTATCCTTCCAGGGCTAAAGTCAAGTTATGAGATTGTAAAGCAAATGTATTTACTCTATGAGTAAACGATTTGGAATGTTTTCCTTGGACTCGGGTATTGTCTGCTTTGAGGGAACCTCGTCCGTCCGCAGCGTTTAATCATAGCGTGTTATTTTGGCGTAAATCAGCAAGCCGGGGAGAACGGCTTACTGCCGGGACAGGAAAAAAAGTGTGTCATCTTGTTTGTTTTTCCTTTTTGGCTCGCTGTCTTTGCGAGCCCCGTAGGGTGCGATGATAACAGAAAAATATTGCGGCCTCCGCCGACGGACTAGCCCCCAAATCCGACGAGGGACCGCGAGGACCTTACAACAACATTTACGCACCGAGGGAGAGGAGCAAAACTTCCAGCCAGTGTGTTAATGATGGCTCACTGGTGATTCCCTCGCATGTTTGTACAGATTTTTGGTTTTGCTTATTCACACGGACACAAATCAACTCGGCGTGTCCCATTCTCCCCCCACCCCCCCTCCCTTTTTTTTTTTCTATGAAGTTTGATCTTTGAGCATCACGCTGACCACCATGTCTGCTCCCCAGAGGTGGCAAAACTAGTCACACTCTGTACTTAAGTCAAATATATTCATGTGGAAAAATAAAATAAAATAAAGACTGGTAAAAGTAGAAGTAGACGACTGGCGCGAAACGGGGACTTTGAAATGTGAACGTTACAGCGGTGAAAAACGTTACAAACGGCGGTACGCGGGGCTGGCGAGCTTCGACTGTCGAGTAACAAACAACAACATTCGCAGTGCGTTACTTCCCACCTCCGCCGCTCCGTGAGAACAAGCAGACTCTTCTTGATATGTGCAACACGTGATGATCAGACGTGCGTACTATGTGCCATTATTTATCTTCGAGCATAACCCAAATATTGATAAGTTCGTACATTCATGTCATAATGCCCCCCCCCCCCCCCCCGCCGTCTTATATGCCTGCTGCGCGTCCTCTAAGACGGAGTATATTTGGACAGGTGTTCTATTATATACACTCGCTTGGAGGGGCTTAGTGTGCTATTTCATTGCCGTTTCATGAAGAGAACGGCGGCGTATCCCCGAGCGATGGTCCCTGCATACTGTACGCTATTCTGCATGTGTAATCCCGAACAATAAAAAAAAAACTGTTTAGCACCAATTTTCCTTTACTTTTTAACTCCCCACCACCACCGCCGCCGCCGCCAGTTTCAGACAACTGCGGCGGTCACATCTGGAAGACAGATGTGGAGTCCCAAAGCTTTGACTCTCTCTCGCTCCTTCTAACTCACTCTCTCTTCCTCATGTCAGATTTTTTTTTTTTCCTCTTCCCTCCCTCTCTCCCTCCCTCTCTCTTTGGGAAACATGAGAGCAGGGCTAATTCTCCCTCACTCTCCCTCCCTCCCACAAGGCCGGACCACCCGCATTCGGAAACGCCTAGCTGTTTCCCGAGGAAGAGCCTCCAACCGAACGGGAATGAGAGATGTAAAGGATGGGCCACGGCTGATGGTTTTAGCAGAGTATCAATTACATCATTGTAGAAGTCAGAACCTGCTATTGTGTCAGGAGGAACGTCTGGCAGAGACGCTTCCCATTGCATCAGTAGTTCTCGGTGGAAATTATCGAGCGTAAATCCCGACGCCGCAGCCGTCTTTAGACACTTTTCATCCTCCGCTGATTTCCGACTAACGGTAAACATGCGTCGCAGACGATACGGGAGACAACACTCGCGCTTTGACGTGACACTATTGGAATGGATCGAGGGTCGAGCCAAAAGTCGCATCATCTTGACCTTGCAGCACCTCTCCCTGAAAACAAACATTGACCGATTGGGGGATTCAAATATGTGATTCTTCTTACGATGGTCGGCCAAAGCCTGATGTTGTATGTGCCCCCCAGTGGTCTAAACACGGCATTCTGATTCATGTTGAGTTTGTGCAATATGAATTGTTTCATCTCAAGGGGAGGGCTGGGAGGGGGGGGGGGGGGCTTTTTGCCACTTGCCGACGATTAAAAATGACCTCACAGTTGCTCAGGGCTCAGGCGACAACCAATTACGCCTCGCTTGGTCATGTGACGTTCGCAAACTGAGCACTTGTGGGCTACGGTGGGCTCTCTCGCATCAAAATTTCCATTCAAGGTCAGCACAAAACTGCTGAGCAATAAATCAAACATTCAAGTGCACTTGTGTTGGTCAGAAGGAAGATTAGATAGCAAGAAAAACGGCATCCAGACGTGTTTTGGGTGACACTGTTTGTACTACGCGAAGGCCGGAAGCCTGTCTGTAATGTGGGTCAGGTTACATCTTTCTGTTTCCATAAAAACAAGAAAGAAAGAAAGACTATAAAGAGGAAAAAAAGAGAATCAGAAAGTAAGAGACAAAAAGACAGAATGAAAGAAAGAAAGAGCCAAGTCTGGATGCCATCGAATCGGCCGGGCGCGCTCCAGGACGTCTCAATGTCAGATGGGGAAGCAGGCAGCTCAGTGTGTGGCTTGCCGGGTAGTGGCCTTTTTTTTCTTTCTTCCTATGATCGCTTATTAGGGTGACTTAGCGAGAAAAAAAAAAAAAAAAGAACAGACAGATTTACATCTAGAGGCAAGCGGTCTGGTGTATCACTCAATAGCGACTGGTGGGTGCAAGGGACGGAACGACTTGACGTGACATCTGTTCCGAGCGTGCCGCTATGCATTGAAATGAACGATTATTTGGACAAATATAGGATGAGACACAAAAATGAGAGCACCAGATATTTTTGTCAAACGTTACAATAGTCTTCCCTTTCTCCATCAATATTTTTGAAATGGCTCAAAGTGCAAGAACTAATTTTGTAATTTTTTTTTTCACATAAAAAAAAAGGGAATATAATTGAGGTACTATGGATGTCCAAACTCAAGGATCGCACAAAACTGCTGGACAAGAAACCTGACATTATAAGTACAAGAACTCATTTTGTAAATTATTTCACAAAAATAAACTAACTCAAAATGTGGATATTATTTAAGTACGATGGATGTCCTGCATAACATTCCAAATCCCCAAATAATTATTAGACCTACACACCTTATATATGGCACTATACGCAAGACCAATGTAAGCGCAGCTAAGGACATCTCTGCCAGCTCCTGGTGATTGGTAAGAATACAATTTCAAACTACGGGGCACCCCTGCATTCAAACAGAGAGGGACCCAACGATTCACAATTTTTCCCTACTTTTTTTTTCATAGTTTGGATTTTTCCCTAGTTTTCCGGGATCACCCCCTATTTGCCCCATTTTTTTGTGGAGTTTTACTCCGGTTCCCTGTCACATTTCAAAAACATATATGGCAGGAGAATGGAACACAAACTTGTCCCTAGGTGTGATCGTAAGCATGAATGGTTGTTCGCCTGTGTGTGCCCTGCGATGGGCTGGCAACCAGTTCAGGGTGTCCCCCGCCTACTGCCCAAGGCCAGCTGGGAGAGGCTCCCAGTTCAAATAATTAATAATAATAAGAATAATGTATTTTTATTTTTAAGCCCTCCCCTTGACACTGCTGCCAGTTGCCCATCCCTAGTTTATGTGTTAATACAAATATTAATACTAGTTGGCAAACAGTCTCATGTGACCCACCCTCCAATTTATCCGCTACCCTAAAGACGACAAGCGTTGTTGAAAATGGATACATGAGTAATTCATAGGGTCATACACCTTCACCAGAGTGCGATGGTGTTCCTAATACATTTTGCTGACCTTATTAAAGCAAAATAAGCAAATACAAATACTGTATCAGAAACAGATGCCACTCTCGGTACACAACAATATAACCACATTGTTACTCTAAAGGCTTCAATTCAAATTACGTGGGTAAAGTCCTTTATTTGCGTTGTAAAGATCTTGCGTTTTGAGTTTTATATTAGACTGCGCACGACTCCTACTGTAGTTTGGCCAGTGAGCGTTTTCTCGCCATTGTATAAGATGATGTCGCCACCACGTGGAGGTTTCTGAGCGGAGCGCATTGTAAATATTAAGACTCGATTTTCAGAAGTCATGGCGATTAATTAGCCTTTTAGAAAATGTTTATGGAAAAGCAACTTTTAAAAATGGGTCAAATAAAAACAAACAAAAAATCATTTTCATCTGCCAACGTGTCTAAAAATAAATTCGGTCAATTAACTCAAGTCAAATTCCTTTGCTAACCAATGCTCAACAAAAGTTGAATGAAATTAAATGAAAAGAAAGGCTTTCTCGTGTAGGAAAAATCGGTAAATATTACACGACGGGCGTTTTATTTCTTTGTATTTAATTTGCTCAATTCATCGTCGCCATTTTAAGGTGCCGTCGGTAAAACGCGATTAACTGCTCACCTCTTGTCCGCGCCGCTTCTCGGATGCACCACGACGACCCCGGGGTTCTTCCTTTCCACTGCTGAGTGTTGAAGTCGCCGTTTGCCGAAGGAAGAATCGTTGTCACGGGGGCTGCTTTAAGCCTGGGTCGCCGATGCTCGCTGCCAAATGTATGCTAAAGCACGCCGGTTCAAATGATCAGCACGGAGCTTCCATGGTGACCACATTTTCCTCCCCTGCTGATTGACTTTCCCAGCCATTCGTCACGTATTTCTCTATCCTTTGGAAAGCTGAAGAAACTATTGACACTTCCTTCGCCATTAGTCCAACCAACTGCCACGCAATGAATGAGCCGTTGTTGAAGTGCCGAAGCACGCGCGGAGCCACCGAACGCACGACCTCATCCCACAGTAGCCGCTAAATTGTTTTGTCTTCTGTGATGTCACAGCTCCGGAAATACCCGAAGAGAGAGAGGACGCGAGATTCAAACCGCAGACGACACATTCCGAATTGTCTTTAGCGATTAAGCTGCTGTCTTCCCAACGATATCATCACATTTTAATCAAAAGTTATTCATTGTGATGGAGCTCTAGAGGTCTCAAGAAAAAATAAATCAATCCATTTTTGGTCTCTGAGCTTTAAACCCGAACAGGGCAAACCAAACTGCTTTTATTAATTGCTTTTTTTTTTCACCGGTAAAGAAGCAATGACATATAGTGTGTCGTGAGAAGCTGGTTTGAATACTGCAGCAGGTTCATGTGAGCTGGTTAGCTTAGCAGCACAGCGAAGAGATTTTAAGGTGCAAACGAAGGCATAAAAGACACAGCGTCGACTTGTACGATCATTATTTTGCTTTCTGCGCTTTTCTCCTGCCCACTTCTGTAGCAACTGAGCCCACGGTGGCACCCACCATGCCTCCAACGGGCCCGCCGACAAAGAGCCCGACCAGAGCTCCAAGCAAGGCCTCCCTTCTCACCAGAGTGGGCAGCCACTTTAACCATCCCACCAGTTTCTGCCACAAGGCTCGGAAAGAAGAGGCGACGGGAGAGGAAGGTGAGATGCTGGAAGAGGGGAAAACATGATCTAAATCCAAATTTAGGACTTCGATGCTTCTTTCTGCCTCTTCCAGGACTGCCTCCATGTCGTCATCGGTCACTTCTGAGTGTGGAATTGAAGAAGGGTCGCCGTGTGCTTCCTCCATCCTCCGTCTCACTATTTCCAGCTGCCTCTTCCTCACTTGTTCACTAACTTCCTGGTACAGAGGGCAGCTAAAGTACTGAGCCTCGCTCTCTTTCGCCGCCCGCTCAACTTTCTCGAGCAGCTCCTCAACGGCTTTGCCCTCCTCCGGTTCTCCAGTCCGGCTCTCCAGGGTGTGATATCGACCGCCACATCTTTCCAGCAGCGTACGGAGGTCCTTGCGCCAGGTGACGAGGTAATCCTCCAGTTTCTCGTCCTCCTCAAGCTCATCCATGTTGGTGAAGAGGATGATGGTGTTTCCGCTGACCACGGAGGGGCCCAACAGTTTCTCCAGGACATAGAGTGCTTTGGTTTCGCCATCAGCCGGCTGGTTCACAGGCACGCACAGCAAGAACGCATGCGGGCCCGGGCTGGACAAAGTAATCAAGGAGGAGATGTGTCTTCTTCTTTCCTCTGGGTTGCAGTCTGAACTGAACCAATCGGGACTGGAGACAACCAGTACCTACAAACAAACAGTAAAGGAGGACAGGAACAAGGTCATAGTTGTTTAGATGTGCTTTTTTTTGGGGGGGGGGGACCGTTTACGGACTTAAAATAAATATATATATATATATTTTAAAAAAATATATATGTTAATTGGTCACTACTTCGCGGATTTTCGTTTATCGCGGGTGGTTTTGGTCCCCATTAACCGCGATAAACGAGGGATTACTGTACATAATATTTATAAGGCCATATTTAATGGTATACATGCATGTAGAAGTACATTTTGAAGTAATTAACATGATTTAATGCTGTATACTAATCGATTTAAACATGTATAAGTTAGGTTAGTTTATGAATAACAAAATACAGTAAACATTAAAAAAAAAGTCCGCAAACGGTCCGCGAGAAGCTGCGCAAGTCAGCAAAACAACAGCGAGTCACATAGAGCAACATATACAGTACAGTACTGTACTACATGTATATGATTTTTTTTTTTAATGAATATGTTTGAAAAATCCGCGATTCCACTGAAGCCGTGATAAACGAACAGCAAAATAGCGAGGGATCACTCTCTTTAAAATTTGATGACGTAAAATGTCCTTCAATTCCGAAATGACCCAAAATCTGTGTAACAGCAACTGTCAGCCTTCTTACAAAGGAGAGACTGTCCAGTCCAACTAAAGTCTGGAAATGTGTCTTGGTCGTACCTGTCTGCCGGCGACTTCTCTTCGGTATTTCCTGCACTCTTCCGGGGAAGTTTCTTCTTTTCCCTGACGGAAGTCTTGCAGGCCCAAAATGTCGCAAAGCGCTGACCGCCCTCCGGTCCCGCTGCGGCCCAGCACGACCAGCCTCAACTCTGCGCAGCAGCGAGATGCACGATGTTGGGCGTTGCATACATGTGATGAAAAAAAAAAAAAAACACTCCGATTTTATTACGGGCAAAATACATGTACAGTAGATGCAGTATATATAGCTTACATATATATTTTTAAAAAAAACACTGATAACTTGCGTGTTGTTTGTTGATTATGAAAAATCTATCAGCGTCACCAGCACCCATTGCGTTCCTTTTTTTTTTAGGCAATACCCAAACTTTTCTAGCATCAAATGTCACATTTTTCTTTTGTCGCCGAAGCGATTTGACTATAAGATATAAGTAGCCCTCGCAAACCGACCTGTTTGAACACCAGAAGCAGACATGACGACCGGTTCGCTGTCGTATTTGGCGAGAAATCGGGTGGAGGGCGCTTCCTCGTTCCTGCACGATGACTCGCCTTCTGACGCTCGGCTGAGTTGCAGCGTGGGGGCGCAGCAGCCGACTACTGTGGCTCCTGATACGCGGACTCGGTGGTGGGAAGTCATCAGGGACCAAAATACTTTAGGGTTACTGTCTCCAAGTGGATTTTTCAAAGGTAGCTCTACAGTACTTTACATGAGCATATATTTTACTGACCATTTGTTTGTCACTTTTACCCCCGACTTTGAAAACAGATATATGCACTTTTTACTACTTGGTCCAATTGAGCGAGCACTTTTTTCAACTTCTGTGGATGAAGTGACAACAATCTTAAATTGTTCTGAGGCCTTTAAGGCAGAAGAAAAGCAGAGACATGGTGGAATGTGATCCATATAGAGCATTAGCAAGGATGATGAAACGGGTTTGGAAAAGCCAAGATATTCCCCATCAATGGCTTTGGTCCTCAGTCGGAGAAGAGTGGAGTAGAGTGCCATCCCCTCCCCGGGTCGGGGATGAGATCTCCCCCCCCAACTGGAGGAGTTTAAGTATCTTGGGGTTTTGTTCACGGAGGGCAAGACGGAGCGAGAGATCAAATGTAGGTACAAAACAGCCAAGAGAGGGGATTTTTTTTTTAAACTCTATTAAAGAACGAAATGTTAAATATATTTCCCTAATGTTAAAGATGACTACAAGGTTGCAGATGCTCCTGAACCAACCATTAAAAAAATACACACATGTGCAAAAACATTACTGTACACAAACACGCATTCAGCATTAAGCCGTACTGTACAACAACAACAATGAAAATCAGACGGTAAGAATATCGACAATAAAATATTTCTTTTAAAAGTCTAACAATGGACACATTACTATAATTCGTCGAGTCTAAAAACATACCATTTTAAAACACGTTGAGACTACAAATGTTTTCAGACTTGTCAAGTCACTTGCCAAATTATAAGGTCACTAGGAAGTCCAAAGAGCCCCCCCCCCCCCCCCCACCCCCCGCTCAGGGCCTTGACTTGTCACAGCAAAGTTCTTTGAGCATGTTTGACGTCCTTCACTCACAGACCAGGCATGATGTAGGCAATGTTGTCCAACGTGTTCGACTGACAAGCAAAAAGACACCCTTGTTAGAAAATGCAACTGCGTAACACCCAAATAACCCCCCCCCCCCGCCCCCTCCAAAAAAAATACTATTTTAATGTTATACCAGCACGTTTCGGGGACATCCATTTAACTGTGGGATTTGAGCAGTGAGACAAGTCAGAGGCCCCAGGGCGCACAAGATGGAATCAAGAAGCACTGACAGGCTCCCAGACACCGCCACCATGCCCTAAAAAAAAAAAAAAAAACACACACACACACACACACACAAGAGTAATAGTCACAGAGGTGCATATTCTCACCTGCGCTTTAAGTGAGAAATGGTGTGATGCTGTGCACTTCCGCACCTTCAATAAATGCGCACACTGGCGGGTGGAGCGACCCAGAAATGAGGACCTTCCCATCTTTACGACTACTACAAGATGCCTCTTGGCGTGGGAACCCACCTCTGTTTCCTGGAGCCGGTGGCCAATCAGGGACAAGGACTCTCCGAGCAGCTGCAGGTGAGCAGCTGCGTCGATGGGATCGACATCGGGCACCCGTGCGGGGGAAAGGGACATGGTGGCCGGTGCTCGGTTGGGTGACACCACACCAGCTTTGGCTAAGGAAACAACATTTGCTCATGAGACTGACAATCATCCCCCCCCCCCCCACACACACCCAATTTCCAGGTCAGGGTTGAGAGTTAGTGATACTGTACACGCACCTTTGCTTTTGCTTTCAGTGGAGCTTTTGTGTTTGACTGTGGTAGCTTCGGCCTTGTTCTGTTTGTGCTGCAGATACTGAGCTTTCTGCCTCCATAACTGCAGCGGGAAGACAAGAAACCGTGAGGACGCAAAGAGTCAGAACACCACGCTCCATCTTTTCCGCATTACACTTGCGGTCAATGTTACTGGCACCCAATGATCTTTGACAAAAACCACTGACAACGTCAGGCAAATCCTTGCCAAGGCAGACGAAACTTTGGGTTTAAGGCATTGCGCAATAATGTTTTGTTCATAGCGACGAATGAAACCCTTCCTGTTCATCAAAGTCAGCTGGGTGCATCGCTCTCCCGACAAGTGGCAAGAAAGCATTTTTTTTATCACATGTTGACGACAAATTTCACCCATTACATTACAAAATGTGTCCCAATAATGGTGGCTAGATAAAATCAAGAAAAATGAACACAACTACTCACCAGTTTGTCTTTTTCCGGCATCCTCTTCCAGACCTCGCCCAACTTTTTGCTTAGTTCACCGAAAACTGTCGGGGCGGAAACACACCCATTCATTCTTACTTTTAACATACACATCAGTGGACAGTTTCCATCGAATGGCGTACCGAGTCCCGGCTGTTCAGCAGTTATGTTGACTCTGTACTCCTTGCAAAACACCTGGTATGCGGATGCACTCTTCTTCTTGGGCTGAATGAACACAAGAAGCGAGCGGGTTTCATTGGCCTCCTCTTCTCCGAGAGACTTTTTTTCAAGTGAGTTGCACAGGCCGACCTTCTCTTTATCCTTGTCGTGCTTCTCCCGATCTTTCTCCTCTTTCTTCTTCTTCTTCTCCATCGCCCCGTCGCTGCCTTGTTGGTGGTGGGCCGGCGTGCCCATCGCATACATGGGACCGACGGCGCTATGAGAGACGGTGGGATGGGAGGTGCCGTAGCCCCTCGATGAATCTGGAAAAACGACAATCGAGGATAAAAACGCACCGTTTGAGGTTACGCGGAGTCAACGTCGGGAAACGGACGCGGAGGGAAAACAGCTTTTACAACACCTCCAAAGCCTTTGCTGTGCTTTTTGTCCTTCCCGCTCTTCTCCTTTGGCCCGGTCTTTCTCTTTGTCCTTTTTCTTCTTGCTTTTCTTGCTCTTCTTCTTCTTTTTTGACTGGTGTGTGTAGGAATCATCGATCACTAGTTCGCCCGCCTCCAGCTCCGCTCCCGACGATGAGCTGTCATCTCCCATGCCGCCTCCATAATGACCTTGACGCAAAGCACAACGCGGAATGTTGAGTGACAAATGGAGTAATTTGCGCGTTACCTTGATGTTGGGGCTGGCAAATTATGCGTCGTGACCATCGAGCGGCATCATACGATTGGCCACCAAAATAAAAAAACGGATGCCACCTTTTAGAATTGAAGGCGCGCTTACCTTCCACTTCCACCTCTTTCCCCACGACTGGCAGAGGATCTCGACTGTGCTGCGGCTTCTTCTTGGGTGATTTCGACACCTGCGTTCGCTCTCGATCCTTCTCTTTCTTCCCACTCACTTTGGATGAGTGGTGAGTGATTGGGATGCCCTCGGTTTCCTCCTTCTCCGGTGACATAATCACTTTCATTTTCAGCCCGTCCGCCTCCCGTAATGTTAAAGGCTCCTCTTTGATGGAGCCGCCGTGGAACAGTGACGACTTTGAGGAAGATGAGGAGTGCTTCTTGGTGGAAGACGACGACGACGACGACGACGACGACATGGGACGGGAATGGGGAAACGAGTGGCTCCCTTTGCTTCCGCCCTCACGCTTGCGGTCTTTTGAGGAATGTGAGGACAAGGCGGGATAGGAGGGCTTTTTGTGTAAATTGGAACCGGGGTCGGAGCCTGTGGCCAGAGGAGAGGTGATGGCTTGCAGAAGACCCATCGCTGTGTCTGCCGGGTGGGACGATGAAGGGGAAGAGAGTGTCGGGGAGCGGTCGAGTGATTTGTGCTTCTTTTTGTGGCTGGGGTGGCCTTCGTGCTCTGATAAGAAAGTCACAAAAGGTGAACAAGATGAAGATATTGTTTTTTCCCCCCCACCACTCTGACAGGTAACATGTTTTAATTAGTTGCTGCTTCTTCAACTGGAACTAACCCCTGTAATAGTAGTCATCACTATATTTCTTCTTCTTTTTGTGCGTGTCACCTCCCAGCATGAAGAGCTCTGAATCCTAATGGGAAATGACACAGAACATAAAAGTTAAAAACTGAACTCGGCCATTCATCAAATAGGTAATAAGCTCTGTAAACGTAAAGCATAAATTCACCTTTGGGCGTTTTTTGGAAGACTTGCGAACCTGAGCTGCAATCTCCTCCTCCTCTCGTAGAAGATCTTTGTATGACCTTCTCTTCTCCCTTTGGCTACGACCGGCGACAAGACCCCTCTCTCCCTCCATCCCAATGTCTAAATCAGAAACTGGTATTTCCAAAACATATTCACATCAACACTTATTTAACACAAGAACTGTAGTGTGTTTTTTTTTTAAATCCAGCTTTTGAAATAAACACCCTCAGGGGTGCTGCGAGAAATTATCCAATTTCATCCAATGAGTGACTATATTTTAGATGAGTTGATCATTATTTCAGTAGTCACACTTTTTTAATGACATTTTTCTGCATATGTAAAAGTGTCATTACCCATTTCTCCTTTGTTCCTGATCTCTTGAAAAGCCATTCCCACTCAGTATATTTCCTCATCAAAGATGATCCAGGCAGCATGAAGACAGGATGGGGACCTGCCTAAATAGAATTCGAAAAGCAAGTCAGAGGATCATGTTTCAATAAGTAGAGCCCAGTACCAACACCGCAAAGTTTAATACATGTGTTATTATCGACTTCGTTGCATCGCCCACAACGTTGCAAACATAAACGAATTGCATAAATAGATCTTATATTTTGCAGTACACCAAACACCGGAGTGCATTCTAAAAGAGACGAGTTGGCGTTGTTTTAAAGGGTACCACGTTCTCGCCGCTCACCAATTAAAGAGTGCAAATAGTGAGAACTTGACAATTTCCCGCCTACTTTTCGTAATGATCCACAAACACACCCCCTCTCCCATCAACTTGACCACCCGGCTTCGTTGGCCTTTCCGGCCCTGAAAAGCTCCATGCCGCGAGGGGGCTCGCCTTTCCTGGACGATCGTCTCACGACAGCCCGGTGCTTTCAACGCAGCGAGGCCGCTGTCCATTTAACGACGATTACAATCATGCACACGTGCATTCAATTGTTCTTCATAGCTTCGCCTTCAACTTTGGCCTCGTGTCCGTTCCCGAAACTAGCAGAAGGTCTGAGAAATTCTCTTTGTCAAAATGAATTACCTCAAGTGAATCTCCAAATTACGCGGGCCAGGTCGCCATCTTTATTCCGGCGAACAACAATACGCCTGTGCGCCGGGGCGGGGCTTGTGTTCTGCAGCCAATCGCCGTTGGTGGAACAGGATGACATCATTGGACGTTCACGAATATACTTTGTATTAAAAAATAAATACTGTACATGTGCAGGTGCAGGAACTGATCAAATGAAATACAAAAGTCACTTATAATCACATAGGCAAGTCCATTTATTTGATCAAACAAATACATTTTGGCAGGACTGTACTGTTACACTAGTTTAACGTTAACATGTGATACAAATGGAAAATATCCCGCTGATGAAGAAACCAAAAGAGAAAGAGTAAGAATGGTTACTCATTTAGAAGTGTAGACCTTGAGTAATAGTAAGACGAAGAAACGCAGGCACAGACACCCCACCAGATGTGTGTGTTCAATTTGTGCATTGCCGTCCAGCCTGTTGTGTTCTGTGATGCCTTTTAAGGTCAAATAGTTAAGTCCAGTTTGGCTGAAGGCAAATAAATAAAATGCACTTGGAATTACATGGATCCAATAATCAGGGATTTAATGCGGTAAGTCCTATCCCATGAAAACATTTCTGCAATTTACTCTCACCAACCGCAAATGAATAATTTTGGCGCAATAGAGGTAGCTTTGATCAACACCGTCTTTAAATTAATGTGTCAATTCTCAAGTTTCTTTTTTTCCTTATACCCCAAAACAAGACACGATTGGACAAACACAGTGAAGATGCATAGGAACAATAAAAATGGGAGGAATGTTTTGATCGTCTAAGACAGGTGGCGAAGAAATGTAGCTGGATAATGTATAAGGCTTGCCATTAGTCAGACTGTTTCACAAAGACCAATAAATATATTCAGCACATGGACTGCTTTGAGACTGTTCAAACACACAAGAATATATATATAATTTTTTGATAGACAGTACACATTCTTTTCTGAAGTTCATTTGATTCATAATTTTCCGAAGACTCTTGAACCTACTACCTTCTCCCAGATTTTCACAGACTTCGGTCATTAAAAAAAAAAAAAAGAAATAAAATGACTCAAAGTGTAGTCCCACGAAAGTGCCCCTGTCTCGATCAAATAATGTGTGACAAAGATCTGCATCTACAGATTTGTAGGATCTCTTGACTGACAATCATGACAGTGGTACTGAACAGAGGTATCAATCAGTGTTCAAGATGGAGGAACTGAGACTTGCTTTGAAAAGGAGAGCAGGAATCTGCAGTTTCTTTATCCTCTACCTTCCTCCCAAATTCTGTTTCTGAAGGCTGAGTGAAGTAAAGCTGGCTAGTAAATCAGTCACCTCATCCACCTTAAAAAAAAAGAGAAAATGTGATTAAAAAAAAAAAAACGATATTTGATTGATGGAATTGTACGATATATTATAAATGCAATGATATGTAATGTTATTAGGATGGACATCTTACTTCCTCTTTGGTTCGCATGCGTTGCAGCTGGGAGGAAATGTGCTCCAGTCTCTCTTTGGCTTCACTTTGGCCCATTAGGTTTAGATATTCCCTCAGCATTTGAATAATCTGAGTGGCGAAAATAACACATGCATAAATCGGCATCGTCATCATCGCCAGTACATCAATTCAAGTTTGGACAACTCAAGATTCTTTATTCCAGTTCAAATACTCGAGAGGTAAGCTAATCAAGCACAAAAGAGCTCCCCATCTCATCTTAAATGTTTGGGGTCTGACTGAGACATTTACCTGCCTTCTCTGACAAAAAGAAATGTTGGAAAGAACCAAGACTACACGTTCTCTACCTGTGTGACTTCCCCTCTCAGGGTTTCTAAACTGCGAGAATCCCCATCCTGCAGAATGTTAAGTTTGGAGCGTGCGAGATGTAGAGGAGTCCGGCCTGCTCGGTCAAGTGCATCCACACGGGATCCTTTGCAGAAAACACCAGTTGGCACAATTGTCAGTTACCCCATTAATATTCAGTAACACCAGGTCAAAAACCACCAAATTTAAGTCCATGTCATTACAAAGCTGCAACTCAACGGTTACGTGAAGAACTTAAAAATATAGAGATATGACATCATCCTATAATTATCACCGATGTATTCAATGAAAAAAGTGGGCAGCATTAATAGAACGAGTCCTACTGTCTCACCTCCTCTTAGCAATGTGGTGATGACAGGCACATGGTTTGTACAGGCCGCTGCAGACAAACAGGTTAAAATGATCATGAAGCAACAGAAAATGGAAGGCTTCAAAACGGACCAAAGCATTCTTTTGTATTCAATATAAAAAAAAATAAATCGTCCATCCGTTCTAGACTGCTTATCCTCATCAGGTTCGGAGGTCAGCTGCATCCGATCCCAGCTGATGCTGAGCGAGAGGCGGGGAACAACTTAGACATGTCGCCGTTTAAAAAGGTCCCTATTCCCTCTTACCCAGATGGAGTGGGGTGTTACCCAGACTGTCACGTTGGTTGGGGTCAGCACCGTAGCTCAGCAGTAATTGCACTACAGACATAAACAGGGACATTTCTTGATTATTTAGAAGTGATGTCCTTTTAATCGAAATCATGAATGGGAAAAAAAATCTTAAATGATTGAAATCTAACAATAGCTTCAAATATTTTGCCAGAAAAATTACATTAGAGGAACAATCCAATAAAGCAGACAAGTTCCTGGTCAGTGCCATCTGTGGTCAAGAAGAGGCCACCGCATTTTCACCGTCCGCCTCTGCCAATGCAAATCTGGAAAATCTACCCAGCGTACGATTTCAATTTACCGATGCTTTCATTGCCATTGCAGGAAGAAAAATGTAAGGCTGTCCTTCCCTTGTCATCTGCTGCACATGGGTCTATGTCATCCTGCAGGAGCTTCCGAACTGGAATGACACAACGTTACTGATCAAACCAGCCTGTTCTGTATCACTTTTCATCTTGTTGTTGTTTTTAATGCATCGCGTTCATATTGATTCGTACCTGTATCGATGTCATTGCCGTTTGCTGCGTCCCTCAGTCTCTTTACGGCTGTGAAGAAAAGATTCAGAGTACAGCGGATTTCAATATTCTGCTTTTTGACAGGTGTGTTGGCCTCACGTTGCGGAACGGCACAGCACAAAGAATCCATCCAAATTCGATGCACATTTGAGAAACCTTTCACGTGCACTATATTCACAGCCTCATGGTGCAATTTAGGGGTCCCTCACCGAAAATCTATTCTGCAAACGTTATAGCTTTATCAGCAACCACTTACATTTTTAGTAACACGTAGTTGCCATTTCATTCGCTAATTATCTGAGATTAGATTGCATAACTGTTGACTGATGTGATTTAGAACCACGCCCAATGTTGTCCTTTTTTAAGGGTTGGCTGTGATTAAAGTAATTATAGAGACAGCCATCCTTAACTATTCATATAAACAGTGTCTTACCATACACATCTTTACCAATCGGGTTCCTTGTGGCTCGGAGACACCTCCTAGTCCTGCTTCCGGTCATCTTCCCCAGCTTGTTGGTTCCACCATCAGGTCCAATCTCTGCTCGTCCTGGTTCCCACAATAAGTGCAAGTACCGAAGTTCTTTGTCCTCTCTCTGTCCGCCTCGTCCCAACAACATTTTGCTTTCTCCTATCCCACTTAATCCGAATCCGACATTGGTGGCCCCGTCGTCCATCCTCTCCGCAACGCCCCGATGTGCTCCTTCCGTCGCCTCATGTTCGGGACCTGGTTCGACTATGTATTCCCCCTCGGAGCTCGAAGGGTCATTATCTGGTGCAACGACTGAGCCCCACCCGTCCATACTTACTTATTTTCATGACATGTGGAAGCCGTGTTTACACTTGTTAGCACATCGCTGCGTGAATAAAAATAGTATCGCCATTAAACGTCTCATCTACTCCGAGGACAAGTACCATATTACGGTCGTTCAACACATTAAACTAACTCCTCATCAATATGTTCCCTTCACGGGAAAAGTATTTAAATAGCAAATGCATTCCCGTCACAACACCAAAATGTCTCCTGTTTCGCGTTTTCCGTTTCACACTAGGGCAGTATAAAGCACGCCATTGGACAGCCGCAACTCCACGAGACAAAACCCCAACCAATCACCTTCCACCTTGTTCATTGGTTCTCGCCCAATGGGGACAGGCAATATAAGCAGCCAATCGCACCAATACTCCTGCAATGCGTGCGGACGTGCGCATGCGTACATTTAAAAGCTGGTTGTGGGTCATGTAAAAGTGCAAACGATCTTACTTGTTTTTAACACGTTTATTTACGTTTCGATGTGAAATGACATCATGTAATGTGCTGTTCATACCGCGTTTAAGAAGTAATACCCGCACTCTCTCGTGATGGTTTCAAATACATTATATCGACATACCCCCCGCCCCCCCCCATTTTTTTTATAAATACTTGTGGAGGTAGTGAACATACTTTGTGAGGAACACATGAATTTGCAAAGACGACAGGTCTTCTCCCCTCGTAGACAATAATAGGGAACTCACTCATTCTGTTCATCAAATTAGATCGTCCTCTTAACTGCTTTTAGTGACAATGCTGTATTTCATAACCCTAGTGTGTGAAAATCATCATACTAAAATAAAACAGGAACAATGATTCTTTGGCAAGACAATTCAAATGGCAAATAATTCAAGCCTGGTAAACACAATTGTTAACATGATGCCAAATTTTGTTCTGTGAGAGACTCAACCCATGAAAATCAAAATTGCTATGTTGTTACTTTATAGTGTGTCTGTGTCAACTATTTGGAAATGACCAACACAGCACACCACAGATGATGAGAATTCTCACAATCAAGAGTCCAGTACCTCAAACCAGAAATCCAGTGTAGTACCCAGTTGAACTAGAAAGTCACTGACAAAAAAAATACAAATAAGTTTAAGCTTGGTGAGCTGTTTGCTCGGTTAATACATTGCAGTGTTGATTCCTTGCCAACTCTTAGCATTTACGCAATCATGGAGTTGGTCCTGGTTTTATGAAGGCCAGCAACCGCATGGGATAAAACCGATCCAAGTTATCTGGATTTTGGATGAGGTGGAGGTAGTGAAACAGTCATAAAGTCAAGTTTTAGGCCTGAAGACATGGAGGCTCCAGCCTGCGCAAGGTAGTTAGGAAATGCAGCACTGGCGCTTGACGTGCCTGCATGCGGCTCACCAGACGCTGGCCCAGTGGAATGAAAATGCATCCCTTTATTTTTCTGGGCAATGCCTTGCTGCTTCAAGTATCCCTGGCGACAGAACAGCGGAGGCATGCGGTGGGTGAGCGATAAGCGGAAGCATGATTCTGAAAGATGGAAGAAAACACAACAGTGAGCGACGCAATCTGGACTGCAAGGTTTGACCACAGGATCGTAAATATTGAGCAGCTGATAAGATGGTCGGATTGGGGCAAATTAAAGGTTAGCGCTAAGTTTCTACTCCAGTTAAGTTCAGACAGCTTCGACTGCTTTACCTGCATAGAAGGCTCTAAGGTCAGTGTTGACGCAGTGTTCCAGGAAGCGTCGCAAAGGCTGGATGTGAGAGATGGGGCCATCCCACTCAGTTAGGAAGTCTTCAACCATGTGATGAATAGCCTTAGGCCTTGGTAAAGGCCACCCATGGGGACGGCGTTTCATATCTTCGTCTTGAGTACAACAGGGGTATTCCAGTTAACTCCCATGCGACATGTTACCTGTCTAATGGCAGTACCAAAATAAGGACCACGACCCTGATGGCTACCAATTCTTACTCACCGGTAGGAAGTGTGTCATAGTAATATAAAACTGGGTGTAGAAAGTTGGATTTCCAAGCTTTGCTCCAGTCCGTGACTGCCCTGCCTGCTCCCAGATAGTCGATCTTCTTTTTCCCATATTGCATCACTAGAATCAGCAGCCCATGCTCGGACACCTCATGACCCGAGAGAGAAGAGAACTGAGGCAAGGCCTGCAGTGGGAATTCCTCCACATACTGGCAATAAGATCTTTCAGTCATATGAAAGAGAGAGGGGAAAAAAAACAAAACGTGGCATTAACAAATCAACAAGTGTCTACTACAGAATTAGGCCGTAAATATTGCACTATAATGCCTGGGCTATTTTCTTCCTTTTGTCTGAATTCGTTAGGATTGTTGATAAACGTGGGAATTATTTTTGCAACAATTTTTGCAACAATTGTTATCAAGCCAAAAATAGTGACTGTTTCAATCTCAAACTGCAGAAACTGAAATGAGCAGTGGCGGATTTCCATTCAACCATAAAATGCAACTTACCCTCTCAACAATATCACATCTCCGAGTATCTCAAACATCTGGTAGGGCCCGGATGCCTCGCCCACCCGCTTCAAAATGGCAGAGAGCAGCTGCGTCGTCGACAATGGTGTGGATGGCCACGGTGTTCTGTGGTAACGTTGCTCAAGCAAATGATGCACAGCTCGCACTGAGACACAACCAGAATGACGTAAACGCTTGTTCAAAACGCACGTTGTCAAGTGTACGACTGTATTATGCGTCACCATCACCGCATCATCGAATAAATTGGCGAAGCGTGAGCGATAAGGCCTTGAGAATAGCTTCCGAATGCTAACCTGTGTAGCGAAATCCATGAACGAAACCGCCGGCTGATTTGCGATAGTCTCTGGAGTGAGCAGCTGCTCCCAGTACAAACAAACCGGGAGTGTCGTGACCTTCATACCAGGCTGTGACCCGTGGCAACCTCCCTTTTGCATTTTTACTCTTGGGTGGACAGGCAGAGCTGTGGAGACGTTTGTATTTTGAGACACAGTAAAGTCGCAGAGAACAATGAGCAATTTCTCATCAACATAATTGTATCCCATCGGGCCCATAACTGAACATTAAAACAAAAATGTCATTTGCTAAAATTGATTGAGGGGATGAACTTTTTTTGTCCGCAAAGAAAGATAAATCACGGTTAAAAAAAAAAGACACATTAGTGTCAAATATGTTCTATACAAAAAAAGCTAATAATAATAATAATACAGTGAAACTCCTCTACAACGAAATCATGTAGCAAATTTGATCTCAGATGTAAGCACACACACACACACACGATCAGCAATGATTTCGTATAATGCAACAGGGGGGGTTTTCGTCAATGGGGGGCAGGAGAATGGGAATGGTGTTAATGCATGAAGATTTTTTCACACTAGGGGGTATTTTCGCCCATGTAGGTTTTCGTTCTAGAGGAGTTTCACTGTAATAATAATAATAATAACTGTATATTACTTGTACCTGTCAAATACGCTGAAGTTGAATCGGAAGCCAAGACATCGGATCACACGATCGTAAGGTTTCCTCATGGAGAAATTGTCAATATGATACCCAAGCAGATCTTCAGCCGTCACGTCGGATTTGTTCTTCTCCGACTGGTTTCGCATGTACTTATTTATCGTCACAAACAACTGTCCTTTCTTCTCGTTGACTTTGCTTGATTTCCTCCTGCCATCTTCCTTTTGTTGAACAATCACGATGCGCTCCAGGCTGGCTTCCACCAACCCATCGAGAGACTTCAGCTGATATGTGTCTATGAGTTCATTATTCACAGCTCTGAGAACACAAACAAAAAATCAGGTCATGTTACAAGAGGCCCATAGAAAACGATACATTATCCGAGGTGGCTAGCGTAGCCAAAGCATGTACGTACTCAAGTAAGAGCACTTTACAATAATGACTCAAGTAAAAGTAAGAAGCAGTCCTCCAAATAATTACACGAGTGAGAGTAAAAAAAAGTAGCCAGTGAGAAAAAAAAATGACAGAAATTGGTCCCTGATTCTACCTGAGATCTCCAACGTAATGCGTTTGCCAGGCCAATCGAACGGGACTGCGACTGACCATGTGAACCCGACTCGCATGTCCTAAAATGCTCTGGGCTGTTTCAAAAGCAGAGTTCCCTTTGCCCAGAATCAGCACAGCCTGGTTCTTGTAGTCCTCCGAGTTTGTGGAGATCGATTCGTAGCCCTCGACCAGGTCAGAACCAACAAAGTCCACCTCCTGAGGAACCCACAAACCGGTGGCAACCAGAAGGACGCTGAGACACAAAGAACGCAACGTGACCTTGTGTTTATTTTGTTTGCAAAGTTTGACCTTCAAGGGCAATGAAAAGCAAACCCACCTGCACGTGTATTCCTTTGCATGTTGATCAGTTAGGACATAACGTCTTCCGCTGGATGCCACCGCTGCCCTGATCCTTCGAATATCCACACCATACTGGACCCTCAGCCCGAGCTCCATCTCGTACATGGAAAGGTAGCGTGGGAAGGCATCAGCCGGCGGGTAAAAGTCCCTGCTGACTTGCCGGAACAGGAGCTCTGGTTTATCGCTCAACAACGAGTTCCAATCATGGCGGAGATTAAACTCTCGGTTCTGCCGTCCAGTGTGGATCTTATTGATGCTGATGAGCTTTCTGTGCCGGGGATATCTTGACATGAAAATGAGAAAGGCTCAATGTGATATGCAATTCAACACACAACAGGAGACAAAGATTTCTCCACCGACTTGTGGAAAAAAACTGCCAGGTCCAGAGTTTCTCTCCAAGATGATGTGGTCTCTTTTGGCTTTGGAGAGGAAGTAGCCCATCTGCAGTCCGGCAGGCCCAGCGCCAAGGATGCAATAGTCATGACGGTGAGTGCCATTAACCCGGTGATCATCTTCAACGCATTTGGTCACACCGGCGACAAGGGAGAAGATCAAACATAGAAGGCAGGAATCCATAACCTGTTGAACAACAGGTTTAAAAGTGTGAATGACATCATTGAGTAAGGATGTCATAATACCCAAACATCTCAATAAAATAGTATCATGATATGACCCTCGCCAAAAAAAAAAGGGCTCATGATATTCCATTTTTTTTCCTCTGGATTTTTGGGTGGCCAGCGGCCCTCCATCTCACGAAAATGCACTTGTACTACACCTGTACTTTGCAGAAGCATAATCACACCTCCACATTCAGTACCACACGTAAAAAGTGCAATCTATAGAAATCTGACCCGGACAAAGAGCATTAAGTGGAGCAACTAACACACATGGCATCATCATCATCTCGGTGTGTTATGAATAGAAATGTGGTACTGTTGTAGTGAAGTCTGATTGGTGGAAAATGAGGAGGTGAGAGATGAGGACACATTTCTTCGCTTCTCCTATCTGGCCACCAAATGTAGAAAGTAAGTCATAAAGTGTTGGCAAACAACATGGGCTGTGTCAAATGTGGACTTCAGGATGTGCCGAGGGCTACTTAAAAATGGACAGCGGGCCACAAATAATCCCCCCCAGGCCATAGTTTCGTTACTCCTATTGTGACACAAACTACCCTATGAATTCCTTCATTTATTTTTTAACACAACACAAGTTGATTCTGACACACCATTAGCAAGTGCAACATCAGGCTGGTACAAAAGACCATCTCCAAGAGAGTTAGTAGCAACGTTGTGTTTTATTCCTAGCATGCATGGGCATGTGGGCCGTTATGAGAAACTATGCAAGAATCCTGAACTGCGGGACATTTCAGCACAAAGTCAGCATTCAGTTATGAGTACATTGAGCCGGGCGGCAGAGCAAATTGACAAGGAAGCGGTCTAAAATCGGACAACGTGCAAGAATACGCATGAGAAACGGGACAAGAATCCCCCGGCTCTCCTTGAACTCTCCAGCCGCTGTTATGTCACTCTCTTGCGGATATGGCGACTGCCATCTCCCGCTGAAGCAGAGGAACCGAATGGCCACGCAAAAAGGACAGCGAATCCGCATTACCTTCTTACAACAGTCGATCCCATGAACGTGACATCGGCGGTGGGGAGAGAATCAAACCGAGGAGAATGTCTACATGATTCCGTGTTTTGTTTTCAACCTGCTTGATGAATGTGGGGAGAAGGTGTTCGCTCCCGAAAATCGTCACGCACCGCCCATGTTGTCCACCAGGGGACGTCTGCCCGCCCAAAAGAGGCGTGGTTAGAAGAGGCTCGATTCCACAAATATAAAGTAAATCCAAAACAATACATATTTATTTATTAGGCGTTCGTGTCATTTCACCTCCAAGGATCCCCTCTGCTCCATGAAATAACTGCATTTGTTATATTTTCCCTTCAAAAGGAGTGGACGGGAAAATGGGCGGGGCCACAGTATCAAGGATTGCTTGGGCCTGCTGAAGTCTTCCCGGGCGCTTCGAGGGAGGGACCATGAAACAATTCTCGTAATCAATTTGTGTATGGTGACATTTTATATTCACCACAGAAAATAATTTTGTTTTTCGAATAAAAATGTGAAAGAAAAAGAATACATTGCATCATTGTTATTGGACAGCAACTATTTTATGATCACTTCCAACAACAATCCTAAGAAATCACAATATCCAATCCCTGGTGAGTAATTTATAGAACAGCACCACATAGGCTATTCATGTGGTCCTTAAGGACATCATGTCGCTGAAGTCTGCTGTGAAGTGTTTCAAACTCTGGTTCTTTGTGCCCCCTTTTGGCTTTGAACATGTTGCTCTCCAAAGGTCTCTGCAACGGGGCCTGTTTATTCAGCTGAAATCCAAAACCAAAACTGAGAAATTCTACTGTGTCATGTTTAGTCATTTTTTCTCGCCACATCTGCAACGTCAGGTTATGTCGCAAGCGAGCAGAGTCATGTGAGTCATCAGTAACACTTCCCATCTGTCTCAGCACCTTTGGCACATTATACTTGTGTATAAATGAGACGTGATGGCTCAGTGAGGCCAAAGTGGAACCCAGTAAGCAACGAGTGTCAGAGCCTCTACCCTAAAGACCCTCACGCAGCACGGACATTAATAAGGTAAGATGCTGTATATTTATTCGTAGAATTTTACTTGTGTTCATATGCTTACAGCTGTATTCGATTATACGCGTACTTGCCTGTGTAGATGGAGACCAAGAAAATTGCAAGGAAATATGACACGTGGGAAGAGGGCAGGTATGACACTCAGAAAAAGAAATTGCTCTCACTGTCCTGAGCGCAATTAAAATCATTGTATAGGTTGATGATTGTGCTGTCGACAGTGATTTGTCAGAGCAGATTAAAGAAGCCACAAAGGACAACCATGTGAGAGCTGAAAATACCGAGCTGATGCTGAGTTACCAAAGGGGACAGATCACACTGCCACAGTACAAGGTCGGTTCCACACAAATTCCTCCAGTTAATAAAAAAAAAATCTGCATTATTTACGCAGAGACGGCTATGGATCGATGGCCAAAAATATTAATTGTTTCTTGAGCCATAAAAAAAACCCCTCTGAAAGCACATTGCCAATTAAAAATGTATCCAAAACTAGATTATTATACACATCAAGGTGAAATTAAACCATCTGATGCCTCCGTCAGCTCCTGCTGTGTTCCCTCCACGAGATCTACAAGGTGCTAGAAGAGGAACTGGATAAGAATTGTTCCCATCCGGCGGTCGCACCGATATACTTCCCACAGGAACTTGCTCGCCTGGAATACCTGGAGAGCGACTTGGAGCATTTTTTCGGGCCGGACTGGAGCGGGAAGGTGATCGTTCCCGCTGCCACCCACAGATACACGCAGAGGCTACGAGAGGTGAATGCCAAATGAAACGGGTCGCCGGCCGGTCGGTCGGTCCCACGACGGATTTGCAATGAGGCGAATTTGACGAACGCCAAGTTCTCCTCTGCAGATCGGTCAAAAGAATCCGGCGCTGCTGGTGGCCCACGCTTACACGCGATATCTTGGCGATCTGTCAGGAGGTCAAGTGCTGGGAAAAATTACCCAGAAATCGCTCCGACTGACAGGAAAGGAGGGTCTTTCGTTTTTCTCCTTCCCGGGCGTGACCAGCGCTAATCGCTTCAAGCAGCTCTACAGGAGTCGCATGAACGCCATCGAGCTGACCGAGGCGGAGAGGGCGGCGGTGCTGGAGGAGGCGGTTCAGGCCTTTGAGTTCAACACCCAGGTGACTATTTCATCGCGAGAGCCTCGTTGGGGCGGGCGGGTCAATGACAAGAAAGGACTCTTAGAGGAAGTGATGCAGAGTCAGTTGCGGAAATCTGCTGACATGGTTTGTTTTTTTCCCCGACAGGTTTTTGATGACTTGCAGAAGCTTTTGTGTGTCGCAACCGAACCATCGAAGATCAACCCTGCCACTTTCCCATTTCCTCCGCTCATGCCTTTCACTGTGGGACTGTGCGTCACGTTGGCTACGATAGGAACGGGAATGTATCTCTTGTAGTCTTACCCAACGCCGCAAGCACCCAGAGCACTTTACTAAAAAAACAAAATGACAACATGGCTTTTAAAAAATGTTCGCACTTGTATTTGATTGAGCAACCTACTGTATGTCCTTTTTTTAAAATTATCCCAGAGTATAAGTATGTATTTGTCAAAACAAACATTAAAAGAGGAAACAGATTTGTTGACAGTATATTCGTCTGTTTTTTTTTTCCTTCTATGACACTCGTCACAATCTCCCGATGGGAAATTGCAGACATTACACGTCACTTCCACAGCCCATGTCAGCTCAACTCTAAACTTTGAACATTTGTAGGTATTTTGCTTGGAAAGCCGATCATGCCGGAATCGAACCCTGCCAATTTTATACATGTCGCTATCTGTAGTTTTTCCTTTAATCTACGAAAAGGCAAATTACAATCCAACACACCGTTAATCAGTTGGCTTCCGAATAGGCAAAAAGGCCAACAATAATTTGCTATGACAACATTTTATTTATGATTCTCAGAATTTGAAACTCTTTACAGGGCATGCAGATATGTGGAAACACCTTTTTTTTTTTTTTTGCTCAACAAAAACATCCACGTTGGTGAAACATTTTCATCTTTGACTCCAAAGTTGAACCGTTGACATCGACTCAAGAGCACAAATGATGATCAGAGGGGCAGATGTGGGGGGGAGCACTTACATTAATATGCACTTGATGCGACACAATCATCTATTTGACTCTGTAGAGTACTTTTCTCTGCATACGGTGCTGGAGCTCACCCCTCCTCAACATCAGGTGGAGAACTTTGTAGATGGCGTGGTCGGGATATTTCTGCATCGCGGATCACAAGGAACCAAAAAAAGAAACAAAAAAAACCCATTTGAAATGCTTCTCACATATATTAAAAAAAAAAAAAATCAGTTCAGGATATTATTGATAGCTTCCATCTGATGATAGTCTTTATCATTGGGGTGTTTGTGTGTCCCTTTTCCACCTTCCGACTGACCTGTTTGGCAAAGTCTTGGACGATGCTGTGCTCAGACACTTGGGAGCCGATTGCGAAGCGCCTCTTTAATTGCTTCTCGATACGAGAAAGCATCTCCTGGTCCTCTTGAGTGGTGAAACCTTCCACTCCTGCGTGTCAGAATGGAATCATGTTTAAAAAAAAAAAAACACCCCCACCAAGGCCAAACTGGTATAACGTATACATGATGCAGTGACTCAAAACACACCCGAGAGGCTGCCCGAGAGTGCGGCATCCAGCGTCGAAACTTGGAAGAGTCTCAGCGCCTCATCCACTTCTTCCTCTCCAGCGACGGCCTGCAGTTTCATTTTGGCCAACGACTCTGCGATACGCACAACAGCCTCCAGTTGCCTGGAATATAGCAGAGACAAAAATGGCGTTGAAGGCAGCCAAAATTAAGTGGACCAGCTCCACAAACATCTTTTTAAACATTTGTACGGCACCTTTAATGGCATCCAATATTAAGTACCTGACAGTGATTGGGATGGAGGCTCTTTTGTCCGTTTCCCTCTCGTGCTCTCTGGCGCCGCTCCTCATCAGCACGTATCTGTTTTTCAACTTCTCGGCCGCAGCGGCAGACAGACGAGGGCCACATTTGCTGGAAGAACAATTTCAGATCGAAAAGTATTCATATTTACGTACAGTATGTCCGTCATGAAGAAAGAAAGCAAAAACCCAAGACTTACGCTCTGGCAAAGGCGATGTACTTCTTAAAGGTGGCCAGAGGAATCTCACCCTCAACCCCCTCCGTTTGTGTCTGGGCACTCAGATGAACGTTCATAACGTGACGGGCCAGTATCTGCGAAAATATCAAAGAGGGCAAAAATGACAGTCCGCAACCGTAAGGATGCGGACTGTCAAGGAAAACACACGAGGCCCATTACCATGTCCCTCTGCTGGTCGTGCAAGTCTTTAATGATGAAGATCATGTCGAATCGGGACAAGATGGTGGGCATGAAGTCAATGTTTTCCTCCCCCTTGGTGTCATCCCAGCGGCCAAACACGGAATTGGCAGCAGCCAGCACTGAGCAACGGGAGTTCAGAGTGGTGGTGATGCCAGCCTAGCAAGAGTGGACGATTTGGTCACGTGTGAGAGGCGCGTCATCAGCAGAGTGCCGCAGCCAAAGCGTGATCGTAGCTGGAATCCGTCCTCGGCTAAGTATCTGCTCCCCGGTCGAATCAAGCTATCACCTTGGCGATGGAGATGGTCTGTTGCTCCATGGCCTCGTGGATGGCAACTCTGTCATCTTCTCGCATCTGCAAAATAAGACGAATTTGGGTTTGTTTTAAAATTGTCAATTAAGATTTTGCGATTGAATCTGACAGATATTGCGCAACATTTTTTAAAAAGTTTTTTTTTTTTTGCCTATATGCGCCGAGTAGTTTCAATGGAGCAAGAATGGAAGGGAAAAATATACAGTCGGACTTGCTTTTCATATTTGCCCCATTTCATAGTTGAAGCATCTTTCGCCCGAAAATACGGTAAACCCCGCCTGACCTCACCTTGTCAAACTCATCAATACAGACAACGCCGCCATCAGCCAGAACCATAGCGCCACCCTCCATGATGAAGCCACGCGTCGCCGGGTCCCTCAAAACAGAGGCAGTCAGACCAGCAGCACTGCTCCCTTTTCCTGAGGTGTAAACCTGAGGGTGCACAAAACAAGAGCCGACAATCACTTGATTGAACACCGCAATTCATGAGGTACGTAAATGTGGGCTGATGATTATGCAGTACAAATGTGAGTACAGTTATCCCTCGCCTTGTTATGGCTTGTCAATTGCAAATTCACCTATTTGTGTTTTTTGCAGCCTATTCTGTCAGTTGTTGAAAAACTCACCTATTCAACGCCACAAGGTGGCGCCAAATCCCACAATAAAATAAGGTCTTTTTATTTTGAACTCTACAGTTCACCGTTTCAACTTTTGCAAGTGACAAATACTGTACACGCATTTTGAGGGGGCAGAGCCTTGTAATTTGTTCCACTACTGGGGGCGGGCTTAATGCTGAGGGAAAAAAAAAAAAAAAAAAACGTTACCCCAATGGGCGCGCTTCTCTCCACAAACTTGAGCAACTGAGACTTGGCGGTCCCAGGATCTCCAAGCATGAGCAGGTTGATGTCTCCCCTGCGAGTGAGACCGTCGGGCAGCCTAGAAAAAAAGACGTGAACACGTATAAGCCAAAGTGAGCGACAAAGCCAAGCACTCAGCTCGCCTTTTGTCATTTCACCTCTTCCTTGAGCCTCCAAACAACAGACAGGTGATAGCCTTTTTGAGATCATCGCTGCCGTAGATTGAGGGAGCAACGGAGCGAGCCAGCGAGGTGTAAACATCAGGAGAAGCGGCCAGCGTCCGTAGCTCCTCCTCTTCCTGTGGCGACACCGATCCAGTTGCACCACGACCTGCCGGGGACAGAACACATTAGCATCGCGGTGTGGCCTGCACAGCAAAAGTGGTCAGGTTCAGATTTGCGTCTCTCTATTTATTTTTTTTTTTTACCTGCTCCTTCTGTGTCAACTTGGATGCCGATCACTCTCAGGTAAGATGCACGAATTCCCACGCCGGCGCTCTTCTCTCTGCCTTTGGCCTTCACAACGGCCGTCTTCTTGATCGAGTAGATGCCCACGATGGTCACTCGGTTCCCTGGGACCACGCGGTCACACAGGTATCTGGCAAAGGAAGGACTGTTGAGTTTGCAACCACACACCAACTCATTTGCCCTGCGACTTTTACATCATTCTATTCCATTAAAATGCTATGCGCTTCAAATGTCTTTTTGCCAGATTGAGGTTGAACATATTAACCGGTCACAGTAGAGCTGAAGGTGCCGAGGCATTTCTCCATGCGGTACGGCATCTGGAGACTCCTGCAGTCGGAGTGTCTGAAAGTCAACACAAACGCAGCGATCCGGGATGATAAAATAGGGGTCCATGGGGCACTTCAGTCTTGCAGTGGCATTAGTGCTGTGGAAAGGAGAACGTGGACAATTTGTTTATAAAACCGACGGTGCGTGTGCTCATTGTTATTTTCCCCCCCAAGTCATGCTTACTTGCTGCACTTGCGAGGAAGAGCGTAGCCCTGCAGGCCCGGAGGCAAAGAGATGTTGTTGATGACATGACGACAGCTTCGACACTGCAGACACACCTTGGTGGCCTTGGCCTTCACGGGTGTCGCCGAGATGATGATGCCATGTACTTTCACCAGACGAGACACCTGCTCGGACTGCAGAGGAAAGAATTGACGAGTTGAAATCACCAAAGAGTCACGTTAAGAAATCAAACGAGAAGGTTTGCTTGCATAGGTTTGACCTTAAGGCTGCGGAGAGAGGCGTGATGTGCGTCGCTCTTCAGCATGACTTGAATGTCTTGCACAGTCTCTTCTCCGATTGGACGTGGACGTGTCACCTCATCGGCAACCTCCTTAGCAGCCTCCTCCAACTGTTCGTTGTGGTCATTTTTAACAGATGAAAATTACTTTATACGTATATGTCCCATTATAGTCACAAAGCAGAGGTTTGAATACGGTATTTTACCAGAGGCAGATTGTCTGAAGGCAGCTTGTACAGACAATCGGACAGATCCTCGTCAAAGCTGGCAAGGTCCTCCATCTCCACCTCAACGCAGTACTCTCCGAGGGTGTAGTGCCTTTTCAACTCATCTCTAAAATGCAGAGAAACAATAAGAGCTCCCCCCAAAAAAAGGACCAACAAAGCCGTGACAAAGTAAGTGACAGTAAGATTTCATTCAATTGGAGATAATTCAGTGAGGAATTGCAATGAATGGTTCCTCACTTGATTCAATCTCCGCGGATTACCACACGACGTAAATATTTTTAAGGCACTTCAACTCGAAGCAATTCTCCATCTACGACTTTAAGACATTTTTCTCCTTTTGTGCAAAGTTTTCAAAACAGGCATTGCATGCGACTAACAATAAAAATACGTTTATTAGTGTACTTAAATACATTTCGTAGTTTGTATTATAAATGCAATCTACTGTGAGTTTTTTCATTTCAGTTTAATTTTATTTTAATGTAAGTAGCTGGACTTCCACTAATGTAGCGAGTACTTTCGGCACCATTGTCTCAACATACATAACCGTTTCCTTTGAAAAGTACTCCTCGTGTGGAACTAGCATCGAAACTTTTTGCATTCCACTCTTTAAAGGTGGAATTGAACTAATGCGATTGTTTTTCCTTGGGAGGACCACCAACCTGTATTTATATGTGAAGCCAGTTCGGTCGGTGCCCACTCTAAACTGTCGGAGAAATTCACGGAATCGTTTCTTGATCTGAATCCGCTTCTGTCCACCTTCATCTGGGCCTTGTTCTCCCGCTCCGAAGCTGTCGCTGTAGTAGATTCCAGGGTCGTCAAAGCCAGACATGATTCAAGCAGCACGGGTTGCTAATTAACACAAAAATCGCACGACCGTCAAAGTTCTGCAAACAATGGTTCCGGTCACTCTTTTCGCGGCAAAACTCAACTTCTTCCTGTCTGTTTTCCCGCGAGTCTATCGCACAGGAAGTGGTCTTTCTTGCCTCTCATTGGCTGACAGAAAATTCTATGTGACTTTATTGGTCAGTTTGCTGATACGGAAGTGACATCACCGTGGAGGTGGTGCTTGTGGCAGCACATGTGGCGCGAAAAAAAGACAAATGTTCCGGGAAGGACGTGTGCACGCAGTTTTCAATCAGAAACTCCATCCATCCATCTTCCGAACCGCTTGATCCTCACTAGGGTCGCGGGGGGTGCTGGAGCCTATCCCAGCAGTCTTCGGGCAGTAGGCGGGGGACACCCTGAATTGGTTGCCAGCCAATCGCAGGGCACACAGAGACGAACAACCATCCACGCTCACACTCATACCTAGGGACAATTTAGAGTGCCCAACGAGCCTGCCATGCATGTTTTTGGAATGTGGGAGGAAACCGGAGCACCCGGAGAAAACCCACGCAAGCCCGGGGAGAACATGCAAACTCCACACAGGGAGGCCGGAGCTGGGATCGAACCCGGTACCTCTGCACTGTGAAGCCGACGTGCTAACCACTGGACTACCGGGCCGCCTCAATCAGAAACTGAAACCCATAAATCGATTGTCAAATTTATTTTATTTTAAACACAGTCATCCAACAACTTGAAAACTCTCAAGAATGATCTTGGAAACGAAAATGTGATGATAAAATAAAAATAATTAAAATGAAAATACATGTCGGTAACTTAAACTGTATTCTGTTTAAGGATACGATAGTTGTAAACTTGGCTTGACTGAAGCGGAGGTACCTATATGCGTGTAAAAAAAAAGACTTAGTTAAAATTACTGTTAAGTAAAAAAAAAAGGTCCACGAGAAACAGATTTTGGAACAAGATGCATCTTTAATCGACACCCTAATCAATATTTCAGTAGTCTTACACTCTTTTAGTTTCATACCGAAATAACTTTCATGGAACCCACATCGACCCAAACATAAGCAATCAGGATCATTCGAAAACATGCATTAAAGGGATCTGAGTGACAATGAGGCAATTATGTTTTTTTTGTGTGTACAATTTAAAAAAACATTTTTAACATGAATACTTCGCTTACACTGACACTGAACTATATCCATCCGGACATTAGAAAAAAACAAACATTCACACCCAGATTTGCATACAGTATGTGCACCATGTTTTTTTGCATCCCAACTTTAGGCCACTGGTCTCGCGGTTACACAAATGTACCTAATTAAGTGTCCAAATAGAGCATGTATGGTATGTACTATATAGCACAGTACATAATGTAACGTGCATTCTTTTGAAATCATTTGATGGAAACCATCTCAATGGTTATAATCTGCATATTTCTCCCTATGTGGTATTTCATGTGTGTGTGTGTGTGTGTGTGTGTGTGTGTAGATCTGTTCAAAACTGCAAAATGACATCATCCGTCTCTGCAAGGGTGAGAGAAAATGTATCGGCAATATTTCTGTTTCCTGTTCAGTGGGAGGCATCGGCAGAGTGTGTGACCGTGTGATATTGAGAGGTGGTACACCCTGTCGTTCCCATGGCTCAAAATATATTGTGGGTTGTTTATACATCCTGTTTTACCATCACAGTTGTTTATCGTAATCACGATTTTTTTTTTTTTTTTAATCAAAAATATCAAGTTCCTAACTCTGCCATCATAACTTGAAATAAATCATCATCTCAAGGCAAAGGGGAAGAAAGTTGAAAAGGTGCGAGAACTGTAGCGTGGTGTTGTTAGAGAGATAAAGAAGCTGCTGGCTGTGGGAAAGTGGCATCACACTTTTTGACACCAGTCCCCGCAACTTAGACCACAGAGTGCCGCCACCGGCATTTTTCATGGTTTTATTTATTTATTTTTTTACTTTGGTCATTATTGCTTTCAGCTAAAAACGAAAAAAAACAAAACAGAACTCACTTTCTCGAGAAATCATCATGAGGAAAAACAACATCAGAATGATCCCGATTTTAATATAGAGACTAGGTAAGATTTGGCCATCTGAAAAGTACTTCTTTATGTCTTCAATTAACATTTGTTATTTACTGTATTGGTTTCACTTGACTGTAAATTACAAACTTGAATATTCGAGCTATTCAGATGCATCTAACGAACCAAAACAGTCACAGCACTCAAGCGTTGTTGCTCCTGGACAGAAAATTAGAAGGGACAGGAAGCCAGATGTGAATTTGAATCATAATGCTGCATAACGCCGCATAAGAGTTTAAGCGTAGATTTATCGGGTGGCACGGCGGACGACTGGTTAGCACGTCTGCCTCACAGCGCAGAGTGCAGGGTTCGATTCCACCTTCGGCCTTCCTGTGTGGAGTTTCCAGATTCTCCCCGCGCCTGTGTGGGTTTTCTCCGGGTACTCCGGGTTTCAAAAACACACACGGCAGGTTGATGGAACACTCCAATAAATTCAACCTGTGAAACAAAGCAACATACTGTCATGGCAGGCATGTTTCTTTCTCTTCCATCGTCTCCATGTTTCTGGTTCTTAGAAAGACAGCTTGCCACAACCATAAGAAGAACACAAGAGTTAACACCCCCCCCCACCCCCCCACCATCCCACCCCTCAGTGAGGCATGAACCCACCAAACCCACCAGCCCGTCTCACTTCCCTGCACTCCTCTCGCCTGCTCCCCCAACCAGCCCCTCGGAGAGACTCACGAGCCCCCCACCACACCGACCACAGGCCTGCGACGTGCCTCTCTCCATGCACATCAAGGCAGGCGAGCGCTTTCTTATCCTGCTCGCAGAAGATGTGTACAAAAAAAAAAAAAGCCCATAATGCTTAGAAAGACTTTTTTTGGTTTCTTGTATTTCATGGCCCTCAATGATTCGACAAAAACCTTTCACTTGTCAAGATTGAATGAATTCAGTGTTTGTTTTATTTTGAGACTTTTAAATGATAGTTTGGTAGCGAAGTATTATATTTGATGTGATATGACTTTGCCAGGCAGCAACGAGAAATGAGAAAAAAAAATGTCCCACAACCCTTCCAAATTAGCCCGAGTTTTGCATTCAACATGACCAAATTGTATCACGGATGAGAAAACCCGCTCTTCACCTGTGCAGAGCTTTTTGATCTCATTACTCAATTTGATGGTGGGATGTTCAAGCCGCAGTTTGTGCGTCCGCCTCATAAGGTGACTCAAGCCCATCCATTTTATCCCAACATATGAATTCGCAAATGGACGTCCTCATATGTGGTACAGTGCAACTCCTCTACAACAAAATCATGCTTGCAGCAAGACATTTTTCACAACAGGGGGGTTTTCACTCTAGCAAATTTGAAACAGGAAAGTGGGAATGGTGTTAATGCATGAAGATTTTTTTCACACTAGGGGGTATTTTCCACCCATGTAGATTTCATTGTAGAGGAGTTTTACTGTACTCGAAAATCAAAATGTGGCAACATTGCTCAGAGTAAGTGCAAGGGAAAATGTTGTTGAAGCGTGCAACCGTTTTTGGTTGGTGCTTTTGGAACAAGGGTGTCTCTCACTCTGTAACTTTTCAAAATGCGTTGAAACTTTGGCGTGTCACCAGCAGATGTGCCTCGGGAGGAGAAAAGAGGACGTCGTTACTGACATTCGTCTGTGCGCTTCAGAGGTAAGGACAGCACTTTGCCACAGAAAAACGTTTTCTGTACTGCAACCTGATATTTCAATTTGTTTTGGAATATTCATACATTTCTGATCGTAAATATCGAGATGATCAACATGATATGACTGTGATAGGTGGCATAGATTCAGAAAATGACTTCATGTCAAAGCTTTGCAGAGTTAGATGATTACAAACGATATCATGTCAGAAATATTTGTCCCGTTACATTTTTTGACATGTCATCAGTAAAAATTTGCTTTCATAGAAATTCGGTCAGAATTACATTGGCACAGAGTTTTAATTGTCGTCATTTGCAGGGGAGCAAAACTATGAGTGGCACGGAACGATTTTGACTGTTGGCTATTTTTAACCCTCATGCAGTATTTTGAAGCGGCTGCATGAAGGGTATTACGTCCCAAAAATGTCCCTCTTCCAATGTGCAACAACTTTTTTCACTTTTAATTTTTTTTCACTTTCAACCCCTCAAAATGTTCAGTGGGAATTGGCCAAGACATAGATATACATCCTATGCAAAATTTCAGCTTCGTGGAGTTATTGTTCACTGTTTTGTCTGTGGTGTCCATTTGTCCAACAGTCCAAAACCGTCCAAAGTGTCCGAAATGTCCAATTTTGGGATAATTACTGCATGGGGGTTAAAGATAGCATTCCTGGAAAAAAAAGCTTTAAAGAAATGTAAAGATTGACGGCCGTTCTACACCACTGCAAATGACAGCAACACAATTTGCACACAATCCTCTTTTCAATGTTTGACGTTGAACATCAAGTCTCAATTTTAGCTCACTTGTTATCAAATGAGCTTTGCCGTTTTGCCGTCCGTCCAAATCGGCTGTCGTCAGTTAACAGCCATTCTGGAAGTCGTCGAGAAGGTTTCGCAGGTGGCGGGCTGCGTTGGAAACCTCAAGCTTTGGCATCTCAAAACGAACGCGCGCCAGCAGGTGTTTTTTTAACGATTCGCTTGGATGAAGTCTTGCCTGACTTGTGCAGATTCTGCCATGCCGCGCTCGTTTCTTGTGAGGGGTAAAAGGAATCCCCCCCCTGGTGCGCCCAAGGACTTTTTGAGACGGCGGGATCGATCTCACGCTGATCAAGTTCAGCCGGCGGACACCGAAGATAACGTGCGGCCCGATTTCCCGAAGGAGCCTCCGCCTGAGGGCGATCCCCCGTGGGAGGGAACGTCTTTGCAGAGTCAACGATGTCTTCCAAAGGATCCCTGCGCATCTGGTAACTCAAAGGATTGTTTTGTTTTGTTTTTTTATCACGGTAGAGAGAATGGTCATGATTTTGCAAACACAACTCAAGACATTCATGAATTGCATTCAAAGAACCCCTTTTTGGTTTCTTCCTGCAGCAAACTCCGGTGAGAAGAATACTCATGGCGTGCAGGACTCTGCTCGGTCAGCGGAAAGACACCAGACGTCGGACAGAGAGCGACAACTCGAACGGCTGGTCTTCATGCTACTCTGTCGCGCATCGCATACGGACCTCAGATCTCCACTCAGCCACTGTCCGCTCTGTGAGAAGGTACTTTGGCCTCCCAAAGTCGGACTCCATTCAGTTGGAAAAGAAACCCCAACCAGTGCACAAACCGCTGACAACTAAATGTTAAATTCAAGGTCAGGAAGTGCTTTTTGAGGAAAGTGCCGTTGAACTGCAATGCGCCATATTTAGCCCTCAGCTGCGTCGCTCATATTTTGGTAACCATACAGTAGCACTTGAACGATCAACACATTTGAAAGGTCAATCCAAGCTAAAATGATCTTTCAATTCCGTTCTTGTGCTGAATCTTATTGGACTCGCAGTGACGGTGGGAAGAGGCTACAAGCGTCCGGATAAATCCACCACAGGAGTCAGCAACAGGCGAAATCCTCGCAATGTTGACAAATCGGAGCACTTGCAGAAAAAAGTTTTTGCGTCTCGATATTTATGTTTCCTCCCTTGTTAAATTATCGTTGATATACCATTCGCATAATCCGTAACCACACGTGTGAGTTTCCGTTATTTGTCATATCAAGGTGCTAGCCATTCGCTACCAAAGTAGCAGCACTCAACGTGAAAATTGTCGGCGACCCCCCCCCTTGATCCACGATGACCTGTCTTTATCCCTCCAGTCTCTTTCGCAAGACGATCTACAGGCTCATGTCAACGGCGGCTTTCCCGTCCCCTTGACGAGGTCCCAAGCCACCGGCATGTCCTCGATGACTTTCGCTGCAATTGACAGCTTTGGCAGAACCAAGGTAATGTCCACGAATCACCTTGAATGCACCGTCAAGTGACAAGTGACGCGTTCCCTCGCCAAAACAGGCGCGGAGCTTCGGCTGCAAGGTGTGTGGAAAAATGTTCAAGCGCTCGTCCACGCTGTCCACACATCTGCTCATCCATTCTGACACGAGGCCTTACCCGTGCCAGTACTGTGGCAAAAGGTTCCACCAGAAGTCGGACATGAAGAAACACACGTTCATCCACACAGGTAAAGTGCAGTCGTTGTCGCGTACGAGTGTCGCATATCCAATCGAGTGTGCCCCCGCCCTCTTTTCCTTGCGCTCAGGTGAGAAACCGCACGTGTGTAAGGTGTGCGGCCGAGGATTCAGCCAAAGCTCCAACCTCATCACTCACACTCGCAAACACGACGGCCACCGACCGTTCAGCTGCCCGCGCTGTCGCCACAACTTCCAGCGCAGGGTCGACCTACAGCGCCACCAAGAGGCTCCGTGCGGCTATGGAAGCAAATACGCGCAAAACTGACTGCGTCACACCTGTGCCACGCCACAAAAGAAGACGGATTATGGAGGTTTTATCAAGAAAAAAAAATGCATTTGTTCTTTTCCATTTCATTTTTCAATAAAGCTTATGTACAGTGAACCCTCGTTTCTCGCTGTGGTTGCGTCCGCTAAAAAGAACCCGCGATAAATCCGTGAAATAGTCAGTGTGACTGCTCGTGATGGTTTAGAACAGGGGTGTCAAAAACTCATTTCACATTGTGGGCCACATACGGACTCGGTAGATGTCAAGTGGGCAGAACCATTCACATTATACCATCCTGTGTGTGCTATGAATCACCAAAATATCATCTCTTTCCTTTGTTTTGGTCTCAAGAAGCATTGATTGGCGCTTTCATATCATTTGCTGCCTTGGGTCTATCTCGGTGACAGACTGAGACTGCCGTTTTCTTCCCCGATCAAAACAATGTTGTCTTCCACTGTGATCGAAACAGTGTGCCCCCCTAGTGGATAATCCACGAATTGCATTTTATTTAAAATATTCATCCTGCGTCTTGATTGCATTTTTTTTTTCACTTTTAAATTATCCCGCGGGGCCGGAGCGAACCTCCTTGGGGGGCCGGTTCCGGCCCGCGGGCCGTATGTTTGACACCACTGGTTTGGAAAAACTCGACGAGTCGACCAAACTTCAACAGCCTTTATTGTCCATACGTCCATCGCTGATGACCACCATTTTGGGGTGAAAAACTATGAAGTACAACATCCCTACATACATCTCAACAGCATTAAAAAACACACACACACACACACACATTAGTCATAGCCACATACCGTTTAGCCATCTAAGCGGGTATTTAGGAGTATTAGAACAAATCGAAGGCCTTGCCGACTGCAGCTCACGCTTGCGTCTCTTTCCTCAAAATGACGTGACTTCGAATCAACATTCACCACTCAATGCAACCCTCAAATATAACAGCAGGGGGCAGAATAACCTAAACCGTCACCATCATGCGGAGAGGCACGTTAATTTAATAAAACCATGAATATGGAATTGCGACAGTTACGATTATTACACAATACAAGATTAGACCAAAGATCAAAATCTGTTTTTGTTGCAAACGTAAATTTGACAAGCTGGACAGAGACGGTGCGTGGAGACTGTTGTCATTGATCTTCAGTCCTTCGACAATCAGGATGCAGAACAAAATGCAGTGTGAAAAAAAAAAATGGCACCAAAAAAAAAAAATCCGCGAAACAGCGAAGCCACACTTTGGTGACACAGGATGCTCTGAATGGCAGTTCGGTAGCACCTTAACGTGAGCCAGTCTGCAACCAACCAGAGATCTTCTCGTGATTATAGCTAAAAGTCACGGATATTCCCTGCTAGAACACAGATATTGGAAAATGGTGGTGGTGGTGTAGGCCGTCTCGGATTTGGCCTCCAGTTCATTTTCTGAGGATGCAAATACGTAATCCTGCCTGGTTTCACCTCCGGTTTTAAATAGGCAGCAGCTGTAAAAACCTAGTCTGGATTTTTTACATCGCCAGCATGAGCAGGAGGGATGTTGGTCACGTTGGTCACGCTCTGCCTTGGCAGCAATTTCAGAGTATTTCACATACAAGAGTATTTTGTCTGAACTGCTCTCAGCCCCCCCATGTCTTCCGTTTGTTGGAGGAAACACTGAGAATTCAACACAAAAAAAAAAACGTTCTTCACACTTTGCAGGTGCTCACCAATGGTGACACATTTTCTGTAACCGTTGATGGCAAAGTCTGTTTGGTACTCGGTCCCATTTAGTCAATGCAATTTACACAGATGCATCCATGTTGCAGTCGAGTCAAAACGGACCTGAATCATAATAACTGTGTGAAGCACAGGTGTCAAAACTCAAGGCCCCGGGGGGCCAGATCTGGCCGCTGACATTATTGATGTGGCCCGCAAAGGGAAAATCATTTTTTTGGTCAATTTTAACACCACTGAGATGAGATATTGTCAGGGTTTGTTTCCAACCCCCCTTTTTTAACTCATTCAATCCCAAAGACGTTTTTAAACGTCTTTTCAGACTTGGTCCAGAATTGGCTGGTACTGAATGAGTTAAAACAAAGAAACAATTTGCTGGCTTCTGATTTCAAAAATAGACCACGATACATACGGCTCAGGTTGGTGAATCCAGTTATCTCACCTTCAAACCGAGCTGGTCAACTCATCGGACAGAGAAGATGGCCCGCGTGCTCCGTGACCTCCACGTGTCGGGTCTGTTAAGTTAACCTCTCCTTCAAATGGTATCTGTCGGGAAACTGACGAAAAAAAATAAACAAATCATGAATACACGCATTGACTGGACAACTATCAAATGTGACTTGATGTACATATATACAGTGAATCAATTTATATATAATATTGTTAATTGACACTGTTGAAGATGATTCAATAATAACGTTTTTTTTTTCTTCCATATTTTACTTATTACTCATCTTCTGCCTGCTGCTCATTTCACATGTCGCAGTTGAGTTCATCGCATTACCTGTGGAACTGCAGGCGTACCACAGCCCCGCCATCAAACTGACACCCAATACAAAGGCTGCCAATGCGATTCCAATCAGTGCACCTGTCTGCATTGAAGAACCTACAGATATTCTCGGTTAGCTTTCAAATGAAGACTTGCCCGTTCGATAAATGCTCAAAGACGCACTCACTTCTTTGTCGTGGTGCGGCGGGAATGGCCAGAGGAGAGACGCTCAGTCTCTTGGTTCGTAGGCCCGCGGGGGACTTCGCCGCTTTACGTGCCAGCGAGGTCACGGGCTGGGTGACCACCATGGGCCGGGACAGGTTTCGAATCTCACACTACAGTTTGGGAGCCAAGAAGAAATCCTTAGTCATCATTGGCAAGCCCCAAAAATAGAATGACGGGCAAATGGATGTTTCACTCAATGCGCTTTTTTTTATCCTTGCTCCACAAATGATTTTGCGTCACATCTGGTCGCGTACCTGCCGTCCAAGTGTCCTCGACACAAGCGGAGGGATGCGTTTACCATCCGGACATTCTTTTCCGACTCTCTTCTTTGTGGGCTCCCTGATCGTCTTGTCGGACACGCAGAGGTGAAGGCTGCAGTGGAGAAACTGCATGGAGACGTTGTAAACCGGTCGTAGGATGAAACTAAATCGTAACGGCCTGATCACGGCGGCCTTCCGCCAGGGTTCTCCTCTCCCCTTGCGTTTGCCTTTGTCGTCAATGGAGACGGTGTCATCCTCCTCGCTGATCTCCTCCGATCCTTTTTTATCGTCAAGTCTGTCTTCCGGCTCGTCCTCCTGCTCATCAGCATCTACGGTCTCCCCCTCCACTTTTGCACGCGCAACGTTAAGTGAGGGGTCTGCGAGACAGTTGTCGCGGATGACAGTCCAGAACGGAGAGCTTTTGGGGTCGGATAGAGGGGAAACAACACACGACTTGACTTCGGCGACGTCGATGAAGGGCCCCTTGGCAGAAATCTGCAGTCGAAAAAAAAAAAAAATGGATGACGCACTCATGTAGAAACATTCGTTACATTTTGGAGAAAATTTGAAAAAGTCATGATGGGGGAAAATTTTTATTCTACATTCAAAACACAACCTTTCCAGGAAAACTTGAGTCTTTACAAAAAGGGACAAGGAAATTCAAACTAGGCACCTCGACATAAACACGCTGGTCAGCAGCGATGACGCAGGGTCCAACGCGTCGCTGTTTGTAGCTCTCGGTGACGAAAAGCTTCAGAAGAAGCAAAGGCCCCGATCGGAGTCTGGGTGAGGAAAAGTGCAACGGTCCAGGATCAGGCACGGGAACCCAGGGGGCCTGAGACGGTTTGACATCATCATCGCCAGGAACGAGTTGAGGCGCGCTGGCTAAACAGCTGAACTAGCGAAAGAAGACAGACAGACAGACACACTTCTTGGACTCTATCAAGAAATAAAAAAAAAAGAAATAAAATTGGCGTTTTAGAGCATTGCGTTCTTCTGGCATTTTAGTGATAAATGTAGTCTCAAAATACGGTTGCTCTTAATCTGGTAGGCGTACGTCCACTTCAGTGCTCCCTATCGCCTCACAAAAAATCTCAATATGCGCTTTTCTTACATGGATTCCGAGTGAACTTCTGGAGATCCAATCAGTCTCATTGTTTGACGGCAGGGTAGCAGGCTGCTCTTTCCATAACAGCACCTGAACAAGAAATGATGAGAGGAGAGCAATAAGCTGCATGATATGAGCGAACGGCGGCTGCCATCACGGCATACTGCAGTCGCGGAGAGACGCCACCAACAAAGATGGAGGAAATAAAAAGTCAACACACCCCTGTTCAAATGTTAAAAATTATTATGTGTGTGTGTGTGTGTGTGAAATATGTCGAAAGGTAATTATGACCAGTTCCAAAAATACGAGTCAGAGATAGCTACAAGGTCGCCAAGCTTCTACTAAAAAGGTAGTAAAATTCTGTAAGAACAGCTGAACTTTATTTTTGGGGTCAATTAGGGGGCCCTGTAAGTGGTGGCTTGCAATCATTTTCTCCATGAGCTAATCTGCGTGTTTGGTGGCCCTCACCGTGTTTTTGTACTGCACCCCTCGAGTCTGTCCCAGGAGTTGTCCCTCGGTGCCACAGGAAATGACAGGGAACACTAACAGGAAGTGACTCCCATTGGGCTGAGCCTGGCATGTTGGGTCCCGCAACGTTACAGCCGAAACAGGCACAGGCAAACTCTGAAAGAATTAGAGGTCACTTTTTTTTGTTTTTTTGGGGCGCTTCAGTACGAAAATACAGAAGCCAAGGAGTAAGTCGGTTCAATTCGTCAAACGACGACGCTGCAAGGAGATGATTTTACTTTGGAAGAATGAAGGAGGTTGCTGGCCATATCGGCAACAAACTAATGAGCTACTGTTTGATCTTCCTGTTGTTTCCCGGTTATTTTTGGCCTATTTTAAACGGCACCCCGCCCCCATTCCCCCATGATAAAATGAAAGCATACTGAAAGTACAACACTCATCCCAAATAATTCTTTTTCAACATTTCGGGCTAACCCAACCCTTCTTATTTTCTCATTTTAACAGGTTTGGCTTTAAGGGAAGGCTGGCAGGGCCCACTTTGAGAAGCCTTGCACGAAAGACCTGTAGGATGCGTTGGTCCACTGCCACGCTGAGGCGTCCGTCTTCACACTGCACCGCGAAACCGTCTCGGCCTCGGCGGGCTCTCCCTCCAGCAGTCAGCCACTCTCTCAGGTGGCGCTCCTCAGCCCACGCAGGCCTCTCGGCAATGGTCTTCGTCGCTACAACCGTATCCAAAACACGAGTAAATATGCACATGCGTACAATGCAACGTAGACCAGTTGCAGAACCATGAATTTGGAGCTGGATCATTTGGGTCAGAATTTACACGGTTAGGCTTGTAAAATGAGGCAAAATGGAAAACTGCCATTTTCGCTGATAAAATGCTTTTGAAACGCCAGAGTTCCCCCAAGAAAAGGATGCAAACGCATACTTGGGGTCAGGCATCTTTGTACATTTCGAGGATAAGTGGAATGGAAAATGAAAAACAATTTTTTTTAAATGGAGACACGCACGCGGTCCTGACCTGCCTTGGTCCCAACCAGCTGGATGACAAAGCGATTGGCCTGATCGGCTTCGGTGTAAGAGGTCACGTTGCGGTAGCCGTTCTCTTTGGCCCACGCAAGCAGGTCCGGTATGGTGGACAGGTCGGGGATGAGTGTGCTCGTCAGACTCAGTTCAGGCTCAGGAGGGTAGGGAGGGGAAACGCTGTTAGAAGACTGCACAAAAGACACACACACACACACACACACGTGCGCAAAATGGTGAGCTGTTGCAAAAGCACGAGCGGGCCTCAAAGATGTCATTCAAAAAAATAGATTCGAGTGGATCAAATTAGCTGAGCACTCATCACAGTTACAAGGCAAAGAAATGGAGAAGAAGCGCAGCATTTTCATCTTCCCTCGGAATAAAAATCAGATAGAAATTGCACCCCTCACGTGAATCAAGATATGACCCCGGACGTCGTGAGCAACGACGGCCCAGTTGACTGGCACCGAACTGCTCAGGATCAGCACCACCTTTTGCCTCCAAGGATCGGGCGACGGCGGGGCCACCAGGGAGACGATCACCTCCACCTGCAGTGAGCTGGAGCAGACATCTTTGAAATGCGCTTGGTGCCGTCACGCGGCGCATGCTCCTGTTTTTCGGGGGGAACTTGACGGCGGCATCCGAATGGAGAAGACTCACCCGCAGAGTCCCGAGCCCGCGGAATGGAGTTTGATGACGTGGACCTCCGGGTCGCTTCCACTTGCCGCCGAATGGCTGCAGCCCTGCACTTCCTGCGGTTGCAGGTCCGAAGTCATGTAGTTGTTGGAGACGAACATTGACTTCAGCTGGCAGACGGGAGGCTGGGTCACATCTGCAAAGGGGAGATTTAAAAAAAAACAAAAAACAAAGATGGATTTTGCAATATGTGCTGTATTTAAAACTTATTTTGCGTCATTACAAGATTTCGAAAGTATTAAAAAATTCCTTCCTATTATTTTAAATAATAAAAATAACAAAGAGCGCTTGGGCACTGTCTCAAATCGAGCTTTATCTTGAACCGCTGTCTTGGTGACCAATTTATAGATCAAATACAGCAGATAAAAGAAGTATAAATCAACTTTTTTTTATATGATTTGGTTGATATGGCTTCCTTGTCTAAATACTTCTTCTGATGCGCCACTGGGGGGCAGTATAATTCAGTCATGCAGTCACACATGAAGAAGAAGTTTGACTGCTAGCGACTCAGAAAGACGCTGTAATACCAGCCGTTGTTCATTTATGGTCAATGCTGAGGAAGTTCAAAAGTACAGCTATTGATGCTAATCATTAGCATGTCTACGGCGGTTCCCAGCGAATGTTAGCATAAGCTACCGCAGCACTTCTTTCGGCAATTGTACATTTGTGTGTGGCGATTCTCTTTTTTTTTTTGAATGCCCGATTTGACAGTCGAATTCAACGGTTGGTCCTGCAGTGGCTCACCCTCTCCAAGACGGACATAGACTCGGTTTCCATGGGTGACGTGCGTCAGAGAGGACAGGTTACCGTGGTGTTTCAGAGCCCAGCGGTATAGCGCACGCGGGCGGAAAGGGAGCCAATGTAGTGGCCGGACGAGCAAACTTAGAGTTTGGGACTGTACGCTGGAGTTTGAGGACACCTGAAAGAAGGAGCCGTAGACACAATTAAGTGAAGGTCATAGATTTGGCTTCCTTATACAAAAGAAAGACAAAAAAAAATACATAGCGCAGGTGTTTGGAACGGAAACATCTTGAGCTAGGCTGCACTTGCCTTCACGATAACAGGGAGGTCAGGGGGCAGTCTCTCGGCTTCCAGCCTCCAGCTGATTGGTTGCTTGGAGCTGAGGAGTACGTAAATTTTTCTCGATGCAGACTTGCTCAGACTTAGCGACAACGGCTTCAATAATATTGTCACCTGTGAAGGGAAAGGGCCACAGTTCTATGTTGCTGAAGGACATTTTTTCAACAGGGAGGCATGCAAGCTTGTCTGTGAAATTCAGATTTATAAATATATTGTAATGACTAAAACATCCCTGTAGATGGCGGTGTTGCATCACTATTTTTATTTTTTTGTAGGATTTTGAGACAGTTCTACCTGCGTATAATGAGTGCTAATCACCATGTCGTCAGTGCCGCCGGTTCCTCTCCCCACCGCGATGACATGCGTCTCCTTGTTCCCGCTCTCTCTGGCGGCACAGCCCGGGCCCGCCTCAAACTTCTCCAGCAGGGCCTCAACTGGGTGGAGCGCCCCCACTCGAGCCACAGAACATTGTTTCTCTTGACTGGACGCTGTGGGGGGTGACGGCGGATCCATTAGAGGAGCCGTTGAAACGCCGCGTGCATAGTCGGGGGATGAAAATAAGGCCTACGCACCTGCCCGTCTCCTCAAGAAGAGCAGCAGGACGTAAAAAACAGTCCATCTCATTGCTGACCATGAAGGCATCGTGAAAGATTTAAAGCGATGGGCCGGCCTGCATCATCCTATTGAAGAGGAGCATCATCAGGACGCATCAGAACCCAGGAGACGGGCACTATTTGCCATTTTCAATCAATTCTGCTTTCAGTCCACTCAACTGCACTACAATGATTTTAAAAACTTTCAATTACTGACACTCAAAAGTCACTCCAGTTTCTAGTAACGACCCAAAAGCCAAACTCACCTGCGAACGGAGCCGCTCCAGCCGCTGCCTCGCTCGTTTTTTTGCAAAGACTGGCGTCCACAGCCCGATCCGTCCCCACCCAGCCCACTCACTCACTCGCTCACTCACTTCCTAAACACACAAGCACGCACTCACACGCACCCTCCAAATCCTGCACCGGCGACAACACTCACCTGTGGGCCGCTTCGATGCATCTTTGCAGCCGAGGTGCTACTTGTGGGAAATATCTGTGAGGGGAGTACGAGGGGACGCTGTGGGCATCTACGGTCGAGGAAGGGGGCGGCGACTAGCGCACGCAGATATTTGGAATGCTTCGCTGACCATGAAATAAGACATTTAAATAAATACATAGCATTTTTGTTGAATCGTTCCAATTCATTCTCAATCCATCATTTGTCAAGTTGCATTGAGGACTTTCCGCTGGTTTCACCAAAATAGAGATCTACTTATCTGATGGTTCCGAGGTGTCAAACTCAAGGCCCAAAGGTCAGATCTGGCCCCGCCCCTTCCTTCAATATGGCCCACCTCAGCAGGCCTCATACGTCAGCCGCACGTGATCACGGAGATTTGATCCGGGCTTTTGAGGAACTGTTGGGAGTAGTCGGTCTCACTCGGCCGACACGGGCTTTGGGGTCTACAGAGGCAAACATCCTATCTTTGGTCGAGTGGGCCTGGTCTGGTGGCCGAAATACTCCAACTCTGCTTTTTGTGATTTCCAACTTTGCTTTTTGTGCTTCCCTCGAGCGCTTCGCAGCGGAGTGTGAAGCTGTCGGGAAAAATCAGCTTTCGATCCTCAAATGCAGAGGTTGCAATGTGCAAGTGGATGAAAGTCATTTAATGAAACTAAAACAAGGTTTACAACACATCTTTTACAGCAGGATAGGACAAAGTATTACAAATGCCTTTTTTTTTTTTTTTTTTTTTTTAAACATCACGAATTGTGTCGACACACTCAACAGAAAGAAACGCAATTTGACTTGACAGCAAACTGACTTTCGTGTCTTTGGCGCCCCCGAGTGTTCATTTTGAAGCTGCGCATGATCGACAGTGACGGACGTACATTCAGGACTGAACCGAGCGTGAGTCACGTGTGAGACACAGCACAAGACAAAAACACAAGATGGGAGACCAGAACCTGTCGTGAAGGATAACCAGCTTCCGATTGATACTTTTTGGCTCGTTGAGCATTTTGCCGACAGCGGGACCATGTCAACTCCATTGCTACATCATCTGGATTATCTTCGGTGATCATCTCAATTTCCGTGAAAAGGCCCTCCGGATTGTCCAAAAGGTCAGCAGGTCACTGACACTGCAGATGTGCGAGACACGCGATCACATACTGGCTGATTCCCCCCCCCCCGTTCACACACACACACACACACCCACTTATCCAAGCCAGTTGTTCATTTCATGAGTTCCTGCAGCTAACCACCCCCCCCCCCCCATCCTCCTCCCCTCTTTGAGTCCGAGGCCGGCAGTGGCCGTCCGCTACTCTGCGGACCCTAGCAGAGGTCGGACACATAGTCAAAATCCTTAAAATAATCCTGCTCCTTTCGGGAAAGGCTGCGTCGCTCGCGGGGCGGCGTGAGGGTCGGCGCCTCGGTTGTAAACTCCGCATCAAAGTTGCTGACGTCCTCATTTCCCTTGATGGACGGGACAAAAGGCGGCGAGACTTTCCGAAGAAGCAGAGCCTCCCAGTCCGTATCCTAAACCAAACGGCGTCGTCAGAGAATCTCGTTTGAAAAAATAAATAAATAAATAAACATTCGCATTTTTGGTTCCGACTCACTTTGAAGAAAGGCTGTTTTTTCACATCCTCGGCATCTTTGTCTCCAGAGCCCAGCCGCCTCTCAGGATTCCTTCTCAGTAGCTTGCAGCACATAAAAAAATAAAATAAAAATCAACAAACCACATCACATTAAGATTTCTCAACATATACATATCCTAGATTTCAGACCCCCCCAAATTGATGATGACAAGCCCCCGGGAAGTCCAAAGCTTACCCGTCTCATAACGCCAATGGCCTCATTGGAGAGAAAGCGCGGGTAGCGCACTTCGTCATTCACGATGCTGTCAAAAACCTCCTCTTCATCATCACCCGGGAAGGGGGACTGGAAAAAAAACGCGTGCGCATTATTTGATTTTGGAATAATGCGTGAGCTCCTTGCCATCGTCTCTGAACTATCGAGCAGTGCAACCTCTAACAATTTCCAATGGAATTTTCGGCCATGCAAGACGTCGGCGTCCCTCAATTGACAATGAACCGGAATGTTTTTCACTTTTTATTTGGCGAGGGGCCCTAAAAAAAAAAATTAAAATAAAATAAATGGTTGCGGATTCATGCAAGCGTCATTTGCAGTCTCGATGCGAAAAGGCCAACGTCTCGTGCGGTGGAGGCTGTCGTCAAGACGTTTCAAATAACCAGCAACACTTTCGGGGAGTCGACAACAATGAATCTTCGAGTTGCCTTTCAATGCTGTTGCGTCAGTCCTGGTTGTCATGGAAACAACCACGCACGATGAGAACTGAGTGCTTTCAACAAGATTGTGACCAAAAAAAAAAAAAAAAAAAGGCAGAATAAAACTGGCAATGTCTCTCTTTCAAAGATGCTGCCAACGTGACCCGTGACCGTGTCATCATTTCTCAAAAAGCGCTTGATTCATTCACAAACTCCTTTCGACACGTTCGCCGTGCATCTCCAACAAACAGCAGTCACCCGGGGAACGGAAATAGTTGCCACGAGAGAGCGATTTGAAAAGATGGCGAGTGTTTGGAGCCGCCTCTCACCTCTCCCACCAGCATCTCGTAGACGAGCACCCCCAGGCCCCACCAGTCGACCGCTCGGGTGTACGACGTGTCCGTCAGAATTTCTGGGGCCAAAAACTCAGGCGTCCCGCAAAATGTGCTGGTTCTGTCCCCATAACCCATGCCTGCGTATGGGGGGAAGGGGGGGGGGGGGGAGAACATTTGGTTAAAAGTAATACCAAAAAAATAAATAATAATAATAATGGAATGTGTACTATAAGGGGTGAACGCCGGAAGGATTCACCTTCTTTACACAGACCAAAGTCGGCTATTTTGACATAACCATCGACATCAAGCAGCAGGTTGTCCAACTTGAGATCTCTGAGAAGCAAAAAAAACAACAAAGAAGAAAACAAACGAGTTCATATCAAGCGACTGCACGTTTCGCTGTCTTTTTGAAAGAACGAGACTCACCGATAAACAATCTTCTGGTCGTGAAGAAACTGCAGACCCAAGACAACGCAGGCAGAGTAGAACCTGTCGGTCAAGGTGGACAAATTGCCCCCATTTCAACTAACGTCACATTTTTTTTATTGCAGCAACGTGTCAAATCTCAACTCTCGTGTCTTATTTTTTTGTATTGTTGTTGTTCCAATTTGTGATACTGTTCTCGCTCGCTTTCCTCTTTCTGTCCGGTCTCCTCTCACATTTTGTTCCATCCCACCATATTTCCCAAAACACACAAAACGAAACGAGCAGATCACACGACACTGCGGCACAGCAAACGGTTGACGAAGCAGCCAAACAGAAAAGCCTTCAAAAAAAAAAAAAAAAGAGGGATTGTTTGGATGGCCATTTGTTGATTGGTCGTTGAAGGGAGGATGAGGCAGACGACCATTTTCTCTTTAAATCAATAGCACAGTCTCGTGCGCCCCACAGAATAATCATCAAGTTCATTTTAGTTGTTTATTTTTATTTTTTTTTAAATAAATGATTTTGCAGCAGGAGTTAAATCCGAAGTTTGACGGTTGAGCTCACCGCCTTTTTGCGTTTGTTACGTTACATCGCGTTGCGGGTCACCGATTGAACTCACACGGCGCGCGGCTCTGAAAAGACGTCGGTATGGATGTGCATCATGAGGTCTCCTCCGGCGGTGTACTCCATGACAAAACACACGTGTTCCGGCGTCTGGAAACACGCAAACAGGTTGACCAGGAACGGATGGCGGGAGCCGTTGACCGTTTCAAAGATGCGCTTCTCGCACATCAGGCTGAAAGCGAGACAAGCAGGGGAGACGGACAGAAGGGTCACGAAGGTGAGAGTCAAGGTGGGACGGAGATGAGACGACGGAGGCGGCGGCGGGCTTGGTCTTTACCTTTCCACTTCGTCCCGCGTGACGATGTCTCCTTTCTTCAGGGCTTTGATGGCGTACAGGTCGCCTGTCCGCTTGTATTCCGACAACAACACCTGGAGAGCCCAAGGAAAAAAAAAAAAAAAAAAAAAAAGGACATTTAGAACGGAGAAAATATGATTCGGCAGTCGTCGCCAAAATTGGATTGACGTGTCAATGATTGATGGCTTCATGACTTCCAGAAGTCACAAAAAAGCAAAGGGGTGGACTTTTGGGTCTAATGTTCAAGATGTCAAAGGTCACCCAAGTGTCTAAGGTGAAGTGGTTTCCCATGCTCATGAAGCAGTCTTCAATTGATGACTTGCCAACTAATTGATTCTCAAAATATTGACTGAATATTCAAAATCAATTCATCATTTAACCGCAGCCCGAGCTACAAGCCGGCAAACTACAAGCAGTGAGTCGGATTTGGAGGTCAATTGACAAATCACCACAAAGGGGGCAGCACGATCTCAGGCCAAGATGTCATTTGGTCCCTTATTTCAACTATGAAGCTATTCAGCACCATCAATTTATCAACAACAACAAAAAAGAATCAGACCCGATAGTTTTGAAAAGAGCCGAAGGGCGTCCATCATGGAACGAATAAATGGCACGGCACATTAATACCTTGCCAAAGTGCCCCCTGCCCAGCACCGCGATCAGCTTGAAATCCTGCAAGCAGACGGGGCCTCTGAGAGAGAGAGAGAGAGAGAGAGAGAGAGAGAGAGAGAGAGATTACACACAGATTATATGTCAGGCATGTAACATAGTGTATGATGCATTTTCTGTCATACTCCAAACGCATCCATTAATGATCTAAATGGGGCAGAGCAGTTTGCCATATCCACAATTTCAAAATGGTTTATTCCTCCAGTGTGGAAAAGAAATCATACCATTTTAGCATGCACGAATTAGTAAAAAAGACAATTTATGTTTATTCAGTGTTTAAAAAAAAAAAAAAAAAAAGGGGAGGGGGGGCTGAACTGAAGAGACATATTGTGTGCAGGGGAGGGTTTCTGGTGTCATGCGGTGTCGGCCATCTTGCAAAAGGAAAGCGCAAAGGGTTGATGGGAATGGAGACGGAGAGTGTGTGTGTGTGTGTGTTTTTTGGCACCTGGGCAAGGAGTTCTGAGCCTGTGATCTGGCCGGGCGGTCAGGAACATCCGGCCCGGAAGGGGGCTCGATGACCGCCGTCTGCTGCGATGGGAGCGCCACGGAGTGAAGCAAGAGGCAGCGGACAGGAGACAACGGGAACAAAATACAAAATACACGACCGATGATTTTACAACAGGGGTTTGCAAAAACCAACAATTGACATGGCGCGTGTCGGTTGCCCGCAGCCTGTACTTTCTATGCTCGGTGGCACGCTCTTTTTCAAACCACTTTTCTATCTTTGGAAAAAACGCAAAGAAAGCCACCAAATTTCTATTCACAGCACCAAAAAGCATCAAGTGTGAATGTGGGCTCGACTTTCTGGGAGTAGAGAATGTTCTTATTTTGCTTCTGAATATGGAAAAGTGATTCGGTTGCTGCGCCGTCGTGGGGGTGATCACATCCAGTGCAACAAGCACGAGAGGAGGCTGATCAACATGCGAATGCTCGTCTCGCCTTTGATGCCAGTCGCATCCGCTTGCAGATCGACGTATGCTGGCGGCTGGCTCCTCCCCTCAGCCAGGCTCCTCCCCTCCTTCCTCCCCGCTAACTAGTTCGCTCAAAATCAGTAATTAATCCCTTAATGCTCCGACCTCTGATGAACATGCCATCTGCCACAAGCCTTTTCCCGCTCCAACTCTCCCTCTGCTCATCTAAATCTGTGACCCCGTTTTTTTGGTTTTTTTTGTTTAGTTACTGTTTGCGGTTGGAAAAATTGACACTAAATTTCAAGGGTATCTTGACCGTAATAGGGAAGCAGACGAGCATCCCTGTCATCTACTCTGCTTTGCTGTTGTCTTTCATGTTAGTGGAATAGTTGGGCAAATGGCGTCCAGTTTTGCTGAGTAAGAGATTCGGTTCTCGTCTTTCATTCCGAAAAACACTTCCTGTGTTTTCTATCCGACGTGGCCGCTTGCCATTGGATTGCATTCATCTGACCAGTCAACTGTTGCGGCTTTGGCCTTCCTCGCATCAAAGCTCCCTTCCATCCAATTTAGAGCCATTCCAAATGTCCAGGAAGTTGGAATTTTGGCTTTGTTCGTTCTCTAATTCATCACAACTTTCCGTTCTCGCCAGCCGGCTCAGTGACGGCTCTTCAGCTTCTGTCACCAAATGTTTCGGACCCGAGAGAAACAGAACAGCAACAGGATAATGTGTAGACATGGGCCGCTTCCTCTTTGCCCCCGTACTCACTCACCGCGGTGGAAAAGTCTCCCATCTGGGCTTTGAGGGGAGATTCTGTGTCCAGAGTGAGCTTTTCGACGGAAATTTCTCTGCAAACACAACATTGCCAAATGGCAGAGTTTTAGCGTTGCGGTGGAAACGTGAAAAACATTGAAATTGATCGATTACAAGGTGAAACATTGAACGGTTCATCTAAAAGCCTTCACACTTGATATCCCAAGAAGCGGGGGTCCTTCGTTCACCGCAGCTGCCTTCCGCAAGTGCCGATGGAACCCGAATTTCATAACTACAGTCAAGCCTCGGTTTTCGTACTTGATCCGTTCCAGAAGACTGTTCGAAACCCGAATTGTTCGAAAACCGAAACCATGTTTCCCATTGGAATCAATGTAAAAATTTTTAATCCGTTCCAAGTCAAGACAACAACTTTTTTAAACCACTTTTTTTTTTACAATTTCACACCATAAACTGTACACATGTAATAGGAGAGCAGGTAATATGTAAAATACTGTCCAAACAAATGTTCCTGTCGCGGGAAGATGAGCTTACCCGGAGCTGCGCGAGAGAGCGTCGCTGGAGAAAGCGGCCGTGTACGCAGGCGGGTTGCTTCCACTCGGGATGGCGTTCCGCAGCAGGCGTACCCATGTGCTGATGTCCACGTTCATCTGGCGGGCACGCAGGAAGGCTTTACCTGAGACAAACCACGTCAATTGCAAAAGATAGACCGATACACAAACTGGCCACAGTTTTCGGTGCACTTGGCTTTTCAGCCCGCTTCCCAATTGGAAATAAAGCGTACCTTGCTGTTTGGAAAAGACATTCTTTTGTCTCTGGAGTCTTCGTCCTCTCTCGATGACTGGATTGAAAAAGGTGACCTGAAACAAAAGTTCAATAATGGTACACGAAGAAGGAGTCTTTTTGAATCCGAAATTCTGCAGTCAATCTGATTGATTTTTTTTGTATGTGACAAGACCAGAATGCTGTCACGTCCCAAAAATGGCCACGGTTGGACATATATATATCTGTTAATTGTGCGTGACTACCTCTGCCAGGAGCAGGCCCTGCGGCTCCAGATCAAGCTTGACGCGGTGCCTTTGGTTATCCAAAAACTCTTCCAGCTTCAGGTACTTCAGAGCGCACAGGGAGCGGTAATCTCGCCAGTACACGGCTATCTCCAACTCCCTGGACTAGTACGATAGAAAACAACACCGTGTTTACACAAGATCCCTTTTCGATATCACTCCTGGCAAGCAAATTGCTCCTCATGAACAACTCTGGAATTGGCGCAGACATCCGCACAAGCACCACACTCGAAAGATCTTTGTTTTTGGAGCGACGGGCGCCGCCGCAATAGATTCTCACCCTCTCCAGCTCCACGGTGAAGCTTTGGTCCCACGTCTGATCCCCAAACATTCTCCAAGCGGTCTGACCCACCACCGTGTTCTCCAGCTTCAGCACGGCACTCACTTCCACTTTAGTGTGCACACAAACACAGACGTCGTTTTAGTCTTCTCAACAAGGGCTGTGATTCGTGAAAAGTGATCAATGACCTTGGGCTTGGACTCTGGAATTGGCAAGGTCAGAATACAAATTTGGGGCGGGGGGGGGATTGGAGATTCATCAAATGAGTAAAAGTCCAAGCAAATTCCAAGTTATTGAAATTTTCAAACTATTTTCTTGTCTGAGGCGCAACGTCATTTTATTATTATTTTTTTAATCGATCAATTTTTCTCGTCTTAGTCAATGTCAAAAATTCCTGGCTACAACAAAGCACAAAGGCTTTTGTGCAGCAGCTAATGATTAGCAAACCAGCATTGTGGTGTTGTTTTTTTCGTAATGTAACGATCGCTCTCTGTGTTTTTACGCGACTCGTTTTCGACTTCAAATCCAATTTCCCCCCCCCCCCCCCCCCCCATTTCTACCATCGAATAAGATAACGTACTGGACAGCTCATCATTCTTGCCGGGGATCTTAAGGCTCATGCTACTGGTGCTGCGGCTGTAGAGGCTTTTGAAGGAGGAGCGTCCGTCTCCCGGAGAGTAAGAGGGAAGAAGCGCGGGGGTCCCTCTGCTTCGGCCTGGGACCACCTCTGGCAGCCCGACGCATCCCAGAAGATGAACTTGAAGGGTTCCTGCACAAAGAGGTCGCATATCAATGCCTGATAAATGGGGTGACAATGTCGAACAAGGTAAGGATGGCCATTTTATTTTATTTTTAACCCTGGAGAACCCACGGGGTCAAATTTGGCCCCTATAAATTCTGCTACTCAAATGCTACCCTTAAATCCCAAAGGGTCAAATTTGACCCGAATGCTAAATTAGGATTAAAGCATTAAATATTTGAAAAAACATCTATTTTGGTGTTCAGTGAACATATAGCAGCCATTTAATGTAAAATTCATCATTTATGTAGTTAAACCACATGCAAGCCTGTTTTGCTACCGCTTCTCCTCTCTTTTGCCCCCCACCGCCCTGCTAGGAGAGCGGCTCGGCGACGATGACGCACCGCAGTGCCTTTTTGCAGACGTACAATTCCAAGACGCGCAATCAGCCAACCCGATTTGCTCGGCAGTTTGCGCAATCTCATGACAAGTGCTCATCGGGGCCCTCGGTGTCTACCTGTGAGAGGCGACGGTTTACTCATGGTGCTGTACTGGTTGTGAACATAAGGCGTGCTTTGGCGGCTGCTAAACGCTGAGGAGGAAGCTAACGCCAGCTCCTCCTTGATCAGACAGGCCTTGGGGTGGTCCTCGGGGAGCTCCAGTAGCCGCTGCTCCAGAGAGCACCTGAGCAGGTCCAGACGCTGCGATGACTCACTCAGACCGCATTGTGCCTGCGGGTCGGACAGAGCGATCGTTGACGGCAGAATGATTGGCAGCTCGCTTGTGTCGCTTGGTAAAACAAAGTCAACGCTGACCTCCGCGATGGCCTTTTTGTCTTGGACCTTCCCCGCGCCGAGCAGTCGTAGCATGTTCTTTGCTCCCTCCGCCATGGCGTGCTCCACGCGGTAATGATGCCACAGCTCCTCCACGCGCAACTCCACCCCGAACAGGTCGGGTTTACCTAGCACGCATATTGCGCGACGCATTTGCAAAAACGGATGAAATGACTTCATTCGTATCCGTGACTACTCTTCAGAGGCGAAATTTGTATTTGCCATCCGCGAAAAACGGAAGAATTGTCTCAAGGGTTACCGTATTGGCCCGAATATAAGACGATGTTTTTTTTGCATTGAAATAAGACTGAAAAAGTGTGGGTCGTCTTATATTCAGGGTCTAGAAATTATACCCATTCACGACGCTAGATGGCGCCAAATATCATATACGCGAATGCTGACCTTGACTCCCCAGGGCTAAAGTGAACCCCTGTCACGAAGAATAAAAATAAAAATAGCAGTAGCATGAAGAAGAAAAATAAAAAATAGCGGTAAGAAAGAAAAGAGAAGAAAATAATAGAAGAGATAACAGGAAATGGAGAAACGGAGCGACAATCTGGAGAAAAGTGGGTCGACGATCGGCCAGGTTAACCGGCAGGTGAGGAGAAGTTATGATGTCATTTACATTTCAAAAACCAGAAGCCATTCGTTTACGAATGTGATTGCATTTTAGATTTGAATGAGGCAAAAAAAATCATTGGTTTCAGATGTACGGTAATTATTTTCTGTATAAAAATGTATTTGGTGTTCAAAAAGTCTTTTTTCGGACTTGAGTCTTGAAAAAGATAGGGGGTTGTCTTATAATGTCTTATAATCAGGGCCGTCTTATATTCGAGCCAATACGGTATATAATCCTTGATCCTTGGGGTGTGGAAGGAAGTGTGATCATACGTGTATGAAAACGACAACATGGGGCTTGTGAACACGCGGCCCTTGAAGTGGTGTCCCTGTGACTCCGCCTCCCTCCCCATCCCGACTCCCCGTGTCCGGCCAGAGCCAACCTTCTTAGTCTCTAACCTCTGCTAAATGAGGCCGAGCTCTTAGTTGTTGGCCAACACCGAGGGGGATGCAGGAACATCAATAAGTCTCAAACCAGGAGCGAGAGGGCCGTAATGGACGGCGTGCGCATCAACGTGTGCGCGCACGTGGCGTCGGTGTGCGAGTGTGTTTGAGCGGGCGCCGTGAGCTTCTGAAGCAAGAATCGATCCGCGACTGCCGGCATCATAAAATATGCAGTGTGACAGGTGGGCGAACGCTATAAAAGGGGACCCGAAAGTCGAGCGAGGATGAAAAAAAAAAACCGACGGCATACATTGGCTGTCCTCCGATTGCTCCGTGGCCTGCATGGCCTTTCGGATCTGCATGCGGATGATATCAATCTTCGTCTTGCTGTCCTGCAGCATCTGCTGGGCCGTTTGGAGAAGCTTCTTGTCCTGCAAGAAAAAAAAAAAAAAAAAATCGAAAATAATAAGAAGGCACGATGCAGTGAAAACTAAGGGCGAATTTGCTGGAGGAATCACCTTGGTAGCGCCGTTGGCATAAATGGGGATCATGTTTTCTGCCCCCTGTTTGACCTTCAACTCAATGTTTAGCTGACGCTCCAACGCGGCAATGCGCTGCTGGTTGGCAGACGGTCGGCTGACCGAGCCTGGAGACGTAGCGTCATCTGGAAGAGGAGGGCCAGCAGGTTAAGGGCACATTGGCCAACATACTGGAGCGGGTCAAGATGGAATGCTTGTGTCGGGTCAGCCGATGCACGTTGTTGAGTCGCTTTTACCAGAGCGCCCTTAATATAAATACAAGCTCCTGACAGCAAAAAAAACAACAACAAAAACAAGACAGCGGTTGCTTGGCTAAGGCTCACCAGAACACAAAATGACAACAAGGGGGCGTGGCTTAGTGAGTGACCTCAGAAACTTGTCCGGTTCGTCTGCGTGCGAGTGACTGGCTCGGTGTTTACAAAGGCCGACGCGCAAAGCAGAAATAAATACCATAAAATCAACTAAGCGACAGCCCCGGTAAATTGAAAAACTCAAATCGGGGCATTTATCGGACAAGACGCACCACCGATTGAACACCCGTTAAGTTACCAAATCCGCAATCGAGACACATTTTGAGCATTGTTTTTTTTTTTTTTTTTTTTTTTCCCCCTAGCAGAAAGCGTACCTTGGTTCTCGTTGTGACTCTTGACCACAATGAGCGCATCGAGCTCCTGCAGCTGAGCGTAAAGACACACCAGCTTGCGTTTGGAACTGCGCAGCTGCGAGTCCACCTGCTGGGCATTTCGTTTGACGGTGGTGGCTCGGCGGAGGTTCTCGGCTCCCTCTTTGATCTTCAGCTCTTTGCGGATCTCCCTGCAGATCCTCTCCCGGTACTCATCCAGGCGTTGCTGCACACCGGAGTCCGAGAGGTCCGAGTTCTGGTCCAAGCCGAGTTGCTGCAGTACCGACAGCCCGCCCGGATCGGTCTGAAATCAGAAAGACGGCCAACTGACTCCGTTTCACCTGACGCAACCCCGACCACAAAATCTCAACGGGCCACACGGAGGAGGCGATGCAATGCGCCGTCATACATTATTGCCAAGTAACAGCACTTTTACTTGGAAGACCATTTTTGGCTGCTCTACCCGCCTCCGTTTATGAGGGTTGAGCTATCAGGAGGCAACGTTGTTAAAAGCCCTTTGAGAGCCTTGAAGGTCGAAGGGTAGCCACGTCAACGGAGCCCGCTTCCCATTTACTTGGAGTGCGTAAACAGCTGAGCCCACAGGAGTGCGTCTACGCTCAACGCTAACGTGATTACAGCAGATTAAAAGAGCGGGAATACAGATAGTCATCCGGGTCTCAGATGCTTCGGGCTGGCTCAGAAGGCCGCGGCGTTCATATGAGGAGGCGAGCGCCGTGCGCTGCCTCCCGTCTGCGAATTGATGGTGCCAATCTCAGTCGCCGCCAAATGCTAGGTTATATGGCTGCTCGATATCGGATAAATGTGCCAGATGCGATCCGGGTGCCGAGCATTAGCGATATCGATATGAAGTGCGATATTTAACGCGCAGCTAAAGAAATGAGATTTTCGTACGTATATGACATGTCAATTCAAGCTATTGTTAGCATTCAAGGCTCCATCCTGATTGTTCAAAGTCAGATAAAAGCACGCTATTCCGTATGAAGCGATTAGCGTATCGCTCGTCTTTGCCATCCGCACTTTGCACATTCCATTATCAAGATGACGAGACGTATGATCCGTCATGCAGCCAGCCAGCCAGCCAGCTTAGTAGATCTGATTACAACGTCTTATGCCTCGGTGTGCATCCAGCTACAAGCCCACTGGGGCTGGAATCATTCAAAGCCAAAGCCTCGTGCAGCATAGTAGGGCTGAAAAAGTCAAGATCTTAAGAGAAGGTGGCAAAGTCTTCCATTGGGTGGAGCACGATGACCCCACGGTGACCCTGACAATCGACCTGACAGTGACGCAGACCCCGAGAACGCATTTAACGGCTCCAAATGTTTGAACGGGACCGTCTTAGAAGAACACCTCCCAAATGATTCAAACATTTTTGTCTCCAAAACATGACTTTTTGTCCAAATGTGACGTCGCAACCGTGTGTTGCGCAAGCGTGGCGAATGTCGAGGTCAGCGAGTGTCTACCCTGCGGCCACCCCCCACAGCAGGGACCTCGGCGGTCACAAACCATGAAAGGCAGGAAAAGGAGACATTTGCGCTGTGACAAACTTGCTCGTCACAATGCGACTTCATCTCGGGAGATTTCGGACTCTAAAACGCCCGAGAGGAAGACGACTTCCGCAGCGGGGCCGAAAACAAAGGTGAGCGGCAGAGCAGCAACAAGAGTAACTAACACAAGTGATTGAGATTTTCCAAAATGTGAAAGAGGAAGCAGCAGAAAAGCGAAGGCACACGCTCGACGCTGGCGGGACGACAAAGGCGGCCATGTTGATTCGAGCTGAAGAGTCGCCTACCGAACGATCTGCGTCACTCTGCTCACTGTGTACAAGGTCATCCGCAGGTTGGTCCCTCCTCATATGGTCCTCTAGTGCATCCTCACTAGCCATGTTTGGCCTCTGGCTTTACTCACTCCCCCTGCCCCCCCCCCCCACCCCCTCCTCCTCACTCGCTTCCCCACCCAGCACTCGCGCGGCGTACGCCACTAATACGAGCCTCTCAAAATCCAGAATGGATTTACGCTCAAAAGCCTGTCGAACTCCAGAGCAAGTGAACGAGCTGGAGGAGACGAGAGAGAGAGAGAGAGAGAACAGAGTCGACTTGGGTCGCTTCCTGTTCTGCTCATGGAGGAGTCATGCATTTGGTGCGCACACACACACACACACACACACACACACATTCAGTGTATGCAAGCGCTGGTGGTTGTGCAAGTGGGAGCGCTCGCAGGCAGCCAGCTTCCTGTTACGACCCAAAGCAGAGAGGCAGCATTGTTTGATCAATTGCGGTCGTATTAAACCAATTGTTCCCATCTCTAAAAAGATGTACTTCAGTAAAAAAAATAGAAGATTCATGAGGTTGATTTTTTTTTAAAGTTGTCTTGCCGGCTACATTCATAATTGATCTGCACAGCATTTACTCACATTCAGTGAGCAGAGCTGTGTTAAACTTTGGAAACCCCACAAAGGGTAGAAAGGGCAAAACCTTTTTGCTGACCTTCTATTCCAAGGACTTGACATTTTAGCGTTTGTTTTTTTTTTTTTTTTTTGCAGGCATCAATAGTTCCCAAAAATAGGTGCCCTGTGACTGGCCACAATTCGACCGATGGCCTGCTGACAATTGGCGCCAAGCTAAGTAAAGGAAAAAAAAAAAGCTAAAAACCCTAAAAAGACAATCCAACCTTTTTATTTGCTGTGTGCATGTGGCTCACGGATGCAGAAGCAAACAAACATAAGCAAGCTGGAATTATGATTTGCTCTCTGGCCCACTAGAAATGAGCTTACAGAATGTACCTTGGACCGTACGGGTTGCCCGCTAACCCCTACAATCCAATCCCTCTTATTGCGTTAGAAATGAGGTTGCGCAATCTCCTTTTCATATTTTTCATTGTGCAACTTGGCTGAATGGGTTGCGCTACGCCGCCCTGTACCTCACATGCATTGGAGTGAAAAAGTGCATCCGTGTATTTGAATGATGCACACGTGCGCATGTGTGCGCATGTGTGCGCATGTATGCTCTACTCCACAGCTGGGGAGGATCACAGCAAACCTGAATGGCATCTTTGTACAAAAGTCGATCTTCTCCAAAGACTTCAGCAAATGCTTATGTTGGTGCTGCCGGCTTTGTCCTTTGTGAACTCGGCTGCAACAAAAAGTTCTTCTGTTTGGGCGGAATAAGCCCGCCAAAAATCCTCTCTGGGAAAGGTTCTAAAGTGCACAGGCTTAACCTGGGGGAAGGCGTCGGAGGAATCTAGGCACTGCCGCCAAGCTAAATAGAAATCATAGTTCTTTGTTGCCGCTCTATCACAGATTTTTAAGCAAATATCATTTAAAAGGGTCTAAATTAAGAGTTACATGCACTAAATTGAGAACCACATTATGCCGAAAAGCACTTTGGGTCTTTAAAGTTTACAGCATGTAGCTTTTGTCGCCCCCTAGCCTGCAATACCACATTATAAAACAGCAGAACCATCGCTTCGACATGACAGAGGCTATCCCTATGAACTGTTTTAAAAGACATACCAATTAAAATTAAAAAAACAAATACGAATTGGAAGAGGCAACGTCCCTCGAGCCTCCTCCCGGAGCGTCCAGCAGGCATCCCAATCAGATGCCCGAGCCACCTCATCTGGCTCCTCTCTCAACGCAGAGGAGCCGCGGCTTGAATTTGAGCCCCTCCCGGATGACCGAACTTCTCATTCCATCTCCCAGAGAAAGTCTGGACGCCCCTGCGGAGGAAACTCATTTCCCCCGCTTGTATACGGGAACGCCTTCTTTCTGTCATGGCCGACAGCTCAGGATTGCAGGTGAGGGGAGGAATCGAAATCCGACTGGTAAATTGCCAGGTAGGTATCGGGAAGGTGGTAAATAGAACCAGTCCCACAGTCAGAATGAATCACAAGGCAGCAGCCTATAAGATGTTATTAAAGGAGTCCAAACAACCACAACGGTGTCGAACTTCCTCCTGTCTGGACTTTCCCCTATGCAGACACTGTATCCTATTCATTGTAATGCCATTTATCCTCCTTAAGTTACTCCTTTCAAAAGTTTCCTATGCATTGTTTGTTCGTGGATTAAAACACACGCGCGCGCGCGCACACACACACACACACACACACACACACACACACACACACACACACACAATGGCGCCAGGCTCCTTCTGATTGCGCCACCGTCTCAAAAAAATGGCACATGACAACAATGGCGGAGGTTTAGGTTACATTTGTGCTACACTGCGACTAACTATGTCCGACCCTTGCCTACAGGTTAGAATCGCTCGTGTTTTGCGGACCTTGTCTTGAAGATGGTTCCTCAAGTGGACCTAATTTGAACGGAGGTCACCTTCGTCCACCGGCTTGGACTCACCTCACAGGTTGTGAGGCGTGTAAACCGCACACACACGCACGTGTCAAAATGACCTGTTGACTGTGAAGGAGCACCAACACTATTTACAGCCCCTTGAAGTCAATCTTGCCGTTTGTTACCGAACTGAATTTTTCAAATGCTCCGTCTCTTTATCTTCTGGCGGCAGAAGCAGAGAACGAGGTCGCGAGCGCCGTTCAACTCGTCGCGGCGTATCATAAACACAAGGGAGACGATCAGCTGAGTTGGATGAAGGAGCCCTCGCCAAAGTCTTCCGAGGACATGAAAGAAAATGGAAGAAGCCGCCGCCGCCGCCGCCGCCCTCCTGCCGGATGATCGATACAAAAGTCATTTGGCTGCTCCTCTCCGCCCAGGAAAGAGCCGGCGGCGAGCGGCAAGGAGCTGCTCTCCCCCCGTGCTCTTACACTCCAAACCCCCGAAAGAAATAAACAATTCATGAGGGAGGCTGCAGACTGCAGACGGCAGCTTCCCCAAAGAGAACGTTACATTATCAGCTGGGCGCAAGGGCTTGCGTCCTCACCGCTTGATTTACAGCCCTGAAGTCATCTGACGGAGGAGGGCCAAAAAAGATAAACAGGCTGCGAGCAAATCAAACAGAGAGAAAAAGAGTCGCGCTGCACTTCTGGTCTCGGCTTGTGTGAGAGTTCATGTGTTGCTCAAGGAAGCAAAAAAAAAAAAAAAATGGCCACGACATTGAGTGGCCTCGACGGATCGGACCCACGTTTAGGTGATATCTCTTAAAAAAAATACAAATAAAAATCCGATAAAAATAATCCACAGATGATTTGATGATCAAAAGAATTCGTATCCGCAGCCCTACTCGTTTTATTTGAATGTATTTTGAACTGCAGTTGGCAATCGATCTGTCATACGATGCGAAAGGGTTCAAGCGACCTCAATCGGCGCATCTCCGTCCGCCATCACTCGCTGATCATCGCCTGCCGCTCTGCCGTCGTCACCATGACAGCATCACGGAAGACGCGAGAGTGGGCAGAAGACTCGACATTGCGGCGCGGGGAACTGCTGATTGATGAGAGGATGCAAGTGCAAAGAATATGTTTAGGCATCCGAATCAAAAAAAAAATAATACGTACTTAACACATTACAGCTGCTGAGTAGACAACTGGAACGCACTCTGGTACATAAGCTATACCAAAGTGGACAATAGTGAAAGTCTTATGATCAATGACTCAATTAACTGATCATAAAGATATAGCATAAAGATATAAATAATTCACATTCACATCTAGGACACTACTAGGAGGCTTTAATCAACCAAGCGTGTTTTTGAAATGAGAGAAGAAGCCACGGCGCCCCAACAAGCACACGCACGGATAAGTTGCAGGAAGGCCACAGCCCAAATTCGAAAGCCCTCTAAACTGTAACCATTCTCTGCTGTAAATAACCAAAATATCATGTCTTTCCTTTGTTTTGATATAGCGATAAATGTAACCCCCAGCCTACACTTTACAAACTAAAGAGAAAACAGTGTGCCCCCTAACGGATAATACATGAATTGCATCTTATTAAAAATATTCATTCTGTGTCTTTTTAGGCATTTTTTCATTTTTAAATTATCCCGCGGGCCTGATCGAACCCCCTCGGGGGGCCGGTTCCGGCCCGCGGGCCGTATGTTTGACACCCATGCCCTAAACGGTCAGAATGTGCCCGATTGCTGCCTGGATGGGACACAACCACGGCTGACTTTGATCATTTTTGACCCATTTCCTTGTTTCCATCCTGGGTTGGATGGAAGATCTGTAACCTGACACACTGGACGACTGCACAACACCTTCCAATGACTCACTCCCTCCACCCGATGCCAACTACCGCGCGGGAGTCCAAGGTGTCGTGCCTCTATCATTAATAGCATTGAATTGAATTGCACAAAGACTGAGAAGATGACTTCTTGAAACAATCCAAACGCTTACTGATCACAATCGATTCGAAGTTTCCCCTTCTCCAAAATTCAAGATATTAATTCGAAAGAACGTCAAATGCTAAATCATCAGTTCATGTCGTAAACACGCACGCGAAACTGTTTTGTGTACGTGCAACACAAGCGTCAGAAAGTGGTGAACTTACTTGCAGCTCGTTGGCCATCATGTGCTTCCAGGTGACTCCTATTAACCGCCTGCTTGGCTTTCAAGATCAGATCATGGTGCGCTTCCCTAGAAAGCGGCCAAACGTCGGGGGCGCCGTGGTCAACGACAGTGACAAAAAACTACTCGGAGAAAGTGTCAACATGAACCCGGCCGGGAGATGCTTTGAGCGGAGAGGAGAGAGGAGACCGTCGCCCCCTCGTTGCACCCTGAGCCGCATCGCGCAGTTGCGCGGCGTCCTGAGCTGGTGTGAGCGAGGGTCGTTGAGGGGGCTGGCTGCTCATCCTCTGCAGATAGGGCGCGGAAGGGTCACCGCCACGCTGCGCTCCACTTCACGACCACCGCCGGGACCATGTCGCCACTGTCAGTGTGCTCCTAACAAGACGCGGTTGAACGCTGACGGGAGCTCAGCGAAAGGGGGAATCAAGTCACTTCAGGGAGAGAAAGGAAAAACAGTACTTCCGGTTTGACCCTTCAAAATAGAGCGTCTACGGTGCAGGCGTGTCGATGCTAAGGAGCACCTACAGTACTTATAGTGGTAAAAACAGAAGTAGAATTTCAACCCCTTCTGAAAAGTTAAAAAAAAAATCACAGATTGTAATTTGAGTACAAAACTAAAACGATGATTTTTTTTTTTTTTACAAAAAGATTCTTAAACTCCGCAAGTGGTTCTAGTGTTGTGCGAATCCAATGTGTGTTTTTATGACGCTGATGGCCCTCCTTGTACAGTAATCTGCTACGACACATTATACACAACCTTAATAGCTTTAATAATCGGATAAGAGTCAAAGTTTAGGGTTTACTGTACCTTTAATAATCCGTCTCAGTTGGGAAGAAAGACACGTTTGATGACATTACCATTATTTTAAAGAAGTGAGAATGGCTGGCGACCAGTCCAGGGTGTATCCAGCCTCGACTCAAACCAACGCCAAGGAAATTAAAAAGCCCCGTTCCTTGTTTAGTCGGCCAAAGGATGTCTTATTTTGAAAATGTAGCATATTTCCCGCGCGTTAGCCAAAGCTATTAACGAAAGCTTGATGCAGTCCAGCACTCGAGTGTGCTTCATCCGGACCTGTTGACATTGACAAGCGGAAACCACAGCAAGGTGGCGCTAGCAGCTGTATGCTTCATCGTTGAATACATTCGTTGGCCATAATATTACTATTAGGCGCTACTGCCCAATGACTTCGAATGTGGTTGTAGTTGTCGGTGGTGCGGAACAAGTTCTGCGTCACGCTAAACGTTTCAAATAGGATTTGAGGAAACATCCAGCACAATGTACGATACAGTGCGGTTCCACTTTCGTGTCATTCTGACGGTGTCAATCGAAAATGAGTATGACGAAATGATTTGGAACGGACCATATTGTTGTGCAAGTGTGTAGGCAGATGTACCTGATTTAATAGTCATGGGCCGGCATCGGCGTGTAGGGTCGGCATGACTCTATCGATCCATTTTCTATACTGCTTGTCCTCAGTCTGTCCCAGCTGATTTTGGGCAAGAGGCAAGGCACACCCTGGATTGGTTGCCAAACAATTGCAGTACAGATAGGCAAAAACACCCATTCACGCTCATATTCTCGTATCTAAAAAGCACGATTTATATTGAATATATTTGGAGTGCATTAAACATGTGACAGACATCACCCCCACTTTATTCATGACCGGAACAAGGGTCTTCTCAGTTTTGCACAGAAAACGAGTTGGCAAATGGAACACCGGAAGTAGTTGTGCGGTAAACCAAAAAAAGATCGACATTTCCCATAAAACACAATTTTCAGTTTCAACAGTGACGTTTCACATGAATACATCAATATCACATAAAGACACTAAACATGTCAAGAAAAAACAGGGAAATTGAGGCACTATAGACCGTATAATTTAAATAAAACATGCATTGCTAATGTTGGTTGTGCTACATCGCTCGTCAGAGCTGGAATGTTTTTGATAAAACTTTGGATGAATCAATAAGCATTTATAGCAGCTATCAGCAACATTTATTGATTGTCTTAGAAATCTTATTTTACAGAGCATATTTTGTGCTACCTACGTAGAAATTGATTTATAAAACTATCGAGTAGGGTTTATTGTGCATTTCAGACGCCATACATAATGGCAGCTGTAGAAACTCCTTACAAAAAAATGCAGCTTTCTTATTGTATAACTTGTATAGATACTTGCTGTATAAATCGTTAAATTATGTAGAAAACTACAAACTATATTCTGGACATGCTGCTTTCAAAAGACATATCAAGTAGGATTCATCAAACTCCTCAGTTAGCAGTCCAACATAGAAAGAGCATTACATCTATACTGCATCACGTACACCACAATAATTACGATGTACAATTTTGCACACGGCGAGTGTCTTGCCCAGCCTTTAGGTGGCGCTGTTGTATTATCAGGCTACGCCTACTTTCTGATCTGAAAATGTTGGATAAATGTCTACACACCCCTGTTCCTGTGATATAAAAAAAAAGATGGCCAAGATAAATATTTTTAATACTTTTACCTCCGTTAATGAGACCTCTAACCTGTAAAATTAAATAGAAAAAAATCAATAGACACATTAACGGTGGAAAAAGTTTTGAAATGTTTGATCTTTAACAAAAGCATGGCATTTGAACAGGGGTGCATGGACTTTTTTTTTTTTTTTACACCAACTCTATCGTAATGTACTATGTCTAACTGATATTACGTATAGTAAAATATGTGATCTAGCCTGCACAGTGAAATACATGAACAGCATACATTAAAAAAAAAGAAGAATAACGTCTGAGCATAATGTCCTTTCAGGATTCAAGATTCCCCCATCCTCACCAGCTGCCTGCCCAAAACGGTGCATTGTCTCATCCCAAATAAAGCCTTCTTCCCTCAACATGACATCATCGGTAACCTTGGCGACTCCCTGAATGCTGGCCGACCCGGGAAATGAGGCGACGGCTTTGGAATTTGCGAGGGATGACAACAACTGCACCCCCGACGCCCCCGCCCCGTCTCCCAACACCCTCGCAAGGCCCTCGGCCGCCCATTCCAATCCCCTCCTCTCAACGACAGGACAAGGAGGGCCTTCTTCTCTCCCACACCCGCTTCAGTCCTCCCTGACTGATGGGTGCATGAAATCCCGGTTGTCCGATGAAGTCACAGCAACATTCAGTGACTGCGTTCTGTTGAGTGTGCCCAAAGCCTTGCCAGACTGGAAATAATCCTATTTGATGAACACAATGGTCTGTTTCATAGCACTGTTTTTTTTTTTTTCCCACTTAGAGGGTTTGATGGCCCACAACAAACATCAATAAATACAACGGACACTTACCTGTACGGACACTTCAACTCACATGCAAATTAAAGTAAAACAAAGTGCAATTTGTCATAGCTTAAGAGGCATAAACACAACCACACACATACAGGAGGAGTGTTGTTCCCGTGCCACATCATTGTAAACACAAAGCGGTGCTTTGAATTGAAGACGAGTTGAGCAAGGAAGCACGCTCTGGTCCTACTTAAGAGGCTGTGATATGCGTGGCTGGATAAGGGCAATCAATCAAACAGCCCTGCGTAGTCTAAAATAAAAAAGGGTGCTAAATATAAGTCCTTGCGCTCATATGACCGATTACACGTCTTGATCAAAATCATCAAAGTTCAGGCTGCGTCGACTATTATAGAATAAACAAAGGTTCATTTGTAACCGGATAAACACATGGGTAGAAGCTAAACATGCCGTGACCCAAACCGCAAATGAAAGTTCACAAACTTGAAAGACATTATTTAAACACATCGGGTCTATCGTCTACTGGTCATGATCGTAATCATTATGATAGCTAATGTTGCCACCGCATTTTATACGGCAGCTCATCTCACGGATTTCAGATCAGCGACTCGGAGAGGAAAACATTTCTTAAACGTTATGTACGATTGCATATCTCATTGCTTAATTTTTTTTTTTTTTCCAGAATTAGTTTTGTATTTGTTTTCCAACCATAATAAGCCAACACATGGCAAGTGCTGACCCTGCTGCAGTAAATCGCCCCATGATTAGTTTTGGGTACGCAGACCTGCTATTTTTCTTTTTGTACACTCTAATTACTCGTATTTTGTACAGTCTCTGGCTTATTTTGGGTGTAATTCCACTGTCAGCCACCAGATGGCAGAACATTATTTTGTTGGACCATAGTTGAAAGAATGAAACGCGCAAGTATTTTATTTCAGGTCCGCCTGGTTTCTCCTGACTATTGACGTTTTATACCTACAAAAGGTGACAACTGTCAGTTTCTTTTATAATTTACATCTTATATTGTGAAACGCTTGTTGGTTTGGGAGGGAAAAAATGGATTTGTTCTCTGTGATTTGAATGGATTGTGATAAGACCATCCCAAATCTTGCCACCTAACTTACCAACGAGTATGTTGCAAAACTTTTCTTTTGTCTTACACGCCCTTGTTTGTTCGGTGACTAGTGCTGGGTCTCCACCTCCACCACAGTCCAGTCTCCAGGTGAGGAGGCCCCCTGGTCATCCGGGGAGTAGCTGCTGACTGATGTGACGGTAGCAGCGGGAGGACTGAACTGCTGCAGCAGGTTGGGCCACTGGCTGCTGTCGAGGCGATTCAAGGTTCCACCTGTCCCCACGGGTAAGAGGAGGAGAGGCGGACAACCTCCGTTTCCAGACAACATCAGCGTTTGGTTGATCAGCTGCTGAACAATGTCCACCTTTTGGTTCCACTCCGCTTCCTGCGGAGGCAACGGACACAGCTGTCTCTGGTAGTCTCGCATCCTCCTCCTAACTTGCGCGTTCCCGTTCTGCTCAACTCTGGCGTCCTCGTCCTCGTCGCTGGTTTCCATGGCTTCGTAGATGGTGCACAAACCCGAAGAGGGCGAGAGCGTGACTCCGGTCGGGCTCCTTCTCAGCTGCTGCTGCTGCTGCTGCTGCTGGATCTGCTTCTGCTGCATGCGGTACTGCTGCTCCAGCTCCAGTTGCCACTGCAGGACCTGCCTGCGCTGGCGGTGCTCTTGCTGCTGCTGTTGGAGCTGCAGCTGAAGGAGTTCCCTTCGCTGCCTCTCCAACTGCTTCTGCTGCTCAAGCCGCAGCCGCTCCTCCTCCAACCACTGCCTCTTCTGCCTCTCCTGTTCCTGGCGATGCTGCATTTCCTGAAGCTTCTCCTGGTGCTGCTGCAGCCTCCGCAATTGCTCCCCACGCAAAGCGCACGCATCGTCGTCGCCGGTTAAAGGTTGTTCGATTTGAGCAAACTGCGCCGCGACGGTTGGGTCGATGGGCCTCCTGTTGCCTGGAACCAGTGCCAGATAGTGACCGTTGGCTATGGGAACCACGGTGGAATGGTTCCGGTTGCGGTGGTCTTCCAGGGAGCACGTATGCAGCCGGTCATCCGCTTCATCTCTCTTCTTGTCTCCTGTGAGACATTCAGTGTCACTTTGTGCATCCGTCAGATGCATGCAGAAATTGAACGGGTGGCACAAGGACAAGGACAAGGAGGTGGTGGGTTCAGGAGAAATCTGACGGGGTGAAGGTGCAACTCAAAGGAAAGGCACATTCAAGACCGGTAGTTTCGCCGGTAACCCATCCAGCGCAACATATCAAGTATCTGTTCAAGGAAAAAGTATTTCCGCGTTTATTGTCTACTTGCTTTGAGCATATTGTTTTATTGCACACAGTGGAAAAAGAAAGCCTCAGGACGAATTTCGTGAATTTAATACCCCGTAAAAAAAAAATGGTAGCAACCAAGACTGTGGACAGTAAAAAGGTATCCTAGCCCAAAAATTATAATAAATTGCATTAATATTTGCAGGGCATTTTGGCCTTTGACATGACTTGACAGGCAGGAGTGACTGCAGCCGCATGATAACGTGGGCAGCCAATGGAAATGCTTGCACTTGTCTCAGTCTTCGTTATCACGCGGAGCAGCAGTCATTCCCTGCACGCACGATGCAATACAGAAGAGGATAGACAGGGAGTCCCGCAACCGAGATAAAACTGCACTCAAAAAGTCAAATTAGCCAGCAATGTAAGCGTACTTTAAAAATACGAACGGCGATGAGCATCACTGAAACTCGTGCTCGACATCATCAATGAACAATGAAACGTGCTTGCAAAATTACGATTTACCTGCCACAAACACAAACTTAAGACGGTGTAGCATGGACGGACGGTCAACTGGAGACCAAATATGTATCGCCTGTTATTTTAGGTTGTAATATCACCATCCGCTACTAGATGGCAGACATGGATTTTCTGCACTTAGAACAGGTCTTCTATATACTCCAACATGAGTCATTTTCGGCATATTTAGAATGATGTGCAGGTCAACCATAGTACCTCAAAAATACTGCAATTTTGAGTGAGTTGATTCTTGTTCAAAAAAAGTGGCATCATGTTGCTAAAAGGCACTTCGCTAAAACCCAATGGCTGCAGTTTACCGACTGCCACGGAGGCCTGTGATCGTCTCCCTGATTTGTTTTCACCACCGGCTTACTAAGACTCATAAGTGGAAGCGAGGCTTGACTAGGACAGGACACGGGTACAGTAGACAGCAGGCACATGCTCTATGTCAGTTTACAAATGGCTCCAGAGTGTCAGGACGGGAGTGTGCAAGGCACGGGAAAAGGCATGAATGGCGACAGCAACATTCAGAGGCATCCGTGTGGCTTGCGCCAGGGTGGGAAATTTTTTGGTGCGGGCTAACAGCACAAAAACATGTGAGGATGTGGATCTTTTTTTTTCCATTTTCGTTCTTTTCTGAAAGTGGACAAACCGTGCCAAGCCTATTTCCTGGTTGGCTGGGTTTGGTATTTTTTCTTTTTTAAACAGTTCTGCTAAAGAGCCAAGAGTACCAAATGTTTCTGTTCCATGGAAAAAAAAAAAATTTTTACTGAGGCCATTAAATCAGTCATGAGAGTGGTTTTCTTGGAGTTTGGATCTTCAAAAAGTTGAGGGCGGAATGGTTTGGCCAAATAACAAAATCTAGTGTCAAATTGGTGCCAAAAAGAGGAGCCCTTTTGTGCGTGACTATTAAACCAATGCAACCCTGCCAGTGACTTGCCCCACGGACAAAGTACGTTGAACCGGAAGGCACCAAAATTGGCCATGTTCCCAACCGAGTGAGCGCCACCCTGCCAAAGATGAGGTCTGAATGTGATGTTGGCGTTGACAGGTCACGTCAAAAAAGGCACGAGCATGCTGGAGGAGGGCACGAGGGTAACCTCCGCATTCTTTCATTTGACAAAATTCCATTTTGCATCACTTCCTGTTTACCGATTATTCCCATGGGAAGGAAGAGGCGGTGCGCCATGGGAAAATAAACGTGCTGACAAACAAATACGCGGTGACTGAAACACAAGGGTAGTCATTTGCTGGAAGACAGAGGAATAAAAAAACAAAAAGAAACAGGAACAATGCCTTGCAATGATGTTTTAATGGAATTTTGAAAGACAACCTATTGTGAACTATTAATTTATGAAGAGATCGAGAGCAGAATTCCTTGAACGGTATCAGATAGTACACAGTCTTTTTTGCTAGGTAAACATGCAATATATCGTTAAAAGAGTTAACCAAGCGTCCACTATGGGTGTGAAGCTGCGAGAGAGATGATGAGCAATTCATGGTCAAATCACAAACAACAGACTAGTTAGTCCTTTCGGCGACACAACAGATGCGCTAGCTGCGGTTTGTCATCGAGCCACTGAAAAGCGAAAGCCAGAAATACTGTCGGCAACTGCATGTTCTACGCTTTAGCAATCTATGCAAAAAAAAAAAAAGAACCGGACACAGTTTAAAAACTTCACCTTAATCAACGGTAATCTAAGACTCCCATACCTACCTTGACACATCCGTAGAAGCGTTAATAACTAGCCTTGATCTGGACGGAACAAAAACCAACTTCTTAAAGAGCATGGCGCACGGGACTATCACTACGGTACTGCTGAACGCTGAGGGTATATACACAAAATCGGGAGGTTCAGGATAGACAGAAACAAACAAACAAACAAAATAACCAAATTAAAAAACAAAACATTGACATTTGATAGGTAAAAACAGGAGGATAAATACAGTCCCATTGTGTTCCTTCTGTTTTTGTTGTTGTTGTTGTTGTTTCCATTTAAAAGTTCAGTCACATTGGATCAATCCGTCCGTACCCTTCACCGAACTTTAAAAGAACATTCGACTAGAAAATGATCTTAGTTATTGTACATTGGCTAAGTTGAAGCCGTAGACTTGAAAGCGTGGCCATAACAGTGAAGGAGCCTTCATTTAAAAATCGCTACAGTCAACATTTTCATCTTCTTGGTCATCGATTTCCTAATATCTTGCTCTCCTTTTTGTTTTCTTCTAAGCTATCTAACCCAACTGGAGAGAAGACAAACACTAGGCAAAGGGGGAGGGTTGCGGGGAAAAGGTGCATTCCGGGGGGGGAGTACTTGCGAGGGGCTTATACATTACCTTCCAGATAATCAGTCTTATCACATATGGTAGAGTAGTAGGATGGCTGGTTCTCATCTGTATTTGCAGATTCCACAGGCCCGAGGTGGAGACTTGCCTCCAATGGATCCACCTCCTCGAGGTGCTGGGCGGTCAGCTCACCCCCAAGCATGTAGTGGCAGTCATCCAGACCGGGCTGCTTATCTTCTGGAAAACTCAAGGGCATCAGGTCCACGGGTCGGCCCAGGAGGTCCTCGGCCTCGGCGGCGGCGGCGGCAGGAGGTGGCAAGGTCAGCTCCTTGATGAGTGACGGGTCCTTGGCCTCCTCTGGTAGCTGCTCCTCATTTTCCAGGGAGAAGATGCCGGGGCTCTTTCCGCAGCTCTCGGCCATGGAGTGGGCGTTGGAGTTGGATGTGGTGCAGTCAAAGCCATAGGACGCCACGGAGTTTGCTGACTGGGGAGTGGTCCCACCTTCGTCCTCCTCACCCTCTCCTGCTGGTGTTTCTCTGGCCTCCTCATCCTCATCGAGAGCGGACAAATTGTATGTCGGAGTAGGGCTTTCGAATGCAGCGCTTTTATCCATCGTCGCGGGCGCGTCGGCTTCATTTATCTGCATCTCCCCCTCTGTGTCACTGGCCTCATCGACAGAGGTGGTAGGCGAAGATGGGGCAGATGCCGGAGCAGTCGGGGGTCCTGTTCCCAGGACCTCATCAGCCGGCAGTGTCTCAGCCTCTTCCTCTTCTCCGTCGCCTTTCTCCAGGTGAATACCCAGATCCTGCTCCATGTCAGGCTGGAGTGACGCAGGAACCGGAGTATGCTGTTTGTCTGAGCGAGATTCCACCCCTGAACTGCTGTCATAGTCCCTTAGTTCTTCTGGCGTGCTCGTCTCGCTGCCGCTGTGGGCGGCCAGTGCTGTACCGCTCAGACCGCTAGACTGGGAGAGGCCGACAGCGGCGGGAGCAAGCATATTTGGAGTATCTTCAGGGACGGAGGCGTCCAGCTCATGGAAGGACCGCTGTCGCTCAGAGTCTTGCCCCGAGAGAGGAGCCAAGAAAGGCGAGCTGCTGTCCAAACCGGTTTGAGCAGGGGACTGCGTGGGGCTTTCAGACTCTCCCGCGCCGTGATCCGAGATCGGGCTGGGGGAGGAGACAGAGAGCAACGAAGCCGGCTGAGGCTGAGCCCAGGTGTCAGAAAAAGGGTTGGTCTGACCCCAGGAAGTGGTGGGAGGGATAACGGATGGCGAATCGGCGCGATTGAGGTTGTCTAAATGCGCCTCCTCATTAAAGTCGTCGTCTTCTGCATTCTCACAGCTTTCCGTGACTCCGTCACTGTGCATTTCTACATCTTCATCCTCGTCGTCCTCATCTTGTTCTTGCTGCTGGAACACGTGATGATGTTCCTCCGCTCTCTCCGAACTTAAATCCATGTCATCCACACGTTCGTCCTCTTCATCGTCTTCTTCATTGGCTAAGGTTTCCACATTGGGAGAGCCCATGAAGTTACCGTCACCTTCAGAGCCACGGAGGCTTGAGTCAATCAAGGCGTCCGAGCTCTGAGTGCCTTCCAATATCGCGGTGTGCTGGGTGCTGCTGAAGTCGGAAATGCCCTGCTGTCGGCTGCTGGTGCAACTGCTGACATCCTCGGAGTCCATTCCTGACAGCAAGTCGTCGCAGTGCCAGCCGGTAGAACCGCCGAAAGCCGAAGGTCTGATTTGGAACTCCTCCGAGGGCTGAGACGTGCTCATATCAGTGATCATGGAGGAGAGATGATGGCCCAACCTCCTCTGCTCCTCATCTTCTTCATCCTCATCATCCTCATCTTCATTTATTTCTTCATCTGCCTTTTCCACCGCTACTTCCGTTTCATGAGGCGACAGCGTGTGCCCGGAAGTAAAATCCTCCATGTTTGAGGCGCCCAAAAATTGAGGCTGCGCCATCGCACAGAAGGCCTCTGTGGAAGGAGCAGTGGAAGTCATCAGATTCTCTTCCTCATCTTCTTCATCTCTCCTCGTCTCCCATTCCTCGTCCTGGTCATTGCGCTCCCCTGTCGGGAAGTTAATCATACTGTGAGACGCCTGGGGATCAATGTCACATGGCCTCCACCGTCTGGTTCCTGTTCCAAGGATCTGGTCGGATATGCATGTTCAGCAGATCAGAGGGATCCTGAAATTCTCTGATCTGAGAAACGGGGACCGGTGGCGAACAGGGAGGAGACATGACTGTCGTTCCGAGGGAAGGAAACGAGTCACTTGCAGACTGTTCAAATTTGAAAGGGTCATTTCGTGCTGGCTGTTGAAAATCGGAATCTGGCTCATGGCTGAATCCGGCTCCCTGGTGTGGCTCCTCTGTGGGCTGACAGAATGTTTCATCAGGGACCTCGGGAGACATTTTGTATGCATGAATCAGAGGTTGTTCTTCCACAGGCTCTGGTGTCAACTCTCGCAGGGGCTCAGGTTCTGATTCAAGAAGGGTTTCAATGCTTGCATCTCGTACTGGTTCTGGTGAGAGCTCCTGAAGGACTTCTGGTCTTGGTTCTCGCAAGGGTTCCGGTGTGGCTTCCTGCCTTGTTTCCGGTACGATTTCTTGTTGAATTTCTGGTGTTAGTGCACATGCTTGTTCTGGTGATGGCTCTGGAGTGGAATCTGAAGTTATTTCTTGCAGAGGTTCGGGACTTGAATCTTGTTCGGGTTCTGGTGTGAGCGCTCGGAGGGGCTGTGGTGTGATCTCGAGCACATGTTCTGGTGTTGGTTCTCGAACAGCATCCAATGTAAATTCTCCCATAGGTTCCGGTGACCATTCTCTGAGAGGTTCTGGTGATTGTTCTCGTTGGGGTTCTGGTGTTAGTTCTCGAACAGGCTGTGGTGTAAGTTCTCGAATGGATTCTGCTGATGGTTGTAGTATAGGCTCTGGTGTAGGTTCTCGTATAAATTCTGGTGTAGGTTGGGGTACGATCTCTGGTGTTTGTTCTCTGACAGGCACCGGAGAGGGTTCTCGTATAAATTCTGGTGTGGGTTCTCTGATATATTCTGGTGTTGGCTGTAGTATGGGCTCTGGTGATGGCTCTCTCATGGGTTCTGGTACAATTTCTCGTATGGGTTCTGGTGTGGGTTCTCTGGTATATTCAAGTGTTGGCTGTAGTATGGGCTCTGGTGATGGCTCTCTCATGGGTTCTGGTGCAGCTTCTCGTAAGGGTTCTGGCGTGGGTTCTTGCCTTGGTTCTGGTATTTTTTCTTGTTGAATTTCCGGTGTTAGGCCATATGCTCGTTCTGGTGACGGCTCCGGAGCAGGATCTGAAATTATTCCTTGTACTGCAAAGGCTGATGGGATCGTAGGAGGCATTTGTTCTGCAGTTGCGCCATGAGATTCCACCAAGGCCACCTCTGCAGGTGTTTGGGACTCATTTGACCCTACAATGGTAGCTGCCGCACTAGCTATTGCTGCAGCAGCAGCAACAGCAGCAGCAATTTCCCCTCCAGTTTCAGCAGCTTCTTCTGGTTTGGGTCCACGTTTCACAGGTGTTGGGGTGCTGCTGCCCACAGTCTTCTTGGCGCTAGTATTCTTGTTTGCCGCGGTTTTGGAGGCTGGTGTCTTGGAAGGTGTGGACTTATTCTCTTGTGTTTTGGAACGGTTCGGTGCCTTTGTGTCTGCAACTTTACTTACAGATGGCTTTTTGGCTAGACTGTCCGATTTTGAAGCTGGTTTAGGCGCCTCGGATCTTGTTGATTTCAGAGTTGCAGAGGGTCGGCTGAGTGGAGAGTCTGCAGACTTTTTGGCTGCTGGGGTGGCAGATTTGGTAACATCTAGTGGGAGGAAAAAAACACAAATATTACAATAATATAATGAAAATACCACCACATAAAAAGGAACAACAAATAGGGAAGAAAGAATCCATCCCTTTTCAACGCTGCCTATCCTGTACTGGGTCATGGGGTGCTGAAGCCTATCCCAGTTGACTTCTAACTCAGAGTGGTGCTCTGAACTGGTTGCAGGGTACATAGAGATTAAGGGATATTTACACTTCAACTCACACTGTCACTGGGTAGGAACTGAACCACACGGCCTGCACACAAGTCAGGTCAAGTGTACCACTACACCATCAGTGACTGACAAAAAAGGCATTTAAAGTACATCTTTACGTGATAATATATAAAAATATGACTGGAAATGCACAGCCGTAGAAAATCCACATTACAGACCGGCTGTGGCCACAATTGAATGACCTCCACCAAAGGGTGCAGGCGAAACTGTATTCTCGTCCTTGTGTACAGCAGAGAAATATCTGGTCCTTGTTTTCTTTGTCACATTGCTGGTAAGAATCCAGCAAGTAGGACGGTATGCAAGACTGCGGAACACTGCGGCAGTCACAGTCATGACAAATTCTGGTTCTGCAAGCCTCAGCGCTAGTGATGATGCGGAGGCAATCCCCTGACCCAACGTCATCGCTCACCTGCATATTCCGATGCATTCATATGAAACTTGATCAGCAATATAAACACGTAGAAGGATAACAGGAGCAGTTATTTATATGCAGACACACTAGCAGTTTTGTGGATACTCTATGCAAAGGAGTCTGCAAAAGGCAACTCATTTGTATATGACATCATTCATACAGCCACCAAGGCGCTGAGGTTCTTGCATCTGGTTTCATCCAAAACCAGCAAAGGGGATGCAGTTTACAGAGTATACTTTTGAGTGCACCGTACCTTTTTTTGCAGGGGTTACGTTTCGAGATGTTTGAGATGCAGGGGTTTTGACAGCAGAGGGAGTAGATGAGGCCGATTTGCTTGCAACACTGTTGGCACCGGCAGCGGAGGTTTTCGGGGTGGCTGGTTTGGATGTTGCGGCGGGGCTCCTGGTTGTGATGGTGGAGGCCGGTCGAGTTGAGCCTGTGGTAGGACGGGATGCGGTTGTGCCGGTTGTGGGTCTGCAGAAAAGAAAAAAAAAAGTGAAATATGTAAGTAGCATACAGGTTAGGAAGATGGATCCAAATGTGGACAGAATGTCAAGTTTCTGTCTGGGTTCAGAAGGTAATCTTTAATGATGTGTTGAGGTGTTACCGCACGTGAAATGGAAACACTGAAGAAACAGTGGAACGAGGAAAAGTGCAATTCCAGAAAACAACAATGAAAAACTTTCCACTTTAGAAGTGGTGGATAGACTATAATTAGTTCGGTTAGATTAGCGTTGATTTAGCGGCGACCGTAAAATGACCTTATCCGACACAGATGTGGCATCAGCCCCAATCCTTGTGTAAGCAGTTTAAGGAAATTGATCTTAACCCGAAAACTACTCTCTGCAGGATTTACAGAAGTAAATAAACCTCCTTGTCTCCTTCTTAACTCAGTTCAGTGCATCGAGCTCACTTAGGCATTTTGTAAAAGCCCAGGCTCTTCTCTCTCAACTACAAGCTTGTGAGGAACCATAAAGTGGGACAGGAAGTGAATGACGATGTACCCCAGAGAGGCATCTACCCTCCCCTCGGTCTCTGGACGGGATATTCATCCCATGTTGAAGTGACACGTGAGGCAGTACGCATCAGCCTGCATGCTCGGCTTGGCCCGCTTGGCCCCCGAAGCTGACTGTGTGTCAGGTCTGAGTAAAGTAACCTACATCGAGTCGCCCTGGCGTCTTGGTGTGCCGTCTTCAGGGTACATGCTACACTAACCGCCAGTTTCTAAATTAAGACTTGAGTTAGCGCTGACAGAACGAGAACAGTGGGGAAAAGGAAGATGGCTGGGGCCACGTTAATCTTTCATCGTGAAAGGATTCGAAAATAAATTAATAAAATGGAAAAACTTCTCTGCCTCCCCTACAAGCGCACTCTTTGGTGAACGAGCAAGCACTGTGCACTGGAACAAGGTTTTGGAGACACGAAATAAGTCCACAATCAATCGGCAGTCCCTAAACCGGGATGTAGTACAAGTACAACGTTGTGTTTTGAAATTTAGAAGCTGATTTTTCTCCACTAAATCATTGAGACATGATCACTAAAAAAGGCCAACATCAGATCCTCGCAAAAAAATAATATCCATACGGAACTCGAAAACCCTTGTTTCATGTCCCCGGGATTCACTTGCAAAATCGCTGCAGTAATTTGCTCCTCAAATGAAGTCATTGATTGGCAATATCGCTCCTCAAAGTTATTTCGAGGCCTCATTCGGGATTTTTGCAGGCATAAATATTCAAGGCCAGTGCTCATAATCAACTGGCTCCTCAAAGGGAAAAGGGATGATCTGAAATGGCACGGCCACTTTCGAGAACGCTGGAGAAGAACCAGTTGACTGGAAGAGAAATACGAGCGGGCGTGTGGAGGGGGGGGGGGAATATTCCTCTGATTACGTTATCTGTGTGCCTTGTTCCTAAGAATGAAACAAAGCATTGAGCACAGCTGAAAATCTGTGACAGGATTTCAGACCAAAATCTGTTTGGCAACTGGAAAAATCTCTGACAACAGAGCTCCATTGATCATTTCATTATTTTAGGCTCCTATTTGTTCTGTGATCACGATTGCTTTCAACTGAATGACACAGAAGGCCTGATGTCGTTCCGAAAGGAGGTCACTCGGCCTCGGTATGAAATTCAAAACACAGCTAGTAAAAAAAAAAAAAAAAAAAAAAGCAAACAAAAACAGCTGTTACTTTGCTTCCTTCATTTTCACCGCAGTGCATTCGAGCTTGAGTAAATGTTAACCGGGGATCCCAGAAAGGCACCGGAGATGCAAAATCAGATGACTCATGCGGCCAGTTGCTACGGGCACACTGCGAGAAGCAAGCAAGAAGTTTGCCCGAGGAGTAATGAGAACGCTAGCGTTGTCGCAAATACAAATGTACTCAATTATTGCAGCTGGAAAAAAAAAAAAAAAAAAAAAAAAAAAGGATAGCTGCGTGAGAACACGCCTGCCCGCTGGGGCTGATTTGTTCCCCTTCGGCCACCAGCCAGTTTAAGATTTGAAGAAAAGGAACGAAGCGAACGTGCAGACATTTTCCCCGCAGCGAAGGCAACGGACAAAACCCGTGGCTCCGAACATCATTGCCGTCATATTATAAACAAATAAATCAATGATCATTTGGAACGAGAAATATTGAGGCAGGATCTTCACCCCGAAGCTGCAACAATCGGGCAAGATGCAATCTTGCGAATGAGGGCACTTTGGGGATTTTATTGTCAAATGATCCTGGCCTCCAAATGAGATCATGACTGTTGTTTTCCCTCCGCTTCCATTTCTCTGCAGGTGTCCTGACCAAACAATGGCAACGGGTGGTTAAACTCGGTCACGCTGGTGCTTACGCTGGTAAACATTGCGAGCGCCGCCGCCGCCGTTGATCAGTTTTGGCGGACAAAGACAAACAACAGGAGCGCTGTTTGGGGCGGGGAAAAAAAAAAAAACCCCAAAGGGCACAAACAAGCCGACATGCAAGCCATGCCATAGAATATGCGTGAACAAAAGATAAAACGACCACCGATTTAGTTTGTGCGAGTGCGCCAGATGGATCGGCATGACTGCATAATTCAACAAGATGTCCTTAAACTTGTTGTTGCGCTGCGTTGCCCTCTTGTTGGCCCAACAGCACTTGGTAAGTCGCAAAGCTAAACTAATCCCTGCCGGAGCTATTAGGCTTGAAGACAATCTCATGCGGTTCGGGTCAAAAGAGTTCATGGTCAAATGTAAGTAAGAACTGGAATTGGCTTTCTTGGTGAGAAAAGGTGCAAAAACTCGTTCAAAATCGAAAAGGTCGATTTGAACGCACCGACAGCGGGGGAAAAAGTTACCATTGTCTCACATTAGTCATGAGAATGAACACCCACAAACGCTTTTTTTCCCCATTTCAGCCACCATGAAGTCCCTCTTTCCGTTTCCCCCCACTCTCCCCATTTGCTAATAAGGTCCGCGGTTGGCCCTCGATCAAATCCGGGGCAACCAAACGCTGCCTTGCTCAGTCATCGGCCGCACCCAAAGCAGGACCGCTGATTTACGGCCCCGGCAACGGCGTCTGGGCCAAGTAAGCTGACGACCACACGCATTTACTGTCGGACCGTGACATCAGCGGCAATTTGTTAGATCACCAGGAGGGCTCAATTGAATTGGCTGCAAACATTTACTATCCCAGAGGGACCATCAATGAGGGGGGAAAAAAAAGACCCTGACTAATGAGAGCATGGGCGGCTGAGTGGATGGCAGCAAAATAAAAGTGGCCGAAATACCAACTTGGCCCGTTGCCTGCTCGGCGTTTCAGCCTTAAATACAGATCAAGGCAATGCCCTTGTTGTATCCTTGAATGTACTCAAGAGGCTCGTATTTTTCTCAGCCACACGTACGATACATCGGAACTGCCCCTTTCCTCCACCGATGACTTCTTTGGCTCCCTCTCCATCCAATATGCACGAGAAGCGGGATACGACGCATTGAGCCGTGCACGTACGGCGCCATTTTTGTTCATCTGCAGGGAAAGCAGACTCCCGCGCACGTAAACACATGTCGCGCCCTCCCCTTTCTCCCTTTCATTCCGTTACGTGACAGAGTAGCACACCGGCCGACGAGCATATGTTGTGCAATCACATGCTGTTCCCACCAGGAAGGCCTGAGTGAGATGCACGGAGATACAGAAGACACGCAAGAATGCATTTTGGTCACAACGGTACATAGATAAATGACCTCTGCGGCACATCACCTGAGCCCCACTTGCATCAAGAAAAATAAACCCAGTGTTTGTGCAACTTTAACCCCCATGCAGTAATTATCCCAAAATTGGACATTTCGGACACTTTGGACGATTTTGGACTGTTGGACAAATGGACACCAGCCAAAACAGTGAAAAATAACTCCACAAAGCTGAAATTTTGCATAGGATGTATATCTATGTCTTGGCCAATTCCCACTGAACATTTCGAGGGGTTGAAAGTGAAAAAAAATTAAAAGTGAAAAAAGTTGTTGCACATTGGAAGAGGGACATTTTTGGGACGTAATACCCTTCATGCAGCCGCTTAAAAATACTGCATGAGGGTTAATCAGGCAGGAGCAAGAGCTCACCTATATATACCGTCTATGACGCTTTTTTTTCCTGCCTTTAGCTGACATGCAAATCACGTCATACCGACCTGGTCTTCGAAACGGGAGGCTTATCAGTCTTGGGTGCAGTGGTGGACTTTGCGGAAGTTGTGGCGGCAGGCCTCGGAGCTGTAGCGCAGGAAAGTAGCGAAAAAAGGAGGGAGTGGGGGGAGGGGGGAAGAAAATGGGAAGGTGATAACAGAGGAGAGATTATGAGGACGGTGAAGAACAATGTACAGTACAGTACGCCATGTAGGTCAGATGCATTTCTTTTCATCCGTCATCAGGATTAAGGGCAAATGCAGCAGTCACTCTCGCATGTCTAATTTGCGTACTGAATCCATCTCGTGTGTGTGAATGCGTCGCATTTTCCATTTGCGGCTCGTTCTGCAAAAAAATTCTACATCTTGACGGCAAAAGGTTTCATGTGTGACATTTTTACCAACCTGGGGGCTTTTTCGCAGCAGCAGCGGCCGTGCCGGTTTTCACGCCGTTCAGTGTCGCGGGTGTTGCCTTCTTAATTGCCGCGGCTCCCACGGCAGACTTTGCACCTTGAGTGGCAGGCGATGCCGTTTTTCTTTCAGTTACTTTGGCCGTGTTCCGAGGGGCCGGGACGCCGGCTGTTGGTTTCTTGGGTGCCGCGGAGGTTGGGGTGCTCTTTTTCTCAAGGGCAGGTGTGGTCTTCTTGGTCACACCGTTGCTCTGGGGCTTGGACAAGCCATTGGATAGGCGGCTGGAGGTCGTGCTGGGCCGCGAGCCGGATGTGGTCTTTGTCACGTTGGTCGTGCTGGGTTTTGTTTTCTGCACGGTCTTGTTCGCGGTTTTGGCTTTGGGGTCCCCCGAGATTTTGTTAGTGGTCTTGGCAGATGGAGATTCCTTGGCCTTTTCCGACCGCGGCGGAACCACATCTTTGGGCCGCTGGGCCACTTCCTCCTCCGCTCCCTGACTGGGCTGCTGCCCCGTAACCGGGGATAACTCATTGACTGGATTCGATTCTAAAGTTTCCATTGGCTCCAGTGCTGCTGTAATAACCCCATCTGGTTTCATCTCCTCTTTTCGAGAAGTGGTCTGTCCAGGTCTAATCGGATTGCCCAAGATCTGGACGCAGGTCTCAGTCTGCAGAGACAAATGGAAAAAAAAAAACAACCAAAAAAGGTTAGTTTAAAAACAGCAAGACCTTAAAAGAAGAAGACGAAGCTCTCGCGCACTCCTAGCTGTAATGCATGCTTCCTCCACTAAGAGTAGCCGATTTCTCGCCAACAATTCACACTTGATGTAAGCCAATAATGCGGCGTCCACACAAAACGATGGGGTAAGAAAAGTCTTCGCTGAGTGTAAGTGGGCCAATAAATCCGAGTCACACGAACAACTGAGGACAAGAGACGGGATGTGAAGCATATGAGGGCAGATAAAGGGCAACCATGTGTGATAAAAGCTGTCATATATTGTCAGCGTCAATATTACGACTGTTTCTCATTTAGTTTCACGAGCCACCGTACACTGGGTCGCGCTGAGAGAATGGAAGACATGAGGTGGGAAGGCTAGCAGGAAACATTTCCAAAACGGGGGACGCGGAGCTGGTTTTTGGTCGTGAGGCAACCATGAAGGCAAAGCGGAGGCCAACTCGAGGAGGATGTTTGGCCTGGGGAGCATGGGAACAAAGAGGCGGGTGGGAAAGAGAAGCAAAGAAACAAAACGTGAAAAAAAAAAAAAAGAAAGCGCTCACCACGGGATGGTATTTGTTAGCCTAACTCTAAAATCCAGACATGTTTCGTCATCCTACTTTCCACTGACCTCAACTTGCGTGGCTCAAAGTCACTGTCCTATTTCTGGAAGGCGTCACATCATCATTCCGGTGCCTCAAACTTTTCTCTCTGTCCTTCTTCAGTCGCCCCCTTACGCATGTTCCAAACTAATTAGCAAACTAAAGTAGCAAACTTCACTTTTACAATTTGCCCCTCCCCAATATCCCGACCCCCCACCACAACAACCCTTCTCACACCATCCGTTTTGGCTTTGCACAGATGGCCGGAGCAGCTGAGCAAGGTCAGAAGGGGAGAGGCAAAGCAAAGCAAAAAAAAAACCAAACGGAATCCCAACTAGAACAAGCAAAGTCATCTCCACTTCAGTCACAACCTGAGAAGTTGAGAAATGAGAACCGGATGTCTGCGAGAGAAACTCCTTGTGCCCAACCCTTCGTCGCAGGGGCATTTTTTAATGCCGTCAAAGCAATAAATTTGAATGGGAAGGTTACAAATCAATTGCTGTGAGGAAATGGAACTTTAGAGAAAATAAAATATGACACACTCTCCCACACCAAGATCGCTTGGATCAGTGCTGGAAAACAAATCCAAGCACCAGACAAAGAGTCAGAACTGAAACAGTTGAAGCAAAACTAAATATTCATGAACAGCTGACTGATTTAGGGGGGGGAAAAAAATATGGATTTACAGTGAAACTCCTCTACAACGAAATCTGCATGGGTGAAAATACCCCCATAGTGTGAAAAAATCTTCATGCATTAACACCATTCCCACTTTCCTGTTTCAAATTTGCTACAGTGAAAAAACCCCTGTTGTGAAAAATTGATTTCATTATAGAGAAGTTTCACTGTACACACAGATTGACAAGTCACAACTCTTCTGGGAGACAGATGAGCCATAACGGCTTGTGAAAGTCACATCAGTGACTCCAAAACGTGAAATGTACCTTTCAGCGTCAATGCTGCCTTCTCAGATGTATAAATCGCCCAGGCCATGGACACTCACATCCCCCGGTAGCATCATAAACGTTGCGCTAATAAAAATCCATAAATGTATAACATCCACAAGTTCATACATGAAATGTCTCGTCTTTGTCGTTGAGACAATTGAATTTAGGTTGAAAAGAATTTGCAAGTCATTCTATTCTGCTTTTAAAAAAACATTCCAACTTCAATGGAATCGGGGGGTTGTGCTTCGTCGAAGGTTCAGAAGTGAGAGAAGACGCGGTCATGATATGCTTCCAAACGAACGACTCATTTCCGACTGTGAAAATGAACTGAGCAAGCTTGGAAACGGGCAAGCAAAATCTTGCTCACAGTCTGGTTTGGAATCTCAGCTTGGCCTTCTTGATGAAACTTGATTTTTTTTTTTTTTAAAGTCTGTCTGCGATTGGAATTTCGAGTCGTGAAACCAGGCGCCTCTGCAGCTCCTGTCAACGGTGCATTATCCTGACCACACACACACGCACGCGCGCACAAATGACCCTTACTCACGTGTAATAATATCTGGAGTGACTACTTCCTAAATTGTTTTCTTCCCTGTTTTGGCGAGAGAAAAGCAGAAGAAAGCACAGAGCAGCAAAGAATAAAACGCCGCCTTCTCCTCTCAAGTTGGCTCATTTCTTCAGAGTTGCTTTTGCTTCTGCATTCTGCCTCTGCGCGTTGTCATTTTGCCCGGCTGCGCGCGGCCTTGTCATAAATACTCGCTCGGGCCTCCGAATAGCCTCCCACAATAAATTTCTGGCGAGCCTCAACGATGAGCCACAGACACGGATGGAAACCCACCCAAATGCTTAAAGAACCAAACCGAAAAATGTCGTTGGAGATTTGAATAGAACTTAAGAATGCAAAAGGTGGGAATGATCATTTATACACCTTCGGGTATTGTTGTTGGTTTTGTATTTTCAGGGGACACAATGTTTACGTATGCCGTCATGATTGCACTTCATATGCCTCAACCTAAGCTAATCGTGAGCAAGGCAGCGACGCAAGGTGAGATCATCCCTTCCTAATACCTGCGCTGGGTCATCAACAAAACGTGTGTGTGTGTGTGTGTGTGTGTGTGTGTGTAGAGTGCTTCGATAGGCGCTGTCAATAACTGGAAGCCATCCAGCTCTGCATAGGGACCGAAGCTTTTCTGGATGTCTAGACGCAAACACACAGTTGTTGAATAATCAGGTCATCAGCATATTTCAACACAGAGGAATCACCTCCGCTCGACAAGCCCGACTGATGTGAGAAAAGGAGGCCATCGCAGCAATAAGGCACGTTTCACGAGAAAGACGGCATGGATAGTTGAACCGAATAGTAAAATGGTGGCCAAATCTGAATGGAAATCAAGGTTGACTTTTTGTGAGTTGCATCCATTTTTCTCTCCGACTGCAGCGCGTATCCGCATCTGCACTGAACCTTTGCGGGTCAGAGACTTTGCAAGTCGAGAGATGCTTCCTTGAGGTAAAAAAAAAAAAAAGGACGAAAACAAAGCGCAAGCCCTCTCGTTGCCTCACTTTGTCCAACCGGCTATCCGCCGGCAAGTAGGAATTGTGTGAGCAGAAATCCAACCCTGCCTTTCACGGCGCACAACTGCGTACACACACACACACACACACACACACACACACACACACACACACAAATGCATTCTGTGGGCCGCCTTCTATCCCCGGGGCCTACTCCAAATAGTAATCAAAGAGAGGGATTGTGGGGGAAGGAAGAAGCAACGGTGGGGGGGCGGCGGCGGTAAGATGGCAGAAAAGATGCAAAAGAAAGTACGTGATGTTGCTGAGGCGGCTTTTTGCTCATGTATCACGGAGATGAAAAGTCTCTGCAACCCAGCTCGAATGCGGTCGCCCAAGTCCGGGACCTGGGACGTGGCTCTGCTCACAAGTTGACGTTTAATGGGAGTCAACACACACCGGGTCACCATTTCACGTGCCTCTGATTAACCTCGAATACATTTCAGCGATTAGACTTTTTACCGATTTGTATTTGGCTTATATGGTTACAAGAGAGTGTCCACACTTGTGCAACCACATTCTCTCGATGCTCTCTCTTAAAAAAACATGGCGTACAGGCTATGAGTCACTTGCATAGCGCGATAAGATTGGTGGGTACAAGTTTTGAAGTTTAACCTTGCCCTATTTTTTTTTTTTAAATCACAAAAAAAAAAAAAAAAAAAAAAAATCAGACCGTGTGCTGATTATTTACATCCACTGTTAAAGCTTGATTTGAATTATTACAGACAATGACCGAATGAAAAAGGTTTCATCAATAAGACAGCCAGCGGGAACATGCATGCTGAGGTCTGTTTGGGGGGGGGGGGGGGGGGGGCATGGTTAATGAGCGTTTGGTGACCTCTGACCCTGTAATGGATGTGTTTTTATCTCGCGATGCAGCAAACACAAGATGCTCAGCTGCGGCGTTTCATCTCTGACCTGTTTCAAAGCATTGCCGGTCATGTGACACAACAATGGTCGAGTTTGTGAAGCAAACGTCTGGGCAACAAATGCACTATTTGTGTCATTTGTGTTTTTCTTTCAGTATGATCGTATTTGGAATTTTAAATGCTCACAATATGTATCCACATTTTCCTAATCATTCAAAAATGTGAATCAGAACATTTCCACCGGCGTGTATGAATTTACCGCCGTATTTTCTCGGGTGATGAAATATTGCGAAATCAACACCACATTTGCACTTTGTTTACATTTCAATTGAGAAAATCAATATTGCGCGCAATAAAAGCGCAGATGTTTCGAAGCACCCGTCACAAATATATCGTTCAACAATTATTTACCATATTGTCAAAAAGATCATCACGGCAAATGCGCTTGAAATTTTGAAGCTTTGTTGCCCATTCCGACTTTCCACAGTGTATGAATAATTGACCGTTGGCTTGCTTAGAGCAAAAAACGCAAAGGGGCCAATAGCCTGATTCAAGAGGCTTCATACGTGTGTGTGTGTGTGTGTGTGTGTGACTCTGTGTGTCTACACCGTCTCTTTACAAGGAAAGTCATTCCTCTTTTGGAGGGAGTGCAACAAAGTCGGATTCAGCCCCTCGCAGGGGGGGGGGGCGGGGTAAGGGGGTGAATGTCAGAATCGAGACGCCACATCCTGGCATGGGGCCGGGGATTGTCCATTCAATTGCTAGCCAAACACAACCGCAGATGCAGCCCACTACCTATGCCAGTTAATAAACTCACGAGGTGCATTATGCATGAAGACCTTTACGACAATCTCCCAAAAAACTGAGATGACAAAAAAAAAAAAATCTTTCTGTTTTCTCCATCTTTAAAGGGGAACAGCCGTCGCAGGATCAGAACAGCCGTCGCAGGATCGGAGCAGCGAAATGGAGAGCATTGAAGATACTGAGCTGCCTGCATCAACGGAACACTTATCAGAGCATAAACATTCTCCAAACACCCCCGACTTGAGGTCAGGAAACCGCCTCCGTCTCTCTCACACAAATTCCAAACAAAGCAGGCTGCTCGGAATAGTCAGTAGGAGGGCTGAGCGAGCAGGGAGCTTCAGGACGGGATGGGTCCCCCTCCCCCCCCCATTACATCGCAAATTATACCTAAACTCTACATCCAAAATATTGAAATACACACTGACCTTGTACAGACTAGCGGGTTCAGAAGAAACACGGTTGCAAGTCTACGCCCCCCTAATTGTCACAAAGTTATCGACATCAATCACTTTGCAGTACTTTCACAGTCTGGGAAAGTGCGGAGACGTTCGATGAATCGCCGTAAGGACCAACGAGTGGCGTGGCGTCTCCTTGTTTACTTCAAACGTCTGCAAGAGAGCAGCAGGTTGCGTGACAGGCACCTGGTTCACAGATACGGTTGGAGTGATTAGAAAGGCTGGCGCTAATCCTCAGGACTCACTGGACTTTCACTCCCAAGGTTTTGAAATGTCCTTGAATGCTTTCAATAAGGTGAGATGTAGCGCGGAGGCTAACCACATGATGTCAAATCGACACATTTGGAAGATGTTCGTACAAATATCTGGCAAATGTCGCTCATTATGTTCGGCCAGTAGATTTTGAACAGAGTCTTCTGGAAAAACAATCCAACCTGTCAAACGCAGTTATTCCCTTGTTGCCGTCGCACTCGGAGAGAGATGTGCGCCCCTCTGGGGACGGGCAGATTAACACGCGACAGAGCGTGTTAACCCCGGACAAAGAGAGATGCTGATCTTGTACAGTCGCCCTCAACTATCCTCCAAACAGTGCCCGGGGCAAAAAGGGGTAGAGTGCTGATGAGGACACGGATGACGTAAGGAGGGACACGTTTTGATAGTTGTGAACTCGCCGTGGCCCAGAAATTACACAATGCTGCGGTGACCGAGAGGTTCAGGCGCAGTCAGTCAGACGCTCAACAAAAGAGGGTCGAGACAGTCCCCGGCGACCAGCCACGTTGGCCCTGATACAGCCTGGCCGGTGCCCACCGCCTACGGAGACTTTCAGGGACAGTTTCTGAGCTTAACGGTGTGGATATTGAATCCCACGAGACAACGCGGGGGCGGAGAGAGTCTGGCCAGCAGCTCCGTAGACAAAGTGCATTAGTGGGCAGGTGTTCCTCTGATGCTTTTAACCTTTTCCCCTTGGAGATAAGGAAAATGGCAGGGACTCTTTTTAAAGTCGGCGCATTGTATCGAGAGGGATCCAGCAACAGGCAAACTCGGGCTAATTTGTAACTTGAAGAGCTTGTGGATCATCTCCATAATGGGCTGTCTGCCCACAAACAGGCTCGTCTCTGGGGGTAAATGAGATCAGCCAAGCCCGGGACCAGCTGGTGGCTTGGATCAGTGACACAAGATAGAACAGAATCTCTCTCACACATACACACACAAACACACACACGGCGGAAGAGGTAAGACCAAAGCATCTGGACAGGGTGGCAGAAATGCACCCAAGAGGCTTCGGGACTCTGCCTTTTTGCACAGCACAGCACACGGACGCAGACCGGCCAAGTCTAAGTGGAACAACTGTGTCCATAAGAGGATTATGACCCGTTTGAAATGGAACAAGGCACGTTCCAGATGGAATCTGATCCTTTGCGGGGAAGACAAACAATGTGAAGGGTTGACCAGACACACACGAGGACAACTCTCGATGAAGCGACTGCGTGGTGCTCAGTTTGCAACCATTCATCTCAAAACCACTCTTGGACTGAGCCACATACTGTTGTAAGATAGTTACTTGGCAGTCAGGTCCAAAACATCTGACATCAACATGACACAATAGCTGCTCGACCAGACCGGTAACTTGACAACGGAGATAGCAATATGCACAAGAGGCAGTGAAACATAATCAACTGACAAACTTCCTGCAACTCTTGTGGCATTATTTTCATTTATGTATTCATAGCGGCCAACTGTGACAGAAAAAGGATTGTTGCCCGTCGTCCACCCACTCAAGGCATTCAGAATGTCCAAACGTAGCAAATTATTGCAGCTGCTGGTAAATGTGCCAATTGCCGGCCCTCCCAACAGTGACAACAGCAACCAAGTCTGAGAGACCGCAACAGACAAGATGCCGATTTTCATCACCGCCCATTTTTTTTGCATCGCCTTCGACTGTTTGGTGGAGACTGTCAGAAACAGTTTGGGAGAGTCAAACATTTCCACCCATTGAATCATCGTCATGCTGAAGCTCCCGCTTTGTTGCCGTTGTTGTTGTTACCGTGGCTAAAATCGGAGCACAACGTAACATTTGATGACGCCGAGGGCGGGGATCACGAGTTCTGGATGAAAAAAGACGGACGACCAGAGGCACAGTCTTGCCCTTGTCACAATTGAGATTTAGAGAACTGTGGGGGGATTTCATTGTGAGTCACACATTCAACCCAACACCAGTCCTGAGGCTAAGGGCAGGCTGACTCACAAGTCTATTAATGCGACAAAGAACAAACATCTCCCCTCTTGGCTTGAGAGGCCAGCTGGGAGCAAAGCAGCTCATTAAATTCAAAACGCCCCGAAAACACAAGCTTCTATATGAAAATGACCAGATTGTTACCGCGCTAAAAATAATGGGCCATGTCGGGGTTTTTTGGGGATGTCATTTATTTTTTTATTTGCCCTTTATCATCTCCACACATTTGTCAAGTCACCTCACGAACGTCCGTAAATTTTTTCAATGATTTATTTAAAACTGGCTTAAAAGATTTTCATGAAACTTTGGAGAAAGATTTATGGCCCGAGCCAAGGAAACCCCCCCCTCCTTCTATTTTTAGTACGATCCAACCCAGATGAAATTTGCAGCGACATGAATTTTTATTTCTCCACTTTATGACATTTTGTTCATTTCTCCGCCAATATTGTTATCCGCATCGATATCTACAAAGGTGTACATTTTGCCGCCTGTGCAAATGAGGACTGTTCAACTGCGCCGAAGGCCTGCGCCCATTTAAGTGTCACCGGGGGGCTTTTTTCCCCCTCCTTACAATGGGTGGCAGCGACATTACAGACTCTTTCAACCCTGTTACAATTCTTCTCAACAGGGTGCACATCTGCTAGTGACAAGGGAAGCAGCGATACAGGCTAGTAAACATACACCGGCGATACCGGAGGAGCTATACAATAAAGTCTGAACTACGAGAAGGTAAGTCATCATATCCTTGGCCAAAAATATGTCATTTTACAAGATACAAATCGAATTTGTTCCGTAACACAGATCAGTTGAATCTCAAATCATGGAACGAAAATTCACAAATGCAGAGTCAGACTGTTGTTTATAGGTTTGGGTGGGAATGTTTATATTACCGGTACTTTTTAAAAAAATCCAATTTGATCCTTTTTTTTAACCCTATTTATCCCCCAAACCAAATTAAAGAACCTAATCAAAATAAAGCATGGCTTTTAACGGCGTCTTCATTCAATTCCATGTGATTGCATTAGGCTGTGGTCTGTGTGCCTGTCTGCCTTCTCCGTCCTCCATTTCCCCGCCACACCACCAAGCAACACTGTGAGTCAGCCCTTCTCTCATCCACGGGGGCGGACAAGCTGATGTCGTTGCCCACCTCGAATCTAAGAGTCCTGGAGTGTCTCCAAGCCCTTTGTGGCTGAACCTTGAAAGTGCTTTTATTAGTCGAGCTAAAATGCCTTTTACTTTGATTGATGCCAATACCTCCACATCACACGAACGACACCCATCCACGCCCACTGTGGCCACTTAACGTCTCCCATCACCTCAAAGGGGAAAATGACAGCATCATGGAATGGTCAGTAATATTTTCTGATGATTGCATGTTGTTAAATGCTTTTGGTAAGTAATTCTGTGGCAACCGGCAGCCATTTCTCCGCCCCATTGTTCAGGTTGGGGGGGGGGTGTAATGTGCCTTGTTGCGCTCACTCACCAAGTGAGTGTGTTAAGGAGCAGCTCTCAGCCCCGACAGCCATAACTCCTCCAGCACAAATAGCTGATCACTTTTAGAGGTGACATTAATCAGCCCTGATAACATGCCAGCCTAATAAGTCTTAGCCACCCCCTTCTTGGATACATTTCAGCCTGAAACAAGTCTCTCCTAGGTGAATTATTCAACGACCGGACTTCAATTGCCCTTGAGCGAATGCGTGAAAAAAGTTGCTTTTTATTATTGCCGCAAAAAAAAACAAAAAAACAGGATTGTCATTTCCCTCCCGAAATGACACACGAACATTTCTCCGCACTCACCCAGCACCCCCAGAACAATGGGCATCCGCCACATGGGGAAAGGGGGGGATGTGGAAGCGGGGGTGAATGGAAAAACACCGATAAATCTTGATGTGGAATGTAAGAGCACACAACCTAAAAAAAAAAAAAAAAAAAGGGCTGATCATTTGACAAAACTAGACCGTATGTCCGATTTAGCATACTTTCACCGGTGCGGTGGCGGGCTCTTCCAGCTTCCAGGCTGCCTGCCACCGCCCCATCGACCGGTTTCCATCCATTCTGAATGTAAATTAGCCTATGAATACCATATAGACACACGGAGGGATATATATTCACTAAGAAAAATACTGACATTTTCATAATGACATGTCACGATTCAGACAAACTGTTGAGTAGCGGGGGTTTTACCCACGGCACAGACAATAACGCGAGACGCCCGTTCTAGAACCGAAAGGGCGTTAAAGTCGGCGATGTTTGGTTAAAATCGGCGTCAATGAGCCAAACGAGAAACGAATCTACGCTAGTGTGTTTGCTCCATTTCAATGTCGCGCTTACCGGTCAGTGCAGCGGTGAGCTAGCAAAAATCCTCCCCAGCTACGCCCTGTGTTAGCCGGTTCGCGCCGACTGGGTCCTCGATCGCGCCGGGTACTCAAAAGAGAAAGTGAAGATGAGGCGCAGACGGGGGGAAAAAAAAGGGGAGACTCGTAAGAGCTGAGGCAAAGACTTCAAGTCGAGCTTCTGAATGAGAAAACTTCTTGGTCTCAAGCGCCGTTTTTCTCCCAAGTGATGCTTGTGTTCGCCGGGAGGAAGAAAGACACCGAGTGACGCTTCATTAAGCGCGCGCGCGCACACACTCGCTCACACGCTCTCACGCGCGCAGACCGCTGAAGCGATAGATGGACAGGCGAAGGCGAGGAATGCCTTCACGTGCTCCTTGAACGTCGGAAAACTGACAATGCACCAAACGACGAGCGAAAGACGCGGCTTGTTCGAGCCATAGATTAAACATTTCTTTTCTTTACCACCAGCTGCACTCATTTATTGTTGTCTTACATATACACATTGAAAGGCAGGGTGGAATTATGCTCCATGTTCTCAGGATACAGTCTGACGAAAGTGATGTTGTTGTCGTTGTTAGTTTATTTTTAGTAACAATTGGCATCGAGTCAATCAAAATGGCACGCGTCTGTTTGATTTCACAATCGAAAACATGTGATGTAATGTAAAGGATTTCAACAAGATAATGATAACCCACCGAAAAGAGGATATTACTAATATCCCCTGAAGGCATCATTCAACAGACAGCGCGCCACGCCGAAATTGAAAGGCGTGAATAGCGAATAGCAGGGGGACAACTGCTTTTTCCAAACGCAGCCAATCACCTCCCTATGTGAGGGATTATTCAAATTGCAGATGATGTCATCTCTTGCAAGTCACCCTATCTCTTGCCAGAGTTTCTCTTAGTTTGTTCCCTCCTTCTAGGCCCCCCCAAGATCCCCTTTCTCTCCAAAACCTTTTCTCCCTTTCTTCATGGATGAATGGGTACACACACCCACACACGCACGCCCGCATACACAGAGACCAGAGACAGACACCCACGCCTTTCACGCTGCATTGCAAGATTGTTATCTGTCTATGAACCTGTTTGTGGCACGTAATATATTTCGAGTCTTCCTTGTCTTTTTTTTTTTCCATATAAGGAATGGGAATGACAAAACTAGCCAAATCTTCATATGTAAGTGCAATATATCCATTTTTGTGTAGAAATTGAAGGTCATGTGGCATCCCTGACTCTAAATGTGGAACACCTGTTGACCCAATCAGCCAAAGCAAACAGAGCGGTAATAGTGGTGGCAAAATCAATAGAAGGAGCACCGGTGTTTTGGTCAACTTGTGTACAATTAGACACTGGCGGCCATTGTTTCACAGCTTACACGCTTTTGTTTCTTGCGCCGCGCTCTTCATCAAAATGGGGCTTTTCATCATAGACTGGGCGGGCATGCCGCCTGTCTGACTGTCTGCTGGGCTGTTGCTCAGGTCCCAGCAGCCGCCTCGCCAGTCGGGATGAGCCAGGCTTTTGTGTCTCGCTCTATTCTGGACGGGCGGCCATGCTTTTGTGTCCAGAATGAGAAGTTTTACTCTGAAGCTGTACCAAACTCTGACATTTTGAGCTGATGAACAGAATGCGCAGAGGTGCAAGAATACGGTCCGTCATCACATGTCGCAAAGAAGGCCCGCTCAGTTACCAAAGTACAGCAGAAACCGGTGTACCGCCTCATCTACACATCAATTTGCAATTCTATTCTTTTCAGCCTGATCAACTGCGACGGTTCCAACGTGCGAACCTAATTTTTGACACTTTGTTGCGCTCCCTGAAAGTCCTTTACAGATGTTCATGCAATGTTTTCTTTCGGTTCTTCAGCTATCCATGAACCTCAGACTACTCTCCATCATGTTCGAGGCTAGTGCATCATAGCAATTAGAAAGCTTTTCCTTTTTTTTTTTTTGTTTGCTGGGCATTATCTGCTGTTTAACTACAGCTTAACTTGCTTTTAACAATGAACGGATCCATTAGAATTACACCCTATGGCTTTTTGGAAAACAGCTGATCATATCGTACACGGGAAGGTGTGCTTATATAAAGGCCAAGGAAACCGTGTAGAGGGTGGGGATTCCGGGAAGCTCCGAATGCACGGTGGCTTGATGCTGATGGACGCATTGGCATGGCCCACAGAAGCCCAACAAAGAGAGGAAGGTGTTTTTTTCCCCTCACAAGCAGTTGCATGCAGCAATCGAGACAGGAAAAGGCCGGGCTGTGTACCCGACTCCATAGCTTCCGTGTTATTTATCTCATTGTTTTGACCTGACCATGTACTGTCCAGCTGCTGAACAACAACACAAAGAGGCTTTCTGGCAAACGCATGGGGGGCGGGGGATGTTATTTACAAGGATTGTCATATTGCTTCCTGCACGAGAGCACCTGCAGGCTTAAAGAAAACAGCAAAAAGGCATCATCTCCACCGCCAAAGTCGACCAAACCACACAAGGAAACAGCTCACAAGTCATTCGCCTTCACATCACACACGGACGTCTTTTGCCCAAGCGACTCCCAAGTCGCTCTCTTTTCAAGTGTTCTTAGTTGGCAAGGTGATGCCTTTATCGCTATGTGATGCGTATCATGCTCCCAAATGGAATGCGTGATAGAAAATGGGCAGATTAGTGTACGCAGCTGCAGCTCACATCATCAACTCCCCAAAGGGCAAACGGCGCCGGCGCGGCAAACCCATCAACGTGATGACGGGAAAAATGTTTCGACAAACACGTAACATACATGTACATACGCAAGAGTCGATACACCTCAACATCTTGTCACCTTCCGATACAAAACGGCATCAAAAACATTCTGCCACGACAAAAGGATAATCCTGCCTTGCAGGTCTTTGTCGAGGCGTCGTACTGTAATTGGCGGTGCAGATGCTTTATATCTAACGAGCTATCATAATGAAGTACAGTACAATGCATAGCCTCTCTTGAATCTGTGTCTCAGTTGCCATAGTAGCAGTTAACACAGAGGAAGAGGGAGTCAACAGAGGCCCCGCCCAACTGAGGCTTTCCTCTTAGGGACATTGAGGCTGTCCAGAGCAGGTTGGCCGGTTCCTGTCTACCTGATTGTAAGTGCTTCATCTTTTAAATAATGCATGCGTGCACTGAGGAAGTTGGACAGCCATGCCACTGGGCTGCACTCTTTAAGGAGTGAGTGCACGCATACTGTAACTCTTTCATTTTCATCCATTGATGATTTGCGTCCGCGCTGAGATGCATTTTCTTTGGCTGCAGCACAACCTCAGGGTAGTTGATGATAATGGCATAGGAAAACAGTCACGTAGATGAAGAGCAAATGGTAGGTTAGTGCAGTACAGAGACATCTAATTGCAAGCATTTGTGTTTTTACGCGGGCAGGAACCTCTTCTTAATGTCTCAGCCCTTTAGTTTCTCGATCCATACATGTCTAATGACTGGCTGGCTGGCTGCAGACTGAGCCAGCATTCTCCCTCTAGTGGTGGCAGATGCTGTCAAAACACCCGCCCATCCAAAAGGGCTTGTATCCATTAACCCTCATGCAGTATTTTGAAGCGGCTGCATGAAGGGTATTACGTCCCAAAAATGTCCCTCTTTCAATGTGCAACAACTTTTTTCACTTTTAATTTTTTTTCCACTTTCAACCCCTCAAAATGTTCAGTGGGGATTGGCCAAGACATAGATATACAGTACATCCTATGCAAAATTTCAGCTTCGTGGAGTAATTTTTACTGTTTTGTCTGTGGTGTCCATTTGCCCAACAGTCCAAAATCGTCCAAAGTGTCCGAAATGTCCAATTTTGGGATAATTACTGCATGGGGGTTAAGGAGGGTGGCAGTGTAGCTCATTCTGTGTGTTTTTTTTTTTTTTTTTTACAAAATGCACTAAGGAGTGGCACCCAAATTTCGTTGTATGCAATACAATGACAATAAAGGCGATTCTGATTCAAGCAAAAAAAAAAAAAAATCTGCCCGATCTCTTCGCTCGGGTACCAAGATCAATATATGAAAATACTGTATACTAAAATGCAATTACTTAAAGTACCTATCGGGCGACCCCCTCCCCCACTTATTCAAACATGGAACACTAACTGGCCGCATGCCACCAATAATCGCCAGGTTCTCAATCTTCCCAATGAGACATATGAAAACATGCAGTGTGAAGAATCCATTTTCACGACATCCGAGACAGACACAATTGCAACCTTGGTCCAACACAGAAGTGATCCAATGACTTTTTTTTTTTTTTTTTTCAAACTACAGCCACAAAGTCAGCTGTCGAAAAATACCACACGTAGAAACAAGAACTTGGACACCGTGAGACTATTCCGTATTCTTTTTTTTTTTCCCCAACACCTTTTCAGTGTGGTTAGTTTAATTCCCCGATGTGTGGAAGCCAACATCTTTCAAAAGAATATTCAATAAATATGACAATGCCACAGGTGAACTGTACAAAGGCCTTCTTCACAGAGGCTGACAAACTGGGAGCTGAGACACACCTGACGACACGTTTCACCAGTAAATTCAAGTACCATTAAATTAAGTTCCTCGAGGTGTCAGAAGGCATGCATTACAAACTGTAAACAATATAACACAGTGCACTCCTTGGTTCCTATGAGAGGCATTTTAGCATGTTAAACTGTCAATCAGTCATCCTAAAGTACAAATGAGTGCACACAAAGTTGAACATCTCCAAGTGGTGTGACTCTAAAGGGAATCAAGAGAGAGGAAAATTATTATTAAATTCCCTTTTACCTTCTCTGTATTCATTGAACAGTGCCCTTCACGCCGCAAACTGGAATGACATTAGCATTTCATTAAGCCATCTTCAAAAATGGTTCCCTTTTATACAACGGCTTAAGAACGACCGATTTGTACGTATGCCCTCGAATCAGATAAAATGAGCAATTACCCTTTCTCAAACGGCTACAATGTCAGCCTACAGACATTGCAGGACTACGATCCTTTAAAAAAATAACATAAACCTAGTCTAAAATGTTAGGCTACAAAGGAACACAAAAAAAAAAATCACACAGCTGACTTTTCCTGCAGGAGATTCACCACCTGCATGAAAGCAAATAGTCAGAAATGCTCCTGTGCACTGGTGTGCAGTCTTTTTTACACTTCATACATATTGATGAATCAGCGGCTGGCTGCAGGGCTCGTCCTGGCGCGTGCAGCCATCAAACATTTTCAGCCAAGGGAGAACAAGAACAAAGGTGGGGGTGGGGGTGGGGGGTGGGGGGGTGGAAGAGAGCATGAAGCAACAGCCTTGACTGTAAATGTTACAGAAGGCATTTAACATACAGTACACGATGGACAGTATATTCTACCTGCGCGTAAATATAAAAAGATTTAGAAGACACCAAAAACAAAATCTTAAAACTAGCGTAAAACGAAAGATACAAATGAAAGCTTTAGTTCCCGTAAACGGTGATGAAAAGCGAGCTCGCGAGGAATTAATCACGCAGAACAAAAGCCAAACTGGCCCGGGTTTCTGTGTTTGAAAGTGCTACTGTAACAGCGTGAATTTGGAGTGCGACATCTGAACATCAGCGGGACAGAGGACAGAGTGGTTCAAGGTCAGTCCGTTCTCTGCACAGGCATCATCCTCCTCCTCCTCCTCCTCCTCCCTGCTGGGAATTCTGCAAAAAGGAGTGCGGCTCAAGTCAGGTGGAAATGCGGCCAAGATATGGTGCGGTTCATGGAATCAACAATTGGCCCTGAATGGAACCTACTTCTCAAGTCTCAATTGAAAAGGGACGCGATTACCACTTCAAATCAGATATCTCGACACATTCCGATTAAAAAACCTAAGTCTCCCTCCCCCTCCTTACCAATCACAGCAGCAGAAAAAGGAGCATGACGGCCCCTCCGGACCGCGGAACTTGCCAGAGCTGGGCGTGTCTGTGCACTCGGCGATGAATGTGTGAAGATCGCTGACCCGTACCTGCTCCTGCGTTAGGGCCTGTTCAAAATAACAAAAAAGGAAAAATCCTCTTTCAGCGGCCACATTTATTTGCGTCGCCGAAAACGTTTTGTCTCTGGAATTGACTCGACTGTACCATAATGGTGTCGTAGGCTCCGGTGATGAGCGCGATGAAGAGCGACAACACCATGTAGATGAAGAGGGAGATGAAGGTGTAAAGGTAGACCTGGCTGAAGATCCACACCAGCGTGCCGGTCTGCTCCATCTCAGCGAAGGTCACAAACATGTCGTCTCCGTTGATCAGAGAAAAGAGGCACTCTGATACCATGGGCAAGGAGCGAAACTGCTCACGTGGAAGGGACGTTCATGAAAAGGAAGCAACACATGCACTCTTACTCTTAAGTTACGAATATTCTGACGTGTGCTTCAAGCCAGAATGTTTCACAGTGTGTGTGTGTGTGTAAGCGTACACTACCTTGGTATGATACGGCCCCAGGACAATCCATCCGCAGAAGCAGTATCCCAAATATATGGCGGCCGCGCAGCAACAGAAGCGGATGACGTTCGGGAAGGCGGCTCTGAGCGTCACAATCAAGATCTGGGTGGAAAAACAGAAAAGGGGAGGAAACGATTCCTATTCCTTCAGGAGAGAGAGAGATACGGCAAAAGTGTGGAGAGTGACGTTTTGGGTGTCTTACGTTGTATTTCTGAAAGAAGCTGAGATAACGAATGACTCCCACCCACACCAAGAGTGTGGACGTTCCCAGCAGGATTGCGCACGAATCATACGATGACAAATTCTTCATCAAAATGGAGACATCAGTCACAAATGAGTATTAATCAAGACAAGCATCAATAAAAGGAGCGCGAATGTCTTACTACCTTGGATTCAATTCCAATCTTGATGAAGCTGCCGATGACGGTAAACATGTCGCTGACAATGAGCAGAATATACCAGCCGTTGACGAACTCCAGTCTGTCTCCCCAGCTTACGCCGCGGCCAAGTCTGGTCTGGAAAAACTGCGCGTATTCCTAACAAGATAATATTTGTATAGTAGACACGGTGACTTGCATGAGCGTTCATAAATCCAATCTGAGCATTTCAACATTTGGTCAAATTACAACCGTAAACGCTTTGAATGTGATCGACCGATACAAAGTGGCTCATAATTGTGAAGTGGGAAAAAAAACGATACAGTTCACTTTTGTTTTTTTTCCCAGGGTAAACACAGTGCTGTTATTCTACCTCTGAGGTTTGCTTGTTCAGGGATATCACTGAACAAACATCACGCACCAAGAAACCGCATCTGTTTGTCTCACAAGCATATTTGTCAGTTCAAATCTATGAAAAGCATCGATCAATGAAACTCGCCCTTCTCGACTCAACTGCTGCCAAAAGATGAAAGAAGCTTGATTTCACAACGGCACCAATTTTTGCCAGTCCAATTTCAAATCGCCGTCCGTCTTAAGACCCAAGTTCGAGACCGCTGGCCTCAGATAAGGAGCTAGCCTCGCCTTGACTCAATGAACACAAAACGCACAGTCGATGAAGAGAATGAGAAGTCTGCGATGCATCATTTACTGTACATTGACGAAGGCGCATCGACTCGACCGAAAGTGATGTGCCTACGTCCTCAACAGTGTCCTCGACCTGTTTGAATGTCTCTCCAAAATATAAATAGAGAGGCAAAGCTTTGCGTTTTTGGTTTCTTACGTGTTGCAGAAGGACACCTCTGAGGATGGAGCGGCCACACAGAAGCAGAGAAAGCAGACAAACCAGGGCGACCAGCACGTCAAAGAACTCTCGGGCGTAGTTCTCCGCTGACAGGTGCAGAGAGAAATAATGTGGGTCAAATGTGGGGGGGGGGGGGGGAAATTCCTTTGCCGCCATCTACTTGCAGGTACTCACCATGTCCGGAAACGTTGGGGTCCTTACATTCCTTTATGGAGGCCTGGTTCTGTAAACTGATCTTCATTTTGCCACTGTGAGCTCTGTTATCCATGAGAATCTAGGGGCGCATATCAAAAACCCGCCAATAAATACAGTCCAAAAAAATATATATATATATATACTAAACTCTCCATGTTTCAATGTTACCACAGCCGAACTTCTTGTACTGTGTCACATATTGAACACATGAAACGGAAATAGGACTCCACTGATTTCGTGATCAAATTTTACACACTGAATTCATTCGGTTGAGATCATGTACATTTCTTTTGAAACGCGGAGTCTGCGACAAAGGTACACATTTGCTTCAAAAGAAGACGAAGAGCTCACCGTGATAGCAAAGGTGTAGCAGTTTGGTATCTCATTATTGATGATGGTCTGAATGTTGATGGCCTTCAGCTGGAAGTCAATCGTTACATTGATCAGCCTGGAGGTAAACAAACACATCATCATTCAGATGCGAACGTCCATCACAAGCCGGGTTAAGCTTTCGTTGCGCCAGTTAGAATCTAACTTGTAAAAATTGAGAGTGAAGTTTTTGTAGTCACTCTTTCCAGGAGCGGAACCGAAGCTCGGCGGATCGAGTCCGATGCAGTCTGGGAAAAAAAGGAAGCAGAAAGCAGACGTAGAGGAACAAAATATTATCGCATGCGGAAATACTCCAACCAGTCTGTGTTTACACATCACGCGACACATAATATCCACTTTTCCACTTCCTTCAAAGCATAGAGTACTGACTGAGCATTTTGAGTGCACTTCACGGGATTTGTCAGGCAATCACAAGCTCTTTGTCTGCCGGATGAACAGCAGGATTTAATAGTGCATGAATTATTTACTCAAAGGTGGACTGGCAACACAGAACCAAAAACATTACTTTTTGGTCATGTCGCCGGACGCTGAAAAAATGGATGGCGGAGCGCCCGGGGCACACACACACCACACGTTCAAGCGTAAAATAAGAACAATGACGGCGATCCTACCAGTGACAACACGAGGATCGATGTCAAAAGTGTCATTGACAGGGACGATGGTGCCCTTCTTGTAGTGCCTCTGGCAGAGTGAGAGTGCACTTCCGTTGAAGCCGACGCCTTGCACGTAGGCATATTTTCCCAGTGAGATCTGAGGCAGAGCTAGATACTAAGGGGCAAGGAAATGACAAGTGTCATGCGAGGACCATGTCAACATTGCAAACGAAAAATTCCATGCTCATTTTAAACCCTTCAAACAGGTGGCTGGATATTCGTCTCGATTGTCTAATTAAAGAAAGAAGGACGCAGTGACTAACTTGATACGCTACCTGCTCAATGGCGAAGTCGACGTGGCTGTGCAGTTCTTTCTGCATGTGAACAGCCTGAGGAGTGTCGTCCTGGTAATCTTTCAGGAAGAGATGTTTGAATGCCGCCGTGTTTTCCTCTTTAAATGTCACAACCATCTGGTTGCTCAGCCCAAACAGCACCAACTGAGAGACGGGGAGAGAACAGGAAAATCCTGAAACAAAGGGTGAAACTACGGTGCGGAATATGGACAGATACTGCAGTGTTCAATCTGTTCTAATCCAGGGGTGTCCAAACTACACCCCGGGGGCCATTTGCAGCCCAGCGTCCATTTTTTTCAGCGGCCCGGGACGTGACCAAAAAAAAAAATAATGATAATAAATACATATGAGCATAATCATCCAGTGGTCACTTCCGGGGGTTTGAAGGGAGGCTTTAATTATTTTTTTGTAAGTGTAAAGGCTTGCTTTACCTGCACTGTGACAATGATGATTTTGAGCAGTTGTAGGCCCAACTTGAACGGTTTGCGTCCCTTGGCATGATACTTGTCACAAGGGCTCATGAAGAAATATTTGAGCTTCCTCCTCAGGGCTTCTTCCTCTTCCAATTGCTGGTGGAGATCAGAGCTCATTGGTGCATCCCCAAGAAGGTCCTGAGACCCGTAGCTGAGACCCATGGATGAGAGGAGTCTGTCCTTCTCTGTGACAGAAGAGAAAGAAATGACATCCTTACTCTTACCAGGATACAGAGCAATGTTATAGTCCTTAAGAGATGACATTTCAAACTAAATTTATGAGGGAAGATTTCTGTTGTGCTTTGTTTATAGTTTCATTACTCTGCTGTTACTCAATTGGGATTCATGTTCTGGATCCTGTGCCAGTATTGTGCTGGAATAATGGGTAATTAGTTTGGCTTGTCATGTCAGTCACGCCTCTTGAAAGTTGTCAGTTCAGTTTCTGTCAATGTTCTGGTTTGTTCCTGCTCCCTGGTGAGTTTCTGTAGACACTAATCCATGCCATGCCAGTATATTTCCACACATTTTTTTTGGGTGGTCATCAAATCATGTAAGTCTCCTCACGTGGACAAAAACACGTATGCTCCTTCATACTCTCGATGAGCTTGCATATTTTTTGCAAGAGAAACATCTCGATTCGTCATCCTTTTCCACCCCACGTTACCGGATAAATTGGAAAAATTGAATGGATTTACCCTTGCAAATAATTACTTGCTCAATAAATAGCAACAAACATGTGAAATATAGTCCCATTTCAGAAGGCATCGATATCCCGAATTGAATGGAAGCAGAAGAGGACGTTGTTTTCAACCAACCTGTAGAAAGCTCCTGAGCGCGCCTCGGTGATGCCATGGGGATGTTTGGACGGTCACACGGGAAAACAAAAGGCTGGATATTACCTCGGTAACTTCGCCAGGCGGGTAATCGTTTTCATATTTTCTATTTTTCGGGTCTCGTGTAAACCAAATAGAGACATTATGCGGCTCCGCGTCGCAGTGTACGGACAAGCGCTGGAGTGGGAAACATCGCTCAACTTCCTGTATGCCACGTGACTTCGTCACGTGACCGCTGTCAACAGCGCCGGCAATGACGCAATGCGTACGTTGACTCATGCCCACACAAAGGAAAATATTTAACATCCAGTATTTTTTTATCATGTTTGTTATGGAGATCTCCAAAACAGTGACCAAATGCAGAATGTCTTATGAAATAGCTACCCGACATGCTTTAAATACACTCAAATTAGTAAACACAATTCACACAAATCTGGCACTTTTAAAAATATTCCTTTAGAGCCTGCTCTCGTTGTCTCTCGTATGTAATTGCATCGCAGAAATGGCTCAACTCATGATCGGGATGACCGCAGCTACATCTCGTATCCTCGCTTTTAACAAACGTTTCGTGGTGTCTGTCAACAACGGAGCCGTGTCCGTGTTGAAACAACAGGTCTTCCTCGTAGGTCGGTAAAAGTAAGCGTGTGTCATTAGATGGCGAATGATTCAAACCGCCGAGGTCATTTTTGAAACACGTTTCTCGGTTCAGAGGGATTACAGACTTGAAAGGATGAAGATCTGAGCTGCTTGCAGTGTAAATAATTTGTTTTGTGTGGAGAGTAAAGAGACAAGACGTGCCCTCGTCTCATCTTCTCATTTAGGCGACCGCATTTCCACAACACATGTTCTGTTGATATATTCTAATGAGACGCATGTTTGCCATCAAAATTGAATGATTTGAAGGAGAGGAGCTCGATGACAACACCTGTCTTTACTTTCCTCAGGAGGAATATTGTATTTAATTGTGTGAGCCATTAGCGATTGGACAGGGCCTTCCATCAAGTACAGTAAATAAGCTGCTTCAATGAAATACCTCACATATTTACATTATATTGACAAATACAACACAGTGTTGAAACAATAACAACAAGAGTAATCGTGTATATGGTAGTGGAATTTTCCTCATTAAGTGTTACTTCATAATGTACAATAGGACATGATGAAGACTTAGAAAACGTGACTAAAATGCATATTTTCTGTTTATGATGCTGTCCGTGCATCCCGCAAGCCATTTTCACGTTGCACTCGGTCTAAAATTAGCGAATCAGGCGAAACCGTCGAGCCAGGGTTTATTAGTCTGTGCCTCTCAGGCAAAACTCGTCAAAACAGGACATGCGGCGTCATTCCATACCCATCTTGTATACATCGGTGTGACAACAGCAGGTGCTTCCAACAAAGACGTGTACACAATGAGCTGCCGGCATTAAACTTCAAGCTCTGGTGGCTAGCGAGCAGCGTTCCACCTCAGTTACGCCTCCGATAGAAAAACTCTGGTCCGCTTCAACTCCCGCCCCACATTGGCACCTCAACACATAGGACGGCGAGCTGGGAAAATGTCATCTTAGATGGCCAGTGGGGAAACAGGCTACAGTCTCTTGTACAGTCACAAAGTAAAACGGGAATTAATCTTGCAGTTACTCCGAAATAAAGAAGTAACTGTGCAGAATTCAATTGTATGTTGTTATCCTGCACCGATAAACATAAACACCCTCTCTCGTTTCTCCTGATGTCCTTATCTGCCATCTAAAGCCTTGTCCCGGACTATGACCGACTCATTAAACTTGATCATGAGCGTGGTGCCCTTGTGCCAGTGGGCAGTGACCTTGGCGGGGAAGCCACTGTGTGTGAGGATGGCCTCCACGATGCCAGCAGTGAAGGCGGCGCAGTTTAAGCTACTGTTCTCTTTGGGCACAGAGATGTAAGCGTTGATGAGGGGCTCCTTTTCGATGATGTAGTAAGTCTTGTCATCATCATTGGCCTGCTCCAGTTTGTCAGCCTCTTTCCCAAACAAAGACTTCCATACATTCACCTACAATGAAACGAGTGTACAAAGAAAATCAATGCACTCTTAAAAACATAATTCAGATTTTTGTTTTAAGGAGTATTCAAGTGACATACAGACAGCAGAAAAATCTACTTAATATCGCACTTGGTTGCTTCCCATCCCTGGCAGCACGTCATGTAGGTTTTGGACTTGTTGAAGGTACAAACCTTGATGAAGAGCAGCATGTTGAGCACTTTTGTTTCCCTCTTGCCATTCTTCTCCCTCAGCACCAGCACATCCAGCATGCCAGCTCCAACACTCTGGCCCATGTCAGCCAGACGTGTCTGGAGTTCCGAAACGGAGTACACTCGACTCTGACAGTACTGGACCATCTCTGAGAACAGTAATGCAAACGCACTGACGCCGACTTCAGTCTTGGGTCTAGTCAAGGGCCGCTCCAAGATGGTGGATTTTCCTCGAGTGAACCGGGTGTCCATTTTCTGAGAACCACAGATTTATGGTTTGGCTTATGATATGAGGATCTGCAATGTCTTAATGCAAAATGCTATTTTAAACACATACACTGGCTCAGAAAAAAAAAATCAGGTGAAAGTTGAAGATGAACATTTATAGGTGAACTTAATTTGATCTCGACACTCTTGAATACACGTTTACAATTGTTCAATGGTTTAGAGAGAGTTTTTTTTTTTACCCTGCAATTTTCAAAGACATCCACTTCTATACCGCTCCACGATCCCGTTTGAAGCCTCACAATGGTGAGATGCTTTGGCTTAATTTCAGGTTTTATTTTTTTGGAGGTCACATTCAGTTTACATGTAAAAGCTATGTTCTGAATCATAGGTTCATCCTGGAAGTTCACCACGAATATAAATATCCTTAGTTTTTTTTGTGTGTGTCAACATTGCATGTCTAATAACAATTAGACCAGGAAAACATGTTTTTATTTAGGCGCAACTTCTTTTGCGCTCCTCGCGTATAGATTCTACACAAATTTATTTTGGGGGAAATCTTAATTCCTTCAACTCATTACAATATTAGAGCGTTTGAACGCTACTGTTACGAACTACCATTATGAGAAATTAAAAATTAGCTTGGGGTAAAAAGTAGATTATTTGAGAATTATTTTGCGTGATAATAATGTCCATCCCACTACGGCTTGACTTAGATTTTCCATAACAGCATATTAGCTGCGTTTTATACATATACAGTAGTTGTATTGCAATAACAGCTTAGTAGAACGCTGCCGGCTGGGTGTTAGCTAACTTGCTAGCGTTCGTTTCCGAAGAAGAAAAAGCATAACCATTTTTTTTTCGGGGTTGGAAACCCAAATGTATATTATTTACTCGTACTTGACTGTATGTGGTGGAGGTGAAACTGAACATGTCAATGTATTTGAGGAATAATTTGTCAGCCAAACTAACCGTATTATGCTGGCTGTGGAAGCTGCCTTCTTCTTCGCGCTTGTCATGTGACATTTCCGGCAATGATCAACTTTATACCGCCACCTACAGTTCCGGATTGAAACTGAAGCATCAAAACAAATACTGTACAGGTACTAGTACTGTACTGAAAATACTCCATCAAATCCATCCAAGCACAAAGTATACAGTGACGTTTGAATGGAGGTCCCTTCGACTGTATAAACCAGATGCAAACGACGCATACTAATTTAAAAATGGTTGGCAGTATAGTGACTATAAGTATACTACTGTATATATAATGTTGCATTATCGAAAGCCAGTTTTATTCAATACTAAAAGCGTGAATTAGCCTAATTCAAGAATGTTGCATTCCTTGATAACAAACCCAATTCCGGGACGGCCACTGGGGGACGCTAAAGGACTAATTAAAGCTTCTTCATCGAGCATTACGTTCCAATATTAAATCTATTTAATGAGGGTGTCAATTTTAAAACTGGATACACCTGCTATTGGATTTACATTGACTAAAATACAAGTGAGCCTTTTTTTAAACAGCGTCTATGTAAGCCAAACCAATGCCAACTGACGAATTATAACATCTACAATTGCACTACATCTGAATGGAGATTCTAATCTTCAATGTAAATTACATTTGTTAACGTACACAATCCACGTTGGTATATAAACTACATTCGTAGACACACTAAACCACTATTATTACAAGTTATACATTTTTTTTTTTTTTTTCAAAGGTGCATGCGCATTTTGTGCATCCATTAATCATATTCATACGCGTAATGTCCGAGTAAAAACCTTTAAAAGTGAAAATAAACTTGCTGCTGCAGGGGCGACTTCAACTTCTGGTCACCTCCCAGTCGACGTTACGTACGCCCGCCGCCGCCGCCGCCGCCGCCGTGGCGTGCCTGCAAATCTAATAATATGGAGTCCTGTGCCGAGTGCCTGCCAGGGAGCCATGCAAAACATCACCAAAGAGTTTCCGCGTGACACTTAAAGAGCAGATTCGCGCAGGTAAGCAGCCGGGGGCTTGTAGCGAGCATCGTCTCCGGGGCGTCAAGCTTCTTGCTCGGTCCTCAACTATGACGAGCGACGCTTAGGCTGCGACTCCTTCCCCTCGATCCGCACAGCAAGCCGCTATCAGTGAGTATTTTCCGGGTGAAATTGTTGCCGATGCGAGTTCGTGCTTTTAAAAGGCACCGTGCATTGCATCGCGCAGCTTAGACTGACCCGACAATGACCGATCAACAACACCGGCCACGTACTTCCAGTGGGCTAACACAAGCCCCAGCCGCTGCACCTTTTTTAGACGTCTAGGTTATTTCCTCACTGACCTAAAAGGGTTCAGAAAGGACGCGGGCCTGGAAATAAACGCCACATCTTTCTGTAACCATTCGGGCACCTTGTCTCGTTTTAAAAGAGCAGACGTATTGTGAAAATGGGTCAGACGGGCCTATACAGCTGCAGCTGCTGGGGGGGGGGGGGGGGGGGGATCTACTGAGGACAGCTAAAACATGAACATTCTGCAACTCTGCAATCGTTTGCGTTGTGTGACATCGCCGTTTGAACACACCGACTGCAGTTTTGTCATGCAGATGAATGCAATCGGTGTTGAGCAATGGATGAATGTAGAAAGCAGAAAACGTAACTTATCGCATTCCCCCCCCCCCCCCCCCCCCTCTTTGGATGTTTTCACAAGACAAGGAGGGGTGCACAATGTAGGCAGTCTGTTCTCCATACTGTTCTCTGGGAGGGGACAATGGAGCCAGAAGGGCAACAACCCCTGACCCCAGGGACCAGCGATGATGTGCCCCCACCTTTGAACTCCGCACAAAACCCAGTCACCCCGGCCTTCCTTCACTGCACCTTACAGCAGGTAAAAGCCTTCACGTCACCGTCACTGCTGTCATTTAAGGTGGAGGAAATAGTGGGGCATGTCATGAATCACACATACAACATCAATATTATGTGATGTATTATGAATGTTTACCGAAAGACAATAAGAGTTGTTGTAACAATACCTTAATAACAGTAGGGTAGCATGGCTAAACTAGTAGGTAGCACATCTGCCTCACGGGAGTTCAGATGTGTTACAGATGAGTTACTTCTGCCCCGGTTCCAAACCTGTTTCTATTGACAGTCGTCGAAGAGCGCTAAAACAACAAAGGTGGCGTCGGACTATTGGTGAAGACGTTCGCATTGGCGCCGTAGAGCAACAGAGTTCGCTTGCATTACTTTTCGTTGTCGGGTGACATATTTCTTGGTTGCTTGGCAAAACTTATTTTCTACCATATAGGGGGGGGGGGGGGGAGAATACATATACACTGAAAAAAAAAGGCTTCGTTGAATTTACTCCATTTTATTTTGCCCATTGCACAAAATAAAGATCCAGATACATTTTAATGGTGGATATATAGTCTACTTTAAAAAAAATAATAAAAAGATCTTCATCCATATTATTTTTATTTCATGCAACCACCTGGCATCATAAAATTGAGTAAATTCATCGAATGTCTTTTTTTTCAGTGACGGCCACTAGTCACACTAGTAGAAAACTCACAGATGCTGAGAAAATGATGAAATATGCGACATGTTTTTATTACTTTAGTGATGTAATCCGTCCGTTTTCTATACCGCCTCTCCTCATTACGACTCATCCCAACTAACTTGGCGCCAAAAGTGGCACACACCCTGGACTGTTTGCCAGTCAGTCACAACGATCACAATTGACATCTGAAAAATGCACTTTTTTTTTTTTGTTAAAGAAAAAGGAAAACTGTGCCATTCTTAACTATAACACGGTGAGCATTATAACAATGTCCTATCTGTTTTTTTTTGGTAATTCTTGCCACTAGTCCTCATGTTCTTCCGACGTGAGCGACGTCCCGACGTCGACTAAAGGTTCGCAAGGTCACGACGGGGATGTGCCTCCCGAGCAGACCGAGCGCTCTGAGCACAGTGCAGACCCAGCGAGGAGCGCACAGAGGAGATTCGGGTCCTCGACCTTTACTTCCTCCCTGAGCTGGGACGGGGAAGAAACCCGAGATGGTAACACATCACTTTGCGTATTTCGTCAAAAGTTTTGAAACTTGCTCGTCAAGCCAAGCAAATTCAGTCGTGATCATTGTCGTCTTCTTATCGTTTTCAATGTGATTCAGTCTGCTTGGAGAAGTCTCTCAGTTCTCTCTGTGGAATCCACTTTGACGACAATGCAGTTTTTGACTTGTCGAATTTTCACTGTTTGGCTGTGAAGTGATTGTTTCTGTGGTTTTGTGTGTGCTGTTATATGTCAGAGGAGGAGCTGCAGCATTTTTCTAACCCTCAAGGTCTGGCTGCTCACAGCCCAGGATCTCCTTCCTCTGGACCCAGGTGAGGAAGGTGGTGCTGTGGTGTACTCTTACAAACTAAAGCCTTTTTTTTTTTTTAACACAAATATTTTGCAAAACGGCCCCATCAGAGCAGTAAGTGAACGTTCGGCACAGGCGGGATGTTCATGCGATGTTCACGGCCAGCCAACTTCCCGAAATCGGCGTATAAATACTCATTGGGCAGCGACGTTGCCTTCGACACAACAAAACAGAAGAAGTTTGAAACGTCACCCCGCCGTCGCCGCATCACAGCATTCACACTTTATATACGCATTGGCTTGACTCAGTTGCTACGTTCGAAGGCGAAATATTGGTGGGATGACTCAAATGACATCCAATGCTTCCGCTGTTTGTACCGAAAAGCGACTCCTTTATTCTATGTGCATGTAAAGCATTAGTGTGACATTGTATCTAGTATACAGTATTGTTGTGTGTGTGTGTGTGTGTGTGTATATAAAATATATATACAGTCAAACCTCGTCCATAATCCGTTCCAGAAGGCTGTTCGAAAAACCGAAATTGTTCGAAAACCGAAAGCACGTTCTTTTTAAAATAAAAATGTTTACTGAACACGTCTGCTCACAATGGAAATCAACACGAGGAAGCGTCACTTCCTCGTGTAGGGAAGGCGAGAGGAGTCAAATGGTGCATTCAAGTGCGCTCGGTTTGTTCGAGAACCGAAATTTGTTCGTCATCCGAGGCATAAAAAACTCGAACTTTTTGGTCGAAAACCGAATTGGTCGAGAACCGAGACGTTCGAAAACCGAGGTTTGACTGTATACAGTATACAGTATGTACAATTTGTGTGTATTCTGGATACACATACAGTATACTGCACAGTCTTGGACAATATACAGTGTATATACATACAGTACTTGTACCAGTATCTTTACATAATATATATATATATATATATATATATATATATATATATATATACACAATATTTTTTATATATATATATATATTTATTTTTTCCTTTTTGGGTGCTGTCCAGAGTTGATGGTGAGGACGACAAAAAACCTGGAAAATTGCAGCACTTGGAGCAAGAGTCTGGTCTGTGCGTCTCTGGGGAGTTGTGCAAGGAAAGTCAAGAAAGCACAATAAGAGAAGAACCAAATACATCTCAGCTTGGCCCAACAGAATGTAAGTACCCACATGGCAGAACAAAGATGGTTTTTCCTCACTTTTCTATAAGACGTTCTCATTCGCAACTTTTGCCTTCACAGTAGGAGGTAGCCATGACTGTAACATATCTGTGGGGGCTGAGGTCCTCCTCTGCAAAATCAAACCAAAGGATGCTTGCCAAATGGGGGACGATCCATACGAGAGGGAGGAAGAGAAGGATCTTGAGAGGGATGTATACACCTTCATGGAGGACTCTGACCCCGAGAGTCCACCTCATGGCCCTGACGCTACCCACTTCCAGGGCACAGGGCAGAAGAGAGTCCTGCTCAGGCCCTTCACTGGTACCGTACCCCACACATCTCCTGAGGCCGGTACGCAAGCAGGCGGGAGTCCCCGAAGATCCATCAATGCCGAATTGGCACCTCCAAGTCAAAGTGGAGGATCATACCATATTGATGATTTGGGGAAGGGATCGGTAGAAGAGCCAATCATGATCAGAGACGGTGAAGGAAAAGGAGAGGAGCACAAAGACTGTCGTTTGGAGCGCGGCGCAGATATCTTCACTTGCGTGGAATGTAGCATATACTTCAACAAACAGGTCCACCTCAAGGAGCACATGATTGAGCACCGCCAAACAAGTCAACAAGGTTCCGAACGTTTTGAGTGTACCGAGTGCGGATGGGACCTCCCCGATTCTGTCCTATTAGCCGACCATCAAAAAAGGCACCAGGAATCCCGTGCCAAGATCCTGGCGGAAATCGAGAAACTGAATGAAAATGAGAAGGCAAAAGAAAGACCCGAGTCGGAGGCAATCACGCATGAAAGCCTGCAAAATATGAGTCCGGTTCCTGCTCCCGCCAAAGTGTCAGACACTCGTCCACTTCTGTACCAGGCTGCACCTTTAACATTGGATGGTGAACACGCGGCTCTTCAATCAAACGCACCTCAAAGTCCTCCAGGTTCTTTAGGAACCGCATTCCAGCCCCGGGCTGCTTTGTACCGCCGCCGCTTTGTTTGCAGCCATTGTAACTTCAGCACAAGAACCTCCCAGGCGCTCGCTAATCACACCAAGACCCACATGAGAAAGCCATTACTTTTTAAGTCCAGCTCCTCTTCTCCCGATCCCCCATCATGTTCAAAGAGACAGCGGAAACGGGCCCGCTCTGGACCGGACTCCGTCTGCGACGGAGCGCTGGGTGAATCTCAGTCCGCCCATTGGTCTTATGAGCCCGTTTCAAACTCCATATTGGATTCCAACTGCGTCTCCGACTCTGTAGCCCCGCCCAACTCGTGTCAAACCAAAAGCCGCCAGGGAATTGGCGCCTCTGAGAATGTTGTGGCCACCCAGGTAGTCCTTGGATGTCATAAGAACAGGAGGTTCAGTAGGAGAGCCAAACTTGGATCCAGGCCAGATGAAGAGGAGTTTCCTGGCTGTGAGGGAGACCAGCATGAGAACCCAGAGGATGACCCTGAGAAGGTTGGAGTGAAAGGACGCACGAGAGATCGATCTGATCCAGGTGAGGCGAAAGAAAGCCACCTAAAGAAACACCACCACGCAATATTTAAAGCCTAAACCGGACCCTTTTTTTTTGTTCTCTTTTTACACAGATGAGTTTCCGGAGCAGCAGAGTGCTGCGGTGTCTCCCGAGATGTGGAATAGTTTGAAGGACAAGGATGAGCCAGAAGGGGAGACTGACACGAGGGGTTTTGTTTTAAGGAGAAGCAACAGGATTACTGCCCCCCCCGTCGAAATTGAGAGCGACGAGTTCGATGACGACGAACGCTTGCAACGTTTCCTGTCCGGGGACATCTCGGATGAAGTCGAAGATGAGATGGATGAGGTCTCGGACTCTCTGAGGAGCGTGGAGAGGAAATGCCCCTACTGCTCCGATCGATTCCATAACGGCATCGGCCTGGCCAATCATGTGAGGGGTCACCTGAACCGGGTGGGCGTCAGCTACAACGTGCGCCACTTCATATCCCCGGAGGAGGTCAATGCGATTGAGAAGCGGTTTTCCTATCAGAAGAAAAAGAAAAAAGGTCAGCAGCGTCTTTGTTAAAATTGTGACCGTCAATTCTGAAAGTCGACCAAGACAGTTTTTGGTCTTGGTTTGGAACAGAAATGAGAGACAATCTGAACGTAACAGCAGTGCAATTGGAAACGGGTGAAGATTCTCAACTCGACTGTACAGTGAAACTCCTCTACAACGAAATCATGTTTGCAGCAAGACATTTTTCACAACAGGGGGTTTTTCACTGTAGCAAATTTGAAACAGGAAAGTGGGAATGGTGTGAATGCACGAAGATTTTTTTCACACTAGGGGGTATTCTCACCCATGTAGATTTCGTTGTAGAGGAGTTTCACTGTATTTCTAGAGCACTTGAAAACAAAGCACCGCTGCATACAAAGTACTGAACATGGAGCAAAAACAATTCATACAACAACAACAAACGATAAATGAATAACAAAGAGAGTAGAAAGCACAAAAATCGTCAAACTAAAAATCGGACTTCCTACAACTTACTCCAACTTTTTTTTTTTTTTTTTTTTCACTCCACAGTGGCTAACTTTGATCCATCCACGTTCAGCGTGATGCACTGCGAGTTCTGCAGCGCCGGCTTTGACACTCGCGCCGGCCTGTCGAGCCACGCACGGGCGCACCTGCGAGACTTCGGCATCACCAACTGGGACGTCACCATCTCGCCCATCCACATCCTGCGAAAATTGTTCTCCAGCAGACCGGACCTTGTCATCCCCACAGCTCCCCCGCGCAGCCCCGTCTCTGTTCACGAAGAGGATGAAGAAGAAGAAGAAGAAGAAGAAGAAGAGGATGAGGATGACGAGGTTGGGGTCATTGAGGTTAAGCTGGAGGGTGAGATGAGCGAGAGGAAGAGGGATGCGCTTTCTCCTGTTTCTCTCTCGTCTGCATCTGCTGGACCTTTGAACGCGGAGGATGGTGCCAAAGAAGGTATGTTTGATGGTTTGAATTCGTCGTAGGCCAAAGTGCGGTTGGTCGAGGAACAAATCTTCGGAGCAGCGCCTCCAAGTGGTCGCTCTGTGAAAGAAAAGCTTTCATTCGATAAGAAAAAATGTTGAGCTGTTCTAGTCGGCTTTTATGTTTTTTTTGTTGTTTTTTTTTGCTTTAGTAGAATCCTCATTTTTATTCTATCACTGATTGATATTTGGAACTGTTCCTTCTTAATAAGGTCCTGCTTTCAGCTGAAGAGAAAGCATGCTGCTGCCCCCGCCGTGCTTCACTTGTGGTTATGTTCGCTCGGCGATAAGCAGTGTTTTGTTTGCGCTCCACATATCTTTTGGAATTAAGAGATAAAAAGTTCAACCTTGGTTTCATTGGAGCATAACACATTTACCCACTTGGTTGAAATATCAAGTGTGTGTGTGTGTGTGTTTTTTTTTTCTTCTTTCTTTGGAAGATAAGGCTTCGGTGTTGGCACCTTACCCACAGTCGGGTAATCCGAGGAAGATAGGAGATGGTTGCAACATGTCCTAAAAAACAAACAAACAGTTTTTGCAAGAAATGACTGCCGTTCCTTCATAGTTGCCATTGGCCTCTTGACAGCCGAGCTGACCAGTTTTCTTTTCGAAATGTGTATAAAAATTGGATATGGGCCAATACGATTGCAGCCAGCCGAAATGCGTAAATCACATCGATTCCACAGATTGGATAGCTCGATTCCGACATCTACCCTGTTTCGCTCCATCGCCGTGTCTTGTCAAATGACGTTGAAGGGTTTGTTTGAGTACTTGTGCCATTGGTGAACATTTTGCCTTTTTAGAAGAATTAAGTCCTGAGCCATAGTGACTGAATGTGCAGTATTGGAGCATAAGCATGGATCCTATCGAAGGATTTGAATGACAGATGAATGAAGCAGTGGGAAATGTGACCCCCCCCCCCCCCCCCCCGATGCTTGAAATTCACCCGTCACTTTGAACGCTGAATCAAAACAGGGGGGGGGGGGGGGTCTGACCTGGATGTGCGTGCGCGAGTCTGAGCGAGAAGGTGAGGGAGACTGGAGGAGTGTGGTGAGAAAGTCTCCCGATGCCCGTTGATGTGGCACTCGACTCGGTGCGCGCTCATCGCAACCTCCGCCTCCTCTCGATTGGTCACGCCTTAGCCGAGCGGGTGCATATGGGGGCAAAATGGCTGCTTCCACCTCCCCGCAGACCCAAACAATAGCGGAAAACCCGTCTGGCTCCAAAGCGCTGCGGTCGCCGACCGGTGAGTAGCGGCCGGCGTCGACTCGGCGTGCTCTCGGTTCCCGCGGCGGCGGCGGCGGCGGCGGTGCATCGCGCGACTCGGGCCGCATCTCGAGTCACGTCCTGGGCATCCCCCCCCCCCGAGCCATTAAAAGTGTCAGCAAAAATGCGCGTCTGCCTCGCAGGTAACGCGCACGTCAAAGCGCGTTAAATCAGGTCATTACTTACGGGCACGACTAATTACGAGGACCGGCGTGGCGAGCGGATTGCGATCGCCGATGCGTTGTTGCTCACAGTTGGATCTGCTCCGTCTTTTTTTTTTCCATCAGACCTAAATCACAATCCTCGCCATTTTACTTCGCTTTGATTTTCTTAAAAAGAGGGTGTGCTGCGATTCCATTGCGTGGAAGCATCTTGGATCCCGGAGCGATCGCACACGACGTCACGATGTGAACTTAAGTGCACGCGACACTTATTTGGATCTTAACTCGGACTACGAGCCCGGTGGAAGTTTGACTTTAGTTGAGGCGATCCAGAGTGGAGCGAGAGGTTGACTTTGCTCCACGCCGGAAGGTAAATGGGTTCGTCTGCAACCCTGAGGTGTCACATCGCCGCTCCATTCCAGTCAAGGGATGAGCGGCCCGCCCACCAGACGGAAAAGCTTTGTCTGGCTCCACGTCGCTTTTGATTCACCCGTTTTGTCGCAGAAAATGCCCAACTGCGGGGGACTCTCCATATTTCGGCCACCGGCTTTGCTTTTTGCACCGTTTTTTTTTGTTGGTCTATGCATGCAATGTCATTGTGAGCTGCGATTTCTAAAAAAAAAAACTGCGCTGCCAAGGTTGCGCTTTGTTTTCTTCCCGTGGTATCATTCATTCGTGCACTTTACACACACACACTGAGACCCCCTTGAATGAATGTATTGTCGTCACCATCAAAATATGGCGTTTTATCTCCAGTATCAGGACCTTTTTGGGTCCCTATCAGGTCCTAAGACCACCACATCATATACTTCACAGTCATCATTTATTGAACAACAACAACAACAAAGCCAACATGCAGCAGAAATGTCCGGCAAAGATCAGTAGAGCCTCTAATGTCAAACACGCTTGTGGAGTTGAAACCGCTCTTCTCAGAGCAAATAACAGAAATGAAAAGTGCCCTTAAACCCTGGAGAACCCAAGACCCTTTTTCTTCTTTGGAAAATGATGAATTTGACATTAAATGACTGCTATATGTTCACTGAACACCAAAATATATGTTTTTTTCCCAAATATTTTATACTTTAATCCTAATTTAGGATTAGGGCCAAATTTGACCCTTTGGGATTTAAGGGTAGCAGAATTTATAGGGGCCAAATTTGACCCCGTGGGTTCTCCAGGGTTAAAACCTTGAGTCATTGTACAAGGCACACTTTTGTTTTTTAACTGTCATAAACCTGCAAAATAAATTGTCCACTCATACTGTGCTCGTGCTCGTCCTCATGAGCGTCAAGTGCGAGTTGGAGCCTATTCCATCTGACTTTGGTGGGGTGGGGTGAGGGGTATGCCCCGGACCCGTTGACACCAGACAAACAAGCATTCACATTCACACCGAAGGACAATTTCGATTCTTCGATGAACCGAACCTGAAGGCGGGGAAATCCCTAACCTCCGAATTAGCACGTGGGCGTGCTAACCACACTGCTGCCCTTAAATAAATCAAGCACTGTTATTAAAATTGATAGACAATAAACAAACCAGTCCCCAAAGATGTAATTCGGTTAATTATTTTCACATTACTTGTCATATAATTACGAAAATCGCCTCTCTGCTGGAAACTCGGAAGCTTGAGCTTGCTGCAGCACTTTGTGGGCGAGCGCTGTTCATGCTGCCGCCACTGCATTTCGATTGGTTTGAAGGCTGGGCGGTTGCACCAACGGCATTGTTTTTTTTTTCTTTTTCAGGCATTCTGTTTGAGATTGAATCATTGATAGCCAGAGATGACCGGCGGGGGTCTCGTGATTGGTTGTCTTCAACCATGCCTCGTGTTGCGTGACTGGTTTTCTTTTGGGTGATGACTACTTCCTGTTTTTGCTTCATTTGTCGCTGGCTCGATGGGGCTGTCGGCCAGGATCGAGCAGCTTTTTGATCACCCAGCACCTCGATGTTTAACAAGAAGAATAAAACGGCAGTTTTACAGATATCCTCTTCGCTGCAGAATGCTCGACTTTAAGATCTTTGCGGATGTCTTTCCTGCTGGCATACCCCTGAATGCACCACAACTTGCAAAATACAAAAATGTCGACTTTTGAGGAGGTGATACCCCAGCTGCTATTTAATGCTGGTGTACTCGCGCACGCTTTCTGCGTTTGGCTTAGTTGATGTTTAAACAAGTACTGAACGATAATAGCAGGGCGCATTTCCGGACGCATTTGATCATATCCTGAATAATTCATCAAACAGGGCTAACTTTCCCTTGTTACATAAATCAGCGTGACATTTTTTTAAAGCAACATTGCGTTTCTCGACTACAAGGGACGGTGTTGTCTTCTATTGCAGGTGACGGAGAGGCTGAAGAAGAAGTTGAGCCTGAGCACTTGGCTGTCGACGGCCTCAGCTCCAGCCCGAAGAAAACATGTCCGCACAACGTGGACCAGGATCGCCTCTCGGCAGGCGAAGATGAAGGCACCAAAGGTGCCAGAGAAACTTTCTTTTTTGTTTTTATGTTGCAAGAAAGGCCCAAATGGGTACAAGTATGTTCCCAGGCTTTTAAAGGTCAACTGCCATCCAAAGCTAAGAGTTTACAGTCAAACATCGATTTTCGTCCATAATCCGTTCCAGAAGGCTGTTCGAAAAACCGAAATTGTTCGAAAACCGAAACCGCGCTCTTTTTAAAATAAAAATGTTTACTGAACACGTCTGCTCACAATGGAAAGCAACACGAGGAAGCGTCACTTCCTCGTCTACCCGAGGAAGCGTCACTTCCTCGTGTAAGGAAGGGCGAGAGGAGTCAAATGGTGCATTCAAGTGCGCTCAGTTTGTTCGAGAACCGAAATTTGTTCGTCATCCGAGGCATAAAAAAACTCGACATTTTTGGTCGAAAACTGAATTGGTCGAGAACCGAGACGTTCGAAAACCGAGGTTTGACTGTATTTCGCACAATGTATCGCTTTGGCCACGCGAGAGCATTATTTCTTGTTGCACTGAATCGATTTCGCAACATCAGATATCGATACTATTGCTGTCCGAATGCCGGTGAATTACAGTAGCGTGGAATATAAACCGATTTGGTTCCTGAAGCGCTTCAATTCTACAATTGCAAAGTTCGACCTGTAGCGAGCGGATTCAAAGCTCTTTTGTTTTCCGAAAACGCCGCCATGAGTCGAGTGTCGGACTCGCTCGGGTAACTCGTGGACGTTCTGCTCTCTCTTTTCCAGTTCATGACTTGAAGTGTGAATTGTGCGGCGCTCAATTTGAGAGCAGGCGCGACATGTCCAGCCACGCTAGCTCTCACTTGCAGGCATCCATCGACCTGCTCTGTCAAACTGCCGAGGAGCGTCGCCCGGACAACCAGATAAGCTCACTTGACCCAGCTGAGCCTCGGTCAGCCAAGAGTTCCTCTCCGGTCGACTCGGAGACCCGCCAGGACAAAGACCACGAGGAAGGCCAAGACTTGGACGAGAAGGCGATGCCCCTTTCCGTTTTGCTGCCCAAAGCAGCGAAAGCAACGCCACCCGCTTCCCGTTCGGCACACGCGCCTTCTCCCGCGGGCTCTCCGATTCTGGCTTACGCAAGCTCTCCGACTTCAGTGGTGAGGAAAGCCCCGATTTCCTCTTTGCTGCCGGCGTCTTCCCCCTTGCGCTTCACCGAGCACAAGATCGCGGCCGTGAAAGGCTTGATGACCCCTAACCTCTTGACCTCCGCCGCCATCTCACCATGCAAACCGATCTGGGCCCCACATGAAAACGACGCTCCTCTCAACCTCGGTAAGTCCCCCCCCACCATTGTCTTAACTCATTCAGTACCAGCCAATTCTTGACCGAGTCTGAAAAGACGTTTAAAAACGTCTTTGGGAGTGAACGAGTTCATGATTCATACAAAGGCGGTTTCATGATTGCCGTTGCGTTTTTTTTTCCAAAAACACGCAGCCCTCGAGGTGGAACCTAGCAAGGACATCGTTTGCCAGCTGTGCGGTGCCTGGTTTGAGACTCGCAAAGGCTTATCCAGCCACGCCAGGGCTCACTTGCGCCACTTTGGGGTGGAGTACTCGGAATCGAAAGGCTCGCCCATCGCCCTCCTGAATCGGCTGATGGACTCGGAGGACTTCAAGCACAAAGCCGGCGAATTCCAGCTTGACGCTGAATCGCGCCGCCTTCCCAGCATGCTGTCCTCCCCAAAGAAGGCAATGCTGCCTTCCTCCTCGCCGTCCCTACTGTATAAGGTGACAGCAGCGGGAGGCGGGTCGACCTCCAAAGCTACCTCTCCGTCATCCTTTGGCCCGCCTCCCAAGCGCCTCAAATCATCTTCCGTGCAGGTCTTCCGCCTGGGCAATGGCGAGATCATGAGCCTCCCACAGAGTGAGTCTTTTTTGTTGTTGTTGTTGTTTTTTTCGTTGGATGAATTGAATGTCCACGAGATGACGCAATCTTCTTTTTTTTTTTAAATTGCTCTCAGGTGAGCCCACAAAGGAAATTGGCTGTGAATTCTGCGGGGAATATTTTGAGAACCGTAAAGGGCTGTCCAGCCACGCTCGCTCCCACTTGCGTCAAATGGGGATTACCGAGTGGTCGGTCAACGGTTCCCCGATCGACACGCTGAGGGAAATCATCTCAAGGCGGGGCTTGCCTTGTGCCCGTCGTCCTTTCAAGTCTCGCAAAACTCCTCCCCCATCTACTCCCGGACCCCCCGGATCCCCGCTCTCGACCCGCTCCTCACCATCATCGACCGTCCTTAGCCGACTCCCCTTCGCCTCGCCGCCGCCGCCGCCGCCCGCTTCCAAATCCAATTCGGCTCCACCGATGTCCTCAAGCGGGCTGATTCTTAAACTGAAGCCTGAACCCGTGCAGCTGGAGGTCACAACTCCGGAAGCGGCGGGCGGTTCCGGCGGCCTTTCCGCGGATTCGCTCGGCTCCGGCTGGCGCGTCTCCGACAGTGCGTTCCCCCTCAACTTGGGTACGTTTTTATCATCGAAACGTTTAGGAATGCTTCATACAGAACACACACACTCTCTCTCTCTCTCTCCGCAGCTCTGTCTCGTGAGGTGGAGCCGACAAGGGATATTCGCTGCGAATTCTGCGGCGAGTATTTTGAGAACCGAAAAGGCCTCTCGAGCCACGCTCGATCCCATCTGCGCCAAATGGGCATTACCGAGTGGACGGTCAACGGGTCGCCCATTGACACCCTGAGGGTCTTTATGCACAAGAGGGGGATAAGCGTCTCCTCTCAGTCTGAGGGGGAGAAGAAGGAAGGTGTCAAAAGTCCCTCATGGGCCAACGCAAGCAAAACGTCAGGGGGGTTGTTTATATCTGGCTACCAGTCGCCCAAGCTGTTTAAATCCCCTCTTAGTATGTCGTCATCGGGGTCCAGGCTTCCCAAGCAAGGCCTGAGCTCCGCGGGCCCCTTTGAGAGCCCAAGCTTACCGAAGATTGTCAGGATCTCCCCGCTAGGAAAACAGCCCGAAGAAGCCGAGTCGCTGGATACTTCCCACGCGGTGTCGCATCAACGTAAGACGTTCTCGCCGCTGCCGCACGACTTCCCTTTGAAAAAAAAGCCTTCCCCTGACAAGTACGTCCGGAAGGGTGAGTGATCCGATTGCGTCCTGCTTTTTAAAACTGCCGGCGGTGGACGGGTTCTGACCGTCAAGGAGCTGCCCCCCGTCCTCTCTTGTGTTGTCATCAGATCCGAGCTGTGAGCTGTGCGGCTTCTACTTTGAGAACCGCAAGGCGCTGGCCAGCCATGCGCGAGCCCACCTGCGGCAGTTTGGCGTGACCGAGTGGTGTGTCAACGGGTCGCCCATAGAGACACTGAGCGCCTGGATTCACAGCAGGCCGCAGAAGGTGTTGGAAATGCACCGCAGCTACATGCAGAGTAACCGCCCCACCTCCAAGAGAGTAAGTAGAGGCAGTCCGGGTCTGGGTACCCCCCCGTTAGTTACATAGCTCAGCCCAGCCAAGGCTTTTACAGGGTTCCCACGGGTCCTTAAAGTTCATAAAAATCCATTAAAAAAAAAAGTTGTAAAACTATGTTCTTAATTGTCCTTAATTTTCAGGCAAAGCTTCTAAAATCAATAAAAAGCCTTCAAAAAATATTTTAATTTGAAAACAAATTGAAGTTGTGCCCTTCCTTTGGCAGCAATGATTTGAACACCAGCTCAGTGATAATGTGGCTTTCTGTTCAGCCCGCATATTGCTGAGCGGGCATTAAATCCACCGTGATTCCCCCGCTGAATGGAGAAAAGGTCCTTAAAAAAGGGCTACATTAGCCCTCAAAAGTCCTTAAAAGGTCCATAAATAAGAAGCAAGTGGAAGAGTGGGAACCCTGTTTTATCAACAAACTTTTAGCTCCAAGGGTTTTAGTCACAGTCAAACCTCGGTTTTCGAACGTCTCGGTTCTCGTCCAATTCAGTTTTCGACCAAAAATGTCGAATTTTTTATGACAGATGACGAACAAATTTCGGTTCTCGAACAAACAGCGCACGCACCATTTGACTCCTCTCGCCTTCCTTACACGAGGAAGTGACTCTTCCTCGTGTTGCTTTCCATTGTGAGCAGACGTGTTCAATCAACATTTTTATTTTAAAAAGAGCGTAGTTTTGGTTTTCGAACAATTATGGTTTTCGAACAGCCTTCTGGAACGGATTATGGACGAAAACCCAGGTTTGACTGTATCTTGTACCTTTGACACTTCAGTCTGTTGCGAGTTCTGGAGGGAAAAAAAATGGAGACAAATCACAAAACTAAGCCGCTCTGGTCTTAACCCACCGAAGTGCTCATCTGACGCACTCTATCGACTCTCTGCGTTTCTTAACTCTGCGTCACATATTTGGAGATCAGACATGCCTCAGCTGGCGGTTTGACAGGCTTCGTGCGATTTGGAACACTCGAGACGTGTTGCCGATCAGCTTCCATGATTAGATTCGGTGTCTTTACGTCTCGCAGGCGTCACTGCGCCAGCGCGAGTGAGCTATTGACTCAATAGTTACCATAGCAACCCGCGTGCCTCGCCGCTTAGGTTTCATCTTCAGATAAATTGTCGTTTGTTGCCGATTGAAGGAAATGTTTTTTCTTCCCTCCTGACTTAGTTTCTTGGTGCATTTTGCGTCACTGTCGCACATTTCGCCCGAGCTGTGATGTGACACAAATTAGAGAATGGATGACCTTCCGGATGTCATTGCGTTGGAATCCCACATTATTTCAGATAGAACTGACATGAATAGAATAGAAGAAAACCGAATTGTCACTCTCACAGGAACAATGAAAAATCAGTTCAGCCAACGAAATGAACAGAGAGGAAATATATGCACTCCAATTGTCCAAAAGTTTTTGAACCCGCCGTTTTATTCGGATGAGGGGCCTCTCGTCCTCCGACAGAAAATAAATAGTTTGAACATCGATTGTCAAATCTCGTAGTCTGTGGTTGTTTTGGCTGCTAAAAATAGTTTGCTCGCCATTCTCCAAGCCGGCTTCTTTTTTTAGGTCAAACAAAAAAAACACAAAAAAAAGGAAGCTGGCTGTGCTGTCGGATAAGCGGTAGAAGATGGATGCTGTTTACCTTTCGGTATCACAAACTGCAATTAAACTGGCCAACATAGTTTTCACTTCACCAAAATGTGTGTGTGTGTTTTTCCCAAATCGTTTTGCCTCATGCGGGTCACTCTTATCTTGTCCATAAACCGCCGACGGAATGACTTTTTCCCCACTCGTTGCCTTGCAGAAGAGCAGCTCACCGCTCCCCGCCTCGACGGATTCTGATCACAGCCCCCCCTTCTCGCACAAGGCCTCCTCTTCATCATCTTCATCTTCCTCCCAATGGTCTTCCGCTCTGGCGGTGAACCTGGTGCGCCCGCTGAGCCGCGAGCTCGGCCCGGGCTCCAACAAGGCTTCGGCGGAAGATGACGCGGGTGCCAACCTTCGGGCTTCTCACGTCAGGCCTACCAGCAGCAGTCCCAGACCCTCGCAGCTTGTCAGTAGCCTTCCACTTCAAGCGCAGGTGGCTCGCAGTGAACTCAACGTTCGTCTACCCAGAGGTACACAACGGTTTGATTCCATTTGGAGTGTGTGTTTGATCGCGTGGTCCCTTTTTTTTACAAGATCCCACAAATTAGCCTCGCTTGCCTTGTACCAAAAACCCCATCAAAGTGGGATTTTGCTGTCTAAGTCTATGCACTTCTATATCGCAACACAGCGTCGTCCCCTCAGAGCATTCAAAACATCAAAGCTACTTGTCGGACAGCCGCATTGCTTTGAACACATAATAAGGTGTCGAAAGCTCTTTAGAATGTAAAGTCGTAATTATTGCTACAAATGACCGATAACCGTTAAGCCGCCATTCATCAAACGTCTTCAAAATGGCACGTTACTGTACAATTGTTGTCGCTGTGACGTAAGAAAAGAATTGATCATAACAATAATAATAAATAATGATCAGCATCCCCCCCCCCCCCCGTCTTGGAAGGTTTTGAACGTCGGCCCCTGAAGCACCCGTCCTGCATCGAGGGAACCGAGAGGGACAGCGGCCCGGCAAAGCCCCCACGCACAAGCACGGTACCCGCTTTAGTGCCAAAGCCCCCTGCCTACCCCCTGGTCAAGCTGGTGGGCAAGTTCTACACCCTGAAGTGCCGGTGAGTCAAGTCTTTGTCGTGGGATCTTATCACCGAGGCTTCAAACGGTCGCGGCAGTCATTTGTTGGGAAGGAGATTTCGGCTCCGCCTCCTGCTCGAAATTGGCACACTTGGCAGTTTTTTTTTTTTTTTGGCCCCAAGTTAAACAAGCTAACGCTAAATATATTTTTAGTAATTAATAAAAACTAACAAACTCCATCTACAAAAACGACATAAAAAAAGTCCAAACACTAACTACAGTGATCCCTCGCTATTTCGCGGTTCGTTTATCGCGGCTTCGGTGCATCGCGGATTTTTTCAAACATTCATTAAATTTTTTTTTTTTTTTGAAGTCCGCAAAAAGTCCGCAAACGGTCCACAAGAAGCGAGCACGCATGTGTGTGTGCGTGTGTGTGTGTGTGTGTGTGGGGGGGGGGGGACTTATAAGAACAAAAGCAGGTCTCTTCCATCCTTAATTGTCTAAACGCGCGTAAGACTGATGTTGATTTATCGGTGATTGGCCGTCGTCGTTGAGGTCGTCACCGCTATCCCCGTGCCCCGTCAGATTCTGCGAGGTGGAGTTTCACGGTCCGCTCTCGGTGCAAGAGGACTGGATCAGGCACCTCCAGCAACACATCCTCAAGATGAACTACAGCCAGCCCGTTGAACCCAAAGCAGACGGCGGCGCGCAAGTTACGACGGACGAGCCCACCGCCGTCCGCCAGGCTTCGGCCGCCGGCACCTCCTCGACGACCCCCCTCACCCCCACCGTGACTCGCTGCGTCGCCGCCGCCAACGGCCGCTCGCCCGAGCCTCCGGCGGAACTTGCTCCGAGCGTCGCGGAGCTCGTGAAAATCTCGGAGGAATCGCTCGCCCCGGCTCCTATCCCCCTGCCCGCCCAGGTGGTGTAAGCTCATCCCCTCTCGGCCTCGCAGGCCTTGCCCTCTTCTTTTCTTTACTTTCCTGCCGTTTCATTCCTTCGAGTCCATCTGTCTCTTCCCTGTCAAGAGAATCACTCCCTTTCAACATTTGGCGAAGGCCAAAGAGCCCTCAGTGCCCCCAAGCACCTTTTGAAGCAGCTTTTGAAACTGTTACAAAGTCTTGTTACCATGGGAACGAAGCCCTCTCGGCTGAAGGGCGATTGCGGCCAAGGTTATGAACTATTGTTACGCCTTGTTTTTTAATTGAATGTCCAGGTGTTGACGTGGACCATCGCCGTACCCCCCGGCACCCGTTTATCGAAAAGGGTTTAGCGCCCCCCCCTCCCATCACGCGCCTTTGTTCTCACAAACCATTTTCAACCGGCGGCATTGGTCCTCACGCACAGGTCCTGACTGAACCAGAAGAGATTTTCTTCACGCAGCCAGTCTTGCGAACGGAGACTTTAAACACACGTTAACACTTAGTGTTAAAAACATACTATGGCACTTTTGACATAGACACTGAGCACTTATGAAAATCATTTTGATTGGATGAAATTGTGACTGGTGGAAGGAGCAAGAAGTGGAAGCACACCCCCCAAAAAAGGGAAATTAACTTAATGCCGACCCCAAAATATCAATGTTGCTTGAATGTAGCATAAAAGCACTTGTTCATTCCTTTTATTTCCACACATTTAGCAATCAAAAACTTGCCCCGTGTTATACCACTGATATTCCACTGCTGCTGTGCAGATTAATTTTTTTTTTTATCCCTCTGTTGATTTCGGGGCCTTCAAAAACAAACAAACAAAAAAGGACATTCATGGTTACATGTTTTTACAGTTAACCTTCCATTCACAGTGTTACCACCGGCATCCTGCCTTTTTTTTTTTTTTTTGAAACATAACCCAAATAATTATTTATTTATTATGCACCTGAATGTGGTAAGCTAGCTCATTATTAAGTAGAACTTTGGATTGTTTGGTAAACTGTGCACTTTTAGCACTTGTGCAGCGTGCAGCGCGTATGTCTGTCCAGAACTGCCCGGCCACAACATTAGGCACAGTACACTTGCACAATCTACTGAGATCCAAGACAAAAGATTCTTCTGCCTTTGCAATGATGGCTCACGCTCAGTTTGGAACGACACGCTCTCTTTGTAATCTTGCGGTGGGAGTTTTTTAAGTGTTGCCAAACTAAATTGGATGAGGAGCGCCGTTTTAAAATGATTTGGACTCTCATGTAGCGCACCGAGGGAACCCAAATATTAGGACAAACCCAGTACCATGAAGTACTGTACAGTTGTTGACAACCAACTACAATTGCAATAATAAATATATTGTTCACCTAACGCCATCCCGATGTTTCAATAGAAACTTTTTTTTATTTTTTTAAATAGTCTTTGAGACACTTGTATTGGCTCTCTTTAGATCATGCGGCTGGTTAGAATGCTGTGGCCAGTTGGTGTACATACATTTGTACAAATGTGCTTTAGTTTCGAAAGAAAACAACAACAAAAAAGACGCTTGATAGGACATCTTTGTGACTTAACGTGTGGCCTCCTGATTGTACGTCGCGGGATCGGGACGTGCAGGGATAAGCATTGGCGTTTGGGGTGTGCCAAAGAGTCTGTTTACTTCCTCGTCTTGCCTCTGTAAAAGGTGTTTACGTTGGACCTGATGATGGAGCGAGCGTTAAGAGTTCCCCGAGGCTACTCGCCGAATAATGGACTGAGCAGCGGTGACCCGCATCCTACTTACGAGCAGCCTTTTTTTCGTTGGAAGGACGCAGCCTCCGAGTGAGCATTGGCGTGAACAGGAGACAATTCCAGGAAAACATGAACAGAAACCAAATGTCATTCCAAACCAGGGCTCTGGAGGACTCTCAGCTCGCAGTCCAAACAGAAAATTGTGCAACGTCAGAGGTTCTTCGGTGTGTTCATATCAACGCAAAACCCGAAGCATAACCATGAGTAAACTAGGCTGACATTTCAAGTTTGTCCCCGTGTTGCCCATGTTTCACATGACTGTTTGCTTTCAACGTTGCCCTTCCCTGTGTACGGAATATAGACACACACACACACACTATATAACTCCATGTACTTAAGAAGCTGTTGACATTAGTAGGAGCTCTTAGCAGTTCTACACTGAACGCAAATGTAAACGCAACACTTTTGTTTTTGCCCCCAATCGATTGGAAGACTTTTTCTATGTGCGCAAATGATCAATTTCGCTCAGGTACAGTGAAACTCCTCTACAACGAAATCTACATGGGTGAAAATACCCCCTAGTGTGAAAAAAAATCTTCATGCATTCACACCATTCCCACTTTCTTGTTTCAAATTTGCTACAGTGAAAAACCCCCTGTTGTGAAAAATGTCTTGCTGCAAACATGATTTCGTTGTAGAGGAGTTTCACTGTATCGTTAAAAAAACCGAATCATCTTTTGTATAGTGATTGATACTTGCAGTGAGCCAACCTTCACTCTTTAGTTTACCGTCGTCGTAATGGAGAAGCCGTCGTTTGTTTATCACGCCATCCAATGATTTCTTGAACTAAAACGCACACTTATGCTAATCTTGACTAATACGCTCTTAATACAAGCAGGAGTTCGTCGCAGTAAAAAGCAACGTTCACCGTTGTGTCATTGTGCTTCTTCGATATGGTTTGAATGAACGAGCCTCCGTCAGCTCAATGCTAAGTGCCGTTCGATCGGCTGTTAGCTAGCGAATTAGCGCCTGAGATAAAAGTAGATCTACGAGACGGTACACGAAAGCAAAGAAAATGGCAATTATCGAGTAAATTAAGCTCAGCAAAATGTTGCGTTCTACTTAGCTTTAGTCCTGCTTTTATGACCAGTGTGTTGGCAAGGTTCTGGATGTGTGTGTGTGCGTTTGATTTCGCGAAACAATGATGGCCGCCGTGGAGCCGAGGGCAAACTTTTAAACCTTTTGAGTTCATTGAATAGAGCTGTGCAAATGTGCACAAACATATTTACCTTGTGTATGTGTCATCTTATTGCCACCTCTCTGTCACCCTGACCAGCTCGCTGGAAATGTTCTGGCTCTGCCTTTTGAATGTCAAGATGCAGGCTAAGGCACAGCCGTAGGAATCACGCTGTCGAATCAGCATTTTGATTTTGAATGCCTGAGAGGTGGCTCACCAACACATTGAAATCGATTTGTGACCGATCGTGAGAGAAACGGGCCTTTTGCCGACATAGCAAAAGATCTCAGATCATGGAAAAAGGTGAGCGAAAACAAGTGTTGCGTTTTAGTTTTTTTCTTTTTGTTCAGTATATTAGCCACGTAGTTGAAAAAAGAAGTGATCTGAATTCCTTTATTGTGATTTAATTTCAACCTGATTCTCTGTATTTTTATTTCTCTGTGCATTTTCTGTACTTGCAGTCCTGCAAAGTGAATATTAGAACATTTCTAAAATTTTTAATCGCTGAGTCGCGGAAACTTTTGGTGCTGGTCAGAATGTTGCAACGAAACTCGTGTGATTGAAGGCGATTTGACGGTGGATCAAAGCAGCCACAGAAGCTTTTCAATGGGACTACTTTGCACTCTTGCGTCACTGTATGAGCCTTAGTGTTCCCCCTTAAAAAAGTGTGCGTGTGTGTGTGTGTGTGTGTGTGTGTGTGTGTGTGCGTATTATTGTGTGTGAGTGTGTGTGTTGCACAACATGCGCACACACACAATAAAACAGTAGATATGAAAGCAGCAGATAAATAGATGTTTGAGAGAGAACAGAGCTGTTCTGTACAGTTTTAGGTGAATCAACTCCAGAACAAAACAATAAATGTGATTTCCGTTTCAGAAAATGAATGTTGGACTTTTTCATAGCACGTCTTTGTATCAAAAATGTTTTTAGGGGCAGGGACGTGGGGGGGCTCTGTGGGACACTAGGGGGCGGCAGAATATTGTCTGTTCTTCAAGGAAGCGGTGGCTGTTTACGACATGCAACAACATGTCCCTTCAGGCTTTGGCTTTGAAGCCAAAACATGTCATGAAAGGCCAACCGCAACATCTTTGTTTGGGGTTAATCAGAGGCTATTAAATGGTGGCAGACGCGCACTGATCCATCTCTATTTACAGAAATAACAGCAAGCTTTTTGGCAGCTGAAACAGAAAGGGTGGGAATTTAAATTTCTTTTTTAAAGGTAGCGTGCTTCCGACCACATTCCGTGTTTCAACCGTGCCAAACGCTTTGATGACAAACTACTTGGGAAAATAGCACATCTCCTGTAGGTATTTTATTTTATTTTTTTTTGTCAAAAGGTGATTTTTTTGGGGTGAGGGGGTCAGATGCAAAAAAAACAAAAAACATTACTGTTGGTAATAGCCATATTTTGCATTCCAAATAATATCATAGCACAAACGCGTACTTGTGTAATAATATAAATAGCATTTCCAAAAAGCAATCAGTGAGAATTTCAGGCGAGCTGCATAACTCTCATTTGTTGCGTAACAATTATTCTGGAGGAACACTTTAGCTGTCAGTTGACATACAATATCGGCAGTGTTTTTTGTTTTTGTTTTTTTTTTGGTCACAATCCATAACCGTCTGCTGTTTGCTTCTAGGCTGGAAAACTCTATTGATGTTGGTCAACCAAACCTCTTAGCTGAAAGACCCTAAAAAGCTCATGAGAATTGAGGGAATGCAGTCGGGTCATCCGTAAGAGGGACTTACGCAAGGCGCAGCGTAACGTGATGCACCGTTATTACTCAGAATATCGATCGCCCGCGCATTGAGGGCATCATTTAAAGCCGTTTACTCAATGGCTCAGCGAGGAGCCAAGCGGACGTGACAGGCCCATCTTAATGACTTGGCCTCCTACTTAATGACATCAGCTGCCTTTATCTAAAGGCTCGCGTCGCCCCCCCCTGTGAGATCAATTCTTATTGCGTGAGCCTTCAGGAAAGCAATTTGGTGGCCATCGATGATTGAAGCTCTCTGGGAGAAGCTGTACTAGAGGCGACGTATTACGTTGATTGTTGGCTTTTTAAAAAAATTTATTGTCGTTTTTCTGCTAGGACATTTATTTAGGTGCCACATGCATGATTTCTAGTCAAATGCAAAGCAGTTATTCACACTTGGGTGTTTAGTTTGGACTTGGAAAAAGAGAACGACAGTGGAGCTATGCAAAACAAAACACATTTGGGAGCACAAATAGCAACGAGTTGTCGTAAAAAAAAATATCTTCCAGGGTAAGAAGAGCAAACCTTCAAAACAGTGCAATCATCAAGGAACGCCGAAGGAACTCTTAAGTAAATGTCTGTGAAACCACTAAATGTCAAACCTGACAGAAGGAAAGATGAAGACTCATTTAAGTCTGCTGGCAATGGCAAAGCGTGAATAAACAGTCATAAAATCGAATGTATAAACAACTCAAGTGTTGGGCGGATAATGCCTCTGCAAGGTCACTCACCAGCCATAAAGATTACACTGTTACACTATCTGACACAGGGGTGTTCAAACTTTTTCGTTTGAGGGCGGCATAACAAAAAAAAAATGTAAGCTTGAAAGGGCCAACATGGGTTGAAGCAAAAAAAAAAAAACAACCTCATCGCTCACTTTAACATCTTCCTGTGAGTTAAAATGACCCTCTTTGTCCTGCATGTCATTCAAAATCCCCCAAATTATTCGGCCTTATCACTCCAGTGTGCGACACAGTGCAACATGGGGCCGCAAAGTTCGTCCTCAATGCGATTTCTGCCGAATATTGCATGGCTGATCGTGCCTCTAAGTTGGTCGCTTGTGTGCGCGTGTGTCCAACTATTTCAATCCGCTTATCTATATCAGGTTATGAATACCCAGGACCTTCCAAAATGTCCTTCATCTTGATACATTCCGATTTTCTTCTTGACATTGGGGCTTGAAAGCTGCAAATTTAGATAAGAAGCAAAACAGGAAGTGTTTCCTATTCCTTGAAGATTAGATCAGACGATGTCACGTGGGCTTCCCAATTAAAGCTATTGTTTGTTTAAAAAGTTTACTAGCAAACCACCCAAGAAGAATGAACTCATGTTTGGGGAAAGGGAAGGAAACATCGGTCGCTTTTTCAGAAGTCAAGAGTGAACAATACCTTTCAAACATTCTACTGAATTTAGTCTGTCGGGAGTCAGGATTGTCCGTTTTTGGTGTTGGTTTTTGTTTTGTATGAAAATGACATGGCACATGAAAAACGGAAGCAACCTAATCTGGCAGAGTGAGTTATGTCCCAAAATGTTTCGTCTTCAAATATGGATTTCCAAGGGGTGGGAAGTTTCTATTGCAAATTTAGCTCAGGAACATTTTTATAAATGACATTTTGGGTTGCGTACTTGTTTATTTGGGGATGAGTATTTTAATAAGGCCTCTTTGAGGATCAACAAAAAGCATGAGTGTGTAATAGAGCGGGATAGAAAAGAGTTGTCATATTGGATATGCGCAAAGTCTAGCTAGCAAGGTCTAGCTAGCAAAGTCTAGCTAGCTAAGTCTTAGCAGATGTTTGTCAAACGAATTGTCAAACGTTACTTAAATCATTCTTGCATTAGCTGAGTTATACTAATCCTGTTATTGACTATCCACATTCATCTTAATTTCTATAATAGCGATCTTTGATTCTCTTTTCTACCACCGTGGCCCAGTTATCTCCTGTATGTTCCGTCCAACAATTACATAGGTGCAACTCAGTGTCAGATGTGGCCAGTCCCCCGTGAGTGTTTTCCTTTCTCATGTGTGTCAAAATGGGTTCATGTTGGGTGTCCATACCACAGTGATACTTTTGAACCAATCTCTAAAATGGGGATTATTGCTTCGTGCCAGATTACTGTTGGTCTAAATGCTGGATCACAAGTGGTCTTTACTGGGAGAAAAAAAATGTGTGTTTGATGAGAACTAAAGCGTGGTTTCCCTTTGAATCATCTCCTCTTCCAAGTCCGTAGCAGTCGGTGTGGAATTAAAGGAGGCTTCACTTCTGAAGCAATTTATTTTTCGCGTTTCCTCCGCACGTCAGCCTTATCGTTTGTCGATCCATTTTGCCTGCTTTCCCCTCTGAGTCAAGAAGGGCTGAGACACTGAACAGAAATGGCCAAAGAATCCATCTGTGATGTTGTGAAAGCTCCAGGACCTCATTTATCATTGCAGGCTCCATCAGCATGTGAGTGGGCTGAAAATGTAACCCATACACTCTTTCCGATCAGAAAGTAAGACCGACAGGAAATGTTCCATCCTGACGTGAAATCGGTCCCATTTTAAATGACAGTATTTATGTTTCCGTGGAAACACACACATTACTGTCGACTTCCGAGATAAGAGAAAGAATACACTAGAAAAATTCTGCGTTTCCAGTTGAGACTGCAGTTTTCACATTTTTTTTCATTGAGAAATGCTTCTCTCAAATAGTTGCCTTTTAAGAGCAAACATTTATGATTTGCGATTGAGTCGAAAACCCTCCTCAACTCATAAAAATCAACGAAAGGTTCTCAAAATGGCATTCGCCAAGCGAGCCCTACCTCCAGGCCTAGTTCCGGAAGGGGGTCCCGGTGACTTGCATCCGGGCACGGGAAAACGTGATCCAAATGTCTCAATGGCGATAAGGGTCTCTGAGCCGCGCGTTGTCCGGTCGCTCACCTGCAACCCGTTTGCCAGGGGTGACCCTACCTCTGCATCCTGACATTTTTGATACATTTTGTGTGAATCCTAACATTGCAGTATAACCGCCGCCCCATGACAAGTCAAATCGAATAAAATATCGGATTAATTGTCCATGATATTCCTAATTGGAGCCCAATAAACTTTGCTCTCCGAGAGAACGGCTTACATTAAACCATTGAGATGTTGCATCTAATGGACTGAGCAGAGTGACTCCATAAATGCATTAAGGATAGACGGTAGATTGGGAACCAAGCCAGAAGGATGCTGCTGCTTCATGTATTCCGAAAAATAAATCCTCAATTACAGATGCCTGAAAAAAATATACTGAAATACGATCATGAAGGAGTTGTGCTTTGTTATCTCCCAGCACTGCTTTCAGGTGGAACATTAAGCAAAGGTTGTTGGTGTGTTCAGCATTTGGCTGAGGTCCTGATTGACCACCGTAACGATCCCGGGGATCTTGATTCCTGTAGGCGGAAACACATTAGTGCCTGCTTACCAACTTTTTAATGGCTTCTAATGACGGTAAATGTCACTCATTCCCACGACGAGCTGCAACGTTTCAACGGCGGCTTTCTTGGAACTCTGAGTCACTGCGCATGTTTGCTGTCGTCTGACGAATGCGTGAAGACGTCCAACGCTGTCACCGACCAGCTAAATTTGAGAGTTACTAAGAGTGTGTTTGGAGGAAATCTTATCTCGCCAAAGTGAATTCCAAGCAAAGAAATAAGCTTGACATTTTCACACACTCAAAATGCACAACAGCTTTTTAATAACGCAGAATGAAAATAGAGCTGGAGCGAAAATCCAGCCATTTGAAAAACGAATGCTTACCACTTCCCGGGTATTAATTTAAGCATATATTTCGCATTGTGGATGTAGTTCAGTTTTCAATCGGTGCCGTGCTGAGAGGCTTTTTCGTATTGATTACCCCGTTAAGCGATGAGAAGGGTGAAACAAATGGAATGTTGTGAGTGTATCCAGAGGTGCCATAAAGGGGAAAGAGAAGTGGTGAGTGTTGTAAGGGCCCGTGACAGACAGAGGTTCTAGAAAACATTTTCACGTATGCAAAAAAAAACAAAAAAACTGCTTGTGCTTAACAAGTTCTTATGAAGAACTTGTTTGGTTTTCCACCGGCAAAGAGCCAAATAGGAGCTACGTCATTGTAAAGTTTTTTACTTCTTCCTACTCCTTTGAACATAAAATTGTGATAATGACGTTAATTCAAGAGCCCCTGCACCATTAATAATAATAATAATAATGATAATAATGCGCTGTAAGCTAGGTAACTTAGCATAGCATCGATTATACTTAACATAACAGTCAAAGACATGCAATCAACAAACGCTTTTATCTTTCTTAATCATTATTGATGGTCCGGGGCTGGCTGCGAGTTTCAAGCACCAGAGCTCGAGTGGAAAAAGAAAGAACCGGCGCTAAACTGGGCCCTGGCCCGGAACGAGCGCTAGCGCAGGCGTGGTGGAAAAGGGCCAAAAGTGCACCCCGATAATGATGTCGCATCTCATCGGAGTTCATCCGAATGTTCGTGAATCATTGGAATCAACTCTGTTTGGATTATTGGCGGGATCTGACGTCATCAGCTATCAAACAAATAGTTTAAAGATTAAGACCAGTGTCCACATATGGACATTTATTCACTGAGGCAAATGATTCATCTTGAACTTTCTATCTTTGCTTCCCGAATTACACCTCCTTCTCTGCAAAGATTAGCACGTCGGCCACTTTTGGACATCGGGGTGAGGTCATTCGTGCTTATAAAGGATAGAAAAATATTTTGTTGTTGTTGTTGTTGTTGTTGTCAACTACATCGTAAGACTGCATTAAGTGTTTTCAGCTGCCTGTTGACTTCCTGTGAATTGCCGAGGCTCTCCTCCTCGTTACAGCGGAAAGGCTGGCCTGGAATAACACATGACATCACCTAATGGATCCGTCATGGATGCTTTCCATTTACAGTACCTTTTGATTGAGATAAATCTGTTTTAAAACAACTTTCACACAGTAGCAGAATGTTGAACTCAAACACAACGGATTCGACGTTTGACCTGATTCTGTCACTGCGGTCGGTCAACTGTCTCATTTTGTATTTGTTCCCATCATCGAAGCTTTTCGGCATTTCATGCAGGACCTCCTTTTGCCCGAAGACACCTTGCAAAAAAAAACGTATGTACGATATAAGTGTAACTTCTATGCCCAAACGCTGAACCTGAAGCAGTGCGATTTTGTCTGGAGGCTCTAAGAGGCACGCTTGCCAAGCCCAAAAGAGAGCGAAGAAAAGATGTGTTGAGTGATTACTCCCAACTCTGACCCTCCCTTGTTTATTTGCCCACATATCTTGGAAGCGGGTTCCCGACTGACTGACTGACTGACTTCTTGTTCCGCATTGCAGAAAGGAACGGAGTTGAAGTCAACGGGACACAGAGGACTTTGGCGTGATCCCTCACCAATTCTGAATGCTCTCACACAATGACGCTTTTCATCGTCTTGTTTTGCTCCCCTTGGTTGAAGACAAATATTATTCAACTTGGAAGGTTGCCTCCCCTTGCTCACAGCTCACTCGCGCAATAAGCGGCACGACAGGGCCACCAATTTTATAAACTGTCATGGCAAAGCCAGGGTTGCTCCGACAAGGACATACCGGTAGATTTGTTTCTTCGCGTTACAAGTGGTGACTTTATGGTTGGAAGTGACCATTTTTATGGTCAATTATTGCTTTATTTTCAAATGTACAAAATAAAACGGTGCATGGACTGTTCATGCTTCTCAATCAAAGGTAGCGCTAATATGTATTGACTGACACCATCGACCTCATTTCCAAGTCTCATGTTTACAAGGAGATATTTTTCAGCACTGAAATTCAAACTTGAGAGCTCGCCAAAAGTTAAAAAACAAAACAAAAGTGATCTTATCAAGACTGAGGAATGCGCTCGTCCATGTTTTTTTTTTTTTGTTTCTGTACCCAAGGCGGTTTGTCGAATTATCTCTCCGGGGTCGCGAAAAAAAGAGTTTTTATCTAAACCATGGGTGTCAAACATACGGCCCGCGGGGGCCGGAATCGGCCCCCCGAGGGGGTTCGATCAGGTCCGCGAGATAAATAAAAAATGGAAAAAATGCATTAAAAAGACACGGAATGAATATTTTTAATAAGATGCAATTCATGTATTATCCGATATTTTCTCTTTAGTTTGTAAAGTGTAGGCCGGGGTTACATTTAGATTTCATATGCACATGTGAAAATGGGTTAAAAAATCCTTTCTTTATAAATCTCGTTTAATCTTAAAATGCATGACTATATTTTCAAATACTAATTACTTGTTCAAGTTTTGTGCCTTTGTACAATCAGTGGGATCAGTTGCAATGCATATATGTGAATGAGAAAAGTAAATTGAACGTTTGTCTAAGGAAACGTAAGGTGTTTGATGAAATGTTAGGTCAATGAAATGTAGCTACATTTCAACATTTTCCTCGTGTTCTTGTGCTTCGCTATATCAAAACAAAGGAAAGACATGATATGTTGGTTATTTATAGCAGAGTATGGTAGAATTTTAATGGTCTGGCCCACTTGACATCGACCGAAGCCGTATGCGGCCCACAATATGAAATGAAGTTTGACACCCCTGACCTAAACGCTCTGTTTTGACATTCATTCGAACCACCACAACAATAATCTTGTTTGAATCAGCATAAAATGGAGAAATAGGGCCAGGAAGGAGAATTCTTGTATTTTAGGTCCTGCGTGTCTGTGAGTCAAATCCAAGTATGACATCATATTGCTGGCGGCACAACTGACTTTTATGTCATGTCATAAAAATACGTTTTCACTTTCATCTGCTCTTTCCAGGCCTTTCTTCTTGACTGAGTAGCCTGTGCTGCCAGAGACAAATTCCTTGCGTGTTCTACATACTTGGCCAATAAAGATGATTCTCATTCTGAGTTCAGGTGGTGAGAGAGTGGAAAATGCTCGCAAAGCTCTGGACAGCAACTCTCACTTGGTGCAGGAGGAAAAAAAGCTTCTCCCACCTACATCTGCGCGCTGAATGACTGTTTTTGTCTCGGGACCACTTTTGGCCTCGTCGTCACTTTCGGGTGTCAGCTATGTGTCCTCGGTGAATACATGAAGTTTTTTTTCGAAGGGAGTGCATTGTCGTGAAATGGATTAGCTTCTCATATTTGGAAAGGCAAACGTGACTTTTTTTCCAACTGACTTCTCAAGGCCAAATTATTTGACAAGCTACCTATTCATTTTTTTTTCAAATAAAGTTAGCTTCAGCAGATTAGCTTATACGTGTGTATAGATGTGTGTGTGTGTGTGTGTGTGTGCGTGCGTGTATGTGTGTGTGTGTCTTTGCATGTGTCTGTGTGTGCGTGTGTGCATATTTTTGTGTGTGTGTGTGTGTGTGTGTGTGTGTGTGTGTGTGTGTGTGTGTGTGTGTGTGCGTGTATGTGTGTGTGTGTCTTTGCATGTGTCTGTGTGTGCGTGTGTGCATATTTTTGTGTGTGTGCGTGTGTGTGTGTGTGTGTGCGTGCGTGTATGTGTGTGTGTGTCTTTGCATGTGTCTGTGTGTGCGTGTGTGCATATTTTGTGTGTGTGTGTGCGTGCGTGTATGTGTGTGTGTGTCTTTGCATGTGTCTGTGTGTGCGTGTGTGCATATTTTGTGTGTGTGTGTGTGTGTGTGTGTGTGTGTGTGTGTGCGTGTGTGTGTGTGTGTGTGTGCATACACATCTATACACAAAATACATGAAATATAAATAATTGAGAAAAATGCAGTGGAATTGTCTCATCTTCTCGGCTCCTGTTTTGTTTTGGAGTGTGCCATCGGTGCAAACAGCAACCAAGCACCTCTCTGTCCCGACTCTGCACTAAATATGATGATTACACCGTTTCTGTGCTCATTCCAAACAACTCTTGGTATAAACAAGATACGGACTGCTGATCCTGTGGATATACCCAGGATCTGCTACTATATGCGCATTTTCTGTGCAAAAGCCTTTCCTGGTCAACATGTTGAAGTGCTGCATAAACATTGGCTGAGGTTTCCCGCCAGGTGCGCACTTAGCATGGACCTGAACACGACTAAACTGCTAATATTGCTCGGGGAGGAACTTGTCTTGCCCAAATGGCTTCATCTTCGGAAATGGCGGCTGCACGACTGGCCATTTAGTTACTCGCCCTTTCGGTTTCCTGCGTCTTCTTTCATTTCTTGTTTATTCAACTCGGCAAAAACCAAGGTGAAGAGGGGCACTCCGATTGGCTCGAGTACGCTTCCCACGTCACGTCCGATGGAGTCAAATTTGCTCACAGCTCGCATTTCTGTCTCTGTGCCCCCCCCCCCCCGGTACCAAAATGGACCGAGGCCCAGTACCGGCGGTCGTGGCCCCCCTGCCGTGGAGGATATCAAGCATTTACTGTCGGCCTTAGATTATGCAACAGCTGCTCTTGTCGAGACCAGACGATGCACCACATTTGCTTGAGTGTGTTTTTACAGCGGGGATTTGGAAAGCTTTTACTTTGCTTAACTTGGCCTGTTGGCTTTGGGAGACTGCTCAGTTATAGCAAGTGACGACACGCCATATGGGAATACCGAGTGTCGTGAAATTACACGAATTGTACAGGACATCGTTTCTTTCTCTGGAATGGCTTCATAAGGTCATGACAGCCCCCCCCCCCCCAAAAAAAATCCCCTCTCTCACGATGAGGCCACAAGTTGTTTTTCTTGTCAGTCATGATTATGCAAAAAACCTCCGTGTTGGTTTTCGTTTCAGTGAAGGTGTATGAGCCAAGGACTCCTCATTAATGTTTCAGTACAGTGTGCTCCCTGGCAAAGGTCTGCGCTGTCTGACTAAGCCTCTGTTTACTTGACCGCTTGCAAGTTGTCGACCGCATGTTAAAACACACCACTTAGAATGCTGCTTTTTTTTTTTTTTTTTAAATCGCTTGTTATGTGAAAAGTGGCACAGTGGACGACGAGTTCGCCCATGTGAGGTTGAGGGTTTGAATCCAGGTTCCGGGCCGCCTCGGTGGAGTTGACATGTTTTTGCCGTGATTGCGTGGATTTTTCTCAGGGTCTTACAAATGGCGTGATCCTTTCCTTCTCCATCCTTTTCTGTTCCCATCATCCAAGCAACCAAGTAATCCGGTTCCAAAGTTCGGTTGACGTCAGTTTGTTTTCTAAGAGAGGCTTTCTTGTTCGTCAGTGTTGCCAGCAAAGCCGCGCTATTTTCATTCATGAAGGATTCTTTTGAGTTGATTGCTTCGACGCTTCATTTTGATAATCATACGTTAGCATTCAGCAGAGGCTATCTGCTCTTTTGAAGTGTTCTTATTCACCCCCCCAAAAATAATTCTGTGGTTATCGACCTTTTTTTTTTTTTCCACAGCCAATGAAACGATCAACACCGATCGGCAAATGTTCAGATCAAGACAAAAGGACGGAGCCCCTGAGGTCACATGAAAATTTTTTTTTAAAAATGGGCGAGTTTCATCGCATTTCACTTTGAAATTGGCTTGAAATGCAAAGACATCAAATCTGTTCTCGATCTCGAGTGTGAAAATAAGCGAAAGATGTCCAAAGCGTACTGTCGTCTCTCAAACAGCCTGCGCGCGCTGGTTGGAGTCGACAGCCGCATGAACTAAAAGACAGGAATGATAATGTGAGCAGCCCAAATGCTGAACCTGGACAAGTGGAGATGATATCAGCAAAGTCAGCGTGAGTGATGTAAAGCAGACCGCAGGTCGCATGAATCTGTTCGGGTTTTTTAGTGGGATTCCCCCCCCACACACTGTGTGACACACCAAACTTGGTCATGTCGGAAAGACACATCCATCCATTTTCTGTACCTTTTGACCCCACAGTTGAGTGAAAGAACCTGTCCCAAATTGTAGCTGCGTCGGTCTCCAAAGGCGGACAAGGTTTTCCGGGATAAAATATCTTCAAAGTGCTCAAGGTTCAGATGCTCGGTGCAATTCCTCCAAAACGATTTTAGAGCTTCTTCTGGCATTGAAAAAATCCCCGCTGATTCCAAAGGCTACTTGTGGAGCGACTCTTTGAAAGTAAAGATCGGCGGAACTCCAGTTTTCAAAGGATTCAAAGAAAAGAGGTCATCACCGAGAGACACGTCCCGCAGAGCGAGAACAGAAACATCCTCCAGCTGGACCAACTGTCCAAGTGTGTTGGCCCGGCCTGTGTTTATGTTGTGCGCTGTAAATTCTCATGTATGGGAAGAAGCTGCGGTCAACTCGTCCTTTCAAGGTCCATGTGAAGATCCCCAAGTATTGAAATCAACTCCCCGTGCGCCTCATCAAGACTTTTCATCTGTAGTCTTCTCAGTCCATGGCACGCCATGTACGTGCAGCAAACCACAGCGGTGGTTTCAGCCACGATCAACATTGATGATAAAAGATGCAAGTCATCTCATTTGACTCTCCCACGACTTCGATTGCATGTTTGTTTGGTTTTTTTTTGCCCTAACCACAAACACGCCTCTGTTGTTTTGGATTGATTGTGATCACTTGTCTATCTCACTTCTTTACAAGGTTAGATTGTCGTCTTTCGCCGTTGCATGTCTCAGAGCCACGATAACCGCGAATAACAAAAAAGTGCTCGCGAACGGCAAGGAATAAAGAAGTAAATAGCTTGTCAGAAAGGACAAGGTGATTCAATCACGAAGAAATCGATGGTTGTTTTAACGTGCTCTATGAATACAGTTGAGTTGAGAAATACAAAAATAACACAATGAATTACAAACTTCCCGACTACTTACAACAAGAACAAACGATGGCAAAGACAATAACGGAGAACAAGATCCTGCGGGCCTAGAGAATCGCACTTGGTACGAGAGTCGTGAGCAAGGTGAATAATCCGACAGTGGGTTGCCGGTACGGTTGTCGCGACAGGTGCGCCTCTGGAGGGAACGCCCACCACTCCACATGTAATTTCAATGACCGCATACCAGATCCACACACAGCAATTTATTGAAACAAGGCAAGATGCTTTTTCTAAATGCGTTAAAAGTAATTTCGACAACTACGAGGTTACCATGTTGGTTTTGGCCCTCGGCAAGCGTTGCAGGTTTTCAAGCAAAATGAATTGCCCACACCTGGTATGAGCTATTATAGCTTCACGGGGGTCAGAAAATCCATATGGTTGTATTAATATTTTTCTCTCTATCTTATCCTATCATTTTATTCCGTGCTCACTGTACCATGAGCAAAATTGGATTTATAGTGTTCCAAGTTGTCAACAAAAAAAAAAAGGTTTCATGTGCAATGTTTCTCATAAATGTCTCCTTTATGAGCACATTAGATCCTGATCCTGATTCAACTGTGGTCCGACCGACCTTTGTGGGAAGTTCATCGTTAATCAGAATTATGGTCACCACAGACCAATGTAGAAATACCGGCAATGGAAGTGGAAAATGTACCAGCTCGTGTGGATAAGAATCTGTTCACTCAAACTCTTGCGGTTGTTCAGCTAGAACAGACAGCAAAGGGGCTGCTTTTCTTTCTCAGAATTATCCGCAGTTGTCTTTGGCAAAGATCGTCATCGTAAAAGCAAGTATTTGATGCGGGTTCAACTAAAGATACTTCGACCTGTTTATACCCACGTGAAGTCTATCCATTTATCCTTTTTTTTTTAAAGAGTACGAGAGAGCTGAATCCAAATAACCTTGGGTGAGAATGCTGAGCCAAAATTGTTGGTACCCCAGTTTATGAAAGAAAAACATAAATTGCAACAATAAATACAAACTGAATGAAAATCAACCAGTGAAAATAAGGCATTGCTTTTCAATTGCAGTGCAACTGAATAAATGATCAACTCCTGAAAAGGTTGCAACCAAAATGCTTGAAAATGTGATTGTTGTACAATACTTTGTCCTGAAGTTATTGTTTAATTTGACAACTGTGAATAAAATCGGTCCAATTATTATTTTTTTTTTTTTGCCAATGTCATGCCTATTATAGGAGTGGGAGTGTGTCTGCTCCAACAAGTCTTGTCTCTCCTGCAAGGACGTCATTTGTTTTCCCTCCCAAGTGAGACACCCAGAGGTGATGCTGGCTTTCTGCAGCTCCCGCATATAAAAGCAGCCAGGCGACCAGTCCAACAACACAGGTCGTGCTTGCGCAATGTCACGGGGAGGCTGCTTGCTCCAACAGGAATCTGCAAAGGGGGCCACAATGTGAGGAATTACCAAAGAAGATCTTTGGAAAGCTCTGAAACCTGGATACAGTAGTTCCGTTTGGGATAACGACAATGAATCCCTGTCAAAGTGAATGCAATCTGGGATTTGATGGATTGCCCAACGTAATAAAGGTAAGATCACTTTGTCATCTTTTTCAATCTTATCCATCAAGGGTATAACATTTATTGTCTCACAACATGCGCTACCAGTGTCAGACAATTAATGTCGCCCTGAAAAAGACAATTGTGTTACAATTAAAAAATATATATATATGTGTGAGTGTCAAAAAATTTTAATCAGAAGGCTTCGCTTCAAATCAATTGGAAAAGGGGACATAATAAAGTACTGTATGTACAAACATACACATATAACTCCCTCAGTTTAAAAAAATAAATAAATCTCTGACAACCGAGTCTCCACATATGTCCTTCAAAGAGAATGTGTGTTTTTTTGATGAGCATGACTCGGCTGTTACAATGCATTTAATTGCACATTATTCTCATTTACCTGGCAAATGTCGTTGCCCTCGCACATTCCTGCCTTGTTTTGATCTGCTCCCATTCATGCCATCAATGGAAAATCGGGCTTAGTGAGTCTAAGAAACATAAAGCTGCTCTACAATTATATTTGAAGGAGGAAAAAAAAACATACTTAAAATGTCATAACATGTTCAGATGACAACATTGTTGGCATAATGGGAGACAAAGTGGAGCTTGGTGTTTTGCTATCCCCTTTTATGACTTCTGCCAAGCGTCGAGTCGTTCAGGCAACAGGTACTGCGTTGATTGGCATTCGGGTTTTGTACCAAAGATGTGAGTTATTTAGTTATCAGGACAAAAACGAAAAGAAATCTTCATTGTGGTCCAAATTTGGAAGTGGACAATTAATGTCAATTTTTATGATTGAGTGACCACCCGCCTCCAAAATGAAAACAGTCGAATCCTGCCTGCATAAGTCATTAATGTCATTTGCCTCAAGCAGAAAAACAAGGAAATTGTGTTTTGTGTCGCCTTTGTCATTTAACTCCTCGTTCTTGTCAGAGCGCACACTGCAGATTAGAAGAAACTGCCACTTGCCGCAATGTTTTTGGGCAAAACTCGCGCATAACGACACAGCAAGCTCACATTTGCTAACAGTTTCACCTTGGTGAAGGGCTCCGCCCTGCCGCGCGCTCCTCTATGAATCCTTTCAGCGTGCTAATGCTGTCTTTTTTCCCCCTCAGAACCTTCTCAGCCATAAAGAACGACATCAGCCCTGAAGATCGGCAGAAATGTTGGCAATGCAGCGTCACAACGCCTCGGGCATTTTTGCCTCTCCGCCCCCCACGAATGACAGCGCGATCGTGCACAAGCAAGAAGTGGGACCCGCGTTCCGTAATTCCACCCGTCTGCAAATTAATCCGACAGCTGCCGGCATCACCATGACGCTGGGAATTGTGTTCAACATCGTGGCGCTTATCATTCTCGCCAAAGCCTACACCCGCTTTCGGCGCAGGTCAAAGGCCACCTTTCTTCTCTTTGCCAGCTCTTTGGTGGCGACTGATCTGGCTGGCCACGTCATCAATGGAGCCTTGGTGCTAAGAAGATACTCGGAAGGGATTGAGAACCTGGCGGACCCACCCTCCACCTTTCGAGGCGATCTCCTAACTGATCCAGATGTCCCGTGTCTGTTTTTGGGGTCTTGCATGGTGTTCTTCGGCCTGTGCCCCCTCTTCCTCGGCTGCGCGATGGCCGCTGAGCGATGCTTGGGCGTCTCCAGGCCTCTGCTGCACGCACGTTTGGTCACAAACGCACGGACGAAGATGACACTGGCTCTCATCTGGCTGTTGGCGTTATGTGTCGCCCTGCTGCCCTTTTTCAACTTGGGAGCCTACACTTATCAGTACCCGGGCACGTGGTGCTTTATCAGGGTGATGGAGGGCACGGGAGCCGCAGACCTGGCCTTTGTGACACTGTTCTCCGGACTGGCAATGAGCTCGCTGGCCGTAGCCTTTGTGTGTAACACCATCAGCGGGATCACCCTCGTCAGAGCGAGGCTAAGGAAGAAGTCCAGTTCCCAGCGCACCTCGGCCAGGTCCCACGACACCGAGATGGTCGTCCAGCTGGTCGGCATCATGGTCGCCTCGTGCATCTGCTGGAGCCCTCTGCTGGTGAGTTGCAGCCACATCTGAAGAGTGTAAAATTCTGTGATTCTCGACCTTTAGTGAACCTAGGGAGGTATTGTATCCTATTAAAAAAAAGTAAAAACGTATCTAGATATGATACAGTCTCAATTTACTCACATTGCTAACAATATTAGCAATATCCATATTAGGCAAGCCTCAAATTGTGTCATAAATTGTCTGTAGGTCTTTGGACTGATGTCAGCCACCCGGTCCTACAGCGGCTCCCTCGGCCCCGACAGGGACACTTACAGGGCCTTAATGGTAACGGGTGTTAGGATGGCTACGTGTAACCAAATCCTGGACCCATGGGTCTACATCTTGCTGCGACGTGCCATCCTCAAGAAGATCTACAGGATTACGAAAAGGCAAGCCAGTTTGAAGGGAAGCATGCTTCGCTCTTTCCGCTGGGATGTCAGCTCCTTTCAGAACTCAGAAAAAAACAATGTTAAGGTTTAAGAGAGTGACATTGTGCCATCTGCTATTTAACACCAACCCATCATTTGAAATACCAATGGAAGACTCATGATGCATGCTTGTTTTTGTTTGTTTTAGCCCACTAAGGTTGAAAAAGGACCTAATCTGTAACAAACTGGACAGTTTTTTTTTCTTTTTTGTGAATGAAAAATCAACATGTTAGTGTTGTCCTCTATGAGAACAAAATCTAATTCAAGATTATTTGTTGAAGGAGACCATGTGTCAAGTTTTGCCACAAATGAGAAGACTACTCCACCAAGTCTGAATGAAAATGGACATAATAATGTGAATTGTAAACATGTTAAATGAAATGCTTAAGGACAAAAGCAAAAGACTTTCATTTTACCTCATTTTGAAGACGTGAATGTGTGTGGGGGGGGGGGAATGTATGTTTGTTTAGTGTACTACAGTGGTATGAATGCGTTTATGCTTGTCTGGTGAAAATCTTAAAATTGACAGGATGAAATAAAAATGTCTGAGTATTTATTGGACTCGTAAGAATTTGTGTTTTAAAGGAACAGGTGAGTATTTTTTTTGCCAGTATACTGTACAATGAAACGGATACAGTTGGGAGCGGGGAAGCATTTGGTAAGAAAAGCCCATTGAATTTGGGTGAGGATCTGGATAAAAGTGCAGATCCAGCCCACCACCCGGTGAAAAAGAAATCCCACAGCCCATCTGTACTTCGGCCTCCAATTACAATGAAATTACGGATGAAATAGGCGGAGAATTGTCACTGCACAATTTCTCATATGGAGTCCTAATTTCGAGTTGCCTGGATTTTGCATACCTCTTCAAAATTAATAATAATGGTTTCTTTATGTAATAGATATTCCCTGTTTTTGTTGACGTTTGGTCTAAAAATAAATGCAAAGTGTGTACGTTTACGTATACTGTAATAAGTCATTCAATATTTTGTCGGTTTACCAGAAAAAAGAAACTACGTATTCTCGACGCGTAATGATGATGTAGGCGCTTCGAACGTGACGTCACCGGCGAACGCAACGCGTTTTATTTTTTCCATTGGCCGGTGAAAACCACCAACCCATCCGAATCCAATCCAAAAAATAGTGGGTGTGACCAAATCGGCGACGGTCTTCCTGCTGCAACAGACTTGTGTGCAGAGGAAACTACCGAGGTGAGTAAGATGGCAAATGTAAACGTTTGCATAGCATTTGCAACACCCTACGAACACTGCAATATCGTCCTCCGATTGAACAGGTTCTCTCGCGAAATCAAAGTCCCGCGCCGATCAAGCTAAGCTAGCACGCTCATTGAAGAATCGTGTGTTTGGGTGCCATTTTCTCGCGCATGTCTGGTTTTGTCTTAATGAGAATAACTATGCGCGTTTGCCTCAGATCGTTTCCCTTGGTGTACATGTTCCTTACCGTTGTGACTCGGTGAGAACATCGAAAAGAGCGAATTGTATTCTGAGGGTGGGCGGCCGAACGTTAGCGGCCTCCGCCATCACTGTTGCTAAATTAAAATGGCGTCTCCTTTTAAACGCAAAATGAAGTTGTCCTATATCCACGCTCCTTCAAATGTTTTATTTTCCGTCGTACGCGAAGCGCTATAACGTGTAAATGTGCTCGATGTATTGTTACACGATTCAGCCGCTGTGCGAGGTAAGGTAGTCGATTACAATATTTAAGATTCAGAATTTGTACATATGATTGTATGGGGACAAAATTTATTTGGCTCCTGTGCACCTTATGCCACGCGTTTTATGGCTTGAATTGGCAGCAATAACCGGAATTATGCGCTATTGTTTTTTGAGAAACTGCTTACGATCAGCCTCATCGAACTTTTTGGACATCACTATGAACTACAATTTCCTTGCTCAACAAAAGCTCCATACAATGCATTTAATCAGCGAATTCGCAATAACATGTTGAAGAATACTGTTAACGTTTTGTGTTTTTCCTGCTCTCTGCAGACAACCTACCCGACACTCCTAAATTCGTGTCTGAAACTAAGATGGTAATCGCACATTCAGATTCCTGAAATGACTTGCAACTTTGTCATGTACATAACCACACCTCTGCTACTTTTCACTCACAGGCCCCTCCATTACGACATCGTTCCTTACGTGTTTTCTTGCATGATGACCGCCATGTCATGGCCAAGCATTCTGCCATCTACCCTTCTCAGGAGGAACTGGAGAATGTGCAAAATATGGTATCCCACACAGAACGAGCGCTCAAGGCAGTCTCAGACTGGCTGGATAAGCAAGAGAAATGTGATGGTGATGGTGCAGATGCTGATAAAGAGAGGCGAGTGTTCACTGATTTAATTGAAACAAAAAATCGGAACAGTTTTTGCCTCTACTTACGCTCGTCTTTTTCATGTTGCAGTGAGCACAAAGAACAAGTCACACGTACCCTTCGCGGCGTGATGAGAGTGGGCCTTGTGGCCAAGGGCCTTCTCTTGAAGGGAGATCTGGACCTTGAGCTGGTGCTCCTCTGCAGGGAGAAGCCAACCAACACTTTGCTAAAGAAAGTGGCTGACAACTTGGATACGCAGCTGAAGGTGGGAGCAGAGCTTAATTTGTTAAAACAACAACGATTAAATAAACGCCTTTTTATGGCAGAAGTGTTTCATAACTATTTCATCCTCCTCCTGCAGGTTGTCACCGAAGATCAATATGACGTTGAGTCAAGACATCGAAAAGGCCTGCATCGTCATCAAGAACACAAAGGAGCCCCCACTCACCCTCACCATTCATTTGACGTCCCCGTTAGTTCGTGAGGAGATGGAGAGGGCTGCTGCCGGTGGTAAGGCCCAAAAAGACTGCGTTTTTCTTTTCTTTTTCTGGCACCCCTACACCTCCAGTCGGGAGGCCATGCAGACAGGTTAGATATTGTTTATTGGGCCTTCAATGGAGCTAGGGGACAAGAATCCACTGTCACATAATGAAACTGTGCTATACTTATAGCTCTGTAGACACTCTCATAGTTCCATGTGATGTAATTGTACATTTTTGATGGCCCAATATACAGTATAGGGCAGGTAGCTTTCCTGTGTGCCGAAGACAAGAATCTGAGGGAAGACCCTCATTATGATCAAGGTCACTAGAGAAATGAAGGCTTACTGAGAATTTCAACCAACACAAACGAGACCACTTTGTTTGCATGTCTTTTATCGTTCACGAACGGTTTGCATTGCAGCAAAAATGAGTAGCACTAGGTATCGTGAAACTGGCCTTGCTTGGCTAACCCGGCGGTGGGCTTTTGACTGCAGTTTATCTCCGCAGGTTGCAGATAAGGACAAGAAACCCCATATTCCACATTGAGGCCCCTATTGGTCCTTGGGGTTTGACCTTTTTTTCCCCCTTATACTTTACAAAATCTTCAATTGCAGTTAGGCGGCAGCAAGCGTTCATTGATAAATCTCTCCATAGCCTTAATCAAACGTCAAATAATGCCGCGTTTCCACCAAGCGGTCATTTTCACTTGAGTGTGGTTCGGATTAGCTAAACTCTGATCAAGCTTGAGATAGGGATGGATATCTTCGATCAGCTTTTATCGATACTATCGCGCTTTAAGATGCTGCATTAACGGTAGTCTTATCGCTATTTTTTGTTTCGAAAAAAAATACCAAAACAAAAATAGCATCATTCGTGCTTGAAATGAAAACACAGTAAAGTGCACACCGTACGGAATGAATCGTCACCGTTTGGTGGAAATGAGGGTGAAGAATTCAGGAGGCGCTAAACCATGGCCTGATCTGCAACCCTGTGCTGATGGGGACCCCCCAGTTTGGGTCTTTGCAAGCCATCAGTTTTGCTGCAGTGCAGACTTGTTTTGATACCCACCTTTTGTGTACCTGATAACATGTACCTGTGGTTCCAATTCTGATTCTCTTTGTCAAGCCTTCTAGTTTTGTCAATTTTTAGGGACGCTGGACCTTTGACCAACTGGCCGCTCTCTGTCTCGGAAGGGGCAAAGTGCAGCGTACCCGGTATTGAGGCAAAGGGGAGGGGCTCTACCTCCTGTCAATCTCAGGGGGGGGGGGGGGGAACAAAAAAAGCACAACACTGATGCAACCATGGAGATGCAACCTCCGCAAACACGTTTCCATCTCTAAACGCCAACTTTATTCACGTTAACGGTGCCAGTTGATTTGAAGTGGATTTTGTCCCTGCGGTAACGTGCAACACCATACGAAATCGGGAGGTTCCGAGCATTTGGTGGTTCTCCAGCGGAGGAGACCCCCCCCCCCCCCCTTACCTCTTCTCCCTGTGGTTTGGGAAAGCTGCCTGTGTTCCCCCGGCCGGATGACAGAACTCCCCTTGGTCAAACTGTACCTTGTCTTCTTATTCCACCTGCCAATAGAAACGCTATCAGTCAACGATCCCCCGGATGCTCTGGACAGGCAGAAATGCATAACTGCCTTGGCGTCTCTTCGCCACGCTAAGTGGTTTCAGGTTTGGATCTTGTCTTTATTTGTCTCTAAAACAGAAGTCGTTTCAAGTTTTGATTGATCTGTTTTTCTGTGTTTCATTTGGCCTTTGTATTTATCTTTTAATGACTCTTTCGGAGTCCACTTCTGTCGCGATTACGTGAAACCTCTGCCATCACAATGCTCTCCAGTTCCTTGTTCAGCGGCAAGGTTATTTCAGTTCTCTTTTTAAGCGCGCAGCTGTTTTATTTGTCAGCATTCATTTCTCTTCAAAGCCACGCCTATGTTGGCAAAAATACAACTAACCGGGTATACAGGTGCAATATTTCAATCATTCCCATCTTAAAGGTTAGTAGTCGTGCAAGCGAGATATATACATACAATGTGATATATTTCTAACATGCAAATTACATGTTCAAGTATCTTGAATTTGTCTCATTTCTCTTAATTCACGTTAACAAGCATTTTTCATTGCCGACGAAAGAGCACAAATGCACTTGTGTGCCAAAACCTTTTTTTAATCTGCAGTTTGATGCCTCACTTGCCACGTGGGCCGATCAAACGGAGAGAAAGAAATGTTTGCATACAGGAAATGTATGCAACGGAAAATTTGTCGAAAGTGTTTGTTGTTTGAGTGTCGATGATGCTATTGTCTAGTCTTTTGGTTATTTTAACAAATCGGCGCTTCATTACTGCAGCCATTTCTAGCCTCATCTTCCTCTGCTCTGTTTATGTTGCAGTGTGCTCCAAATCCATCTGGAACATTGCACCTTGAGTAGTGTTCTCGTGTGTGTGTGTGTGTGTGTGTGTGTTTTTCCCCCACCAACTTCCACTGATAACATGACCCAAATGACAACACGCAATCTTTCCATTAAAATGGTTCACTCGGCGGTCTCATTGAAAGCTTCGATTATTATTATTTATTTATTTATTTATGTTGTTGACGCGTGATCGTGATTTGAACGTTTTATGCTTGGATCACACTGCTCTTAATCCCATTGTTAGTTGACTTATCACTCAAACCCGAGTCTGGGTCATTTCAACTTGGTTTTCACTTTGCCTTAAAATATTTCCACAATGAATGCGCCGAGGTGTCATAGCCTGTGCGGCTTCATTTTAAAACTTAATTTCAATACCTGTATGTCTAAACTTTTTATTCCATCTGTCATCACTCCCATTTGACTCAATTTGCTTGTCATCCCCCTCCCTGCTGCCCCCCCCCCTCTATTGTGTCCTCAGGCCAGAGCCAACGGATTGCGCTCCTGTGTTATCGTCATTCGGGTTCTAAGGGACTTGTGTGCCCGCATCCCAAAATGGACTCCGCTCAGTGGCTGGGTGAGTGGTGTTCTCCATTTGTTGTACTCTGGTGTTCCCCTGCAACAAGTGTGATGTTACTAGATATGGTTAATTGAGCTGTGTAAAAATTGTCCTCTCCTATGATTTGTAGCCGCTCGAGCTGATCTGCGAGAAAGCCATTGGCACAGGAAACCGTCCCATGATGGCAGGAGAAGCACTGCGTAGAGTCTTAGAATGTCTGGCTTCAGGAATCCTGATGCCAGGTACGTTTGTGTTGCCACAACCCAATTGTACCTCTTAGCTTGTTTTCAAGGCGGTTCCATACGGTTTCTCTTGTCCTGCAGATGGAGCCGGAATCGCCGATCCATGTGAGAAGGAGCCCACAGATGCGATATGTTACTTGAACCACCAGCAGAGAGAAGACATCACGTTAAGCGCACAAGTAAGTTGTTAGCGCTGCGGGACGAGCATCTTGGCCACACGGAAGATTTGACCTTTCCTTGTGTTGGTTAGCATGCCTTAAGGCTGTCGGCCTTTGGACAGCTTCACAAAGTGCTCGGAATGGATCCGCTTCCCTCCAAGATACCCAAGAAAAGTCCGGGACCTCCAATTGATTATATCGGTAACTAATCTAAATGCCCAAGAGTAAGAGGATTCTTTTGTTCATTTTGTAATAAAGGCGCAATACCATGTCGATCAATTATGTGAGCAGTGCAAATCCCGCCCAGTTCCACTTACGCCCCGCCGATGAAACGGCCCATTGAGGAAGAGGAGGGAATTGAAGACAAGAGTCCCAATAAGAAAAAGAAAAAACTGCAAAAGAAATGTAAGTGGCCTAGACTACATCTCTGTGATGGCGTGTAAGTTTTCTCGGACTTTATTTTGCAATCATGAGTCGATTTGAATCAAACTACATGTCGGTATTCTCCTTGTTTGAACTTTTCAACATGCTGTCTCTTGAGTTTTGATAGACATGTTTTATAAGAAATCTGTCATTGTACTTCTGCCCACCAGGTGTAGAGGATAAGTCCGATCCACCCCAGGCTATGAATGCGTTGATGCGACTCAACCAGCTGAAGCCGGGTCTCCATTACAGGCTGATTTCCCAGACCGGCCCGGTACATGTGCCCGTCTTCACGATGGCTGTAGAAGTTGATGGCAAGACTTTTGAGGCTTCGGGTCCGTCCAAACGGACCGCCAAGCTGCATGTGGCCGTCAAGGTGAGTTGGCTCGGGACATGAGCCTTTGATGAATCATGTTACTGTTTGGGGAGGGGGGAAAAAAATCACTTGTTTGCAATTTGTTTACACCAGGAAATTCCATCTCTGACTATTTTAAATGTGAAAAATGGAAAGTGCCACTTCAGGCCTCACTGAATTCTTTTTTTCTTATCTACTTTAGGCGCTGCAAGACATGGGTTTACCCACGGGAGTGGAAATCAAAACTCCAGAGCCTGTGAAAACTGAAGAAACCCCAGTTCCCGTCACAGTGCCCGATGTGAAACCAGCAATAACAGCCGCTGAAGTTGCTCCTGTGCTCACAGAACCAGTCAGCACAGATTCCACTGATGCTGCGGAGGTAAAGACCTCATGCACAAATGTAGTGATGCTCAAGTGTCTGGTGTCTGTGTCGGGGCTGATGAGTCCGTAATCATTTTGGGACTCCTAAAAAGGCTCCGATACTACAACAACCAATACCAGTTACATGCTATACCGTTCCCTCTTCATTGAGCGTGCTGTGTGCGGTTTGGCATAGCGCAAACAGTTCTCACGCACACATATTTCCATCCCCCCCCCCATTTATTTATTTATCTCTATGCATGAAGCAGTAATTAACATGCACGTTCTGTTCTCATCCTTTTCATCCCAGGCCACCCGCCAACAGGGACCGATCCTAACCAAACACGGCAAGAACCCGGTGATGGAGCTGAACGAGAAGCGCCGCGGCCTAAAATACGAGCTCATCTCGGAGACTGGCGGCAGCCATGACAAGCGCTTCGTCATGGAGGTCGATATCGATGGGCAGAAGTTCGAGGGGAGCGGATCCAACAAGAAAGTGGCCAAGGCTTACGCAGCGCTGGCGGCTTTGGAGCAGCTCTTTCCCGAGGGCTCTGTGACCGAAGTGGCGAAAAAGAAAAAGGGACCTCCAATGGTAAGCACTCGGAGAAAAAGAATGTTGGCCTCGGACCTTGCCGCACTCTTTCGCCATCGGCGCAAATTGAAATCTTGTTCATGATTTCTCACTCAGAACAACGAAGGCTATGGCATGATGGGACCTCCTAGTGATATCGCCATGCCCAGGGCCAGAGGGAGAGGAAGAGGTCGTGGAAGGGGCAGGGGGTACAATAATGGAGGCGGCTGTGGCGGAGGTAATTAACACTTTTTTTTTTAAAAAAAAATATTAATAACAAATCTTATTCCCCCCCCCCCCCCCTCATTTGACCAAATTGACTCATGATCTGTTATTCAACAGGCTTCGGGACATATGGTTATGGCAGCAACTCCATGTCTGGATACAGTAAGTATTCCAATCCTATTTTCCTGTCTTTCTTATTTTTTTTATTTTTTTTTTAATTGTCACTGTTACCCATGTGAGAAATCAAAATGTCAGCCTGCTGTCACATTCATCCAAACGAAGCAGCAGAAATCTTACCAGTCTATGGTGACCTTTTTATTTTTTTTTGAGAATCCCAAATTGAGTGGTTAACGTTTCAAGCCTCGGGTCTTAATCTCATAGCCCCCCCCCCCCCCCCCCCCCCCAAAATACCACCTGCTTCCCCCCAACCCCTCTCATTTTTGGCAGCTCGTTCTGTGGACTGGCCTTCCTGAGAGTGACAGGAGGAGGGAAATCTTGAAGAAGAAAAAAAAACTGCAGTCACTTTGAATGCAATTTGGTCCAATGAATCCAATTGACTGCTGCTTTTGAGGCAGCGCAAATTCCCAATATGCAAAACTAATTTTGATATTTCCCCCCTTCTCTGCCTTGTCTCGCTCTTTAGGTGACTTTGTCTCAGACATCTATGGCTACCAAGATTTTCAGAAATAGATCTTCCTCAGTACAAAAACAAACAAACAAAAAAGCAAACATATAGTAGAAAAGATAAAAATTCACAGTTGTGTTCCCTCCGGCTGCATCCAGAAAGTCCCTTCAACTCCACGACCGCAACCCTGGAATTGTAACAACGATAGCCCCATTTTGCCAGGCCACTTGCAGCCTGGGCAAGATGAGCTGCCTCTGCATACATGCTTGCATGGATGTATCAGACACCCGGATGGATTTATTTTAGAAGATGCCCCCTGCCCCCCCTTTTTTTTTAGTGTGTGTGATTAGACAAAGGGCTTCATAATACCACTGTGGGAGATGAACAACACATTTCCTGACAGCCTTTAATTTCTGTTTCCCTATTGCTGACTCCACAACACAAAAGAACAGTTTTAAATAATGCACGTTCATTTCCGACATCCACAATGATAACACTTGGAATGAGAAATAAATGTGGTCTTTCTAGGACTGTCAGTCATGAGTGGTTTTACCATCAATCTTTCCAGATACAAAATTCCACTATATACATGTTTTTTTAACAAAAATAAATACGTTTTTGTCATTCATTTCTGTATTCTTAAATGGTGTGATTTAATTTCTGTATGTTGCCAGTTGCATGTTTAAAAACTTTGCCGTGCTATTATTTCTCAGATTACTACAACAATGGTGGTGCAAATGCAGGTGGCGGGCTGTCAGGCGGCCCTTCGTGCGGTTCTCTGGCCAGTTCAGCTCTGGGATCGGCACAAAGCTCATATGGCTCATACTATGATGGCGATGGAGCATATAATACCACCACCGCTGCTAAAATGCCCAAAAAGAAACCCCCGACAAGGGGCGGGAAGTCATCTTTTCAGGGTGTCTCGGGTACGAACAGTGCATCTTCAGGGAGCTACCAGGCCAGCAATGCTTCCGGACACGGCAACTATAACCAGTATGGCTATGGTCAAGCAAAGAAGAATTTTCAACAGGGAGGTGCAAGTGGATACTCTTACAGCACCGCCTACCCGAGTCAGGTGACTGGTGGTGCTGGAGGAAACCAGGATTACAGCTATGATGGTGAGTAAAATTAATGACCAATACTTTGTTTTTTGTTTTTTTTTTGCATTTGAGTTGACCTGTTGCGCTTTTCCCTGGGAAGGTTTCAACAGCCAGTCCAATTACAACTCGCAGGGTGCCGGAGAAAACCAGGGTTTCAACACCTACCACAGCCCTGGAAGCTACAACCAGGGAGATTCCAGTGGAAATTACCAGTATAGATAAGACTGAGTTGCTCGTGTGAAACATCAGCTCGCCATCGTCCGCTGCATCTTTACCTCTAACCTCCTCCGAAGAATGTGATTGATGGCTCACCTTTGCTCAAGTTCCTCCTTCCTCTATGTTGACTATGTGCATATGTTCAGCCTATGTTGTAGCTATGTTTGGTGGTCTATTTCAAAGGGTTGATAATCTCAAGACTGTCTTTTTTTTTATTTATAAAACCACTGAGAGATATTTTCGTGGCACAACTTTGCTTTTATGTTCCATGACAACTTAGCATGTAACTTATCCAAACTTGTAGATACCTTTTGCTTTTATTTTTTGCCTTTTTTAAGCAATGTTACTAGTGTTATATTTTACTAGGCGTTTGATGGAAAATGCACACGTTTGTTCTTTAAGTCGCTTTTGATTTTGTGGATATTTTTTCTTGTCAATGTATGTGACTGTCTTTGTATCGGGGAAAAATGGTTGTTTAGAACGTTTATGTCAAGTTTTGATATAACCACTTTTGGTGGGATTTACAAAGATTATTGTAAAGTGGGTTTTAAGAAAAAAAGTCAGTTGTAAATTGTGAACCTTGATAGGTAATTGGCAAGATCACTGCTAATTTAAGGCCACTAAAACAAATGTCAAAAATAAATACAAATGCTTATCGATGAGATTGTTTTTTTGAGGACTATAATACAATCCATTAGTCTGAACGCCAGACATTAGGTGTGTGTGTGTGTGTGTGTGTGTGTGTGTGTGTGTGTGTGTGTGTGTGTGTACACTTGTATAGACACTCGCAACACCACTTTTATTGTGTTAACTACAGAATGATTCCAGATGATTCAGCTTTCCGTTTAACCGGTGATAGTTCCGCCACCCAAAAAAAATATTTTCAATGATTTGTTTACTCGTCTACGATCTACTTACTTTCCTCCAGCTTTATAAATTAAACCGATTACAAAATATATTGCAAGGTGATCACTTTACAATGTGGGAGGGTAGATAAAAAAAAAAAGAAAAGCTCCCAACATATACTGTACTAGTTGTGACGCCATTTCCGGTTCCTTTGAGCTCAGTGGCGACCGGCTATGGCGGACGCGCGTGTGGTGGAGACGCTACTTCAGCGTATTGAGAAGGCACAAGACGGCGTCGAAAGCCAAAATGTGGCTTGCAGCCTCGGAGTGGACCACCAGGTCATCGTGGGCGCCGTGAAGAGTCTGCAGTCTCTCGGCGAAGTGAGTTTTCGTGGTTTGAATCGCAGCGGAAGTCATGCTGTCACGTCAACATTTGCAATGCGACTGATGCAATGAGAGTAAAGACGAGAGATGCGAGAGTTGTCAGACTAGTTTCATGTGTCTGTGTAATACGGCTTGTATTTTTATACAGCCTTAAAAATTTTTTATACAGGCACCTAACCATTTTATTGTAAATGCAGTCTTTTTTAACCCTTCATCGTAGTAGAAGTAGTAGTAGTAGTAGTAGTAGTAGCAGCAGCAGCACTAGTAATGAGAAAACGAGAATAAAATTGTAATTCTCAAGAAGAACATCACGTCCTGGTAAGGAAGATAAACTGATATTGATTAATCAAAAAGCTGAGTATGTAATAAATATAATTTAACATGACAAGACTGTCAACATTCTTGCATCTTGATGCATTAATAATGATATCTGTTCTTCTAATCAATGCCACCGTCCGAATACTTTCCACAAAGCTAGAGAAGCCAGTTTGCGATTATTTCAACCTGTGCAGTGGTAGTGGTAGTGGAACAAGGGTGCTGGAAATGGCGCTGCCAGGTTGTAAGCAAAGGGGAATACCTAAGAGGGGATGGATATGGGGAGGAAAGACTTGGAGAAAGCATCACTTGCTGGAGTTGGAGCAGAAGACAGGGAGTAATAGAAGAGGATGATTGACTGTGGCGGCCCCTGCTACTTAACCGAAATCTGCCAATGAATTAAAAAAAATATATATATTATATGTTGTCTGGCCCTCAGATAATCTCAGCTGAGCTCCGCTCTTCCAAACACTGGGAACTGACAGAGGAGGGCAAGGAGATCGCTGAACAAGGCAGCCAGGAAGCTCGGGTCTTCAACGCCGTCCCGCTAGAGGGTCTGACCCAAAGTGACCTCATGGTAAGGCTGACAGAGTCATATGTAATTGCTTATTTATCTTCTCAAAGGGGAACTCAAGGGGAAAAAAAACCTTTCCAATATTACATTTGCTCCCACTAATCTAAACTGTGTTTTCTGATTAATATGCATTTTATGCAGCACCGCCCTCTGCCGCCCTCTGCCGTAAAAGTGCCTTTGGGCTTGCACCGTGAACGTTAAGTGACCATATGCAGAAACCAGGTGGGCCGTGATGTTCGTAATACGTGCCTGAAGGTACTTTGATGTCAATTTCAGTTGACGGCAGGAGGTGCTTTCTGCATCAAATGTCAGCCTCCTGAGATGTCAGAAAAACGGATGGATTAATCAATTTAATTCTTCTTCTATGAATGCAATATTGATACAGTATATTACCGCAAAGAAAAGATGTTGACTTGAGTTCCCCTTTAAATAGTCCGCATATGTGCGGTGATATTTCCGAGTCTGAACATTTTTTCTTTCTATGCGTGTAGAAATTGTCCTTTGGAAAGATTGGCTTCAGCAAGGCCATGTCCAACAAGTGGATCCGTTTGGACAAAGGGCATGAAGGCGGGCCGAGGATATTCAGAACTGTATGTACGTCTTTTACAGGGAATATAATTGCGGACGGCACCTTTTTCATGTTTGACACTCGTCTGTCTGGCAAGATGTCTTACTTTGTTTTGGTTTTTTTGGTCCACAGGTGGAGAACATCGAGGACCAGGTTAGAGAAAAATTGCTGCTTGTCCAGAAAGGCATCGCTTCCAACTTGGATGAGAAAGAAAAGAATGAGTTGAAAAAGCGAAAACTTCTCGCTGAGGTGTAAGTTGTGCATGGAATATTTTCATGTGCCAGTGGAAGACAAGTCTGCATGAGGAGACAGTTGGTGCTGATTGAGTTTTTAATTTGTAATGGTTTTGACTTGCCCTTCATGTTTTTTGCTCTTGACGAGCACCTCCGTTATAATGACATGTTTAAATGTCACATTTAATAAATGCGTTTTTGTCCACTCAAGTGTGTATCACAACTCAACTCTTAAGTTGTGACGAAATAGATTTGGTTGTGTCCCTGTGTTCAGGACAGTGAAGTCCTACTGGATCACGAAAGGCAACTCCTTCAGCACCACCGTCACCAAACAGGAGACGGAGCTCACACCTGAGATGATTGCCACGTAAGTCGGGATTCTGTTGCGAGCAAAACTTTAGTTTTTGTCTTGTCTGCCCTCATCTTGCCCATCAGTTTCCGACAGAGGACGCGGAGAAATGAACGCCTCTTCCAAAGATGGCGGCTTTGTCTGAAAGGCAGGGCGCTTCAAAAGCCACAAGGGCTGAAAGGACCTTGATGGATTTAGTCTGTTCATAAATCAGCGGTCGAAATTAAGCGTCATATACAACACGACAGTAGCGCGCGCAAAAGGGTTTTTCAATTCACTATTACCTTTCCTGAAAACCAAAAAAGTTTGCTACACATCTGCAAACGACTCCCATAAGTATACATTGTCGTAAAATTGTGCCAAATGTTTCAGACTTAGTTGTAATAAAGACGACAGACTGAGTATTTCTGTCCCTCAAAGCACATGCTAACGTGTCAACGGTTGTCCAATTTCTAACCCGATGCCCGTTATCGCATCGCAGCGGCACTTGGAAAGAGAAGAATTTCAAACCGTACAACTTTGATGCGCTGGGCGTGGCCCCGGACTGCGGCCACCTGCATCCGCTGATGAAGGTGCGAACGCAGTTCAGACAGATCTTCTTGGAGATGGGGTGAGTTCCGCATTCTGGATTTCACTTTCACATCGGCGCCTTCGTTGCCGTGTGGCTTTTGCGTGATGGCAAGCGATGTGTTTCGTCGTGCACACGGCGCCTCTTTTGATGGCCACTTGTTACTTGTGTGCGGATACGTTCATCAATTCCTCTCCGAGTCATGGTGGAAGATTGCCCCCCCCCTTAAAAGCAAGACGTATTGACACGTCATTGGGATTGAATGAGTTAAGTGAATCCTGAGAGACACCTCAAACACCGACATGTCGAACACCCTTTGTCTTCAGTTTCAGTGAGATGCCAACCAACAACTTCATCGAGAGCTCTTTCTGGAACTTTGACTCCCTTTTCCAGCCGCAGCAGCACCCGGCCCGAGACCAGCACGACACCTTCTTCCTGTCCGGTGAGACACCCGTGTTTCGGATATTTCTCCAGCAGTCAACTTTCACACTTCTTTCTGCATGAAGGCTCCTTTGTACTCCCAAACTTTCAGACCCTGCTCTCGCCCTCGAGTTACCCCAAGAGTACTTGGAGAGAGTGAAGAGGGTCCACTCGGAGGGCGGCTTTGGTTCGCAAGGGTGAGAGAATCGCACGTGACGGCAGTAAGATAAACATTTTAGTGTTCAGTATTCCGTTAGCCAAATAAAGGTTTGCAAAACATTCCTGAGTCACAGGAACCATCTTAAATGATTGAAAAAAAATATATAGTTGTGTCCCCACGGAGAACTCTGTGCTGTGCTGCCCCCTCAGGCACAAATGCGACTGGAAGATTGAGGAGGCCCAGAAGAATATCCTCCGCACGCACACTACAGCAGTCAGCGCACGCATGCTGTATAAACTTGCACAACAAGTAAGTTGCACGTGCAAGGCGTACGAAAACGCTTTGAAAAGGGAGCGGCCATTTTGCCGCTGGCTTGCGACTGAAAATGACATCACAGTTGCTCAAGGGCTCCGGTAATGACCGACGGCTCCGCCTCAGACGTCAGGTGAGCCAGGATTGGTCGATACCTGAGCCCCTGTGCGAGCAACTGTGATGTCATTTTCAGTTGACACAAAAGTAGCAAAATGGCCGCCCGCCGAGCTGGCTAATAACAGGTGGATTTTGCCGCTAAACGCAATATTGATCGCAGTGCTGCGTTTAGACGAGTAGGGCTGTATGGATCATATCGTAAAGGACATTTTGGGGTCGGCTCCCCCTTTAAGAACTTTTCATAGGGTGCCTGTGCAGTTCTGCGTGACACAACTTAGAGAGACAGCCTTTGCTCCAGTGCACCCAGACTTAACCTGCTCGCATCCCATGCCATGCGTCTGACTGACCTCGCTAAAGCTCTTGGCAGCTAAACTGGAGCAACCCTTGCACTCTGGTTCAAACACTTCTTGGAAAGCACTGACGAGTAGAGAGTCCATAAGTAGCACCTCAGCCAAGCTCTTGGGTCACACTGCCAATGTCGTGACATGTCTTGAATTGAATTGAATACAACTTTATTGTCAAATGTGCTGTACGTATGTGTAACATACAGCACAGATGACATTTCTTCCCCCCTCAACATAAAACAAGAGGAGCCGCTGCGGGTGTCCGCGCCGCCATCAAAAGTAAAGTTGACCAAAAAAATGACAAAATAATACAAGACAACACATGAAACACAGACAATTGTGCAATCTTAACCACTTTCCTGCATACACTTTGTTGTTTGAAGCCGTAATAGATGAAAGAGGAGCGAATCAAAGTGTCCTTTTCACCAGTGGATCGAAGACGTCATGCGGCAATGTGCACACGTCTGCTACAAGCTAAGCTGTAGCAACAAGAAGCTGTAGCATCCATTAACGAAAAAGAGAGATTGGCTCTCTTCTCCTGTCCCATGTAAATCCGCTTCAATTCCAAGCCGCGACTCCCAGTTCCACATATGCATCGGCACTTAGCACCTGTGTGGCGAGGACTCACTGTGCCCGTTCTTCATCAGGAAAAGTTCACCCCCGTCAAATACTTCTCCATCGACCGGGTCTTCAGGAATGAGACATTAGATGCAACCCATCTGGCTGAGTTCCACCAAATCGAGGGTGTGGTGGCCGACTATGGGCTCACCCTGGGGGACCTCATGGGTGTCCTGCATCAGTTCTTCACCAAACTAGGTTTGAATGTACAGATTCATCCGACACTGAAGGACAAACGCAGCCAAAAATGCAGAATTTTCTCACACTCTTTCATACTTTATTTTTTTTTTTTTTAGGAATTACTAAGCTACGTTTCAAGCCTGCCTACAACCCCTACACAGAGCCCAGCATGGAGATCTTCAGTTATCATGAAGGTATTCCTCCTTCCATCTCTTGACCAACTGTCACCACTGATCCGAGAAAATGAACACGGCAGCTGTATTTTGAGTTGTCGTTTTTGGGGGGGGGGTTTTGGATCATTTCAATAGTAATTGACATTTCGCTGCAAATGACGCATGCAATTTCTGGATGCCAAATTATGTTTCTCCGCACGTACAGGACTAAAAAAGTGGGTGGAAGTGGGGAACTCTGGTGTCTTCAGACCAGAGATGCTGCTGCCGATGGGTCTCCCTGAGGACGTGTCCGTTATCGCTTGGGGGCTGTCTCTGGAAAGGTAAACGGATCCATGTAGCATGCAGGAGTCATTGCTGACATGTTTGTTTTTTAATTGTAACCTCAAGAGGGGTTGAGAAGGATTGGTCCAGTTTCTGATGATCATGAGGCAACATGTCGTTTACATGTACGGGGGGGGGGGTCTCCTCGCAATCCATATTTGCCGACTCCCCTCTTCTTCCGTGAACTCTTGCTCACTCTGCCTTCTCGTTTGTCCCGCAGACCCACCATGATTAAATACGGCATAAACAACATCAGAGAGCTGGTGGGACACAAGGTCAACCTGCAGATGGTTTACGACAGCCCCATTTGTCGACTGGAGTCCTGAGTTTGGTACAGACCTCTTTTTAGATTTTGGACCCGCTCTGTGTCACTGTAGCCATAACGAAATACAATTCTATTTTGATGGCATTTGAAAATCGGGTGACGGGGCTTTTGTGTATACACGAGAATGCAAAACGGTAGTCTCGGAACTGACGCAATCCTGTGCTGAGAGACTCAAATCAACTGTGCAGGTTCCTTTTGAATAATAAACATTTTACCAACTGTCAAACTCCCGATACTTTCGAGTGACGATACGTCGAGTGACTCGTGGTGTCTTTACGTCCATGATGTTATGCTGAAGGACGAAGCAGAAGTTGGGTCAAATGGTAATGGCCGATGTCACTTAGATTGCTCTTGATATGACCCAAAATATGAGACTCCTCCTTTTGAAAAATTGTTGGCACGTGCCTTGGCGAAGCACTTGATTCCCCAAGTCACTGACCTGGATGAAGTTGCGAAAATTCCCCACAGATGAGCACCAAAATTTTATAGCAAGGCCCTCCTAGTGTGGAGGCATCTCTGTTTTTGTTCATAATAGTTGCTGTCCCAATTCTTTTGTCCATATCGGTTTGCGCTTCGGGGGAAACCTCCGAAGTGTTTTCCGTGCGGGCTCCGGGATTAAGTCTTGTTGTGTACAAGTGGACTCCCTGGAACTCCTTAAGTCTTGGTTTTAAGGTTAATCCCCCAGCGACTTCAAATAGCATCGTCGTCAAGTGTGTACGACGGCCAACCGATGGCTTTAAAAGTTTGAATGGCCGCCTGGCTGACGTGCGGACCGACTTCTGTGGTCAGCGCGTTCAAGTCTGGCCAGTAGAGTAACAAGAGTGTGATATAAACAAAGTGCAGGGACTCATAAAATATGACGCCGGCAATAATAATCTCAATACATTACTCACAAAGTTACGTTCTGAAGGTGCAAATGGAAAATGAATGATGTGAATTGTGAACTTTGTCGCAGTGAAAACGTAAACTGGGTACGCTGAAATGCGGTTGGACTGTACAAAGACATCAAATGGCAGACAATTTGTACCAATACTGTACTGCCATTTTCAACCTCTTCTCTTGGAAACTCAGGCACACAGAAATGATCTGATGATCATCTCTAATCCTCTTTGTCCTTGGCCTCTCCTTGACTGACTCTGCCAAGTCCCCCCCCCCCTCCCAAGTCCTTGCCAAACTGCCATCTTGAGTGTTGCATTATTCACAGAAACCGTTGCAGATTTAAAAGACAAGCGCACGTGCTGTTTGATCTCCCGGTGTGCATGCACGAGACCTTGACACATCGCATGCAAATGGGAAGAACAAAAAATCATCTTCCATAATTCATTGTTTAATGTCAAGAGTCCTTTTGATGAGCTCCCTCCCTTGTGTAAAGTGGCTCGGCGTCTTCCCGATCCTCAATGAGCATTCTGATCTCCCTGTTCTGGAAGCGCGGGAGAGTTCTGACTTGTCGGGCTGTGGAGGTGTGGGAAGAAAGAGGGCATGTAAGGAATGGTGGCCAGCAACAGCGGGCTGGTCTCGGGACCGTCGTCCAGCGGCAGAGGGATGACCACGTCGTCCTGGTCCCACACGTGGAAGGCGTTGTGGGCAAACGGGTGCGGTGGCGGGTGAGCGGCCAGGCCTTGTGAGTTGTTGTCCTGGTCTTTGTCCTCATTACCAGGTGGGCCCAACATGCAATCTGAACATGAGGGATCACGAGTTCATATCAGTTAAGAGTACATCAAGTGTAAGAGGGCATGACGTCCGGATTAAGACGGGAGGGTCCAAAAGCGCTCGCGCTGTACATAAATACAAATACAGATCATTGTTTTGAGAATACCGTATTTATGTCCTCAGGTTTTCGTCATTCATTGTCATTTCTGTTCAGTGACAAATGTGTCTTGATTTGAGAAAAAAAATGTCAATGTAAGTCATCTTCGGGTGCACAGAAACAAAACTGGCAAAAAAATGGTGAAACATTGATCTGTCATTGAATATGGAAGGTATTTTTTAAAAAAAAATGTCATGGCCCCTCACCAAATAAAAATATCACAATCATTTAGTGCAAGATGCCCTTACATAAATAGCTGAACAAAATATATATTGATAGCAAATAAAATAAAATAAAAAATCAGACCTATTTAGTTAAACGGAAGAATTTCCCATGGCGCACTCGCTGATTGAGAGTCAGCGATATAAATTACAGGAATAACAAAGTTTAATTGATAACATTCGCTGGAGTCAGGCAGACTCCTCGTACCTCCAAAATCATCACTTCTCAGGAGACCCCCCCAAATGGGTTTTGTTTGTTTTGGTCAGCCATTAACATTACATTGTCAAAGAGGGCAAGCCACTTTCGACATTTTAGATTGGTCACAAATGTGTAGCACTAATCCCTAAATGTGTGGTCTGACCATTAGTAGAGATTTGCGAAATTATGATCAAAGTGGTTTGAAGTTGTCGGGCATTGACATGATTGGATCGGTAACATACCTGCGATATCCATGGCCAGATCCTTAATGAGATGTCCGATAATGGCATACGCCACGCCGACCACCACCAGAGCTGCCATGAGCAGTAGAGCACCGCCTTGGGCAGGGGGATCAGCTCCTTGGTCACAGGCTTGTACTGCTTGTACAGGGGGTCCTCCAAGGAATACGGGGAGGCGTGCGTGGAGTTCCACATGGGGAAATTAGATCTGCTCATGGTTGTGGGAAGATGATGTTTCTCGTCTGAAGGCTTTGTCACTCAAACGCCGATGAAAAACAAGCGATGCTCCTCCCCCGTGAAGTCCCCCAGAATATTTCAAGTCGCTGTTCATGAAGCGGAATCCGCAAGGACAAAAGAGCTGTCGCGATCTGATGAGACCAAAACAAAAAACCAACACATTCTGTTGGAACGGCAGGTCCATGCATGTCCGCAGGGGAGCTGCAGGTAGTTGATGGTCCTCAGCCAGCAGACGGGTGAATGATCGGCTCTGTCGTCGCGTCGTCAACACGCCTCCTGCTCAGCACGGGCTTATGTTGCCCTTAATTAGCCACGAGCCGCTGGCTTGGGAACTATTCAGGCTTCGTCTCGTGCGCGCAAGGTTGTTCCGAGTGCTGCTTTTTGATTTTGAATTCCAAGAACTACTGAGCATTCCTTTTTTTTGAGGGGGGGGGGGGGGGGGGGGGGCTGGTCGGCACCATTTAGAACCTTTAATTAATATAAAGAAGTGGGAGGAAGCCAGAGTACCTGGAGAAAACTCCACAGGAGGGCCTGAACTTGTGAAAACTGATGCCACGCCTCGCTACATGTGAAAATGTATGAAATGGCTTTTGCATAAAGACCCTCAAATGAGCACGTGTTGAAAACACAACTTTTGGCATGTCCTCATACAACAAAATACACACAAGACGACATTTGACAAATATGAACCATGAAATACTTTTTTTTTTTTTTAATTGAAAATCGCCACTGCAAACTTGACCTTGAGCAAACCGTACAGTCACGATCGATCATCTCTGGAAAAGAACCAGTAAAGTGCTGCAGCATCATCAATCATGTCTGGGAGAACCATTGATCACAGTTCTACTTCAGAAGTTGCTATTTGGAGAGTCTCCGTTCAGTAACGTAAAGCAAATCTGATGTCGACCTGAAAGCCTCCTGGTGCGGTTATTTGGTGGAAACAAAATCAAGAGGAAAACAAGCGGTCACTCAAATTACAAAAATATCTCTGTAGTCCACACAGTCATATTACAGAAGTGATGTGTAGAGTAAGCAGACTCCAGTTGGTGGCAAGCGGCAATCAGAATTGGCGTCTCATTTGTCCACAGTGAAGGACTGCAGCCCAGTGATGGCTCGGCCCAAGATCAACGCATGGATATCATGCGTACCTGAGGGTGGGGAGAGGGCAGTTCAGGTCAACGCTAGCCGATTGTTTCCAAACACTCTGAAATGATTCCCAAGTACGCACCTTCGTATGTGTTGACGGCTTCCAGGTTCATGACATGGCGGATGACGTGGTACTCGTCTGCGATGCCGTTTCCTCCCAGCATGTCTCTGGCCTGTCGGGCAACGTCCAGGGCTTTGCCGCAGCTGTTCCTCTTCAGCATGGAGATCATCTCGGGGGCAGCCCTGGTCAACAGAGCGGCATGCTCGTGTTCAGTCGTGCTCGAAAGCAACGTCAAAACCGACTCTTGACGATAATTAAATGAACTGCGACGCTGCTATCTAGCCAAGCTTTTTGGCCAATGCAACCGTAAAGCAGGTGGGACGTAGTGTCGCACTTTGATGACCGTTGCAAGGATTCACTTTGGAAAAAGAGGGCGAGAGATCCAAATATTATGCGGTGTAGTTCAATTCAAAGTGTGACGATTAAATGCAGCCCAAAATAATTCTCAAATCAGTCCAGGGGTTCTTGAACCGCAGCCTCTCAGTTGGTCAACTCGCTGCACCGCTCAGCCTGTCCCCCCAAATGTTCTTACTTTTTCTCATCGATGAGTCTTCCCAACTGCAGACAGGACTGCAGGCCAATGGTGATCTCCGTCAACATGTCGGCCATCTTTTTCTGCATGAGCTGATTGCGTGCGAGCGGCACGCCAAACTGGATCCTGGATGAGAGAACGAGAGCATAGTGATGGTGGCGCCACCTGAATTGGCAGAAGAAAACCAGACATGAGAAAAGACTGACCTGTCGAGGGTGTACTGACGAGCCGCGTGGAAACAGAACTCCGCGGCCCCCAGGGCCCCCCACGCGATGCCGTAACGAGCGTTGTTCAAGCAGCCAAATGGACCCTGCAAGCATTGGCGCAAATTCAAGTCAAATATTCGGGTGGGTCACGACTTTACAACAAGAGGAAAACGTGACAGCCGTTGAGAACTCGTGTCTTAGCGCGGCGGTACCAGAAAGGGATCCCTCGACTCACCCCGAGCCCAGACGCGTTGGGAAGCAGGTTCTCCTCCGGAACCTCCACCTCATCCATGACGATCATGCCGGTGGCGGACGCTCTCAGGGAGAACTTGCCCTCGATCTTGGGAGTGGAAAAGCCTTTCATGCCTCGCTCCAGGATGAAGCCGCGAATCTTCCCGTCATCGCATTTCGCCCACACCACCGCGATGTCCGCCACCGGGGAGTTGGTGATCCTGAAAATGGGAGCAGCTTCGAATGACACTCGTCCACATTGGCTTCCATCAACTCCTTGATCTTTTTGAAACATCAAACAACTCAGTCAAGCACAGTGAGAGCACGCCATCACCGCACGGAAGAGCCTCCATTGCGATTCGAATGCAAAATCGAATTGAATGCAAGGTAAATGCACAGAAACACTGACGTCAATATGTATATTTTAGACCCACTTATGTCCAGTACATATTACACATGAGTCTGACAGTGAGTAGGTAGCGTGTGACAAATGCGTAACATTTGTTATACAGTAACATCATTTCATGGAACCGTAGCAATTTCATCCACGAATTCACGTGTAAATGCTGCCCCCATGTGGATATTTGATAGCATTACACTATTCAACAATGGCGGAGGTGACGTCTCATTAAGTTTAGCAGGCAAAAAGATCAGACTTGATACAATGATTCATACAAGTGACATCTTATCGTCAAATAAGTACAAAACCAGTTGTGACTTTAAACTTGGGCACAACCTGTCTCAGGCCTTTCTGCTTGGAGCACTCCCCGTGATTACTTTGGTTCATGATTTTCAAAAGTAAACAGTCAATCCAAGGCTCTGGATTACCAAATCCAAGTCAAATTGAGTCTTTTACAAGCCGCACGCCCTGAAATTTGAGATATGTTATATTTTCTCCAAAGAATCTCTCCAGTTTGATCCCCACCCTGTGCTAGCACTCACCACGTCTTGGAGCCGGTGAGGGAGTAGGTGCGGCTGGACGGGTTGTACTTCGCTCTGGTCTCCATGCTGCTCGGGTCGCTGCCGTGGTTTGGCTCCGTCAGGCCAAAGCAACCTAGGATCTCTCCACGAGCTCAACATGGAAACAAGCAGCATTTTTGTCAATCTCGATTCAGCGTGTAGCAGTTTTCGAATTAGCCAGATAATACATAGATGGGCAAATTCCTCGATAGCGAGAACCAGTAATTCTTCATTTGTTGCTATTACTCTACTTGGTCTTACCCAGCTTGGGCAGATACTTCTGCTTCTGCTCCTCGGTGCCATACGCATTGATGGGATGCATGACCAGCGACGACTGCACGCTCATGACCGAACGGTAGCCGCTGTCCACGCTTTCGACTTCCCTGGCGATCAGACCGTAGGCCACGTAGCTTGTCCCCGCACAGCCGTAACCTTTCCACGGGATAGGAAACAAATCATGCTGATGCAACAGATTAAAATGGAATCAAATCAGATTCGGTTCATGTCGGGCAACGTTTTCGGATTTCGAAAATGGCTGCCCAACAGAAAAGTAAAATGCTCAGCGAGCAAGTGTGGGGGTCTCTTATGTTCACGTCCACAAAAGGAGATTGTGTATTCACTCTAACCTTTGATGGTTGGACCAAGGACGCCCATCTCCCCCATTTCGGACACTATTTCTCTGTGGAACACTGAGAGAAAAATCACACAAGTGGTGTATATTTTACACGGCAAAAGATATATCACACACACACAATTCTGTATTTGATTGAGTCCAAAATTCCAGTTCAACTAAATAAACCAGAAGATAAACGAATTACAAAACAGAGATGAGTCTTGGTAAAATGAAGATAAGGAGTCCATCTCATGGCTATGACTATAATCGAGTTCATCGCTGAGATATAAAACACTCAAGGACTACACAGTGCATGTGTTTTACCTTCATTTCTGTTTGCTAAAATGATGCGTGGCATCAGTTTGTCTTGGCAGTAGGTTCTAAAAGAGTCTCTGATCATGACCTCCTCCTCTGTCAGCAGGCCCTCCAGGTCCAGAGCATCGCGCCAGTTGAACTGGACTTTAGCTGTTAGCATTTAAAAAGGAATTCACCAATTGTTACAACATATATTGTTTTATCCCATCTACAAAAAAAATAAAAAATAAATCCAAAAATGTTTCCACATACTTGCTTTGGCCTTTTCAATCTTCTCTGCATGTGAAAAAAAAAAAAAAAACCACCCCCAAAAAGTTATTAGTATGGTGGTTGAGAAAGAATGCAGATACTGGTACACAGACACATTGTTCAAGTCAAACTTTCTCTGTATAATAATGAAAAAAAACGTACTTAAAACGTTTCTTCTTATGTTTGCCAGGGCCCGAATTATTTGGACAATGACAATTTAAGATCTTTCACAACAAAATGATGTTTACCATTTAGGGATAGGAATTATTTCAGTTTACAGGGGCTCCAAAATAGTTGGTCGGTTGGCATAAATCCAAGATTATAACCATACTTTTAATACTGGGGGGGGGGGGCCATCGCTATTATAACATTTTGCAGATTGATTCTTTTCGTTATCGCATGGGCCTCGACTTTATCTCTACATTGGCAGTTATTGTGCCCATGTGTGGTACTGTTATATAAGCGACATTCACATCTGACCCACAAGATCGAGGTTCCGGTGTGGGTGCCTGTGTGTTTTTCCTCTGGCCACTGTGTTTTTCTTCTAAATTCCAGAAACATGAATGTTAGGGGAGCAAATTGTCCATACGTGTGAAAGTGAAGGTGCATATTTGTTTGTCGGTACAGCATGTTCCTTGGTGAATAGTGTGTGCATGGTGTTTACTATCTCAACGATGACTTACCCCTCCTAACAGGTGCTGCAGTCCCTTGAGCTCGAGCGAAAGAAAGGAGGGCACATCGCTGAGGTTGAGCCAAGAGGCGACACACGTTCCTTAGTGCCATGATATGGTGATTCCAAGTCTAGGAAGTTGGAATAGTTAGTCTGTGATATGAAACAGGCAAAAGAACTTGAAGGTGCAGCAAGCAGACTGAAGGTGGTGGCATATGAAATGTGTGTTTATTGTTTATACCCCGTTTAGCTGTGTCGATCAGGGCAAAGGGTAAATAAAAAATACATTGATAATTACAAGACTGGTGCAGCCAGATGCCATTATAATCATATTATTAATTGGAACGTCCAAAAGAAACAAGTTCGGCTAACTCGGCTAACGTACTGCACTGTGATTGTTGCAAGTAGCTAACAACGCTAGCTCCTACCTTGGTTGCCAACAAGAGAGACGCACACTGTTTCTATGGTTAATTGTCTAAAAGCTAAGTAAGACATGCAGTAACTTCGGTTTTGGATTAATATACCTGTCTTTAGGAAAAAACGTTTGTCCTTAATCCACTTTTCGGTGTTGGTTTGACAGCGCGGCCAGTGACGTCATCACGCACGGACGTCACATGTTGTCGAGGCTAAACTTGTCTCAGTCAAGTCTTTTTTTTTTTTTCATAAAATGAGCTTGCTGCTTTGGTGTTAGGTTTAAGAATCCTCCAATAATATGTGACTGACAAATAATAATGAACAGAAGTGTTTTTGGTGCATCCGTTATATGAGCTTTGCCACGTCAAACCAACAGCTTATTCTGGTTGGTCTCTTAGCAGGGGCGTGACACTAACAGGAAAGGAAAGTCACTGACAGACTTAGTTTTTTTTTTTTACTAGCAGCACAGTGACCCGAAACCTGAAATTTTAGGGACGCACTCTGGATGTCACCTTGCGAAGTCAATTTCTCGATATTACTAAGTGGGCTGAAGGGTAGAGCAGAGTTTTGTCAACAACTGATAGGATTCGAAATATTTTGGGGAAATCTGCATATTCGCTGGTCACACAGGCACAAAAAAAAGAAAAAATTACTTGTACTTCCTCAAATTTTAGGAGTATAATGACCCCATTTAGGGTCAGTCTGGAGCTCTGCTTTCACAACAGCTGCAGCTGTAAGTGCTTTATGGAACACGTGACTTTTTACATCTCAATTTACTTTATAGGGTCTTTAATGTAACACTTGAAAGATCACTATTGTTTTGTTTTTTTAACTGTCCATCCCTTGATTTTCTAATGCTTCTCTTCTTTCAATGTCAAGGGTGAGTTGGAGCCCATCCTAGCGGCCATTAAGGAAGCAATGGGATACACCCTGGACTTCTCACCAGTTAGCTGCTAATCTTTTTCCATCTGCTCATAATACATTACACTCACAATTTTAAATTGTATTCAATGTGGTTGTCACAAAGTTGCTGAAATAGGGCAACTGCATAGCTCTTCTCCCTCTGCAAGCTGTCGTGACTCATAATACAGATGAGTAAACCCAGGCAATGGTAGACCTGCGTCTACATTACAAATGAATAGTTTGTATGTATAATTAATGTTGCTTCGGTGCTTTATGGGTCAATAAAATACAAGCCTTGTCACCACTTTGAGGGTGGGGCCATTTTTGGTGTCAGACTACATCTGATTTCTAAGCATCTAAAATTAAAATAAATCAAATTTCTGGTGATACTCAAACGCCGTTTTGCCATGCTCGATTGTGATGACATTAAATAGGAATTTTTAAGAACGCGAACGAGAATGAGGGGAAAAAACGACAGCCTCGGTACAGTAGCTCCATCCATTTCTGCTTCTGCCACTTAACGGTATTGTTATGAAGAAGCAAAACAACACTAGGTCCCGATTTCTATTTCTTATTGGTCGAGCGCCACGCCAATCAAGCTTCCACTGTATTGTGATTGGTCAACATTCTTCTTGAAGAAATACCCCCTTTAAACGGTAGTAGGGCAGGCAAGATTTTGGAGCGGACTTTTACCCTGTGTTCAAATGGACAGAGGTCCGTGACGATAACCACTCCCAAGGCTGGAAATACACTCAAGTCGTCGCCTATGAGCCGTTTTGCGTGAGGAGAAACATTCAGAATAACATGGAACTGGAAGAGAAAACCAAATACGGTAACTTCATTATTTTTATGCGCTGCTTAGATGTTCCGCATTTGCCAGCAGGAAAACGACTTTCCATCAGCTCCTCCAAACATAGCCACCTTCAATTGCGTTTTTCCTTGAAAACGAGGTGATTAAATCTACGCCTTTGATGGGATTTAATGCCATGTGTTTGATTATTACTATCTACGAGCTAGCTGGCAACGTCGGACCACTTTCACTCGTGCCATCCTGCGTTGTACAGATACAATGGTTGATAGTAAACAACACTTACAGGCTTGGAACTTAGCTACTACTCTTTAACTGTACATACACATCGTTCACAATTAAAATGCAAGAATGGAGAGTTTTTAAATTGAGCTGGTGGGTGTTCCATCCGTGTTGTGGGGCGCCGGCTCGGTGTCCTAAAACAATCTCCTTTTGCTTGTCCAGTTGCTGCCACATTCCTCACATTGGTATGGCAGGCAACTTAGCTGACGTCCAGCTTTGGAAAGAGGGCAGCACAGCTTATTAAAAAAATTGCTTCAACAATGGGAGAAGGTCCTTTTTTTTTTTTTTCTCTCTCTCCCACCGAGCTGTTCTCTGCGCCTTTGTTCCAGTTCTTGTGTTGTTCTGCTGTAATGATACCTTCCATTCCAGTGCTGTGTGGTATCACAAAGATGCACATAGAAACAAGTAAGAGATTCATGTTTTGTCGTGTTTTTTTTTTTACATAATACATGCCCACAATAGTTTCATGTGTGCGTTTTATTTAATGACGAAAATAAATACACAGGGTTGTATCAAGGATTTAGATATGCGTTATTTGTGCTCACTGACTGACACATTGGGGAGTGACAAAATTGTCAACGGAGCTTTGGCTGCAAATTCCATGGAAGAGTAATTGTTTTGAGTCATCTTCTAAAGTCACATGGTGCAAACACGATGCATGCCCGCTATGATGACTGATGATCACATTGACACTGTCTTTATCCAGATCATTTTCATAGCAAGCAATAAGTAGGGAAACTTGTCGTTTCCAAGTCCTCAGTTTGGATATGGATTGTGTTCACAGCATTTTGGATCAATTCACTGATGCGCATCATCTGGTTTGTTTCCCTGCTGTACCCCATCCGATCTAAAAATGTGTATTTGTCTACGAATTCAAAGAACAAAAATGGAAAAACAAGGGCGCCTTCATGCTTAAAATTCACATTCTCTGGTGTGACTCGCTTGATTGGTTTCTCAACTTCTCTCAAGTTTCATTTCTCACAATGAGAACATCCAGTCCAGCTGTCGTACTTCATAATATCATGCGTGCTAAACCAAAGATGTGGTTTGGTAGTTTAGCAATCTCATCGTTTTTACGCTGCAGTTGCATCATTATGGCGGCCGATTGGGGTTGGAGTGCGTCTTGAGTTTGTTTGGAACGTTACAGGATTGTTTTGGTCTGCGCTCAAGGTGAAAAGATACCATCCAAACCCTGTCAAGTGTATTCAGCAACGGTCGGTCATGAGGCAGTAGCTGAGCTTTGTTGTTTTCAAAGGGAACAGCCACTATGAAGTTCTGAACATAGAGCACTGAGATGTAACGACTAACGAAGACGACATGTAATCATGATGCGGTCTAATAGAGATGCATTGGGTCATTGAAACACATGATGCTATAGATATGTTGAATGCCAAAGGGGGGGGGGGGGAAGCTTTTTAAAAAGTACTGGGGGAAGAAATAGTTAAATCACACAAAAGCAAAATGGAATCTCCAGATTTATTGTGAGTGTAAGAGCTTTAGAGATTTGAATCGAATGACTTTTGTTGCCTTTGGTCTGAAGAGCGACAGAAACTGGCCGTTTTTTTTTACACTCTGATGGAAAACTGCTAAATATACTGTCTGAAATGTTGAGCAAATCTGGAACTTGCCACCGAGGAAAGCTCTTCATTGGTTCTGGACTGTGGGCTTCACATGATGGAGTCATTTCAGTTGTAAAAAAAAAAAAAAACCCCACACACACACACACACACCACAATGTCAGGAACTGAAGCAGCCATGCCCTGCTTCACATGAGCTGTAATTAGAAGCCATATTTAGAAGAGTGCTTTGAAACATGATTCAAATTGTCTGTGACCGTTTGTTAAAAGCGTTCACGTGCAGCAGATTTGCGCTTTTAATTCTTTTACTCTTTGCTGAGCTTCGGTATCATCTTTTTTTGTGTGTTTTTTTTTTTTACCCACTGATCATAAACAACCAAGGATGTCTCCAGAGTTGTAGCCACCCGTTTCCATTTTAACATGCCGGGTCCTCGTCTTAACAACCCAGACAGGATCATGTGAGTTTGCTAACAAGAGTTTCTTGTCATCTGGCTAAGCATAACAAATATGTGCTGTTAAGGTCAGTAATTTACATGTTTAAGTACGAGTAGTTTGTTTTGTTTTTTTTCCTGCAGGCCATATCTCTTCTTGATATGACTTTCAAAATACAGAAATACAGATTTGACTTTTCTTGGAACTTGATTGATTCGTTGTTGTTTTTTTTTTTCAGTTTACAAGACATTGACGATGAGATAGGAAAACGACTTGAGACGTTCAGTCCATCTCTCCTTTAAAAGACAACACTTTGATGTCTTATTTTGGTAGGTGGGGCCCAGAATTGGAGGTGCAGGATGTACCAAACACATTTTGACGCCTGGTCGGCCAACATTGGGCCCAAAAATAACTACAGAGAAAAATGTGCACCCAATTATAACTGTGACAATTGCAAAAATGAGTACAGGCTAGTCTGGCAAAGCTTAATTTTAGATAGCGGGGGTGTGCTTTACATTGAGAACTAGAGATAGATCATGACCCGGCCCCCGCAGGAAGGCAGGCACAGTTGGCACTAAGATCTGAACCACAGGATTTTTTTTTTTGTTCCCATAGGTCTAGAGTCCATAGAGTCCATTCTTTATACTCCGTATCAAATGAACACAGTATGGTATAATGAAAATGGTTTGGCCCACTTGACATCTACCGAGTCCATATGTGGCCCACAATGTGAAAGGAGTTTTTGACACCCCTGTCCTAGAGACTGTTTGCGTTTAAGGCTAATAATTCGACCCACGTCTTCTACTTCCACAGTTGTGCTCCATCTGTTCATAGCGATACATTTTTGCCAGCTGACGGTACGCAGGCAGCTCATCGCTGTATTGCAAACAATGAAACTGATTTGCTTGGTGGAATGCAGGTGGTGACATTTTTTTTGGGGGGGTTTTTTTCTCCTTGAAACTGAACATGCGGAATGAAGCGAAATAGATTTCATTCAAACGCTGATAGCTTGACAAACACAAGCGGAATGAAAAAAAAAAGTTGTGTTACTTTTGTTAATCGCATTGATTCCATCTTTGTGTGTCATAGATTGTGCTTTGCTATTAACGCGCTTTCACAGGTGGGAAATGTCACTTGCACAACTAATAATTAAATTCACTTTTTGACCAGATGTTTAGCTTCAAAATGTGGAAATGGATTAGCTTCCTGTGGAGCGCTTTTTGCAGATTAAAACTGTTATCGGAGCCGCCACTCTGCATCCCTTTAAATGTGCCACTCATACTCTTATTTTTATTTTTTTGTCTTTTATTGTTTTTAAATTTGGATTTGATTCAGCGGATGACTGTCGTAACTACTACAGTGCTGCACGAGAGGGGGTTGCTGCTGTTTTTGGCCATTTTTGAACCGGTCCATCCATCCATGTGCCGGTCAATTGCTCACCAAAACAAAACGAATGGAAAAGTACAGTCATGTTCCGTGATGTCATCGTCTATTCTAAATATCCATTTGGGCATTTAGTCACACTGTGTGGGCTCTTTGTTCAAATCGCAAATTCTTGACTGACTTGACTGCCGATTACATATTCTTGGCTCCACAATATCACACAAAACACTGAGATTTTAACATCGGAGCGTGTCCAAATGTTCCAAAGCAAAGTAAACGGAGTACTGTTTAGTCCATTCTCCGAAGGACACCAACTACCACCACATTTGCCCTGTTTTTTCTCAGAAAACATGTGTTTCTCATCACATCGCATCGGCTCAACTTGTTCTTTTTCCGTCCCCGCTTTTCTGCACCAAAAAGTTTCCACCCCTTCTTTCACACGGACACGCCTCTCCCGTGTCCCTCCCAGTCTTCCCACAGATGAGTTGACTCGCCTCCTCTGATCTCTGGAGGCCAACAACAAGAAGCCAGTGAGAGAGAGGGTGAGAGAGAGAGAGAGAGAGAGAGGCTTCTTTTTTCGAGGTGGGAGGAGATACACAGGTGGCACACCGATTAGGAAAAGACACTTGTTTCAGGATAAACAAGGTGGGGAAGGGAAAGGGGGGGCGAGAGGAAGGCGGTGCGTTGTCGACGGGCCGGGCTAACGAGGACAGGTTAGACTGGTTCCTACCCACGCGGGGCCTTACCCGCCGTCCTCGCCTTTCTGAAAGAAACGACACCCGTGGAAAGAAGGCGACAGATAAAGCGTCCTTGGAAGGAAAGTCACGAGGGTTGTCTTCACATTTCAACATTAGCCTCGGGAAGGAATTTCAAGATGCCAGAGGAAGGCCAATATTATGGAAAACATGGTAACTACCCTTCCGGCTCAGGTTTTCGCCTTCTCCTCCAGGCATATTTTTCATCTGTATTTCTTTGAAAATCGCAGTGATTCAACGTTGGGAGTCGCGCTAACGACATGTCCGCTTTGTGTACGGGCTTGCCGCTGATTGTCCAGGTGTGAACAGAAGGAGGGAGCCTCACCCTTTTGTTTTGTTTTGCTTTCTTTCCCTTGAACACTTCCATGTTCGACCACCGACGAACTGAACGCGACCATTTCAAACCGATGTAATGCTTTGAAACTGTACAGAGACCTCCGGATTGGGCCAAACTATAGGCCGCTCTGAACTTTGAAGAGTATCGTCTGAAAGCAACACTGTGACATCCTCTCATGCGCTGACAACAAGAAGCACTCACAAAATGTTTCAGGAAGTGGTTTTCTGTAAGAGACACTCTCATAAATGCTCCTGCAGCATTCATCCCCGTAAAAGCTTCCGCAATTGAGATGCAAAGACTGCTGTCGCTTGTCTCGACGGCGTCCTATATATCAATCCAATCTTGTTTTCTAGATTTTCTGATCTCATCACCTTGCCACTAATGCAGTTCTCTTCATGCGCTAGCTAGTTAAAACCTCCCGCCTCCTCTGTTAGAAAATATGAAACTGAAACTTGCCAAAAATAGTGTTTTCTTCGAATTTGGGACTTAAACTGGGTAGTGATTTTTAAATTGGTGCTGTTGTTCAATCCAGCTTCTTTCATTTTGAACAGTGGGCAAAAGTAAACAGCCTTTCCTTTCTCAAGAGCACTTAGAAACCGCCATGCATACCTTCGGCACATCTCGTATGGATGATTGTAACGCACTTGACTTTGGAGTCAGACAATCCTCCATGAAGCGTCTCCAGTTGGTCCACAACGCCTGCAGCTCGCCTCTTGATTGGTACTCGTAAGAGGGAGCGCATCACTCCTACTCTGGCATCTCTTCACTGGCTCATTTGAAGATCCTGTTCTTTGTATTCCAATCTTGAAATGGCCTGGCCCTACCTTACCTCTCTGAGCTCCTGCGCACCTGCCCGGTGTGTCGGGATCTGCGGACCAGACACTATTAGAGCTACCGAGAACTAAACGGTCTCAGAGGGCATGGAGTCTTTTCTGTTGCCGCTCCCTCTCTTTGGAATGAACCTTCGGCAAGCCGCCTCACTGTCCATCTTTAAAACTCCTCTTAAAACACATTTTTATTGTTTGGCTTTTGACCCCGCATTAGAGACTCGAATCTTTGTTTGACTGTTTTTGTTCTCTCTACTGTCTTATTGTTATTTATTTGTTTGTTTTATGACTTATTTTTGCTCCACGTACAGTGAAACTCCTCTACAACGAAATCATGTTTGCAGCAAGAAATTTTTCACAACAGGGTTTTTTCACTGTAGCAAATTTGAAACAGGAAAGTGGGAATGGTGTTAATGCATGAAGATTTTTCACACTAGGGGGTATTTTTCACCCATGTAGATTTCGTTGTAGAGGAGTTTCACTGTACAGCACTTTTGTATGTAGCGGCTCTCCAAATACAGTTGGGTTGAGTTGAAACTCATCAGCTTTCCTTTTGAAGTTGTCGCGGCAGCCATTTTCTTTTGCAGATGATAGAATTTTACACTATAAGCACCAACGCTTAAAATTGAATTGGAATTGCATCAGAGCAAGGTCGAACGATCCTCAAATGGTGTGAAGTCGGAATCAGTAGACTACTTTGCACAATCCGACTGCTACTGTCAACTCCTAAAACGCAGTACAACAAAAAAGGATGAAGTGATCTCTCGTTGATGTCCATCTCCCATTGACTGATTGTTTCTCTCTGCTTTGGCTCATGCCAGTGAGTCACCACGGAGGAATTTTCTGGGTTGCCAGGCATGTCTGCCCTGTGGGGAAACATGGGAGGAAAGCTGGAGCAGACTGCTGTGCCACTCTGAATTAGTTTCCTTTTTTGTGTGTGTGTGTGTGTGTGTGAATTTGATTCCAAGGAGTCAAGGTTTTTGGTGACATTGTTGAATGTGAGATTGAATAAAGTCCCCTCTGTTAAACAGGCGAGCCCCGGAAGTATGACCCCACATTCAAGGGCCCACTCCAGAAGAGGTGAGAGGGGAACGATGACGTTTTCTCACAAGTTGGATGAATCGTTGTTTTGTTTTTTCATCCAAAATCTGCTTTTGGTCTCCAGGGGCTGCACGGACATTGTGTGCTGCATCCTCTTCATTATTGCCATATTATGTTATATTGGAGTGGGAATACTCGGTAAGAAAAAGGCAGCCCGGCAGATTTTTGCCCACCGTGCGATCGAATCTATAACGTGGCAATGTGTTTTCTTGATTCAGCTTGGTCGCAGGGTGACCCCCGGAAGGTGATCTATCCCACGGACAGCCGGGGCCAGTTCTGCGGGCAGGCCGGTACCCCTCTTGAGTGAGTCCCCCAACCCCCGCATCCAAGTTATCATGACAGCCTAGGCCAGGGGTCGGCAACCCAAAATGTTGAAAGAGCCATATAGGACCAAAAAAAACCACGGCTCAATATGGCTAGATTCACACGAGTGAATGTATAATTCTGCTCAAATAAACACACAACAAGAATGTTGACGATTCATTTTCATTTACCGGCTACTTGGAAACGTGCATTATTTTGTTGCGTCTTTCTCAGGAAGAAGCCGCTGTTGTTCTACTTCAACATTATGAAGTGTGCCAGCCCCATGGTGCTGCTGGAGTTCCAGTGTCCGACCACACAGGTTTGTGTCTTGATTTTTTTGGGTTTTTTTGTACCACTACGCAGCTTTTGTCGCGCGTCGTAAACACGCTTGCGTCCTTTCACAGATGTGTGTGGAGAAGTGCCCCGAGAAGTTCATGACCTTGATCAAAGCTTACAGTAACAGAAAAGACTTTGACTACTACAAGTCCTTCTGCAAGGAAGGCGTGACCAACTCCATGGTGGGGTTTTAAGTTGTGCTCGTCAACCATCTCCGTTTCATGTGCACGTTTTTGGTTTTTTTCCCCCCCCTCCTGCACCGCCTGACCACTTTGAACATCGTTACAGGCTGTCACCGAAATCCTCAAGTCAGGTCTCTGTCCTGCCATGTTGACCCCCAGCAAGCCTTGTGAGTTCACATCTTTTGCCACATTTTCCCCATCATTGTTTTTTTTTTTTTTTTTCTAAAACATATTTTCCCAGCAGCGTGTATCAGAAATAATGAAAGGGGATATTTCCCCACTTTATGTATCACTTCCTCAAACTTTGTAAATCTGGCGGCCATATTGCCAAATGCATTGCCGTGTGAAGTTGCAGGGTCTTGCTTGACTAATTCTCATGAAAATGCGTACATGATGTCATGCAGTTTTGCATAAGGATGTGACAAACTTTATTCCCCCCCCCCTCGTTCAATTTTGTTTCAGTCACCCGTAGGTGCTTCCCAGCTTTGGGTAAAAAAGGAGGAATGATAACTGTCGGAAACAGCTCTCACTTTGACGATGGAACTGGAAAGATGAGAGATGCCAAGGATCTTCTCGACGGAGTGAAGTGAGTGCGCCATAGTTTGCTGAAATATTTACATTTAGGATATGATCTTCCGCTTTCAATGATTCCAGTAATATGTTAAGATGAGCTCTGCGACCCCCCCCCCCCCCCCCCCCCAGGAATGCTACTGTGGTTATTGAAGCTCGCCAGGTGGTGATGAAAATCTTTGAGGATTACACGCAGTCTTGGTACTGGATCCTGATGTAAGACGCCTTTGAAAATTGTGCAAAGCGCAGATTGTTGTCTTCCTTCCCTTCCCCGCTCAACCTGGCCACTCTCTCTCTCTCTCTCCAGAGGTTTGGTTCTTGCCACGGTCCTCAGCCTGATCTTCATCGTTCTCCTGCGCTTCCTGGCAGGGATCATGGTCTGGATCATGGTCGCCTTGGTGATAATAGTGATCGGATACGGTAAGACTTTGCAGACCATTCATCCCCAGGGTTCCCACGGGTCCTTAAAGTTCATAAAAACCCATAAAAAAAGTTGTAGTAAAATAATGTTCTTAATTGTCCTTAATTTTCAGGGAAAGCTTCTAAAATCAATGAACATCCTTAAACAATAACCTGTGGTGTTCATTTCATTTGTGTATGTAATTTTTAAAAGTCCTTAAAAAATGGCTACATTAGCCCTCGAAAGTCCTTAAAAGGTCCATAAATAAAAAGCAAGTAGAAGAGTGGGAACCCTGATTCCCCATCCGTTGATAAATTGACTCCAAATGTGTTGATACAGTAACAAAATGACAGTGGTGAGAACGTCAGTCCCTCATTATTTCAGACTGAGTCCGTCCGTCCGTCCGTCCGGTGATGGCCAGTCTGCTTTGAGAACGTACTTGCTACGTCGCATGCTCCCAAAAAAAACACAAAAAAAGGACACAGACAGCCTGGTAACAGCAAAACAATATGACATGACACTGCCTGAAAATGAAAATGTCGACCAAAACGTGCTTGCTTTACAATGGAAAACGTTTCTTTGAAACGCCGCAAATGTATTTTAGGCATCTTCCACTGCTACATGGAGTACGCCGCCCTCAAGGATACGCCTGGCGCTAATGTGACCCTACAGGATCTTGGCTTTCAGACAGACTTCACAGTCTACCTTCAGATCCGACAGACCTGGCTGGCTTTCAGTAAGTTCAACATGAAGTGTGCCATGCATCCAAGCCCGCTGCTCCAGTGTTGGTTTGTTACGCTCCACAAGCTCTTGCCTGCAGGCGCCTTCTATTTACAGAAGACGGCCGTCGGCACGGGCCAGGCTCTTGATGATTTGCCAGCTGACTCTGCATTGTATTATGTCACACGATTACCTAGCCAGCTGGCGTTTACCATTTCAAAGGGGACCTCGGAGAGCGATCGGCTGCGCGGCGGGGGTCCTCCAATCCTGCCGTTTCTCACCTCCGCTCTTCTTGTTCTTCTTCCTTTTCAGTGATCATTCTCGCCATAGTGGAAGTGATCATCATCCTTCTCCTCATCTTCCTCAGGAAAAGGATTTTAATTGCCATTGCGCTCATCAAAGAAGCCAGCAAGTACGTGATGCCTTTTTGAACTTAAGTTCATCTTCATCTTAGAGCTGAGAGAGTCGAAGCGATGATCATGTCGTGTTCGCAGGGCGATTGGACATGTGATGTGCTCTCTCCTCTACCCGCTGTTCACGTTTCTCCTGCTGGCTATCGTCATCGCCTACTGGGCCACCACCGCTGTGTATCCTTGCCCCCCCCCCCCCCGCTCCCCCATTGGCCTGACGCTGCAAAGAACATCATCGGCAACAAATTATCCTCTTCGTAATGGTTGTCCTTGACTGAACTGTTCAGTTTCCTGTCTACTTCCAACGAACCGATCTACAAAGTGTTCAACGACACGGCGTGCGAGCACTCAAGGAAAACATGCGATCCAGCTGTGAGTTGTTGATTTGGTTTATTTACCGTATTTATTTTTCCCCTGTCTGTGTGAATTTGAGAATGAAGTTTTCAAGCATCTCTTGCTTTGGTTGGCTTTTTCCACCCCTCCTATTATAGTCAAAATGTTGGAACTTCATGTTTTACGTGGATCAATGAATCGAAATATGTGTGTGCGCAGAACTTCACGACCACAGCCATGAAGGCGCAGTGCCCGGACTCGGAGTGCCTTTTTGCCTTCTACGGCGGAGAGACCGTTTACCACAAATACCTGATTGGCTTGCAGTTCTACAACGTCTTTCTCTTCTTTTGGTGCGCCAACTTTGTCACGGCGCTGGGGCAGATGACTTTGGCGGGGGCCTTTGCCTCTTACTACTGGGCTTTTGTCAAGCCAGACGACATGCCTTCCTTCCCCATATTTTCGTCTCTTGGCAGATCTCTCAGGTGTGTGTGTGTTTTTTTTTTTTTTGTGTGTGTTTTTTTTTTTTTGCTTCACCGTGCCTCTTTTCTTCGCTTGACTTTGACCACCTGCGGCTTGAACAACGTTTGTATCGTTTTAGGTATCACACAGGAACCCTGGCGTTTGGCTCCCTCATCCTTTCAATCATTCAGATCATTCGAGTTCTGCTGGAGTATCTGGACCATAAACTTAAAGGTCGGTCGCTTACTTTTTGTCGACGTTTTAGTATGACGTAGACCGGAGCAGTGTACTGGGGCAGGTCTTGGGCGCGTCACATTGATTTTTGTTCGTTTCTGACCTGGCTCCATACACTGTGCGTCTTTCCCATCAATTGGGAGTAAAATGAATTCATTTTGAGGTTTAACTCTGCCTTGTACTGTATCCAAGTGACTGCTTTGACTCGAATCATTAAAAAAAAAAAAAAAAGAAATCCACGTTATTCTTGGCACATCTTAAGACTCTTCATTTCCCTTCCCAGGAGCCCACAATAAGTGTACCCGATTCCTCATGTGCTGTCTCAAGTGCTGCTTTTGGTGCTTGGAGAAATGCATCAAGTTTTTAAACAGAAACGCCTACATTATGGTGAGTTGTCTGGATTGGTCCAAAATGGCTTTCTAATAAAACGCGCCTTTCCCACTTTTGGCCACTAGGTGGCGATATATGGCAAGAACTTCTGCACGTCCGCCAGAGACGCCTTCTTCCTGCTCATGAGGAATATGATAAGGTTCATCCTTTATTTATTTATTTATTTTCTATTTTTAAATCGAGTTCAAAGCCGTGCGTGATTCTACAAATACTGAACTGTATTTCTTTAGGGTGGCGGTGCTGGACAAAGTGACGGATTTCCTTTTGTTTTTGGGCAAACTGCTCATCGTTGGACTCGTGGGTGAGTGTTTGTCATCTGTGCTCTTCACGCTTGATTCGAATTTTGCATTCACTCTTGGCTCTACAAATATGCACGCCGATTGCATCGCTTTTAGTTTGACCTCCCCAAATCAGAGCTCGTTGATCTTGGTGAAAGTGCCGGACGCGAAGAAAAGACAATGACACACTTCTGGAGGTTGGAGTGCTAAACTTGCTTGTCTCCTGCTCCAAGGGGTCTTTGCCTTTTTCTTCTTCTCTGGGAGAGTGAAGGCCTTTGAGGACACCGCCCCGCATCTCCACTACTACTGGGTGCCAATCCTGGTGAGTCGTCGGTTTTTAGAAAAAAAACCACTTGATCGTGACATAATCTTCACATTACGATGCAGGAGCTTTCTCACAATGTTGTCTATTCTTGCTGAGTTGTATTTGTCTTAATAAATGATGCTTGTGTCCTTACTAGACTGCGGTGGTTGGCTCCTATCTCATCGCCCACGGATTCTTCAGTGTGTACGCGATGTGCGTGGACACGCTTTTCCTCTGCTTCTGTGAGTAGAACCTCCTCACCTGGTCACTTATCATGTACTGTTATCTTGAGCAGAAAATGATTTTGAGTCGTTCAACTTGACCAGAACTTGGTCCTCGGAGCTATTGCTTTGCTTTTGGTGTGGGGCTGTCCGCATGTAAATGGGTGTCTTAAAAACAACGCAATTAATGAAACTAGCATTTCATTCTGTGGCTTACTAAGTCTTCCCCACAAAAAAAAAAAAAAAAAGTATTTTTCCGAGCAAGGGATTTGTGGTGACTTTTTGCTTGCTTGCCTGCTATTTGACTTTCTCTTTTTGTCTCTTCCCCTCCTTCCTCTCAACGCACTCCCATCCTCTTTCCTCCCTTGCCAATTTTTAACCCCTTTCCTCTCACCTTGACTTCATAACTCAACGTCTCACCCATTCATGAACGTGGCACACATTCGCACGCAAATGAAGGTGAAGACCTGGAGCGGAACGATGGTTCCACTGTGAGGCCTTATTACATGTCCGCTACTCTCCGTGAGATTCTCTGGAAGAACAAGGCGGAAGGTCCACCGTCTTCTGCTCCGCTACCGGATGAAGAACTCAGTGGGGAGAAACACTTTGAGGAGGCCGCATCGTTCATAGACAGGAATTTGGACAAAGACACTTAGCTTTTACTTTGAAATGAAATGAAAGGAGAAGGCTCCCCTTTTTGTTTTTTCCTTTTTTTTTGTTTTTTTGGAGCCTTATCTCTCACAGGCATGCTCAGAAGTGGCAAGTATCCAAAACAGGGAAGTTTAATGAGCACCCAAGTCATCGTAAAACAGCTGAAAACCGGTACTGTCGACACGTCTCCAAAACGACATGTGTGAAATGTCTGCCGTTTTCCCGGAGTGTTAAACGCAATGGAAAAAGTTTAGGAGGGGGGCGGGGGTTGTGATTTGGCTGTAATGTATTTGTGCTGCCGGCCAGTAGCCATTTGATTGACACCACTTATGTGCCTACTTTCCTAATTTACTGATCATCTGATTGCATCTTGGAATGTAAAAATTGAGAGTTAGAAGCTCGAAAGTAATTGATCTGCGCTAACACCGAATGACCTAGCAGCTTGTTTTGCCTTGAACGGGTACCGTCGGCTTTTCCGTTTTTACTGCGAGTCTTACCTAGTTTGGACGGCAACGCCTCCGAACGTTTGACATGTTTGCCAATGTACTTGATATAATAAAGCGGAACTCATGGAAACGAGATTCGGGATTCAAAGCTCAAATCTTTTGAAGTAGACTTGGAGACGTTTTTTGTTTTGTTTTTTTTTTAATGATAAAGCCCAAGTCAAACAATGCTAATCACGTCAAAGTGAACTTTTTTTTTCTGTTCCTCTCTTACTCTCTTTAGTGGAGGATCTTGAGAGGAACGATGGCAGTCCCGAGAGGCCATACCTCATGCCCGAGAGCCTCCGCAAAGTCCTGAACAAGAAGAACAAGAATGCGCCCGCTCAGTAGAGCGGCTCCTCCCTGTTCGCGTTCATGTGGCGTGATCACTAAACAGATCTAATAATCACAGAGCACAAGAAAGATCCTGATGCTTCTCGGGAACCCTCAGGTGATAACCACATTTGGATGCTACGCGATCAGTCTCAAAAGAGGATTTGGCGTTTAAGGAATTCAGAGACGCACAGTACATCACATATTTATTTATTATGCGGCTTTTCGAGACTTTAACGTCTAAGCTTATATTGTATATTTGCAGTGCAGTAAACATCCATATTCGTACTTTTTGAGGGCAAATAAAGCGCCAGTGCATGTATATTTACATGAAGGTAAGATTTAAAGCAATTTTTTTGGAAATGTATAATCGTGCATTATTTAGTTTTTGGTTTGTTGTGTGTGTTTTTTTTTTTTTTTTTGTGGTTAGTTTTAAACTCCAAAGCCATCGTCTGACCCAACGTGAGCATCTGATGTGCTGAAGCATATTTTGTACTGCGTTTAATGTCACTTTTTAATGACAATTTTTGTGTATGGCTTGAATTGCAAATGTTTTTGGAAATAAAAGTAAACACGTTTTGTACATTTCATATCTTGTAGTCGTCATTATACGAGAAAGTTTACATGCAGCTGCCCCCACAGCACACCAGCCCCCCCGCCCAACTGTGGATACATTGGGCGGTAAACCTTGAAATATTGACAAGCACACAAGACGGCATGCGCTCTTCTAACCCTTAGCGATAGTGCACAGCATGATACATGTTTCGTTGTAGTCCACTCAACAGTCCTGATGGATTTAGTTTCAATCCTCCTACCACTGCTGATATTTGTCTGACTTTCCAAAAAGTTGCTGAAAACATGGGAACCTGCTCAAAAGCAATTTCAACGAAATGCCAAAATAACAACGGCTGTGTTTCAGAATGTCTCCGTTCTCAGTATTATACGACACCTGCAATCGGGCTCGCAAATTCCCAGTGATGCGGAAGTATTGCCTTTCCAACTTTGTTTGCTTTTTGCTGGTTGATGACCGAGAATGCGCACAGACGTTTGTTTGCCTTGCTTTTCTACGGCAGTAAATTAACCCTCATGCAGTATTTTGAAGCGGCTGCATAAAGGGTATTACGTCCCAAAAATGTCCCTCTTCCAATGTGCAACAACTTTTTTCACTTTAAATTTTTTTTCACTTTCAACCCCTCAAAATGTTCAGTGGGAATTGGCCAAGACATAGATATACATCCTATGCAAAATTTCAGCTTCGTGGAGTTATTTTTCACTGTTTTGTCTGTGGTGTCCATTTGTCCAACAGTCCAAAATCGTCCAAAGTGTCCCAAATGTCCAATTTTGGGATAATTACTGCATGGGGGTTAAAAAAATACAGAGCCCGCCATAATTATTGACATGACTGGTTAAGATGCGAAAAAAGCCTTCAAATATTTTCTTCTTTGCAGAAGCATAGTCTCATACTGAACATTGTCGAGGTCACCTCAGTGCCCAGACCTCACCCAACCTTTTACGAGCGTGATGTGTGCTGCAAGATATACGACTTCATTTGAATCGGTTGGCACTCCTACTGATAATTCGGGAGGCGCCTCACAAAAGGTTGTTTATTCAGCAATTGTGCGTCATCGCTCTCGAGTGATTAATAAAGCCTGCCGGCCAGTCGGGGTTGGCGCGCACTCCAGTCTCCATGGAGAACACCCGAGCAGCAGCCGCAGCGGGGCCCTTGATATGAGCAACCCGGATGATGAGAAACGGCACGTGCGTGAGAGCCGAGTGAATATGTATCCACGCCAAATATTGAAATATCAAAGGTCAATCATGAAGGCGATGAGATCTCCCGTTTCAAGTGCCATAAATTTCAGGGAAACGGATGCAAGTTCAACGGTGACCATAGGTGGACTGGAGCAATGCATTTTACCCGTGGACTATTGAGAATGTCGGTTATCTTGCTTTCGCTCGCGCGGTCATTCTGGTCAAACCATTGACTATTTCTGCGTTCGCCATCCATCTGCCGTCTCAGCAGAAAAAAATTGATGGATGTTTTGATTTTTGAACTTCTTCAGAAATCCAATTGCTGTGATTGGTCTCAAAGGTCTCCATATTAATTTGACATTTCATGTTTTATGTGGCGATTGTTAAACTGCAGCAAAGTTTTTCAAAAGCCTTTATGGACGCCCCCCGACGATACATGATTTGACACCGAGTCATATGATTGCAAATACTGTGTAACAAGTTGCCTATCTGCCTCTTGTGTCGATAAAGAAATGTTTGTCTGCATTCCTTGACAACAGTGTCACCTCTGTGCACATCTTTCCCTGAGGACTTTGAATTCCAGAAATCCACAAACGCAAAATGGGCATTAAAACCCAGTCACAAGTCTCCACTTTCAAGTCATGTTGCGCGTAATCTTGACATAACACAACTTTTATAATCATCGATTTAATACTAACGTTTGTTCGCTTATGCGTGCCCTGCGATTGGCTGGCAACCAGTTCAGGGCCTACTGCCCGAAGACGGCTGGGGATAGGCACCTGCACGCCCCGCAACCCTCATGAGGAGAAGCGGATTTAAAAAATGGTTCAATCGGTTTATAAAACCATATTCATACCATGTTTGTAGCTTATTTTTTGATTCAAACCATCCCAACTCCATTTCCTGTTTACCAATGACATTTACTTGACTTGAAAACCATATTTATTACAAAACTATTTTTAACTCAACTTTACACTATTTAAAAACCAACATCTGATCTCTTGTGCGTTTTATCTTTGAACAAAAAAAAAAAAAAATCAACAAAAACCAGGTCTGTCAAGTCATCCCGTCTCAAATCAATTCACAGGTCATCAAAACAGCGACTCGAACGAGTCCACGTCTGGATGGCTCGTGTCTCCAACTCTGACGAAATGTCGATGATTTGACGCGGATTCACAATGAACGTTTTAGGACAGACTAAACTGTAAAAAAACGAGCTCTGCAGTTGAGCACATGGTGTTCATTATCTCCGAGAGATAGCGTTCAAAAACATATTGCGATATAATAGTCATGTGTTGATTTTGTTTCCTAAAAACACAGCACGCAAACATGTTCTTCATTAGAAAGTTAGGCCATGTCCACTTAGAATGTGATTCCTTTTAGTTACTTGTCAGTTGCTTCCAAGATGAAATAAAATGTGCTCTGTTTTGAGTTGACGCTCAAAATGGCAGGCATGTGTTGTCTACCTGCCGCTCATGTAACCTCTGACCATCCAAGTTGAAGCAATGATCAGTATGCGGCATCGTAAACCTGTCTGGGTGCTTCATGTCTGCTCTGAGTGAACAACGTGGAGGAGAAACATTGACAGAACTCAAGCAGGCTCATCTTTGAAAATGTAATCTATAACCAACGTGTTGAAATCAGGAAGCGCGGTCCTTTTTTTTTTTTTTTTTTGATTAAGGTAGACTGAGGCTGAAGGAATAGACAGTTCATATTTTGACCCTCCTGTGGTGCTTCCCAACACCAAAAAAAAAAATGGACAAAATAATAGTGTGCTGGTTTACTCCTGAACCAGGAGTTTTTGCACGGCGGGGAAAGGGGTTGTGGAACAAAACGAGTACCAAACAAAATACTTCTCGTACTCATTTGAGAACCACACCAAATTTATGTGCAACCCTGTATAAAATCCACTAAACGGCATTTAAAAAAGTACAGCACTCAAGTACAACACTGTACTTTTTTTAATGCCGTTTATAGGGAGTAGGTGTAACCGGAAATGAAAAAGCTGAAACGATTGGCTGGCGTGCGGGGCGCACCCCGCCTCTCCGCCAATTTGGCCCCTCCCACTGTATAAAAAAGCAGCGAGCGGCACCGGTGTGACCCATCCGTGTTCCGAGATTCTTCACGACGGTACCCGTATCTCCCTGCCAGGCACGCCAAACGCGCCCCCCTCTTGGCTTTTTAAAAAAAAGAAAATAGTCGTCCGTATAATGTAGGCAACACTTTCCACTATTCACTAACGTATTTATAAGTTTAATCAAACGCGGTAATGTAACCCCGTCCGGCAATTTGTGCAAGTTTGACCTCAACAAGCAATGCAGCCCTAAAAGGGACCGTCTCGCCAACTGGAAGTTAATTTCAAGTCCAGAGAAGATGGAAACTCGTTCTCCGTAAGAAACGAAGCGAGATGGGAAAATGGGAGCTGACAATGGTAAGACGTGTTGTTTGTTGTCATGGAGTTAGCAACTATAAAACCATTCTGGGAAATAATTGGTGCTGGAGGATGAATCTGCCAAGTCAAACCATACAGACAATTCAGGGGGAAAAAAGAGCATTGGACGCCGTGTGCTTTTGTTCATTTGCATCTTATGTACTTCATAAGGGCAAAGGGCAAATTATTGGGGAGAAGAGCAGTGTGGGCAGTCGACTGAAACAGTCAGTGCTGTTTTTCCCCATTAATTTATTTGTTACCGATGATTTTCGAGGCATTTGATGTGCTCAGATCAGGTTTGAAGATGGCGGCCACTTGTCACATTGCTAATAGGAATCAGTGAGCTGCGTGTATTTGCTTTTGACATATTTCAAACCCAAACGAACAAGTTTCACCCCAAAAGTAAGCCCCCAGCCCACTCCCGCGTGAAGCACACGTTCCCAATTTTCTGTGCCACGCCTTCAAGCACTCCTGGAAGCATTCTTTCGACACCCTCTTCAGCTTCATCCTCATGGCCGTCTTGATGTCATCCACCTCTTCAAAACGGTTCCTCCTGATGACCCTCATTGACCTTTGGGGAAAAAACAAAAAACCTCACGGGGCCAAGTCAGGTGACTGCAAGTGTGGCAAAGTTCTTCTCAGCCAGAAAGTGTCGAACGCTCGGGACATTGTGAGCAGCCTCGAGTTGTCCCGCCACAACCCTCAAGTGTCACAGGATCGCTTTGGAGATGTTTTGGTTGATTGTCTGTCCCACATTGAAATGTTTGAGTTGAAAATAGGTCCACTTTGGGAACTTTTTCGACACCCCCCCATACCTGTACCTTCTTTGGCCATGCAAAAGGTGCAAACCGCTTGACGTCTATAAATGAGCCCTTTTGGTGAGATGATGATGATGATGATGATGGGAACGCCCGGCGTGCAAGAAAGTGGCCACAACGATTGCTTATTCAAGTCAATGTTTTGCATTTCATTTCCATTTGACGTGCAGTTGTGCTCGGTGATATCTGACGGTGGGTCCAAATAGCGCACAATGTTTCATGTGTTTGGCAGCCAAACAACGACAATCGTTTCGACAACACACAATGGCTGCGTCTGTGCGGTGAGAAAGCGAGAGAGAGAGAGAGAGAGAGAGAGAGCGAGAGCATTTCTTCTAAACATTTTGTCCGTTTTTGAATGGCGATAGAGGAATCCCTCACTTTTCATGTTTAATTGGTACCCGAAAAAATGTCAGCGCTTTGGGTCTTGTGTTTACTGCGGAGGACGTGGATTTTGTGTTGCGCTTACGACTTATTGGGGTTGTTCATAAAATATGAGATGGAAAATTCTGAAAACCTTCCCTACAATCGTGATATGTCTTCTTTTTCTGATTTATACGCTTTTCTGTAACTGCATATTTAATTTTGGCCAAAGACATTTTGCACCGTATTTTATCTCGCTGACATTTCGGCATTATTTTGGTGTTCTTTTTCTTTGTGTTATGCCAGAAATGTGACTAATCCAGTATTTGTCCATAAACATTTGCTTCCACCTCCAAATGATTCTTGCCAATTTCAGGTTATTCTGAACTCTGGAATCAACAGTTGAGCACTTGAGCGAGCTGCAACTCGCCACTAACTTTAATAATCGATTATTGTGTCGTGTATTTTGTCAATAAATCTGATTTAAAAAAAAAATTCCATCCCTTATATTAACAAACAGGACAGGACTTTAAAACCATAATGCAGAAAATGCACAATCATCAATTTGTTAAGATAATTATTTTTTTAATCGAATACCAGAAAATCGATTGTGGCTTATCGTGATATAAAATGGCCGATATATCACGATAAGATTTCCCCCCCCCGTATCGTCCAGTTCTAAAACGTCGTGTTGTCGTAGCAGAACTGCGTGTGTTTGTGTGATCTCAGCCGGTTATTATTCTCGATAAGATTGCAGGAATCCGTGGCAGTCAATGATATCTCACAAAAAGCCCCGATCCGCAGAACCCAGTGCAGGAGTGGGGTGAAGAATCGGAGGACGGTGCCGTTTACGGGATCACGCTGCACCGCGTCCCCGTCCCCTCCTCGCCCTCCTCGCCCTCCTCGCCCTCCGGCTCCAATCCATCGGGCGCGTTCGTCCAGTACCGCACCAACAAAGTGCGGCGTCTGAAGGCCGCTCGTCTGCAAATGCTCGTCCATCACCTCCTGGATGCCGACCGTCTGGAACAGGACTACGGCAGGATCTTCCTCTCCACATACAGAACCTTCACCAGTACGGCTAAGCTGTTAGAGCTCATCTTCCAAAGGTAGAATCACTTTTATTTCATTTTTTTTGGCCGTCCATTTAGGTGTCAGAGATTTTCACCCGGACAGTTAACAAAGGCTCGACGCAGGAACAGATGGAATTTCACTGCCCGGCAGGAGATGCAGTTCTCCCTGAAGCCACTCGGTGTGCTCTTCCCACTGTCACCCGACCTCTGCAACCTCTGCTGGCCTTTTTATTGACTGTATATGCAAATGACAAGGAATATATCAGAAAAAACACTCCCATCTTCATTAACATGCCGCACCCCTGGGCGGCCCCATAGGGGCCCCTCAGTGGTGGTCCCCCAAGTACAAAGCACCAACATCCATAAACTAACAGACACCTGGACATTTTAATGAGCGATGTTTCCTCAAACTAATATATCTGTAATCTGGCTCGTGTCCCTTTTTCCCATGATGGCGCGTACAAGCGCTCCCTTCCGTCCAAGGTTAAATCTTCCTTTCCAAGTTGTCCGATAACAGGCGCCAAGCGTGTCTACTCGTGCGGGTTAAATCTTTCTCTCGGCGACGTGGTCAGGTATCGCGTTGCTCGGGGGTCCCTTGACCTCAAATTGACCCCTGATTCTCTGCATGTAACAAGATGAAACGTTAAAACATGACAACATTGCGTTTTCTATTCTAACAATAGGTTATGATATCTCATGATACATCGAAGCGAACACGTTGCCTGCAAAGGGGGCCCATGACTCCGAGGCTCACAAAACAACAATTATTCTGTCCCGAGAGGCTGAGAGTGTGCTTGGTCCGTGCAGGATTTAGTGAAAAAAATGCATGCAATTTGTCTTTCTTCATGTCCTCCTGCAGAGACAGTGCAGCAGCAGAATTGGAAAATGGGGAATGCAACCTGGGGTAGGTGGAATTTTTTATTTTTGTTTTGTTTTTTTTGCATATCGTTGGCATCAGGTCGGAACCTCCTTTGCCACAATTTTTTTCACAAATCTATCCTTTTGGTCAGTCCATAAATGTGCGTGTTTATTTTTTGTTTATGGGCGGCACGGTGAGAGAGAGAGAGAGAGAGAGAGAAAAAGCACGTTACGTTTTCAGTCTTGAGCGTAATGTGAAGGCGCTCATGATTTTCCCACCGCCTCCCCCAGTCCTCTGTTGGCCTTCGTCCAGACGTGGTTGGATGAATACAGCGAAGACTTGAGGGATCCTCCGCTGCACTCCGGCCTGCAACTTCTTTTGGATCACCTGAGGATCAGCTCCGCCGTGCACGGCCGACGACACCGTCAGCCAAACTTCTGTTCGTTGGCCGGGCAAACGGAAAAATTGCTTCGGAGGTTCCGGAATGAAGGTGCGCCTCCATCTTAGTGAGGCGAGCGTGCGATGATGTTTTCGTGACGCAGACGTGCTCATTTTTTTTTTATATCCGCCGCCTGCTGGTTCGGCAGAATCTGCGACACGTGTGAGCCGACCGCAGGAGCGACTTTCAGGTGACGACGATTCAGGATGTGAACACTCACAAGATCAAGGTGACATTGGGGATTTCTCAGCAAGAGCCATCGCAGAGGAACTCACCCGCATGGACTCTGTAAGAGCGCGGAGACGATCTCGACAAACACGCCGAGCTTCACTATTTGTCGATTTCTGTCTGCCCGGGTCGAGCAAAACGGAGCTTTTCTCCGAAAAAAGTGTGCATTCAAAAGACCGTTGCGACATTTGCATCCACCTTTTTGAGGACTTCAAAGCCCGGTTGCCGTTTCGTATCGTTTTCTAAAGGCTATCGTCTTTGGTTCCCAGGCTTTATTTTCCAAAGTGGCTCCTTACCAGTGTTTGGGCTGCATCTGGTCGCAGAGAGACAAGAAGGAGAACATGTCCCCCACCATCAGGGCCACCGTGGCGCAGTTTAATCGCGTGACCAACCTGGTCATCGTATCCCTGCTGCGCCGCCCCGCCCGCGCCGCCTCCGGCGCGACGCCACCGCAACGAGCTCGGATCGTGGAGAAGTGGATCGGCGTGGCGCTCGTGAGTGCTGCCAAAGGCTTCCTGCGTGTCTCCAAAAGTACGGTCAGCAGAGAGCATTTGTCATTTGTATTTGCAGGACTGTCAGCGTTTGAAGAACTTTTCCTCCCTCAAGGCCATTCTGTCCGCCCTTCAGTCCAATGCGGTCTACAGACTGAGAAAGACCTGGGCTGCAGTTAGCAGGTAAAGTCCATTTTCCATTCCCCTGAAAGGCAACAATCCCCAGGCCCCCCCCCCTCCAGCCCTATCTTTTTATGTCACGCTCTCCATCGTAATTGTCTTTTAACGAAGGCAGTGAACCGTCATCAAGGGCAATGTCAGCAAATGACTGGCGCTTGGATGTGGGTCAACATTCTACCGCGCTGCAGCAAGCTCGTAAAAAGCCACGGATCATAAAAGCCGACCTGAATCGTGTTTTCTCGCTGACATAACGCCCGCGTGCTCTGAACTCTAGCTCATCATGAAATGGACGACCCCCCCCCCCCCCTTGTTGTTTCTGCAGGGACAGCATGGCTACGTTTGATAACCTCTGTGAAACCTTTCCCGATGAAAACGGTCTTCTGAGCAACAGGGAGCTCCTGGTGGAGGTGAGACCTAAAATGAAAAAACCCACAAACAATTCACTTTTTTTCCCCACGTCACTAAAAAAAGCAAAATGACATCCCGTCATCTGAATTGGCACCCCTCATATCGGTTCGGCCCTTATGAGTTAATTCAGTAGCAGCCCATTCTGGACCAATTCTGAAAAGACGTTTAAAAACGTCTTTGGGAGTGAAAGAGTTAAAGTTATTCCATGACAGCGCTTGTTTTTTAGAAGGGTTTAAACAAAAAAAAAAAAACAGCGGCAAGTCAATAGTCCGAATAATGAGAATTCAAGCGGATCGTAGGAGAGAGCGCGACAGCTGTGATTCTCACGAATTACGTCGCAAACACTTCATATTGGCATGAAGACAAAAACTCCACATATTGAAATGTTCTTCTCAGGACACCGTCAATATTTTGACACTGTCCTGCTATTGTTCAACAGGAACAACCTTTGTGACCTGCCGACATTTTTTTTTCCAAGTTAATGTTCACCTGAGTTAAATCCATTGCGTTTTGGCACCCGCATTCCTCGAAAAAAACAAAAAAAACAAAAAACAAATCTTGAGCGATCTTAACCGAGGCTTTCGAAAGCACCACGTTTGGAGCCGAGCGCACAAACGTGCGTTCAGTGCGACGTCGCCATCCACAGGTGGGGCAGTATGTAAAGTGGAAAGGAATGACTGGCGCTTGGTTAAGATAGATTTTTTCGCTTCGAGTTATAATGAAAAGTCACATTTTCAGTTTGCGCTGATCGAAATATTGACTGGGGGGGAAAAAAATGGAGCGTTTCAGCAGTTCTGCTGTCGTCTCCTTCAGGCAATCGAAGTGGCTTCAGGCGTGTGGAGATCACCGAGGTCACTTTAGCGCACGCCCACTTATGCAATGCATGAAAATGTTCACCGTGGACTTCCTCCCGAGTGGCGGAAAACAATTAAACGGCCTCTCAAAGTTAATGTGTACCCAAAAAGCTATTCTCTCAAGTTTGGAGCTTGTCAACTGGAATTCTCGTTGGCATGTACGTACGTTCCAAGCATCAAGCAACGGCTCGGTTTGTCGACCTCGAATTCAAGTGAACGCGACCCCCCCCCGTGACCTCCTAATATTTCTCCCAAAATATCCAAGTAGGTTTCATATGCAGATATTGAAGCCTCGGGGGAGGGAGCGAGAACTTTTTGACGATTTAGAGTTTTAGAAATGTAGATTAAATAATGCACTACAGGATGTGGTCATGCCATCTCTGACAAGATGACTCATGCACACACACACAAAAAAATAAAAAATCGCTCTGCTCTGATGGGAGATGATTTGACATGGGCGTGTGGCGCCTCGACCCCAAACTATCTTTGGCCCCCGCCGTGTGCTAAACAAGTTTCATGTGGCCGCAGATCCGGCAGGATTATATAGGCCGGTAATAATAGACTCCAGCAGACAGAGTGCTTCATGAGTCATCTCCATGGGCTCCGGGGCTGAAACATGAGCCAGCAGGCTGACCGGGGGCGATAAAACTTGAATGAAAGTAGGACACGAATAAACCAGCATTTGTTCCCATGCAGAATACGTCCGGCGGAGCGGTGCCTTACCTGGGCACCTACCTGACCGTCCTCACCATGCTGGACACGGCCCTGCCGGACACCGTGGAGGTACGTCCCCGACCGACATCGTCCATCCGGAAACGGCCGCTCGCATCGTCATTTCAATGTTTGACGCTCATCTCTTACATTGGCCCCCTGTTCCTTTATCGGGATTTATTTTGTATTCCGTGACACGCGCGTGGGAAATGATTGACGGTTATTTTCCCCAAGAGCAATTACAGTATGTCGTCTGTAGCTAGCGCGACATAACAAAAAACAAAATAAATGGGCAGAAAAAGTCGTTCCCACACGGCTGTTTATAGCTCATGAGGAAAATCCTGCGAGTGAATTTTCCACTTTCACTCCAGTCGAGGAGCAAAAGTATTTTGAATCCATTTTTATTGACGTTTCTATCAATGGACGTCGTATTTAAAGGTCAACTGTGAAGTCATTTTTCGAAAATCCCAAATGAAATATTTTGATGGCACAAAGTGATTGAAAAGAATGAATTTCGACCAAGTGATCGTTTTCCCGACGCATGTACGATACTTTGAATCGAATACAGTCAAACCTGGGTTTTCGTCCATAATCCGTTCCAGAAGGCTGTTCGAAAAAACGAAATTGTTCGAAAACCAAAACCAGGCTCTTTTTAAAATAAAAATGTTTACTGAACACGTCTGCTCACAATAGAAAGCAACACGAGGAAGCGTCATTTCCTCGTGTAAGGAAGGCGGGAGGAGTCAAATGGTGCATTCAAGTGCGCTCCGTTTGTTCCAGAACCGAAATTTGTTCGTCATCCGAGGCATAAAAAACTCGACATTTTTGGTCGAAAACCGAATTGGACGAGAACCAAGACGTTTGAAAACCGAGGTTTGTCTGTATTTTGAAAAACAACAGTGAGAGTTATTCACTGATGAGCACACGCCCCCTTTTTGCAAATCCCCTTTGAGAAAACGTCACTCTTGACCTTCAAAATGCTCTCTTCTCTTAAGTCGGATCGTTCGTGAACTTTAAAACCCCGGAGAACCCAAGACCCCTTTTCTTCTTTGGAAAATGATAAATTTTACCTGCGGAGATACCCAAGAACCCCTTTTCTTAGCTTATGGCCAAATATGATAACCCGTGTGCAGTGTTTTTTACAATGATATATCGACTGCTTCAAATGTTGTACACGTTTGTTTTATTCATATGATGAATGTTTCGACAGGCTGGACTCATCAACTTTGAGAAGAGGAGGAGGGTGAGTTGATACGAAGCCCCAAATTTCTTGTCGTTGATCGTTGCTGTCAAATACGATGAAAAGTGACCAACATGTTTCAGTAAGGATACCAGAGGAGTTGTTTTTTTTTTCGAATTCCGTTTCTCTAAAAGACGTCTGTTCCTGCAGGAATTTGAGGTTCTGTCACAAATCCGTGATCTGCAAGTGTCCTGTACTCAGTTCCACCTGCCTCATCACCCCACAATTGCTGCCTGGATGCGGGGACAGAAACTGCTCACTGACCAAGAAAGGTACACCGGAAGACATTTTGTTTTTCCTCCGCAAATTCCAACTCGCATCACCGATGCCATCACTCACAGAGAGGAGAAGTTTGTGCGACTTTCCTTCCAACAGGGTTCCCACAGGTCCTTAAAGTTCATAAAAATCCATAAAAAAAGAAGTTGCAAAATTATGTTCTTAATTGTCCTTAATTTTCAGGGAAGGCTTCTAAAATCAATATCCACCGGAAGTTTCATATTTTCTAACTTTTTTGTCCATAAATTTGTGTCAGGGATGCGAAGTATCGATGGGCTGTTCCACTGTGTAATAAATATATATATATTTTTTTTTACAGTCATGAACTTTCAAGACAGTTGGAGCCTCCGGCGGATGTGTGCTCGCCAACCACTTGGACCCACCGAACGCTCACTAAGAAACTTTCCTCGTGAGTATCGTGCAAAAGTACGAGGCCCGCCGAGCCAGCGCACATTCACGCGCTTGACGATGGCATCAAAATCTTTCCTCAGTCTCTTGACGATGGGCGATGGATCCAAAAAGCTCCCGGCAGACCAGATCAGCGTTTCATCTTCGGGATCCAGCGGTTCCGAGTTGGAAGATCTTTCCTCTCCAAACTCGGCCTGTTCCATCAGACTGCAGGTAAACCACACACACTTTTTTTTCTTTGCAAGAACTCGCTTCAATCAAAGCACAAGCGTATAGTTGACATTTTACTTCACGGTGACTGTGAGATCGTGGGCGGAGCCAATGTGGCCCCCATCCCCGGGTCATATTTTGCCCGGAGCTGCTCTCGCCTATCTGTTGGGTCAGGTTACGATTTGTTTACATGAGCTGGGTTCCAATTCTATTTTGTTTGGTTTCACAGGAAAACATTTTGAAGTGTAATTGCTTTCCTCGACTTTTATTTTGGCGGCACTCCTCTTGCTGTTACTTTTGTCTTTTGTTTTGAAGACGATCTAGACAAGTGTCTAATAATCCATGAAACTTTGCTCAGTCCTTCCACAGTTCTTGCAGCAATGTGTCAGAGGTCTTCTCTTCATCTTCCTCCTCCTCTTCTTCATCGTCCTCTCCGTGCTCCTCGACGGCCTTGTCTCCGGACTGCCGAACCCCCCCGGGCTCGTCTTCGGACTCCCTCTGCTCCTCGGCGGCTTCCCGCGTCACTACTCGGCCCTTGGCGGCCCCCCAGCACAAACGCTCCGTGTCCATGACCTCTCTGCCCGTCTACAACCGCCAAAGCGCCGATTCCTGCATCGTGAGGGTCAGCGTGGACCTGGGCCACAACAATGGCAACATGTACAAAAGCGTCTTGGTGAGTTTTCGTATGCTTCGTATCCCACAATTATTCATGGAGTGTTCCCCCCCCCCCCAGAGGGAAAGTGTGAATATGCGAATGCCAAATCCTGAATATGTGTATTTGCTCTAAAATGTCATGCGTGGTTGACATTTCACGTCCACAAGAGGAGTCGGGACAGTCATCCATTGAACTCTTTGTTGTTGTGCGTTTCCATAGTTGACCAGCCAGGACAAAACTGCGCATGTGATTCAGCGGGTTTTAGACAAACATCACCTGGATCACTTGAACTGGCAGGATTTCACTCTGGCGCAGGTCATCTCGCAGGAGAGAGGTCAGAACGCCGAAATACTATTGAAGAGTCAACTGAAAAATGTTCTTCATTGTCATGTTCTGTTCTCTGCGCCTCCACTATCCCCAAAACGACAAATCGGATTTCATGTTTCATTTGTGAAATATGAGGTCAGCGGCAAAAGCCATCTCTTTTTAGCCGGGGGCGGCCATTTTGCCTCTTTCTGTTGACTGAAAATGACCGCACAGTTGCTCCGGTAACGGCTGATGACGGCTCACCCGGTTTCTGAAGCTGAACCGCGATTGGCTGTTGCATAGAACATATTATCGTCACCAACATTTTTGGAGTGACTTCCCCTTTAGACGGTCTCGACAATAAGTGCCGAGGTTGTGGGTTCGATCCCGGCTCCAGCCTTTCTGTGCAGGGTTTGCATGTTCTCCCCGGGCCTGCTTGGGTTTTCTCCGGGTACTCCGGCTTCCTCTCATATTCCAAAAACATGCACGGCAGACCTGTTTGAACACTCCAAATTGTCCCGCGGTGTGAGTGTGAGCGCGGATGGCTGTTTGTCTCTGCGTGCCCTGCGATTGGCTGGCGACCGGTTCAGTGTGTCCCCCTGCCTTCTGCCCAAAAGACAGCTGGGATAGGCTCCAGCACACATTCCGTATTATCGAGTTGCTTCCGACACTTGGGTTATCCCAATATAATCGTCCTTTTATCGGAAGTTTTGCGACTGCACAGTTGTACCGCACGAAGCGTCCGGTGCTTGTCATCGCCGCATTTTGTCCTTTTGATCAATAACTCGTCACGCCGTATTCTTCGTCTGTCTCCAGAGTTGCTCATACCAGACAAAGCCAACGTCTTCTACGCCATGTCCACCACGGCAAACTTTGATTTTGTCCTGCGTCGCCTCCAAAAAGGCCACAAGAAACCACTGAGAGCCACGTCAAGTCTTGGGCGCTACACAAAATAGCAGCACAAAAGTGACTTGGGGAACTCTTACTAGTTGCAAAAGAGAAAACGTTTCTTGATCCTCTTTTGCTGGTAACAAAGACGAGAACATGTGAAGAAGCTCTGATGGTAGCAAAGATGGAGGGCAGAAGCACTTTATGAATAATTCTCACTGCAATGAGGGACTCGGGTTTCAAATACCTGATGTGCTGTGTGGGGGGGTTCGGATGTCTGAAGAAATGTGTGAAGTTTTGTGATCCTCTCGAGGAGAGTTGTGCTCACATCGCCGCACCTGAGCCAGCTGGCAAGTGGGTGGCGGTGTACTGTATTGACCCAGCAGCAGCAGCAGCAGCAGCAGCATGTTCCCTGGCCAGTTTCGCTGCACCTGCTGTTGCAGAGACATTCGGCACATTTGGATGCCGGCCCTGACCGCAAGGTTGGCATTCCCCAGTCTGGTAACCGTGACAACAAAAGAGAGACTTTGGAGAGGAACATTTTTTTTCTGTCTTTTGTCTCTTTCATTTTTTTGATGTTTTAATCTCACTGTTGTTCACGCCAATCTTATTCTGATTGCTTTTTTTTTGGGTTTGTTTGTTTTCGATTCATGTTGTCTGCGTACTTTCACCGGTAGCCAATTTAAAACCCTACACCAAACATGGATGCCTAATTTTAAATGTTACTGTTTTTCTCATGATGTTGAGATGATTTAAAATGTTTCACAAATTGTTTAAAAAATATTTAATGTAAGTGGTTCAGTCATGTGTCCTCTGAATAAAGCTGCTGCTGCTCACATATGTTGTCTAATGCCGGAAGACAACTTGTGCATGTTCTCATTTCAATAACTTGGGTTGACGCTGACCGTAAACACCCAGTGAGATGGGTCGCAACAAGTGTGACATAACGGAAGTGGTACAAAGAACACAATTTGATACAGTTTGAATTCAAAAACATTTTGCCTATTAAAAGAGAATGTCAGCTCTGTAAAACAATAAAGAATGTTTAAAAAAAAAAATGCAATCTCTCTCCTGTGTAACTTCACCTATCTTGTGGTTAACTCCTGAACAATTGGTCTAACTTGTGGGACACTAGGACCCAGGATCCCCCACAGGGAGCGGATAGATACCAGCCTACCTTTACCAAATCCCGCGAGATTTCCCTCAAACTCACGTTTGTTCTCGCCAGGTATGCAGCCGGCTGACGTCAAAGGAGTTCTGGTCGTCCTAATTGAAATGTGCCGGGAATGGTTGTTGTCCCAATTGCAAATTAATCATCTGTAGTCAAGAGATCAAAGAATTTTAGTAAGCAGTAATAGCAGCAGTCGAACGTGTTGATTATTGATGAGGTGAGAATCCATTTAAAATGGTGTTTTATTTCTGAGTGTCTGTACGAGGATTTTTAGGCTGAACCATTGCCTTGTTTTGCAGGCGCGCCATTACACAGCCACTGTTGTTTCTCTCCTCCAAACTTTGTGTGAAAATAGGCATGCATAGGCTTACATGTTACATTTACTGGTGCCAATTCGCAGTCCCTTGATCGCTGTGGTACATCTTCGTGTTTACTGAGAGTTTGTTGTGTAATACATCCGAGTAACATCTTTGCAGTGTCTCTATTTTACATCTGTTTATTGTGTAATGTGTGCACACAGTATTTGTCACTATAATTCTTCTTAGTGGTTTCCGGACCATTTGCAGACTTCTATCCTTTCGTGTAGCTTGTTTTAATAGTACGAATTGTGAAAAATAAAAAAAATAAATGCCTTTACATCTGCCTCTGCTGCCTTCCTCCTCTATTGATAACCCTGAGCGGCGATAAATTCAAGTGACACCCAGCTTTGGGGCTCTCGGTTCCGTTTTAAAAAGCCCTTAATAGATATACCAACCTATTAAGGTTTCATATGGATGCAAAATACAGAACAATGACAAGAGGAAAGTACTGCAATAAAAGACTCCAGGTGAATTCCTGTTGCGCTTTAAGAAAAACGGCCACTAGGTGGTGATAAAAGGTTGCATTTGACCCACTTGCAAAGTGGTGTGAAGCGGCTGTACTGCTATCGAGTCGCCGCCAGGAGGCGGAATGCATCTTGGTTGCAGTCACCGCTCCATCTTAGGCGCCTTTTGTGAGGTGGAAACGGGAATTCAACATTAGCTGATGCGTCCACACGTTTAGGAAGGCATCACTTGAGCCATGCACCCAAATATGAAGTTGCTTTCGTTTGGATGAACTCTAATGTGTCTTGCAACCTAGCCGTAGGACCAAATGTCTTCTAGTAGTTTTGCCTGACTGGTGATATGTTGTTTTTTTTTTCTTCTGGTATGCCAGTTGGGCTATTGCATGTCATACAGGGGTGAAAGGTCAAAGTCGCGAAAAAAACCGTTTGTGTGCATTCTCAAAACAAATTCCCACTTGGCCGTTTGTCCCTCCAATAGGATAGTCTTGTAAGATTGCACCCGAGTTCCGCCTTCGACTTTTATTTGCACATAAGTGGATGTCATGCAGGGGGCAAGACGGTGCCCGAGTGGGGAAATGGCCGCCCCACGGTTCTTCGGTGTGGGGTAGCTGTTTTGCTGCGTCACCCTTGTCCTCGTAACAACGCCACTTGCAACGTGTTGGGCAACGCTATTGTCACATCTCTTTCCACTCTTGTCAAACTGAAGACAACGCAGCTGCCCTCCACTTCACCTCCCAAGAAGCTGTTTTTTTACCGTCAACGGCCAGGCGAGTTCCTGTGTGTGTACATGTTGGTGTCGTGCGTTTCTTTTGCTGATTTTAATGCTTTGTTTTGAATCGCCGGCTCGATGTTTCCCTCGCGCCCGCCGGCTGCAGAATGCGCTTTTGAAACCAGGTCGGCGGGCGCTCTGTTTTGCATGTGCACACAATTGATAAGCGCAACTTTCTTCCCCATTCCTAGAAGAGGAAGCTGAAGGTCACGCCGCTATTCAAAACACGCGCACGTGTACACCTCGCACACAATGAAAAATTAAACGGGACTTGAATTTGAAACGCGTCCCCCTCAGCAGACACGCACGCACGCCTCACACTTGTGCAGAAACGGAATGGTTGCATCGTGCGATGAGGAACCTACAATTGAGTTTTGGCGGTGCTAAGCTAATCGGTGCTAAGCACTGAACTTGTCAACTTACTGTCTTATTTTAGACAAGTAGGCAGGATTGCACACATTATCTTTAAGGTTAAATGTATACTCTGCGTGTGTGTGTGTGTGTGTGTGTGTGTGTGTGTGTGTGTGTGTGTGTGTGTGTGTGTGTGTGTGTGTGTGTGTGTGTGTGAGAGCGTCCCCCAGCGTGAGTCATAGCGTGACGTGAACGGCCTATGTCACTCACATGGCTCTTCGACAACACACTCCCAGCCTTCAAGTGCTGCGCTTCCCCCTTCCTCTGGCACCCCCTCCCCCCCCACACCCACCCTACCCTCCGCCCCCCCCCCCACGTCTTTTACGCAGAAACCCACCTTGGCTCTGCCTCCTGCTGCGCAAACAATGTTACCGATAATATATTCCAGTGCTTCCTCATAGCATTTCTCTCTCTTATTATTTTTTTTTTCTTCCTTGTTTCCAGTCACCATTCAACAATGCAATTGAATTTTTATTCCACGCAGGTTCACTTTGTTCCTTTCACTCGTCACTGCGGACCGCCTCGGTTTTAGAACTCTTTTTTTAGATGTTCAAGTTTTGCCCGAGCTCAACCCAATTATTTTATGGTTGAGCTGAAGATTTCAAAAATTAAAAAGATGACCGATTCGTGGAAAGCCACAAGTTCCTTTTGAGGAGCGCTTCTTCGAAAAGTTTACGGCTGAGAAACTGGAAGGAGGTCACATCAAATTTGGAGAATTGCTCACATGACCTCGCTAATAGTTTTTCCGGTAATTAAACGGGCCCTATCCCCCTCAAATGGCTCCTTTTCAACACGTTTCAATGAAGATTCAACCATTCGAGCATCTCCTTGTTCACGACTGAGGGTGAAGTTGACTTTTCTTCCTTTTTTTTGGGTCATGAGCAAGTGGTGAGAGACTAGTTTTTCCCAGGTCCATTCATCCAAGCCCTCGTGAGCAAAATCCCGACTTAAAGTCACCTCTCATCATGGCCGTGCATCCAGTGCGTGGGTGTTTTATCTGCCTTAGCCTTGTTTTCGTCAGACTATCTGGAACTCCGAGACAGTAAACACGGCACACACTCTGGGCATAAATCCAATACGGTATAGACTTAAAAACTTGGCACACTTTGTTTGTCTTTTGCTGCTTAAAGAAGAATTATGATTTTTTTTTTTTTTAAATAATATAAAACAATGCCAAGTTGTCCCAATAAATGTTCTCCGCCATTTTTTGGCCAACATTCACAAGGGATGTAAAAAAAAACAAAAAACAATTACGGCAAACTTAACACTAACTTTGGTTGAAATCACTCCATTTTCGGATTGGTGGCTCTGTCCCATGCAAATGTACGTGACACATTAATACATTCTGAGTATGTGCCGGTTATCAGAAACGTAACTGTGTTCCCTCATGCTCATCTTTGCTAACACTGTACCTATGCTTGCCTTTTGGGTTTGACGCGACGTTGCTTCCTTGTTGGAAATGGAGGATTTTTGCCAAGCCGAGACAGTCCAATCACGGTTCAGCAAAACGGCGTTCGGAAGGTATTATGACACATACACGGATACATCACAGTCAAGAGCCAAAGTCCATGAACTGCCCTCTTACGGACGTAGGCCAAGCACCTCAGAGAGGACTGACTTCATTGTGGAATTTCACATTTGATGGGCGAGCAATTCATTAAAAAGTACAGTGAAACTCCTCTACAACGAAATCATGTTTGCAGCAAGAAATTATTCACAACAGGGTTTTTTTTTTTTTTTTTACTGTAGCAAATTTGAAACAAGAAAGCGGGAATGGTGTTCATGCATAAAGATTTTTTTCACACTAGGGGGTATTTTCACCCATGTCGATTTCATTGTAGAGGAGTTTCACTGTAAATGGAACACAATATGGCCCCTTAAAAAAGAGAATATGAATCATCTTTATTGGCTAAGTGTGTTAAAAAAACAATGCTGAGAGACATGAGGTGAGCCGACGTGTGTTAATACCGCCACAGCGAAAATTGCGCTCAAACGAGTCCAAAAAGCCTCATGGTAAAGTTCACCTTCAATGAAGTGACATTTCCTTACAGCCATGGTGACGAACGTGCATCTGCTCATAAGGTACGCTGGTTACGTTTCTTCCCAATAAAAAGATAACATAGCCCCCCCCCCCCCCTCATCACAACGCTCCGAATCCGCCGGGATCTTATGATGTGCCATTAACAACGCGGGAGCTTTTTAGTGACACGCTGTTAACACGGCAAACACAAACAACAGGCGGGATTGCAAATGCTCCATTTCCACAGTGTTGCGCAACCCCCCCCCCCCCCGGCGCAGCGCCTTTGCGCGAATGCTCGTCTGCGCCGCCGCGCTTTATGTAACCGTCGGTTTGGGGCCTAGGGAAGGTGTTACAGTAACACGTTGTGCTCTGACTGCATGTGAGCAACAACTCGCATGGGGCCTGTAGCTCCCCCTCCTTCCTCCCCCTTCAGGTGTTTGGATTAGAGGAGGAAGGACTGAGTGGCGAGCGGGAGGAGGGGCCGTGTGGGAGAAGGGGAGTGGGGGGAGGCATTACTGAGAAATCCTTTTTCCGTCTGCTCCAGTTTCATATTTTGTGTGCCACTTTTTGTTTTAGATGCGCGCAAACAAATATGCTTTCAACTCCAGCGCATCAAGGCCAGCGAGCTGAAATCCGATTCGGATCGGATGTGTTCCCGTCATGAGCACAGAAGCTGCAACATGTGAGGGGACCCACATGACAAGTACGGGCCCAGTACAGTCATGAGCCTGTTTTCCTCCATATTGTGGGCCTGAACAAAATGCCATCCATATCTTGCCAGGCATTATAATAGAAGTCCCGTTGCAAAGTGTTTGCCATCACAACTTCAGTTGCCATTGACACCGTCAGAAATTTGCCATTGAGCAATGAGCATTCCACACCGGGAAACGATACCAAAGCCTCACACGTTGTTGTGATTTACAGCATACGCGCGTCGTGCTTTATCGGGCAAAGTGGAGAGATTGCAATAGGACACCGTTTATGCGGCCATTGCTCCCTGAGGCCACTTTTATTGTCATTCGACTCATTATTCTCCAATGACCTGCGGGAAAACAACAGCAAGTCCGCCTTTTTGTATCCTGGCTGTTTGCGATACAATCTCAACATGGGCGTGGTCTTACTGGCCCACTTTAGACGCACCTTGTCACGTCCATGGGCCGTGACAGATCCCCAAGAGTCAAATCATCTCTCGTGGCTTCATTTGTCCAAAATTTCTCATTGATAAGTTACAAATATATCTTTTGTTGATCTGTCTATGAGAGCGAGGCACAGTGACGGGCCCGAAACAATGAAATGCTCTTCCAGGAGACAGCAGAAGGGACAATAAACCCGAGTATCCACCCGCTGCCATTCATAAAAACGCAATGGAGTATCTCGGCTCTTGTGTTCACTTTAACAGCCCCGCACTTCCCCGCACGTCCATCTATTGGTGAGCAAATAGAAGGTCCGGCTCGCGGAGTCAATTTACGGGCCTAAAGGGACCAGAACCCAAGTCCGTAGGCTGCTCCACTTAACAGTTACTTGAACCGGGGGGCCTGTTGGAAACAGATGGTTGGGCCTGTTGACACTAATCCGTAGTATGAGGTAATGGAGTTAGCCTGTGTTTGTGCTCTGCTTTGCTGCCACTCCTGACTTACTGACTGACCTACTTAACCAGCAACTCACGTGGCACAAACGCACGGGCGCGCGCGCACGTCCGCGTTTTTCCCAGAAGCTTCGGAGATCATAACATTGTGTGTGTGTGTGTGTGTGTGTGTGTGTGTGTGTGTGTGTGTGTGTGTGTGTGTGTGTGAGAGCGCGTTGGTCAAGTTGCAGTTTGTGTCTACTTGTTGCTCAAGGGAAACGTGGTGCTATGCTGACTTAATCACCTTCTCAAAACAGGATGCAAATGAGATTTAACTGCTATGTATTGATTTAAAATTGGCGCAGGGTTACACAAGTGTTGGTTTGTGAAACCTGACCCCCCCCCAAAAAAAATAAAAATAATAATAAAAATGAAAAATCAACTGACATTCTTACCAATTATGGCTCCGCTGTTTTCCGAAGCTGAGCCATGATTGGTCGTTACCCGAGCCCTTGAGCAACCGCGATGTCATTTTCAGTCGACAGCAGGTGGCAAAATGGCCGCCGTTGAGACGGACAAAAACGGTCGGGTTTAACTTCTTCACTTAAAAAATCATAATGCTGCGTTTAGACGTGTGGGCTGCATCGAACTTCTTTTTGTGTTGACTTCCCCTTTCATCATTTCAATAGACAAGGAAGCTGGTGACTCAAGGGTCCTATTTTTGTCCAAATAAAATAAACGGAACAAGCACTCTTGAATATCAGGGTCATTTGTATCCGGTTGAGTTGGCGTTTTTGTGACTTTGCCTCAATACGCCGGCAACAAATCCGCCTTTGCCGGAATTTTCTCAACAGTTTATTGGCTCCTGAACTTGCATGCCGGGTTTATTTGATCAAGAAAAGAATATCTTCACATCATTGGACGCTGACTGTTGGTGAGAATTCCCCCCCCGGTGCCGTGATGATCGGCGCAACCTTTTTGTTTTACGCTCTGTGTCTTTCTTATCCTTTCACGGATTCAATCAAAAGGTGCCGGTGGAACAGATGGCGCAAGTTTGATGACGTCAAGTGCCGTGGAGGCCCCAAAACTGCTTTAGAAAATAGAAACGACAAAACAACTCCTAGTCACTAAAATACCTCCTCAAACAAAAAGCTTTCACACAAACAAGAATCCCTCGCATACAACAACCTCTGACACCTGAAAAACCTTTCACATACAACCAAAAAAATCAGTCATAAAATAACCTTCACACATGACAAATCTTCCGTCATGCATTCATCTGTGGTTTAAAAAAAAAAAAAAAAAAATGGCGCAAAAACCACGACATCGCCGAAATCACTGGTTCGAAAGTGCATTTGGGCCAACATGTGACGCAGGCCTAAGTGCCCTGCCTCCATAATGGAAGGTTATATACACTGTAGTCGTCCACCCGCCCACAGTCGCGCACTCAGCTGCTGCCAGCCCCGCCCCCTTCCTATCAGCCTTTACATTCCAGTCTGGGGAGAAAATAAAACTCATGCCATCATTGATTTCCTCCCTGTGTTTCTGCTCATTTCATGTCTCTTAGATTGCAGACCACCCCCAACCCCCCCATCCGCCATTTTGTTAACGCCTCCTTAAAAGGCCCCCCCTTGTTCCTGTAACGGCGCTACGCTAAGCACTGGTGAAAACACAACCTGTCTGATTGAAAACGGCTGCCCTGGCGAGGCCTCGCTCCAGCGACATGACATTCCTGCTGTCGGCTGTTGGAATCAAAGCCACGCGGGGACACGTGACCGCAGTCGAGTCTGCCGTTTTGTCATCCCGCCGGCTCTGTATATGGTCAGGATTCTTGGAGCTCGGAGCAGATTTCCTCTCAAGTACATCAGGGTGGAGGGGGGAAAAAAAAATGGAAGGGGGAGGAGGTAGTCCGAGGGAGAGGGGGAGGGGGAGGGGGGGGGCATATTTGAACATTTGGCCTCCATGGCTACAGCCTCGTTTGGCCTCAATGAGGAACCGGCAACCCCCCCGTCACCCCACAAACAGCTGTTTGATCGAGGGGGGTTCACTCCGGGCTGTGGGGGGGTTAAAAGTGACTGAAATCAAAAATCGGGGGGGCCTTGCTGAAGAAATTGGGCGGAGCTGACCTACATTTTTGCCCGCTACTTACAGCACGCATCATTCGGTGCCACGTGAAAAGCTCACAGACTATCGCTATGGGAAATGTTCCCGAATTGCGACCAGCATCGATCGTCCCGACGAAGTCACCCCCGTTAATTTGCAGTCACGACAACTAAACAACTGTCAGTCATCCCGACTGTTCAGCTGCAAAGAAAATTTGTCGCGGTTCGGATTTGCGAAAAAAATCTCCTCCTCGACAAAACCAGTTGCGTATCGTTGCAAGTCGCTTTTGAGTGCACGTGCCCAACTCTTCACTCTACGACCCTTGTGCTACAATTTCTACAATTTTTGTAGATTTTTGCATTTTGTCATCTTTGAATTAAAGACAAAGCCTAAAAATTGTGTGATATGAAATATTCCAATTCATGTTTTATATATATACAGTAATCCCTCGTTTATCACGGTTAATGGGGACCAAAACCACCCGCGATAAACGAAAATCCGCGAAGTAGCGACCAATTAACATATAAAGTCCGCAAAATGTCCGCAAACGGTCCGCGAGAAGCTGCAAAACAACTGCGAGCTTCTCGCGGACTTTTTGCGGACTTAAAAAAAAAAAAAAAAAAAGAATATCTTTGCAAAATTCCGCGATGGACCAAAGCCACGATAAACGAACCGCGAAATAGTGAGGGATCACTGTATAGATATTTTTATGTTTTGATCAAAGCACAGTACCGCTTTTAATGTCCATAGAGGGTAAAAATACAACGAAAAAAAAAAGAACTCTATGTGTATGTATAGCGCTGATGCCACTGAACATCTCGAGTGGTTGAAAGTCAAATAAATATTCAGGAAATAGTACTTTTACAATTTTTGTCAAATTGTATGTTGCGTTATTTAACCGTGTTCACATCGACTGCAGCACACGGGTTTAAGTGCCTTAAAAGGAGCCGGATGGCAAAATTCACATGAAGGCTTCGAAGTCTATGTCGACTTATTGTTAACCTTGTTCATAGAATTCCACGTCGACGTGCAAATGCCGCGTCTAAATACCCTGGCATCGCGCGTCATTCGCTCGGCGCTGGCTGGTATCGCCACATTCCTCGCGCGGTGATTTTTCGAACCGACACGTGTCAGACGTGCAGATGGGCGCTCGCTCATCGCGACGCAAGCGTTGCTCTTTGAGACATCCGGCCCGCCGCACCCGCCGCATTCTTAACACCTTATTGACAGCCCGCCCGCCCACCCACACACACACTGTATGCAGCAATAACACGTATGACTGCGACTTTCCACAAGGTCACTGCGGCTGGAGCGCTTCCAAAGTCAACAGTAAAGAGTAAGTGCGCCACGTGAGCAAATGGCATTTCCCCAGAGCTCGGGGGGGGGGGGGGGGGGGGAAATCGAGTTCTTTTTCCACGGAATCGTGCGTCTTTCCCTCGAAAAGGTGACCAAACCCGAGTGATCGAGGCCTTTTTTTCCATCGCGCTTCGAGCCAAGTGAACGACGGCTTTCATAACAGCTTTGCGAGATGTCTTTTTGTGTCTCCGCTCCGGCTGAAACGCGCAACACGTGACCGCTGACCTCATTTTCAGCCGCGGATGAGGAATTGAAAAACAAAAACACTCTCCAAGTGAGGCTAATTTGCCGTGAGCTCGCCCTCCCTCCCATGTACGTGCGCGCGCGCGATCGCACGCACGTTACACTTTCCGAGGCCCCGATTGGAATCAAAACAAACATTCCACCCTCACCCAGGGTAACGCAAGCAGCGAATGTTACTCAACTTCAACTTCATGCGATTGTGTAATGTTTTCAAGGTGCTTTCCAACCTACACAACGAGTCTTTCCCCCTCTCCGCTGGAAGTATTCACTCCAGTGGATGTTGCCAAGTTGAACACATCACACCCGTTAAAACCCTGTTTGCTGCAGTCGATGTGAATACGTTTAAATAACGCAACATACAATTTTTACAACAATTGTAAAAGTATTCTTCCTGAATATTTATTTTACTTTCAACCACTCGAGATGTTCAGTGGCATCAGCTCTACACATACACGTATAGTTCTTATTTTTTTCTTTATATTTTTGCCCATTCTATGGACAATAAAAGCGGTACTGTGCTATGACCAAAACATATAAATATATCTATATATATATAAAACATGAATTGGAATATTTCACATCACACAATATTTAGGCTCCATTGAAACGCGACAAGATTTGTGGCATTTTTTTTCTTCTTTTTTTTTGTCAAGCTGTACCTTTCACCTCGTCTTTCGTCGCTTGGCAAACGCAACCTGTGAGTTGCGCCATTGTTAGGGAGTGGGAGGTGCAGGTGTGTGTGTGTGTGTGTGTGTGTGTGAGTGTTGGGATGGAGCTGCATGCTTAGCAAATTGCTGTGTCGGTTTTTCAGTTTTTTGTTTTTTTTTCTCCCTCCCCTGAAGGCTGCAGTTGGCCAATGGTCTCGTGGCCTAAGAGGAAGGAAGCCCACGGGGGTTTAAGACACAGTCGTCTCTTTGTTTGCGCTCCATGTTTCCCACTGGCTCTTTGTGCCCTCTGGGCCGCCGCCATTACTCATTCAAATACTCTTGACTGTCTGCGGCTGCTGATTCATGCATGTCTTTGGCTGGTTCTTGTCCTCTTTTGAGGGGAAAAAAAAACATTGTGGGTGCGTGTGTGTGTGTGTGTGTGTGTGTGTCCCCTGTTTTAATTGTGGAGGGCAGTGTAGAGTGTGTCTTGACGGTTATCGGAAACTAACACCGATCCACTTGTTAGCTGATGCTAATCTGTGATAACAATGCAACTCTGCTTACCTTCCTCACAAACACTTTTTCTCAAATACAGTCAAACCTTGGTTTTCGAATGTCTCGGTTCTCGACCAATTCGTTTTTCGACCAAAATTTCGAGTTTTTTATGCCTCGGATGACGAACAAATTTCAGTTCTCGAACAAACTGAGCGCACTTGAATGCACCATTTGACTCCTCTCGCCGTCCTTACACGAGGAAGTGACGCTTCCTCGTGTCGCTTTCCATTGTGAGCAGACGTGTTCAGTAAACATTTTTATTTTAAAAAGAGCCTGGTTTCGGTTTTTGAACAATTTCGGTTTTCGAACAGCCTTCTGGAACGGATTATGGACGAAAACCCAGGTTTGACTGTATAGGCACGATGATTATTATTAATGACACAAGCAACTAAAAGGTCTTTTTTTTTCTCATATGTTAGCACACTTTTTTTTGTGGGTGGGTGAGTGAGGAGGGGGCGGGGGGGGGTGTGATTTCATAAGACACGCAGGCTCCTCTTACATCACTTTCAAAGGAAGTTCGAGGCTGCAGGTCAACGAGGGCTCCTGCGCTCTCTCTCTCTCACGTGTCCATGTGAGTGTGTGTGCACGCCTGACCCGAGTGAGTGGGTGTGAAGTTGGTAGCAACAAGGGGCTGTGTTACGCTGTGTGTGGCGGGGGAGGGTGGGAAGGGGGGGGGGGGTGCAATGGTTATATGTGGGCCACAGCGCTCCCTGTTCCGGTGCTCTTCACGCTGCTGACTGCCTCAGACCAGTTTGAGTGTGACTGAACCTCCTCCCCTAGCATGAGGAAATGTGCCGCCCTCCTCCTCCCTGTGTGCTGCGGCTTACAAAAGGGTTCACATTTCGAAACGGATCATTCGACAAACCGCAAAGACCTGCGCGTTGTCTCCAGTTAAATTCAAAACTCAATCGCCGAATGTGCTCCAAAAGACACATTTCGATTCTATATCAGGAGCGTGTCAGCAGAGGGTTCTGCAACTGGACGTCGCGCTCTTGTCATATCGTGGAAAGCTCTGAAACATTTTCTCTCGGCCGCAGAGAGGGTTGGGGGGCGCGGCCAGGTAACGTGAGATTCACGTTTTCCCCTCCGTTGACCAGGAGCATCTCTGCCGCAGGACGTCAACGAGAATGACGAGGGGATGGAGCCCCAACCTGCGTCGGTCTGCCCACGAGCATTTGTCCATGAACTCGTCTTCACCTCTCTTCTCCCTTTGCGCACACACACACTGACCTACTTTCCTCCTGACCTGTTTGCGCAAGCTCCTGTGCGGTTCACCTCGAGTCAGGAAAGCAGAGCATGCGGCAAAATCTCGCTCCACGCCGAAAATGTCATTGGGATGAGATCTGATCTGGTTTTCGGGGAGCTTTTTACATAGCGCGTGCATACGTTTGTTTGTGTGCATGCGTGCGATTTGTCGAATATGACCGGAAGCGCCGTGAAGGGCACTGATGCATCAGCCTCCAAAAGGTGCTTTGTTTGCAGGCTTAGATGGGAGGTAGTGGGCACCCCACCCCCCCCCCCACCCCCTTCTGGATTCTGCTCTCTCTTCCTTCTTCCCTCTGCAGCAGCCCCTCCCTTTGCCCTTTTTTGTTGCCATCATCCTGACTTTGTTTTGGTGCATGAAAAAGTGAGAAAATTCTGAGAGGGGGGCGGGGGGGGGGTGTGAAAAAAAACTTCAGCTACTTGGGTTGATCTTATTTCGTTCTATTTATATAAATGTCAACGATGGATGAACGCATCAACTTTTGAATATAAATAATCTGTTCTTCAAGATGATGCATTCAATCCTGTATGTGAGTGATCATAACAATTTATATCTTTATTTTTAAGTGGGGGGGGGGGCGTTGGCAGGCTTTGTGCACATCCCACCAGCATGACTCACCCTCTTCACTTGTTTTTGCTTGTCACCTGCTCTGCTTCATGTTGCGTCTGCTCAAAATGTTGTTGTTTTTTTTCGGGGAAGACCTTTTTCAAGTCATTCGGGGGAAAAAGTGGCCATTAGGGCCGACGTCCTGCAGTCTTTTTCCACGCAGCCCATGTTGGTGCGCGTGAACGAGAATTGACATCAAAGAACCCATGATGGTCAGAAGTAAATATCCACATCTGAAAAAATGGATTCATCTGCATCATTAATCATGCCGGGGAGCATCCAGGTGTTGAATTCTGGTTCCTTGTCCTATCAAAGTCTGCACGGAAACAAGAGAAATATGATCTTGCCGCCATGTAACGCACTTCCCTGGTTTTCCGGTGACAAATCTGCGAGCAATATGTGACCAAACTGGTTGTTGAGGTTTTCGAGATCAGCAGCGTGCGGTGCCAGGTTGCTTCCAGGCTGCAATTGCTACGCTGACGGTCACTTTGCCTGTCGCCCAAGACCCCTCAAACGGATCGAAATTGTTGCTCACTTTACTCCGAGGCTCTTTTTGTGGTCTGGCCCTGAAAAGAAATGCGCATGAGTGGACACTGCAGCAATGACACGCTCACCCTCGCCGCTGTGAAATGACGCAATATTCTACATGCGGGAGTAGAGTGGATGTATAGATGGCGCGATTGTCGTGGAACTTCCCTTAAATTGGCAATTCAGAATTTGAGTCGAGTTCCTCAGGTGTGTGTGCATGCGTGAGTGTGTGTGTCTGAAGGGTAGCGCTGATTGGAAAGAGGACAACGGTGATCAAGATAACAGAAAACACAAAGTGCTGCTGAGTACCAACACAAGCCTTTTTATTTTCTCTGCACAACGGTCACCACGATTATATTTGTCATTCATCCATCTGCTTAAGGATGGCTTTACAGCTGTTGTTTTGGAGATTTTCCCATAGATGATAGAAATGTTTGCGAATGGAACAAAAATAAAAATAACGTTAAGACATTCGATTGGTTTAACCTTCTTTTCTTTTAAAAAAAAAAATTTATTCTTCCATCTTGAAATGCTCCCATCTCCATTAGTGTTGTTTCCGTCCATGTTTCGTGTCAAAAGGAAGAGACGGTAATGGCCAGCAACTGCCACCTATCTCCAAATAGCACCATCTGTGCCTGTTTCCTTTTGTCTACTTGTCTCTTTTTCATCAAACCGTCAGCAAAACCACAAACGTTACCGATTTAATACACACTGAAAAAGGGGGCGGGCAGGGGAAATCGGTATGAGTCGAAAACATGTCATCAGGGTCGAGAGGAAAAACGCCACAGTACGGGGAACAGAACAACACCGTGATGGGGGAGGAAAGATACAAAACCAATCAAATAAACATGGCAGTGTTGCTCAAGGGTGAGGGAACTTTACATTTATACACAAGTGTCAAAAAGCCAAACATGGTACATATACGTCTGTTTAACTTGGACCCAGCGGCAGGCTACACGCAAACTCACTTGAGCGCTAGCGCTACGTTGAGAACTGGATATTGGAGGCGGATGGCTAACGGAAATTGTGTTCAGCGAAATTTTCGAACCGTTCTTTGGCCAAGTTGGAACCCCCGATGTTCACCATTGGTCATTACAGCTGGTTTCGCGACAATGAGAGCACAGTTAGCGCGTTTGTACAACTTAGCGCATCGTCAACTCAAACCCCCTGCGCGTCAAATGCCGACCTCGCGGTTCAAAAGTCGCGAACCGCGGTGGATCTCGGTTCCTCCCAATCTGTACAAATGATGTCTATGTTCATGTGGGCTTTTTTTTATACAGTGTCGGGCAAGCGGAGAGGAGGGAAATAAATACATTGGGCCAGTGACAACAGATATGGTTGCTAACGCTCAAATCAACTGCGGGCTCATAGTCTTCATGACGCAATCGCCCCAGAAAACAAAACGTTCTCCATTCAGTGCTGCAGGCTCTCCGAACCGGACAGCCCTTTTTTTTTTTTGTCGGTGTAAACGGGTCATCAAAATGTGATTATGCGAAAGCTTAACAATCAAGAGAGACGCGTTTTATCATTTGAGTGGGTCCTGTATCGCAAGAGCGGACCGTGTGACTGTACGGTCGTTTCATTCGGATTCCTTGAAGGACGCTCATTTCAAAATCCTTTCGCTGCATTTTGTATTCAATTTATGGTAAAATAGAGATTTTAAAATAGATACATATATTCATATATCACAGTCATATACAAAATAAGTGCTGAGAAAATAAAGGTGATGCTGATCTTTTGTGAACTCAGGGAGAGACGATGGATCATAGAGGTAGGGTCTGGGAAGAGGCATGGAACTCCAATTTTGTATCCAAGGGGCTGACAGTTTCTTTGGTCAAGGGAACGTCCCCAAGAGGAGGCTCGTCTTGCGTTTGAATCAAGGCAGAAAACAGCCCGACGCGCTCGTCTGCAGTCAGGGGACGCGGTCAAATTTATTGTGCTCGATAAAGCTGGAAACTGATTGTTTGACATTCTCTTTTTTTCAATTGTGCCGTTTGTGAAATGAATGGCAGCTGAAGAAAAAGCACAGAGTTCCATTCCCCCCTCTCATCTCATTTAAAAAATAATAAAAAAAAGTGCTTCTGTTGGTATGGAGAGAATGTACGAAATGACACATCTGTACAACATATACAAAAGTATGATACAGTCCTACAAGTCACAAAGTCCGGCCTTTTTGGTGACGTTGAGGTTAGGGGGTGTAAAATAGTTCGGCTTCATGCGCCGAGGGGTGATCGGAGGCGAAGGCATTATATGGCAGGAGAGTCACGGAGGAGAAAGAAAATGTCTCGAAGATGGATACGTATCACCGCAAGGATGCTTTGCCGAGACCAAACGCAAAGTCCCCCTAATCTCGTCTCTTATTCCGTCGTCCACCCGTCTCCTTTTTGCCGTGATGTTTCCTCGCGCCGTCCCCTACTGCCCATGCCGATATCACGGCCTCGGACGGGTTCTCTCTCTGAATGCTCTGTTGCGGCGAGAGGGACAAGTACGGGTGCTGGGGCAGCGGGGGCGGCGTGGCCGAGGGAGGTGTTGTTGGGGACTCTTGGCCGGAGCAATGGCCCCCGCTAATGGCCCGATGTTTGAGCCTGAGTTTGTGGGGTAACGCCGTGGCCTTCACCTCCCCCTGGGGGTCCCTTCCCTGGCCCTGGCCCCAAGAGCAGCTCTGCGATGAGGGTCGAGGCGAGGCAGGCTCGTGGACGCTGTTGAGAAGTCGGCCGTGATAGTTGTCTGAGCAGGACGAGGACGGGAACTCGTCCTCGTCCGTGGAGGCCTCCTTGTCGGAGCTCCGTGGATCTCCGTCGCTGGAGGAGCTCGATCGGCCTTGGTAATAACCATCGTTGGGGAACTCGCCCTCAAAGCTCAGAATGGGCGGCTCCTCGTCTTGGGCGCTGAGGTATGAAGGAGGAGGCTGGTGGCGATACAGCTGGGATCGGATGACTTCCTCAGCGTGTTCGTGGATAAACTCTCTGGGCAAATGAGACTCCCGCCGCTCCCGCAGAGTCTGGCGGGGAGACCCTGCGGGACCATCGCGGCTGCCCGCGAGCTCGTACAGAGGGCAGTCTGACGTTTTCCTCTCGAGCTGTTTCATCACCTCGGCAAGAGGCTCGGCGCAGGTCTCTGCGAAGGGCTGCGGCCGGTCGGCCGGCGCATGCCTGGCTGCCGCTTTGGCTTTGCTTCTGCCCATCGCTATCTTGGGTCCGTGTCAAGCCGTCGACGGGACAAAAGAGGATGACGCTCCTCTGGGCAGCCGGTGGCTGAGGGGCAACATGTCCGTTGATGGTGGAAACGGGCTCCTGGTGGGGTGGTTGTTGGTGAAGATGCTGCTGCTGCTGTTGCTGGCTATGATAGGCCGCCTCCATCTCCTGCGAATTCTGCTGGAGCTGATGATGAGTGGGGACGGAGGCCAGGCCTCGATGGATGTTAAACATGATCTGGGTGGTGGTGCCGTTGGTAATGTCCATCTCCAGCCTGTCGCCTTCTTGCTTGATCTCAAAGGGAATCGGCTCCGGGCTGTCTCTGGAGGAGTCGTCCGACAAGTCGGACAGGGAACCTCGGGGCGAGTACTTGGCCATCTGCCTGTGGCCCTCGCCGAGCCCGCACTGCTCCGTTTCGGAGGAATCGGAGTTCATCATCACCTGCGAACTGCTGGAGTAGCCGCTGGAGTAGTACTGAGAGGATGACGACGAAGAGGAACCCCCGTTTTCCGCACCGTTGCTTCCCTCAATCTGTTGGCTCTTTTCAATGTAAGAGGCGGTGCTTATCAGGCCAAAGCGCAGCTTCAACTGGAGCAGCTCCGTCTTGAGCCTCACATTTTCGTCGTTCAGTGCGATGACCCGGTTCTCCAAAACCATGTCATTCAGACGCCGCTTCTCACGGGAGCGCTTGGCCGCCTCGTTGTTCTTGCGCCGTTTCTCCCAATAGCAGGCGTCTTTCTTCTCGTCGGAAATGAATTCGCGTTTTCGCCTGCAGGACATGTTGGGTTTGGGTTTGAGGATCCGGCCTATGCGAGGCGGCGACCCTTGGAGAGACGGCATCGACTCCTCATAATCGGCGAAGGTCTCAAGGCAGGTCATGCTACTTCCTGAGTTTTTGAGGACTGAAGTCAGATTTTCCATTCTTGTCTGGTAGGAGCCAGAACGGGAGACTGAACAAAACGAAGGGTCGGAGATCGAGGTGATGTCGCTCGCCCCTTTCAAAGCTCCTTGAAGATCTCGATCAGTCTATTTGCTGGAAGTGCAGCTCAGACCGGAGGGAGATCAAGTGTCCAAATGAGCCAAAAAGATCAAGAGGCGTTGCAGCTCACAGCCTCATTGATCGACTTGTCGCTGCAGGTACTTGAACTCCAATTCCTGACTGAGACGCTGAAAGCTGGAATTGAATCAAAGAAAATGTTGTTTAGTTACAAGTGGATTGTTTTTTTTTTCCACAATAATGGCACATTGAGTAAATCAGGAAATGTCGTACCCCAGATCTGCATGCAAACGGCAGCAAGTAGGGTCCGCCAGTCGACTTCAGTGCGCCACTCTCTTGGCGACTCTTGCTCGTTTTCCCGTCTTCTCCGTTCTCTCTGTTGTCGCCGTCAAGATTAACACCTGAAGAGATCAAAACAAAACAAAAGTCATGAGCATTTTGCGCAACTCCTGACAGATTTGCATACAAGAGATCGTCTTCAATCCCCGGTCCCGTTTTTTTCTGTGGCGTGCGCACAGTGACAAAAGGCACGTTAGCTTTAGCATGTCGGGTCCCATGGCAACCAACGAGAGGAGGTCTGACGATACCGTCTGACCTCTGTGCTCCGCCATTGATCTGCGTACTGTCTGCAAGCCTATGACCCTTAACCCTTCGCCTGTGATGTAATGCGGTCACTGGGTTCACCGCAAGGCTTAGGGTCCCGTTTTTATCTCGTCACCCAAACCGTGAGCTTTTTGGGATATGCGCAAGCCGAGCCGGCGGCAAACCACTGCATCAGAGGCTGGGAAGCTCAAATTAAAGGTATAAGTGGGTCAAAAGTCGTTCGGGGGTCTTTGTGGCCTTTTTCCAGTGAGAATTCCCCCATGTGTAAACACTTTTGAAAACAGCCCGCCCCTCCCCCCCCCTCCCAAACCACCCCCTGTGCATTCAGCCTCAGAGGAATGTGGCAGCATTCTTCACCAAAACAACTCCATGCCAAATCAGTGATGCAGGGGAGAGCAGATAAGGCAGACAAAGGCAACCAGCCAGTGCAGGTCAAGGAAAAAAAAGAGTATCAGTTCGCTTCAGTCATGACCACTTCCAGTGCCAACGATTAACTTTTGCACATGTTGACGTGTCACTTAAGTCGACGGGAAAGAGTATTCGTGTAACACCTGATCGAGTTTAAGGGCCGCCGTAGGTATTAACCCACATCTGCTCTTCTCGGTGACATTGTATTTGGCGTATTAGACCGTCTGAAAAGCAATTGCATGATACGAACTCAACGTATCTCTTATATTGTGGGTTTTTTTCCCCACAAATAAACCGACCCCATGATGTAACGCTATGCAGCCATGCGCTGCCGTTTCAAAAAAAAAAAAAAAATCATTGTTAAGCTTCAAAGCCAGACGAGGACAAAACCTGGTTATGTGCTCGCTCGCGTGGCTTTCTGGCCGCGCTGAGACCGATTGGGAAAAGACGCACGTTTCACAATGTTGCCCCACTGACCCAGAAAGTCCATTTGCCTCCACTGTACAGAATCTAGGTCACCAGAACTGCAGTGAGATGTAACCCCTGAGAGAGGAGCCAGAGATCAGAAGAAAGACAAAACGGGGATGGGAGACTTGAGGGAGGGAGAGAGAAGAGAAAAAAAAAAAAAGAGAGAGAGAGAGAATGTGTAAAATTGCAGCATGGTGTAGAGGAGGAAGCAAGTGTGTGCAGACAAAGAAAAGTGCAACAAAGGATGAGATGGCCGCTTGATACCAGGAGTGACTGAAACGACGTAGGTATTGCATTGACACAAGGAATGTGTCACCCTTGGCAAAAAGTGGGGGGGGGGGGGGGTCACAGCCGATGTCAGAGCCCCAACAATCGACATAGGGTGACGTGATCAAAAGCAGATTATTCGTCAGCATTTGAAAAGGTCACTGAGTGACCCCCCCCCCCATCTCCCTTCTTAGGTGAGCCACATAAGTGAGCGTCTTTTACTCATCTCAGAGTTGCAGCTCACGCTCCTCCTTTCCTTTTCTCTCACTCGCCCCTTTTTTTTTCTTTTTGTTTTTTTGAACAGGCCAAATGAATGCGGCTATTTAACTTGCATGAGTAACTGGCATTTATGACTCAAATATACAAAGAGATTAGGCTCCAGCAAGCAAACCTGATCTGCTGATGTAAGTACTGTACTGTGGCCGTGACCTAGATCACTCCTTCCGATTTCTCATACACATCACGTGTCGCGCCGGGTCTCTCTGGCACTTGTGGAATGAGAAAAAGCATCCAAGTTGCGCTCGTTCACGCAAAAACAAAACGCCGAGCCCCAAACTGCAAGACTTAACTAAATGTGGCACCGCTCGCTGGAAACAGTGGATCGAGTTCAAGCCCGGCACGTGTTGCCGCCGAGCATTTCAGGAAATAGGAGCCGGCCAAAAATAAAAGGCACATACATGGCTCAAAAAAAGAAGGGGAATGATGAAACGGTCCCCCCTCGTCCTACAGGGGAGAGGGGGGGGGGGGGGGGGGGTTGCTAAATGGCACGTGACGTGAAGTTGTGGGGGTGATGCCACGGGTGGGGTCGGTATGAATTCCAAATCTGGGTGCAGACTTTGTCCACTTAAAAAAAAAAAAAAAAAAACATGGAGGGATGGGGGGCGGGGGCTCAAGAAAGCCTGCCAGCAAGGTGGAGTCCTATCGAGACTGGATCCTTGTTCCAAGAACACGCAGTCGTATCAGCCCTCTCTCACTGGAAAAAGGGGGGGGGGGGGGGAAGCCGAGTGACTCAGTCCATGTGTTTGGCCAGTCACATGTGCTCCCTTGGCCTACTAAACGCTGTAATTCGCCTGCGCTTGCAGCAACGACCGCAACGCAATAACAAAGCACGACACTCATCGGCTTTTTTGTGGCTCGTACTTTTTGAAGTGGCTTCAACTGACAATGTGGATAACAAATATTGGTTTCAGTGTCATTACAGGCGACTTTTAGTCAAAGTTTGGACTGTTTTTTTTTTTTTTTTTTTTTACATGCGCTCGTGAGGCTTTTTTTTTTTTTTTTTAATTAGCAAATGTCCATTTCTGTTGTTCTGACTGGTGAGGCTTCTATTGTGTGGTTCCGACAGCGGTGCACGACCAGGCCTTTTGCTTTTGCGCCTCACCTCAGCGCCGCCACCTCCCACCGGAGTGATGTGACCTACATTCATAGCTGGCGCGGAGACCCGCTTGTACGCCACCCAACCGGCGGCGTCCCCTCGTCACAGAATACGGACCGATTGCGTAATAACCCCATTTCTCGAAATGGGCCTGAATCGATGAGTTCGCTTGCATTTCTGTATTTCGATGTGCAGATTTTAAACGTGCCGACATCGCTTTGCACCCTAAAAGCCTTTTTTTCGCTGTGCGTGACAAATCAAGTTTACATTCACCGCACATGATATTACACACGATGTATGACGGCTTTACGTTGGGAGGATGATTTCAGCATGCCCATGACGAAAAAACCTGCAAGGGCAAGTGGGGTAACCACAAGCGCGTGCTATGTAGTTCCCCTCCAAAACAAAAACAAAAAAAGCTTGTAATAGCTTTGCCCACTGTTTTTAATTCCGTTTGACCCCCATCTTGAATCTTAAAACAGAATGAAAACCGTTTAGTTTTTGTTTGCCCATCACTAGCGGCAGTGGTGATACTTTGCCAGGCGTGCCGGCACCTTCTTTGTTGTACTGTCTTCAAATCGCATTCATGCATATTTAGCTGGATCCCGAGTTCGGTGGCAATGGATCCAAAATAAACAATCACGTCGCATAGAAACGCTGCGATGTGATCTGACCCTCGTCTGACCCACATTTGATCCAGATGTTCCCCACCTCACCTTGCAGCAGTCGCAGACCCCAAACCCGGTTAACCCCACCATTCTTCTATCTGTCTATTTCCTGAAGTGGGGGGCGGGGGCGGGGGGCTCCCAGCTTAAATGAGGAAAATCACGATCCGGACGTCAACACCAGGCACTCGCGGGTCAAATCGTGTCTGACTTGGCCCTATTCCCGGTTTGTGTTTGCGGCTTCTTGGGCGGGGACTGAAGGGTTAAGCCGGAGGACCGCACAGCCGCGTTAACCTTTCCAAAGAAGCAGCTACACGTGACACGCAGAAGTGTGTTACGCTCGTCTGCACGGACTAGCCTACTAACCCACAACTCGTCCAAATAGGTCGCCGCTCAAATTTCTGCAACATCGAACACATCTTGAAGGAAGAGGAAGAGCGAAGGGAGGAATGATCATAATGACAATGCGAATAATAATCGCGTTAATTGTAATAGTTGCAATAATAACAGCGGCAACAATAATAATAATAATGGATACCCTGAATAGTCGTGTAATTATATGCACGGTACCAAACCACGTGTGTTATGGATGAGACGAAACAGAGCTGATCAGGGATCCAAATGATGAATGACAGACTCATTGCAAAATAATGCCCAAAAAGAAGCAGTGTCTCCCCCCCCAAAGGCGGAACCTCCACCTCGAGGTCTTTTCTCTCACGCGCAGACCGGAATGAGCCCCTTTTAAAAAATGCAAAAATTCAAAAATGACTGAAAATCAGCCAAAAAATTACTCACTCAGTGGCTTGCGTGAGAGAATCCACGGTGGGCACCAATCGGCGTGTTATCTGATGTCGTCTCATCCTCCAAAACACTCCGCCAATGTTGCCAAACTCCAGCTCTCCGTTCAGTGCGACGTTAATCAAAGAGGCGCGTGAGCACAGTGGATCTCGATCTCGCTGCCTTGCTCATGTCATGTTTGCTCCAATTCCTCCCTCTCCCTAATTTTCCCCCTTCTCTCTCCGCGTCTAAATGTATGTTAGTAGGTCAGTTGTTGCATAACAGGACGCTTTGGGTGCCTAGTCACGTTTTTTGTTTCTCTCCGAGTTCTGCCCCCTCCCCTCTCCCCGCGCCCTCGAATCCCATTGCAGAAGGGAACCGGGGGGGGGCGGGGCCGGGAGGATGGAAGGGGCGTGGCTACAGACGTCAAACGCTGTCAGTCCAGACTGGCTGAGGATGTAACATTGGGCCGCGAATCGGAAAAGGCAAAGTGATTGCGGCAACGCGCGCACATACACGGCCACAAAAGTGTTTGTTTTGAATAACCGATCCAATCTGACTTCAGGTGACTCCAGCAAGAACTTCTAAAAACCAGCTGCTAAAAACTCCTTTCGTCGTGATTTGACTTTTTGTTTTGTTTTGTCCAATCACAGTTCAGCGTGTCTGAATCGCTATTTGCAGCTGACGTCACTTCAAGCATATTAGCAATAGCACTAGTTCTTGACCCGATCAGCTCCCTCGCCCTCGGTATTTTTCTGTCCTCGGTACCGGTCCGCACAGAAAGAACTTGCCTTAATTCCGTTTTATTTATTTATTTCGGAATACAGAAGATGTTTTATTTTGAAAAATTACCGGATTCTCCGTTACATCGGTCTGTGTCACGCTTGACTCACGTCAAGCCACGCTTCTCCGTCACGTGACCGATTACGCTAAAAACAAAACGCTGGAGCTCGCAAAATGAGTATTAAAAAAAAAACTGCTGGAGATCGCAAATGACGGCGACTTTAAAAGTACGTTCGAGACAACTGGGTTCAATTTATGGCTGAATACTCTGAGATCGCCACAATAGCACTGTTGCTATTTCCGACATCCTACCTGTGTGAGGCTGGGGGGTTTTCTGCAGCAAAATACAATTTCAGCAATCTGCACACATTAAGGCACTAAATGTAAATCACATTTAATAATCATGACAGAAATATGGATTCAACAACTCCCCATTGGCATGCTTTTATGTCCTGTTTTTGTATAATGTGGTTGCGTTTGGCAGCGGTGAATAGATAACGTTGACATCCCAAAGCATAGACCGTTCCAAGGTTTATCAGAGCAGGCCTAACACGTTGAGCGTTTTTCTACAGCGTTCATCTTGCTCCACATACCGTCGACTAACCAAGCCGCTATTGAAGCTCATGTTATGATTCAGCTTGATTGCAAGCAGCGACGCGCATGCTGGCAGACCCTGGCGTGTGGAAACGATGAGAGTGAAACCGCTTTCGCCGCGGTGCAACAAGTCGACTTTGTGTCACAGGGGGAGCCGGACCGTGAGGCGGCCCAAATAGTTGAGCGGCTATCAAACATGGCCGCACTGCAGGGGGGACTCGCCGCAGCATGTTGGGTTGAGAACAAAGTGCTTTGTTAACACGGACCCATATTTGAACTGCACGGCGTCCTCTTGTGAGGTGTTGTGAATGCTGTGATGAGGGTGGAGGTACAGTATACCGTCACCCACGCCCAAAAGACGTTCCTTTTAAGGAGCTCAGTAGGTTGTCATAGGACTGGAGCCCAGGTGATGATGACGACCACGCCAGAGTTTTTCTCTAAGTAGCGTTACAGCCATCATAACTTCAGTGGTATTTTTTTATTTTATTTTTTGCAGCCTGGGATGGTTTGTTGTCTTCCGTGACAAAAATTTCACCGCGGAAGGCACAGTTCTTCTGACCAAACAATGGCAGGAAACGGTCAGTTAAGACTCCACACATTTTACCCTCCCCATGATTGCAGCCCAAACGTTACTCCAATAGCTACTTGCCGATTTTAAAAGAAAAAAATTTAAAAAGAAAGAACATCCGCCCACCGACAGCGTCTTTTTTTCCAACAGACCTTATTTTCCTCACCGTGCTGATTTTTTTTTTTTTTTCATGTTTTCCTTTCGCAAGGCGTTAGACCATTTCACATATTATGCATGAAAACATCCTCCGTTCGTAATTTTCACGGAATGGGGCTCACCTGGGCCGCCTCATCTAGTTTTGAAAATTGTCAAGTTCAAATCTCTACTGTGGTTTTCCTTTTAGTGGAGTTTCACACGCTCGCATGAGCTTTCTAGCGACACCCTCGCTTCTTCGTCTCACATTCCCAACCCAACTCAAGTATTGATCTATACACGCTGTATTATAATTCGGCTCTACCTTTTCGTTGAATCCGATGACTGTAAAAAAAAAACTAGCTTGAGGTATTTGTGTGTCCACACAAGATATTCTATGCGTGAGTTTTACAAATTAGAAACGGGGTACGCATGTGCCTCCCTCAATGTGACTTTCACCCAGTATCATCCACACATTTGATTTAGACACTTAAGCATATTTCAATTTGGATTTCAAAAAGGGATGATCTGGAATGCCACTCTTTGTTTCCCTCCGCGGATGAAGGAGACAAATAGCACCGAAAAGGAGCCCGAGCATTGGCCGCATGTGCACATGGATGCCCCTCCCCCATAAAAACACACATTCTCTCTGTCTCAACATCGCTCCTTTCTTTTTTTTTTTTTTTTTTTTTTCCACCCCATCCTTATCCCCACCCGAGCACCCCCCCCCAGCTCTGTCTGCAAGCGTTCCCATGGCAACTGTCGCATTGCCTGCCTAGCAACAGGCTTTATCCTTTGACTGAAAAAAAAAAAAAAAAGGATGGTGGTGGTGGTGGGGGCAACAGATTGGGGAGGAAAGTGGGGGTTGTGAGAGTTACGTAGATGAGAGTAGTAACATATTGCAGCGGCTTCATTAAATCGCATTCCGTTCTCCTTCCTGCTCCGCACCTGCAGCATCTGTCGCGTATCGGCGGCCTCTTTACCTTTTCCTTTTCCACCGCAAGATTGTGCATTTCATTTTAAAAAATACACGTTTTCAAAGGTATGAGAATCGTGTTTACACCCATGTTGAGGAGGTCATGTGCCCCTTGATTTCTTTGAGGGCGTACCACGCCCTCACCCGCAAAGCCAGCTGGGGATGATGGCCCTTCAGCTCCAGGTCAGCAGCTGACCCCTTAGGGAGGATAAACTCGACATAACATGGATGAATTTACGTGGTTTGTCTTACGTAAATATTGAGGTGGATTAAGTGGAACAAGAACAAAAGGATCGCGGCTTATTTGCATGATGAGAAACGAATTCGACTCGACAGTGACCCTCAATGCGCCTGTCTTTGCCGCCCCCTGGCGGACAACAACACGAAAATTAAAAAGGAACCCAACCAACTTGGTTAGTGAGCCGAGAAACGGATGACTTCAGAGTCGCAAACAAATATGAATATTCATACTCGATCCCAGAGATGGTCAGTTTTGTGTTCGACTTTGCGATTTGCATTTCATATTTTTTCGCACTGGGTGATAAAACCGAAGAGAAACACAGCAGAGTGAGCCGAAGCACCGTTGGTGCATTTCTCTGTGAACACTTTGGGTGGACTTGATTGACTCAGACGTGAACATGAACCATCACATACAATCGTCGTGACTTTGTCAAATGTTTATTTGAGTTGAAATAAAAAATATACAGACAACATTTAAACGGAGCACGAATCGAGAAGTTCACAAACAACAGACAGTAACAGTGTTCGGACTGCTTCGCTTGAGAATCAACACGTCGTGCGTCGATAAGCGTCAGCTAACACACCGAAGGAAACTCGAGTCTCGTGTTTGGATGAGTTTACCTCCGATTTTTGTGTGTAGCCGCTACCGTCCTATCTGCTGTCGGTTTCCAGTGATTTGAGCTGACTTGTCTCAACAGCTTTTGCAATCTTATGAGGTCACAACTACAAACTCGTGCGTCCCGGGGTGTCAAAATGCTTGCCGAAAATGTTGAGAGGGTGCCATGGTATCTGCAGTCTTGAGGTTGTCACAGTGCATTGGAGAATCGAAATGAAAGTACAGTGAACCAGTCCGCAGATTTCACGGGTCAGCATTTGTGAATTCACCGATTAGCAGATTTTTTTTTCAAAACACATCCGATTGTTCGAGGTTTCAGTTCAAAGAGTCAAATGTGATCGTTCAGAAACATTTCATGGAGGAGGAGCGCTTCCTAGTTGACGTTGGCCATGAGCTGCTCTGTGAAAAGTTTCTTCAGCTGAGACACTTCCTTGCTCAAAGAGCTGAGCTGAGACTTCAGGTAGTTGTTCTCATGCTGATGCTTGACCTCTACGTGTCCTTGAGCAGCAGGAGGCTGCGGGCTGAAGTTTGGGGGCGAGGGCGCATACTGGGGCGACTGTCTCCCCCTCCTGCCTCCGTCGCCCTGCAGGGGAAGCCAGGGGCCCGAGTGGCCCTCTCCTGTTTCGCCCCTCATCAGTTCCGGGCCATTGGGGGTCTCTCGCGGGACCGCTACCGCGGGAGGTGCTGGGCTGCGTCGAGTGCTGTTGGGCTGACCCGTCGCATCGCTCGCCTCACTGTTACTGGGTGTTTTGAAACGCAGTTTATGGGGGAGGTTCCTCATAGCCTCGGCGTGGTCCACCCTATGGTGGGGGGCATCGGCAGAGGACGGGTAGGGGTCCAAGGCCATCTCCTCCGCTCTGCGCGGGGAGGATTTCTCATGGTCACTGAGCCGGTCTTCGAAGTTGACGGGGCTTCCGACACTGGAGCCACCTGGAGTGGAAAACCCGGAATCTTCTGACAGGTTGCCACCGTCTCTGGAGCCCCGCCCGCTCGGCTGGTGGTTGCCGTGCGACGATGAGGAGTTGAGGAGATAATAGTGGGGAGTCACACTCGGAGGGGTGTGCGGAGGAGCCGCGGACAGCGGCAGGATGGGCGCGTTGGAAGGGTCTTTGACCAAACCGAATCGGAACTTGAGAGCCAACAGCTCGGCCCTCAGGCGAGCGTTCTCCTCCAGCAGGGCCAGCACGCGACTCTCCAAGACCATGTCGTTGACGCGTCGCTTTTCCCGCGAGCGCTTGGCCGCCTCGTTGTTCTTTTTCCTCTTGTCCCAGTAGCCTTCGTCCTTCTTTTCCAGCGGGATGAACTCCCGCTTGCGCCGGAGGCTGGACGAGGGACTTTCTTTGCGCTTGACGGCGGTGGCGCGTCCCAGCAGGGAGCGAGCCAGCAGGTTGCCGGAGGTCAGGACGGACATGGCGTCATCTGGGAAGGACATGATGACTCCTTCTCCTTCCCCCGAGGACTTGAGCGGCTGGACGATCGCTCCATCCCGCTGCATCCTCATCTCGTGGGATACCTCCTCGAACATTGCGTTGGGTGTCAAATAGCAGCAACAGTGCCACCTAGCGGCGATAGAGACACAACGGAGGGATTTGTAATGCTTACGCAACAGCCGTTACGACACAATATTATGTAACTCGATTACGCTCCACTCCCAGTGAAACTGGAGCAACGCGTACCGTAATATGTGATCAATATGTGCTAATGCCTGATGTGACCTGACACTAATCCGGCGTTGTGGCGTAACAGTTTTTTTTTTTTTAAATGCATATATTACCCTGCACGACTTTGACCTACATTTTCATTTGGCTTAACCCGTCAACAAACGCTCAGAGGAGAGCGTCCTTTAAACTAGACTGAAATTCCGCACGTCCGCCAACAGGACGACCGACCGGCTTCTGACGGGAACACGCCGATCGCCAGCCGTGGTCTGTCCGGACGAGAAGGGACCGCGGCCGTTCAGCTCACGCCAAGGCAGCAGCATCCCCCCGCTCCCACTGTCACATCCTTCTCACCTAAACTTAGCATTTGGCACTTTGCTGCCACTTCTTTTTTTTCCCCCAGATATATTTGGAAACTAAGAGTATGTCCACCAAGTCGAAGAATCGATTAAAAACTAAAATAACAACACGCATTGATATTATTTACGCAGCAATAATAATAATAATAATAATGGAAATAGTTGTACCTGTGATGGGAATTCGGTGCTCTCTTGGCCCCCCCTTACGTGCTCGATGCAGATGCTGTCGGCTCGGTGATGTGACTTAATATGATCCGCCGTGTACGGGTCCTTCTTGACTCTGCCCCACTTGGAAGAGCGCTGCGGCTTATTTGTAGCGCGGAGTTCAGCTCGGGACGGTCTCTCCAGCCGGGGCCCCGTTGAGATGCAAATTGGACGCTCTGGGACCGCCTTCCGACAAAATGACCCCTCTCGTAAGCCCTCCCCCCCCGCCCTTCGTCGACCAGCCGGTGCAGAGGAAAGCTCCCGAACCGTCGCCGCAAATAGCAGATGCCGCCGTCATCTGACCTCATCGACTCCTCCCACCGCAGGATAAACGCGTCATCATGAAGCAATGTTACGCCACTGCAAGCAGAAGAAAACTCTCGGTCGAGAATCTGAAATATCTCGAATAAAATAAAAATGCAGAATTATTTGTAGCAGGAAAGAGTTGATTTAACCGAATTAAAAAATATATATTTTTTCATGTCTTAAAGAAAAATATCCATGACACCCCTGCATGATCTGATCTGATCAATGTTTGTGGGCATGCTGGAGCCTATCCCAGCTGCATTCGGGCAGTGTGTGTGTGTGTGTGGGGGGGGGGGGGGGGGGGGTACAACCTGAACTGGTTGCCAGCCAAGCACAGAGCACACATAGGCAAGCAAGTGACAATTAGTAAGCGAAGTATTGTGACTCGGTGTCAAACGTCTCAACAGACCTGTTTTGTTTGCGAAAGTATGATGTATGCGCTTTGAACGACAAGGCACTCCCCTTGACGGTCTCGTGTCACATAACTAAACCGCCTGAGCACGCAAACATGTTTACGTTTGTCGTCAGGCAAACTTTGGGTCCCGTTCCCGTCATTGTTTGGCCAGCTTGATATCTTGATATCAGCTTTAAAGATTGGTTCATCCGAAAAAAAAGAAAAAAAAATCTGTCTTCCATCTCTTTTTGTTAGGTCCTATTAGCGAGATATTTGCAAATAATAACATGCAGTTCCAGAGCAACCATTGCAGGGCTCAGTAGCATTTCTGCATTGAAAGAACACAGCAGGGCTTTTCTGAAGAACCGAAATCTTCAGGGTCACAGTGACTGTTGGGTTTACACAACAGGAAGTCGATTACATCACAGGTCTGCTTGCCTTACGAAAGAAATGTAACACTCGGAGTTCTACTTTTGAAGGCGGCCTTGCGGCCAAATGGGTGCGGGGCCTGCCTTTCGCATGCCATTCTCTAAAGTGGGTCAACATTGTGGACACAAGACCAGAAAGAAAAAAAAAAGTACATTCTGTAGTTATGGACGAATTCAACAAGAGTTTTAGTAGGAGGCTAGAACTTCATCACAGTTGCATAATGCTTCATCGACAGGAGCCTGCAATGTTTTTCTAATGCATCAATACAAGACGTAACGAGGCAAGTCTGTCGTGAACTCAAGCCCAATGCACCTGATAAGAGAAGAAACTTGAGTCAGTCAAGACGTTCGGCGAGTTTCAGCTGAAATTCTTGACATTCAAGTCCCCAAATGGAACGTCTGACTTGTTTCTTTGACCCGAAAATAAACCCGCAGAATCCGAGAAACACGTCAGCCAAAGAATTGACAAGAGTGCTGTGAGGTGACTTGCTCCGAGTTGTCAACTACATTTGCGCTTTAAACAAACAAAAGCAAAAGAAGGGTTAGGAAGCTCTGAGGCTGACATCAGCTGATGAACGGGCTGGCAAATAGCAAAGGGGCAAGCTTCATCTTGCTGCGACACTAAGAACCAATAACGAGATATTTTTCACCGATGAGATGAATTTCGCAACTCGCTTAAAGCAGCAATAGGCGAACCGTGCGGTGATGCAGTGTCACCGTGAGACTTTTAAAATGTTTAAGTCTGACAAAATACACAAAGTACAGTGACGCCCCCCCAATTTGATTGATACAGTGAACCTCCTCTACAACGAAATCTACATGGGTGAAAATACCCCCTAGTGTGAAAAAAATCTTCACGCATTAACACCATTCCCTCTTTCCTGTTTCAAATTTGCTACAGTGAAAAACCCCCTGTTGTGAAAAATGTCTTGCTGCAAACATGATTTCGTTGTAGAGGAGTTTCACTGTATTTAATTTCTATGAAGCCATGCTAATTGAAATCAGGATTTCTGTGGTGTTACTGTCACACCGATTGTACTGAGCGGCTTCGGCGATTTTCTCGTCTGGAGGCCGTCACGGTGAATATACAGAGCGTACCTTTTATTCAAAGGAGTCTCACCTCAGCAGCGCTGGGCAACAAAAGGGTGTTACACAAGCCATAAGCAAGACCGGGAGATGGCAAGCGCCGGCAAATTCTCGTTACGAAAACAACCCGTAGTGGTGCCAACAGATTTCGAGTTTGGAGATGCTTGCGAAAGTTAACCGAGAAGGCCGGGTTACATCGACATCGCGTCGATTTCCACCCCGAAATAGACCGGGAGCAAAGTCGTTGCAAAAGGGCAACAGGGTGGCTGACATCGTTAGCCGATCACAGACAGGAGGGCAGAATCCTCATCACTTGGTCTCTCTGTCGCTGTCTCATTGCTCTACGCTAGCATTTGTTCATTTGTGCACCTTTTCTAATTTTGCCCTCACACTCGGACGACCGTGCTCACGTCTTCACGGTGAAGCTTGTAAAATCTGCCGCAGGAGCACAACGTGCTGCGACAACAGTGCAGCAGCAGCAAAGTAGACCAAGGCTTGGCCTACTTTTTTTGCGCCCGGAATAAGGTTACCTAATGTGCTAATACCCAGTGGCATTCACGAGCTGCGGCCAATTGTCTGTTATGTCAGGCACTGAAAAGCAAACTTGAGAAACAGGGCGCAAGTTCGCGTCTAAGTGTGACACCAGCATAACTCGCTCATTCGTCACCATATCTCTCTTTCTCTATACATATCTATAAATCTCTATCCACACATGTCATTTATTTATTTATTTGCCGCTATCTTTTTTTTATCAATGACTGCCGATTGTGTTGACTTTTTTTCTTGTTGAAAGATGCGGAAGACAACTGCTTCCTGAATTCTTCTCGTGCCGGAGGGACATGCTGGGAACCCCCTCACCATCCAGACATCCAGGAAGCATCCGAACCAGACGCCCAAGCCACCTCATCTGGCTCTTCTCGGCGCGGAGGAGCAGCGGAGTTCTTCCCGGATGAACGAGCTTCTTCCAAAACCGATTCCTCAAAGTCTCCCGGCGGTCGGTTTCCATGAAAACAAGCTGCGTTCCTGCTCACCCGTCAGCTGCCTCCGGAGCCACCCAGGCCAAAATGGCTCGGCCAGGATGCGACTCCTTCATCATCATCTTGACGGCACATATGCACATTTAGAAAGCTTGATTTGAAGATGATTAAGGGAAGATCTATAAATGGAAATAATGATATTTTGTGGTCGTGATATGCTTTGAAGTGAAAGGAAAAAAAACAAATACGAATGTTTTTAGACCAAAACACATTTATATAACGGCATGGAGTCAAGCCCCCATCATGCACTGGACTGATGTATTGGTGTTGCTATAAATAGGCCATGAGTCATTTTGCTCGACTTGGGGTTCAGTTTCATAACAAGGGGAGTGTGAGTGCTGCATGTGCTTTTTTTTTTTTTTTCCCCCCCGCAAATTTCTGGTGGTTTGTCAGGTCAACTACAAACGTGCTTCCTCCGTCCAGCCTGCTTATCACATCACACTTTCTGTCTTAGTGCACCGAAAATCAGAGGTAGACCATTCGGAAAGGAAGAAAGCACATCCAAGACAGATGCCAAGAGCCTCCGAACCTGCTTTCCTCCCAACGATTCTATTCTTAGCCTTTGAAATACGTCACACTGTTGCCAACGCAACCCCCGTTTGATGGTTTGGGGAGGGGAGATGGGTTGGGTAATGAAATGCACACAGGACTAAAAGAAAAGAAAAGAAAGTGAATGCAGGACAACTGAGATATTTTTTTTTCCCCGAACCACTTAAAGAATCACCATCAGTATTCTTAGAACTGTCAAAGTAAACCATCCATTGGCCCAGGATGCAGCTGGCCTCTCGCCCCCAAATCAGCCGGGATAGGCTCCAGCAGGCCAGCGCCCCCCGGTGAGAGCCAAGTGCTTCGGACGATGGATTGATTGACGGATGAAAATGTGCAAGCTGCTGCTGCTGTGACAGCCAACTGGAAATGGTGGGCTCAAAAGACTTCTTTAATTTGGGGACAAAGTGTTCATTCAGACGAGCGCAAAACCATCCCCGGTTATGTAAAATGTTTTGCGGTTGCATAAGCTGTTCCGAATCGCATATAGTGCACCATGTACTTTTGTCTTCAGTCCAGCATACTGCTGCTGCTGCTGGTTCAGCGCACTCACCCTCATTTTTTTGTTCCATTTTGTTTGATTCAAATTGTGTGGCCCGGTCGGCCAGTGGTTAACGTGTCAGCCTCACGATGCAGCGGTCGTGGGTTCGATCCCGGCTCCGGCCTCCTTCTGTAGAGTTTGCATGTTCTCCCTGCGTCGGTTTTCTCCGGGAAGAAAATGTTTGAAAATCTGTGTTGGGCTCTTTTTTTTTAAAATATCCTAAAAACTAAGGTTTGGAATATACTTTTTCAGAATCAGAATCAGAATCAGAATCGCCTTTATTATGTATTCCACATCTACTGTAGCCCAATTAAAAATGAAAAAAACATGAAAATAATTCTCAAATGTCAAGAAAAGAGACAACAATGTGCAAAACCCACGTCAATGAGCGTCACCCATTGGTTTATGTATTGCATTTACTTGTCTGAGCGTCATTGTTGCACTCTTGCAATCTGATCTCACAAAGTGAAACAACCGCAGGAACAACCCAGAGGGGAGAAAGAATCGGAGGGTTTGTTTAGCACAATGAACAATCAACAAGGCCATTTGAGGTCTGTGGACTGTGTCTGTGTTCCAACGACCCACTGTTCACTTATTCATTACTTTTCAGTGACTTAACATAGTTGGCATTGAGAAAATGCTGTATCATTCGGTGAAGTAAGGACATTTTACATTCTTCACAGGGACTTTTTTTCACCAAGTGCAAATGACCAGTCACGTTGTTCTCATTTGATGGAACTTGTACTTTCCAATATTTTGGCCATACCTGTGTGTCCCTTACTAACTAAGGAGAGTGCTATTTATTATTAAATGTGTAAAGAATAAAGTATTCACATGTCCTTGCGTCTGCTGTGTTGGGTCTGTCTGAGTGAAAACGACCATGGGGTTATGGGGTCAGGGTGTTAGGGTTAGAGGGTTAAGGTAGAGTTAGGTTTGGATTAGGGTTGGGTTAGGCTTTAGGTTAGGGTTAGGCATCACGGTTAGGGGTTAGGGTTCGGTTCAGGTGTTTGCATTCGGGTTTAGGTTTAGGGTTACGTTGCAAATATGTGCACGTTCTCCCCATGCCTGCGTTAGTTTTCTCCTGGTACGATCAGCTCATCGGCAAGCTCTGTCGAATTACGAAATGATCATGATCCATTGAATCCGGTGTGTTGGAGTAGGCAGAGCTCCAAAACAAGGGTTAGGGTTAGGGTTAGGGTTTCTCACCTGATTTAGCGCGCTCCATCAACCTGCCCAACATGTTTTTGTGATACGGGAGGAAATTGAACAAGTGGTGATATACATAAGAAAGCTCAAACAGGTGATTTAGAAGAAGAGAATATTCCAAAAAGAAGGCGTCAAGCCCACACTGACACCGAGAACCACAGACCACAAAGAGCCTGAACAAAAAAAAAATATCCATGTCGATTTTCTCATGCTCTTGTTTTGTTCCCTTTTTCTTCAAGCACACTTGATGAATTGGCTCAGTGTGGCAAACTTTGAGGAAGGTACCACCCACACTCTTGCACACACTGTTCCAGATGTTCTTTCAAGCAGTGCGCATGATGACCTGATCTTATTTCATGATGTAAGTGACTCATCATTAGATCATTTACAAAGGTTACATAACAGTACTGTATGTTCCCAGCTCTGCTTCCGGTATGTGACTGCACATTGCGTAAGTTATCTTCATCATCAGTATGCGGTAACAATAAAATATTTGGGTGCCATGAATGTGCCTGCGTCAGTCAGTGGTTTCTCTGAACTTCCCATTCTGCCCAACCCCCCCGACACACACGCTCCCAATTACAACTTTAATATTTTCATTGACATCCACAGATGTCTATCAAATCGCAGTTGTGTTGTCGGCGCTCTTACCGCAGTCTTCATAATCACGTCCAATACTTTGGCTTCTGCGAGGAATCGAGGTCATACTGCCCCCTCTTGGTGAATAATTGAAATGCCTCAAATTCATCCAGTTTGGCGAGAGCCCACATTACAGGAAGCACATTAACACAAACTAATGGAAAGACAACTACATGAACAATACCTAGACTAACGTTGAGGCCTAATCCACAGAATCAGAAGAGTGATATGCACTCACTTAATATCATACTTCAAACATATGTACAAATATTTAGAAGAAATCACGTTTAATATAGTGTGTTTATCCAATTTCTGCGTGAGAAGACTCAGCTCAAACGGGTGATTTAGGAAGACAAAATTGAAAAAAAGAATGAGTCAAGCAACAATGACACAGAGAGCAGAATTGTATAAGTTTGCAAAATGATTTCCAGTGGAGACGTGTACAGGACTCCGCTTTGATTTCTGCTGCAAAGCAGCCGCAGGCTATAGTAGTTATTATTGTTTTGACCCCAAACTATCAAACACAAAAGCGCATAACTCATATCAAATTGTGAGTACAAACAACAGAGTAAAATAATTCAATTTTATCAATAGTAAGCTGGGCGGGGTTGCTTCATTTAGCAGGTGTAGAACAGTCATATACTAATAATACGGCTAATGATTATTTCAGCCTCTGATTTGAGTCATGTTGCTCTTTGATCGGTTTGGACTGTTGGAGCGTCTGACCCAACTCCCAGCGTTGCCACAGAGGAGACGGCTGACTTCCTGCTCGGTGCACGCTGGGTCCCTGTGGCGATGATTCAAGCGGCAGAGATTACTTTCCTGTTTTGTCACATCCCAAAACTGAACAGGGACATCAGAGTCATTCGCATTCCAGGCGGCATTGCGGAAAACAAATTGTATTAGCTAATCCTTAAAGTCGGCCGTGAGTGCTGCTGACCCTGCGGGAAAACAAAACTAATCCGGAGAGTCACGGGCTGTTTGTAACTTTGCATTAGCGTCCGTTTTATCTGTGTATCGGTGCAAACACAAAACAACAATCGTGACCTTTGGCCCCGTAGCCAATTGCATTCTGTGCAGTGACAAAAGTTTTCATTGTTTTTCTTTTCTCTCAACTATCAAATGATCATCCAATCAGTGTTTTTTTTTTGTTTTTTTTAACGTTATCTTGACTGGATTCTTTAAAAAAAAACTGTCCCAGAAAATAAGGAACACATAAAACGTCATTGACTGGAGCTTACCTGTGCATGTTCAGATTTAAGCTGCTCTTTCTTGCAGGGTGGTGGCCAGACTCGTTCCAGTTTACCTCGGGACTGCTGCTTTACCCCTAAAAGACGAGGGAAAAGTTGAACCAAAACGATGCCGTTGCATTTTCTTCGTTACTCTTTCTTTTTAATGACCACAACAATCTCGTCATCGAGGACTCGTTGACGAATTGAAAATGTCAATGTTTTCACCAATGCATTAGCAAAACCATTTTTGTCGTGCGACTCGTTCCAAAATAGTGTACACCACATTCTCATCACGTTTAATTCTGTACATAGCCTATGATTTCAATATATATTCTTAAGATTGATATCAATGTTATGATGGATCATATGCAGGAATTTCCTGTCCGAGATTTGCTGGGGTTGTTTTTAAACACTCACTCAAGCAACCACTTCATTGTTTCTCAAGGTTGAAATTCTTCTTTCTCTCTGCTCTTTATATTCCGGGGATCCAAGTCTACTCGCTATTTGTTGAATCAACACAGTCATTGTAAAGGCCAGAGCTCGGCAAAATCCAAAAGACACGAGTGGAACTCCGAGGGATTTCACCAAACATGCTCTTTAATGTTGAACGATGACACAAAATGCAGCTTAGTCCTCTTTTCCGTTTCATCGTATTAAAGTCCTAGACAGATTGCATTACTGTCACGTGTCACTTTGCTAGAGCGTTTTAATTGCCTTAGAATCTAAAAATACTACCGACACACTCCTGGACTGTCTGTACAGTTCTGCTGCGTCTCTGCAACAGGAACGCACACTGAAATCATGCCAACGAACTCTAAACGCCCTCACTCGATTCATTTTTGAGCAAAGCGTCAAGGTACAAAAACCAAACGGATCCAGCCGAACCTTGTTACGACGTACCTCGATAGGAACCATTTGCAATAAAACTACCATGTATACGACAGTCTGAACATTTAGAGATGTAAAAACGTGGACATGCCATCCAGTTGAAATCCGGTCCGCCATCATGAAGTTTACGTTCGAAAGGTGGTTCGTTAGAAGCACAATTGGCAAATGGAAAAGGACTGACGTGAAATTGGGACTTTGAAACGTTGGCAACGGGGTACACTGAGGTCCGACGAAACTCTAAAGCGCGTTAATGAGTCGAGGCTCTCGTCTGAATGAGAACCACTGCGAGGAGTTTCATTGTCGAACTGCTTGCGACAGGTGCAGCACGAGCGACTGATCCCGTTCCGGGAATAACACACTGCGATGGTAACGGAGAAGGTCAGTCATCTAAGTTCCAGACGGGGTAAGAAGGTCAAGATGTGCTCAGAAATAAACATCCAAGTGACACAATCGCAGATAATCGGCTTCCATATCAATAAAAATCCATCATCGCCATCGCCAACAGTCAAAGAACTTTGGCGGACGCAAAAATAATTTAGTAGATGAGAGACTTTGCTGAAGATCAAGAACATACCAAATCATTTTGCCCTCTTTGTACTGCTCACAACCCCATAACAGGGACAATTACATAATACCATTTGACAAATAGAATTCCCTCTCTGAACTTTTACAACCCGTCGTCATCAAGGAAACCATGACTCCAAAAGTGGCTTACCATGGAAACGAGTCTGGCTTCCCCGCGCTACAAACTCACCCGGTACGACGGTGGATGCGCACGGCGGCTGGCCGCCTTCCCCCGTACGCTGTTGCTTCTCTCCGTACAAAGTGCTTCTTTGCCTCCGAAGCTCGTCTTCTCTTGCTTCGGCTTCGCGGATGTCCTCCTCCACCTCCGGCTTCAAGGCCAACGCTGGACGCAAGTTGAAGAAAGGGTTTTGGTTGAGTTTGCGCCTCCCCGGCGAGCCGTCAATTTCGACCACTTGCGCGGTGACGTCCGAGTTGATGGAGTCTGAACTCCGCCAAAGGCATCCATTTTTAGCCTGCTTTGCGTATGGAGATAACCGCGTCCTCTCTCGAGATCCCCCGCTCGGAATCTTTGGGTGCGGCTTTTCGGAACCTTTCTTCGCCTCCGACGTTGACAACATATCCAGGCTTTGCGTGCGTTCCAGAACGCTGGGAGAAGCTTGGTCGGTCATCGCTGTAGCGAGAGCTTTCCTTAACCGGGTTGGCCCTTGAGGCGTCTCTTGTTGGAAAGCTTCAAACGGCAATTTGGTCTTTTTTAATTGATGGGCTTCCCTTCCACGGTACTCTTTTGACACGCCCCCCTGTGCGGTTGTCGCAGGTGGTCTCGGACTCTCACGCCTTATCTCCGGCTGCGACACATTCAACTGCGGTTCGCCGCCTGCACACATTTTTGTGGGAAGAGGCTCCAACGCAATGTCGGTTTGAAAAGGGATTTCCAGTACATCCGGATCATCTGCCAGGTTTAGAATCCCCGCGGCCCTCTGCAAGGTCTGTTCGCCTCGGACATCCTCGTGCAGTCGCCTTTCCGCCGAGGTCTCCGTGACTGACAAACGGTGACAGGAGGAGCGAAGGGTCATTGAACCGGGGATGGCTTCGTTGGAATCGATTGGAAGCCAATCTGCAAATTCACAACGAACACTTGGGGGATCGGTAGAGCGCTCTCCCTTTTCTCCTTCTCCTTCTCCTGTGGCAGTTTCGTGGTGCTCGCACTGAGCAGGCATCTTTTCTCGGGCTTCTCCACTCCCATTCCCTTGCGTCTTTTCGTCCTCCGACAGGCTTGTCTTTGTCCCGTCAGAGTTGACGGTTTGAAATACGATGTCTTCTCGTACATCTTCACCCGATCGGTCCCTTCCACTCGCTCCCAAATCTCCAGTGAGAAACTTCTCCTCACGTTCCCGTTCATGACTCATTTCTTGGCGGGCGTTTATATCCGCCTCCTGTCGTTCCTGCACCCGCTGCAGACGCTGAAGTAGGCGCTCGCCTTGAAGAATATCGGAAGCGATTCTCCAAAATTCTTCTCTGCGTTTTGCCTTCCCCGACTCGTTCTGTTTCTCGTCGGTTGGAGTGAAATGCATTTTTGCAAAGGCCTTCTTGAGAATTTGGACCTCACCACTGCCTTTCTCGCTTTCTCCCAAGGAATCTTTTGAGTCGCTGTCAAAGTAGTCAACATTTTGGGGGGTTTCTTTTAGTCTCGCGGCCTCTGGAACCCCGAGTGCTCGAGCAGTCATGTTTTCCGTGTAGGTGTCGAATTCTTTCGCGATGTTGCAGTGTTGGATGAGGGTCACTCCATTGCCTTTTGAGGCCTCCAAAGGCTTAATTGAATCCCCTTGTGGTAGTCCGTTGTCCGGATATGCCGGGTTTGGAAATGTCTCTTGATCTGCTTCTTCACAGGGTTCCGCTTGTACATTCGACCGGTCTTGTTCTTTTGTTCCTCCTAACGGAGCCTCGGGTATTTGGTCATCAGCACTTGGAGTAAAGTCTTTCAACTCCCCCGAAATCTGTGCCGTAGCGTCTGACGCTTCCACCGTGGCCCTCTGTGTTGCCATTGACTGCCTTTCACTATGATGCCGGCGTAAGCTGATGGGATTAGCTTCAGCCTCAGTGTCGTCACCTGCCTCAAACACAAGGGTCACGCCGGAATTACATGGACGTATGTTTGAAAGAGAAGGTCGTCGTGGGCTAAACGTTGGATCACGTTCATTGTTGATCACATCGTTCTGAATCACAGTAAGGGGAGCGGAAGTGGGCTCACTTCGGGGTCCCTCAGCAGGAATCCTCAATGAGCTGCCGTTTGCTCTTGCCGTATTTTCCGCCACTAGCTTGGAATCCATCTTCTGCGGGTCTTTATCATCCTGAGGGGCCAGCGACGGGGATCTTTGTATGGATGCATTTGTTTCCATGGTGACAATCTTTTGAAATTCTCAAGGATCTTCTTCTTGGGTTTCGGGAAGAGAAATGTGAACACCTTGATGAGTTCAATTGAAAAATATAGATCCTTTATAACATTTTGTGTTGGCGTTTCAACTTTTGGATCCGTATTCAAACAATTTGAATCATGCATACTTGAGGTCTATAAAGACATGGCGGGATGAGTTTGCTTTGGAAGAACGTGAGAACCCTGACCTCCGGCCCCATCAGGCAACCCTGAGACGAATCATAATGACGATTATGAGCCAGATCCTATATGACCTCACAAACTTCGTGAAATTGTGTCTCCGATCTTTTCACCGATAAAAGCAGAAACTGTTCGCGCTGGCACAAACGCGAGCTTGCCAACCATTGCTTCTCATCTCATCACTTGGCTCATGGAGCATTTTCGATTTCAACTGCAGAAACCTCCGCCTATTTTTAATACTCAACCACATTGACTTGTCGTGGTAAAGCTGTAACCGGCAGTCCGGTCAGGGGAGAAAAGTGATGAGGATTCCCAGAGTCTATATTTACACCTGCATTGAGGAGCTTTATTTCTACGCCGTCGCCAAGGATTAGCAAAACAAGCAACAGCAACTCCAGCAACAGGGCATGAAATGAGCTTAACTTGTTTATTGCATTCCTCCTCTTTTGTCCGATGGATCTTATTTCATTACGACTTCATTTTCATGCCGCTAAACCCGCTGCGTCAGCAAAAAACTTTTGCGTAGGTATTCTGAAGCAATCTACTTTTTGTATGCACCCGTATTTAAAATGTGAATAGCACGACTAAGTATACAAAGTTATTGTGTATTGACCGACACTCACCTGATTGTCGCGTCGCAGTCATCTGACACCCACAGTGGGGAAATGCGAAGGATCCAGATGATAACGCGGGGGATCTTCTTCTTCATGTTCTAATCATGTGAGTCATGCGAGATGCGCTTACGCACAATCTCTCGACGAGCCAGGACATATTTCACGAGACGCTTGGGACACAGATACACTGCAGACATCCAAGTATTGGACAGATTTAATTAATCATTATGGATGCATTTTTTTCGTTCGAAAAGAGCAGGTGGGGCGGAGCCGCCGATGCTGGGGCACACCTCGGATCCTCGGCAGAAGTAGACTTTGGTTTGCCTGACAATATTGTCCGTAGAGGATGGGGAAGACATCTCCAATATTGGTCTTCTGCTCACAAGTATTTTGCTGTGCGGAGATGGCCGGCTTCATTGGAAAGGAACAAGTTGCCGACCTTTCTGGATGGTTGCAAGGCGGGTGACCACTACTCAGAGTCATGCTTTGACCGATCGCAATCGCAAATTGGATGCGGAGTTGGAGTCGCTTCTCAATGTGGAAAAGAACGAGGAGTCGTTGGCCGGGCCTGGAATACATTGAATGATTGATTGGGCTAATTGATGCCCTTGAGAAGTCACAAGCCAAAAGATCGAAAAAGGCTGTCTTGAGATTGTCGATGGTCTGTTCCCAAAAACTGCTGTCTGGACTTTCCCCTTTATTTAAAAAAAGATTGGATGCTCGAACAAAATTATATTTGTAATTTTAGACAACATACAATTCAAAACGTATCTGTTGAAGGAATAAAAACTGAAATAGCAGATTAAATTCTCATCGGAAATCATTGTAATATTTTTTGTTGTTGTTTTTTTTCTCTCTTTGACATTTGTGTATCTGTAAACTTCACTCACGTGGGCACAATAAAGGAACCTGAACCTGAAATAATAACTAGGTGCCGTTACGGACATATTTTCAGTCCACACGAATGTTGTTTGTCTTTTTTTTCCCGCCCGCTCCTCCTTCCACCTCTTTCCTTTGGTGACAGAGCTGAGTGAGGAATTTGCAGCTGTGTGGCGCATGGTGACTTGGCTGCCTTTCTCCTCTAGGGGGAGGAAGTGCCCTTGTTTTTTTTTTTTTGTAAGTGTGCTTAATGAAGCTACTCGCACACATTGACTGTAGGCTAGCTCGGAGTCAAATGCAGGGAACAGATGAGCAGAAGAATCCAATGCATGTCAATTGAGTTAATAGGGCCTCAATGATGCGTTCCACTCGGTAGGTAAAAAAATAGATGGAAATATGCAGGATGAAATGAGATCACGTCTTACATGACAGAGCAACAATGACAGGTCTTGTGCTTGGAAGGGCCTTTTCGCTCTTCAACAGTGGGGCGGGGTGGTTCCTTATGAGCATGATCTTCCTGGACTTGAGATGTTTGATCTTTTCCCTTCTGGGGAATGCTCTGATCCGTTTCACTTCCACTCTCTTCTCCCGCGTCTCGATTTGCAACACAGGATTCTTCTCCGTCATCTGCGATCATCACTCTTTCTGCAATGAGCATGTCGGGGTTTTCTCGGGCGGTCGTCGAATCAGCGTAGCCCAGGAACAAAAGTGTGATTGGGCTTTCCTCCAAAACGCGATCCTCCACGGTGACCTCTTTTCCCGCCGTGTCTCGAACCACCGTGGCGTTTGCATCCTCCTCTCCTCGCACACTCAAACGACTGACCTCTGTTGTCATTTTATCTTCCGAGTTGGGCCTTCCGGGGTTTTCTAACCGCATACGGTTCTCTTTGGCCGCAGACTGATTGGCAGGCGCCTGGATTTGTTTGAATGGACCTCCGCTGGCTTCCGCATCAGCCGTCTTGGGATCTGCTTCCTTTAGCGTGAGCGTGACCTCATCGAGCATCACTTGCATCCCAACGCCATCCACGGCACTCAAAATCTGTCCGAGCTCTTCAGTTGAGGGATGGCAGCCTGACCCGCCCACTGCATGGATGCTTTTCCTGCCGTCGTCAAAGACGGCGGAGGCCGGGGGACGACTGTCCGGTGTGGACGTGGGTGCTACAGACTTAACAACCGTGGCTCCCGTCTTTGGGTCCCTCTCCACTTGCACTGTGAGCATTCCCAAAACTGTCAAGTAAAAGAGGAGGACAATAGAAAGTCATTGAAGATGTGAAAATGGAAAAAAAACAAGTTGCTTCGCTGCCACCAAGAAGTTCCTCAGTGAATTTTCTCCCCGAAATGCCAAAACACTCACTTCAGTGCAACAACGCAATTAGCAATATAATACTTACCGGTATTCAATCGATATTTTGAGATATTTTTATATGCTCTTCCAATGAAATGTGATTTCAGTTGGGAAGTTCCAGAGTGAATCACAACGCCTGTCTGTTATGTGCACAGTTTGGAAAAATAATTTTTTTGAAAAGAAAAGTAAGCAACTAGCGTTTAGGTTCCCTGCGAGAGATAATAGCCCACCCCGAGTCTCACCTGAGCGCCCGTCCTTCCCACTTTCTTGAAATTGTCTTTGTGCCATTGCCAGCCTCTTTCTTCACTGAAACCAAGAAGACATTCTTGATCATCACGTAGCCGAATTACAAGTGTCAATCAATCACAAACGGACATTACGAGTGTTGCCCCACACTATTGTGGTTCATCCTTCACGTGTCAAGCTACCTTGCATATGTCGAGAGACAGAGTTTTAAAAATCAACACATCCATACATCTAACGCCACCATCTCAGCTATGCGCACATCCGTTGGATTCGTGCAACATGCCAGCAAGTAAATATAACTTGCCAATGGGACTGAACAGGGGTCTCAAAAGCTCCGCCCAGGACACTTGAGTCAGGCGTTGACTAACAGGCAGGCGGGCTTGGTGAGAGTCTTTCAGATATGACACGTGGAGGCATGTGGGTGGTGGGGATGCTCCAAATTTTCCAAGTTTAACCGGAGCCATGCGGAGATGAGGAAGAAAGTTAAAAAAATCAAGGGAAACTATGGAGTGCTGACGATTCAGCGGGAAATGATCCGACAACAGCTGCATTCAAATCAGCGACGTGAACCACAATGATCGCACTGCAAATGGACATTATCATAACACGATATCAATATGTACAGTCATGTGATCCTTCGCTTTAAGATGCATTCCAGCTCTATCACAGATATTTAAAACACAGATTTTTATGGATTATAATAGTATACAGGCAAGTCTGAATTTCAATCTACATTTTATTGATGAAAACCTTTTCATACATAGCAGGTCTCGAACCGTACTCCTCCCACCTGAAGAGACCCCGCCCTATTTAGAGTTGAATGACTTCGGCATAGTTAAAAAAAAACAAAAAACTATGCTTGTATGTGTTGCTGCTCCGTATGTTAAAGTAGCCGTTTTTTGAAGGTTCATATTAATGTAACATCAGTGCCAACTTTTATTAGCCTGTCTGTAGCATTTCACAGTGTACGTTAGCATTACAATTACCCCGAGGATTCGACAGGTATTCCCAAATCTTGCTTGTTTTGTCTTTTTTGTTTTTTTACCAGTTTGAAAATGATAAAATCAAATAAATTGACCTTCCGAGCCATAATGTTACATATCACATATCCACAAAACATCTGTGGAACCCGCTGAGGTATGTCGCCAACTGTCACAAGCTAGTTTTGAGATACCGAGCACATGGGAAAGTAATGAAATGACATTCTTTTGTTAAAAATAAAACAGCAGCCTGCAAATACACAGTACTTGCACAAATACTTTAACACCTTAGTAGTAGTAGTAGCTTGAACAAAGTATTTCAAGCTACTGTCAGTACTGTCATGCCAAGCCATTAGCACTTACCGCTCAGCATACAAATCCTGTCAATGGCCGCTTCAAGGAAAACTGCATTTATAAAATAAATAAATAAAAATTCGAGAGCGCATATCTCGACTGTTGTAGTGATGGCGGTAGGTTTACACCCAGTGTCAGTCTTACTACGGGAACACCCCTTGACACCCGACAGCGTCTTTTGCATGTGAAGCAGAAGGGGGTTGGGGGGATATTTTTACAAGGCACAACCCGACGGATTAAAGTGGGCCGATATAGCTGGCACAGTGCAGGGATGCCGACGGAAATAGTTCAATGACACGGCGCGTAGTACGCATGCCGACGCTATCCGCACCGATGTAAGCTGTAAACATTCTGCGGCCTTCGCATTTTTCGTCCCAAGCGAGTCACGGGCGTTTGGACTTTCATCACGGAGAGTTTTGACAGAAAGAAGTCAAGAAGCACATTCACCTCGGGCGGCGCGGATCAGACGAGTCCAGTCGATGGAAGTGACATCCCCAAATGTTTGTACGCTCGGCTTGTTTTGACGTGAGTTGAAATTTGACATTGGTTGAGGCACACTGAAGTCAACTGTCAAAGGGCTGAACAGAAGGCAAGAGAGCTGCTGGAAGGTGAAGCCAAGGTTTACTTCAGTGTTGGTGATCTTCAGCCAATACATTCGATTACATAAACGTATTTATAAAATCTATCGATTAAAATTGAACCACCTCGAGTCAAAACGGCCTGCACACATGCAATCGACAGACGTGCGCGCAGGTTTTATACCTTTGGGGTATTAGCTGGTGTCCTTTTGTGAGGATAGAGCTTTTGGAAGGACAAAAAATTTTTTTTTATGTGTTTTTGGTTTGTTCGACTCCTTGTTTGGGTTTCATTATTTTTAACGAAGTACCAAAGTGATAGTCAATGAATTTCTTCTCTTCCAAGTTTTTTTTTTTTTACTGCAGCAAGGAGGAGGAGTAAGAAATATTCCGTTTTACAAACAAATTGGTCATGTCATACCCATTCTCGGACTCACTAATCAGGGATTTAAGCTGTTGCCAAAACACTCGACGCCGTCTCTCGGGAAATGTGCAGGCTGGCGATCGATACGCAGGACATTCCTCACATGCATAACTTGCACCCTTGAACCTTCTTCATGCTGGCATCCAGGCAATAAAATGTCAGCCCACTTTAGCGGCACCTGTTTTCACGGTAGTGGCCCGGACTTTGTCAGATGTTTTCAGGCCAACAGCTTGTACACGGGAAGTGTATTGCCACTTATGAACGGGAAACAGTCAAGGTGACTTCTACATAATTACAACGTAAAATAAACGCAGGAATAAATTGCACAAACTTCAAAACAAAATGTTGTTGTAGATAGAAATGTCTATTGAACTTCCCCGAGTATTTCTTGGACCACAATGAGCAACATCAGACATGCCAGACAACAAGTATCACATCTGTCCAAAACCAAGTTTGCTCGTACTTCATTTTAAAAGTCTGCCTACAGCCATATGTCCCTGAGACCAAAAATTCACATCTTTTCTTTTCCATTTTTAGAAGAATGAACATCATGAATGGCAATAAAAATGTACATGTAGGATGACAAGCAAAAGTCCTTGTGATCAAGACACACCGCTGGGATTTCCCCCCCCCCCCCCCCCCGTTTGATTATGATGAATATACACTTATTAAGAAGGTCACTGACAACCCAGGAGGGAACTGCTATCTTCTCATGGCAGCCACTGCGCCCGGCACACACGCACACACACACACACATACACACACGCACACAGACACACACACAAATCCGTGTGCATACTTATATACTACCCCGGAGTGAATGCGATTATGATACTGTATGCCGCCTGGAGCTTAATGAGATGAGAAATTGTGTTTTCTTGATGTTTGGTTGGCACTGATGCTGCAGTTTCACAGATGCACAACAACCTCATTCCCATAATGTGCGAGGCCTGTAGAAGCAGGCTCAAGTGAAGGATGTTAGAAAGACGATCATCGAACGTGTGACTCAGGGACACGTTTCGAGCTAAATGGTCTGATGTCGAAAAGAGCGCCGCATTACAAAGTAGGCACGAAGAAGACTTCAAGAGTAAGGTATGGGTGAAAGAATCCAAATGGAATGAAATGAATGAATTGAATTTCATTCAGATTGACTCTACAGGAACAGGTGTCCCCATAAGGCATGTTTCCCTTTAAGACAGGTGTATACCATAAGACAACGCAGGAGTCCACTTAAGGAAGGTGTACCCATAAGCCATTACAGGTGTCCCCATAAGGCAGGTTTCCATTAAGGCGGTACAAGTTTCCCAATTAGGTGGGTGTCCCCACAAAACAGGTGTCCCTATAAGGATTGCAGGTGTCCCCACAAGGCAGTGTAGATGTCCCTACATTGCATCAAGAGAACATGTAAAATACAGTCTGGGGAGAACAACAAAAAACATTATGGGATAACCACATTGCATTTTGGCGACACACCTCCATTCCGAGAAGATCTTAAGCAATTGACCTCACAACAATCTCCGAATGTACCTGTCTTATCACGTTTACATAGCTAGTAGGAATGTGAACGCCAGAGTTTCTATTCCTTTCAGGCCCCCTTCTGCATGTCAGTCCGTTTTATTGCAGTGCAGTTGCCATCCTGCAACACACAGATTGTGAGGCACAGCGTGTGTGTTCCCATGTCTGTGTCAAGGCCTGAATGTGGGCTGATGTCAGGGCAACTTCATCATTGAGTCAAATCAGCATCAAAGCTTCGGCACACAAAGCTGCTGCAGATGGCTGCGACGCGCTTCCTCGCCTTGTTTGTCACAGCAGCTCTGTCAAACACTCGTTAATTAGCAGGAAGCGATGACGCGCTAACCGTTTTTAACTCTTTCCATCTCCTCTTAACCCGTGTCCTCAAGGAACAAACCAGTGCAGCATGAAGTCGCACACTGGGGCGTGCAACACGGAGACCGGACTTGCTCTCATATTCCGTCTCGAATGCTCCTAGAAAGAGATGGGCTTCAAACGAGTCTCAAAATAGAATGCATTCTCGTATTGATGGCCGTCATCTTTTGACCATTTTATCATTTCAGATAGTATGATTCCTCGCTCACATATGGCCACAGTTCAGTGCTGGAACCTTTACACAGAGTGGGCAACCGATTGCACATTGAACATTTGAACGAGCGGACACTATCTCCATAAATGTGAATTTATGAGCCCCCGCTTGACCATATTAATGGAAGACTCAGTCTCCTAAACGGTCAGCTTAGGATGGAGTAATGAATCCGTACTCCGTAGCCTGATCCGTTATGCAGAGGAAGAGAAATGAGGAAGAGGCGTTGTAAAGGAGAAAGCAAGCAGATTTTGCAAATGTCGGCTTGGCTACTTGCGAGTATACGCATGATGGTGTTATGTTCCCATACTGTAGCCATACGGTGGGGATCGGAACAATATTTGCCAAGAGGCTTTTCCGCTGAAGTGGTATTCGAGTTTTTATTGCTACTTGTATCGACAAAAAACACTTCAGATTCATTTGTGGATTAGAACGCATGAAAGATTCAATGTGAATCCCCGTCTCCCACTTTCCCCTTTTCATCATTCGCCCCCACTTCCGGATGGCCCACCTAATGAGGCGCCCCCGCTTCAGCACGTGGGTGCGTTACAGTCGGTCTCAGCAGCCCAGGACACCAAACGCAACGCTTGGATCATTGAGTGCTCCATTTTTGAAGGCTGTCTGTTTACCTGCACCGGGTGTGCTTTTCATTTTAGAAAGCTTGATTTTCAGCCTCTCGGAAAGCAAAAAGGGATCAGATCGATCCGCTAAATATGAAGCCACAATCGGCCTGAAGTAAGATAGCAATATCGTAAAACAATTAGGATCATTTACCGGCTGCATTGAATTTTAGGTTTCGGTACTTGTTTCAAAAATTCCATTGACATTTATTATTATAACCAGGGTTCCGACCCGTCACAGATGTCAAAAACCGAGTCCAGAACTCGTCTAGGCAGCATGTGATTCAACTTAAATTGGAGATGGTATCTGCAAGACTGCAACTACCTTGTGAAATCTGTTGAATGTTTACTTCCCTCGTGAGTCGTGAGCAAGGCCGACTAATCCACGAGCCAGAGGTCTGCATGGCAGTCCATAAGTAGTCCGCTGGTGACAACGCATGGCAGGTGCGACCCTGGAGGGAACGCCCTCCACTCCAGCTGGAACTGAAACAAAAGCAAAATAGAACATGATAAGAGCTGTTACTGCACTCGTTAATCATTTCAGAAAAATTGCTCTCCCTTGTTCCACGCCAAATCCGATTTCTCTTTGTAAATCTCGTCACTGTAACGCGTGTACTTGCGCCATTTCCGTTCGGCCCTCTGGCCCGCACTTTTCTCTGCCCCGATTGAGTCATCATTATTCCTTGGCATATTCTGCCTATTTTTAACCATTTTAATTTTAATAAGGGCAGCAATGTCCACAACGTTTTGAACACACAGAATATGAGTTCCGCAGAAATGCCGGGGTCACAAAACAAAATGCTTGACCATCAATGAGAATTGCTGAAGAGATTGTTGCTCTTCACTCATGTCGCCCGCTTCAGGGCCCCATCTGGTGTGTTCACAATAACATGCATCATTTCCCCCCCCCGCCAGAAGGCTTTATTGCGGGCCCAAGCGAGCGAGGAGCATCTTCACTGGATCTTGTGGAAATGGGGAGGTGAGATTAGCAAACTGTGGCTCAGGAAAGGAAAAAAAAAAAAAAACATGAGATGGAATCCATTTTCCAATGACTGTAAAAGGGAGGCGCACCTGCTAACGCCGCCGAAGCTTCTTTCCCAGTTTTGATGATCACATCGTTTCCTCATTGCGTGCAGACATAAAAGTTGTGCGTAAGACAGTGTCCATCGAGATGTCTTTTCAGGTTCAACCTGCAAAAATGTCATCGGGGCCCCTATTTGCGCAACCTGGCTTCACAACAAGGCGCTATAGAGATGATTCTGATTCTGATTCTGATTCTATGCGTTCCCTTCATCAGCTTTACGTGCAATGTGAGTTCAATGTTTCACATTGCAGACGTGCGCTGATGTGGCCTCTTGGGATTGGTCATGCGTGACATGTTGCGATGCCTGCGCCGCTCTCTCACCTAAAGCAATGTTTTATTTTGTTTGTTTGTTTTTTTGTTTGTTTTTTTACCTGTCGATATGTTTTGGGAGCTCACACTCCCACGTTTAAAATCATTCTGCCGTCCAAAATGGTGAAGGCCTCAGTGTACATTTGGGATCGCCACCGTTGTCTCAACTGCAGCTTTATCACGGTGAGCCAAATCTTGCATGAGTGCCCATCTACTGTAATGCTGTACTGACACCAAATCGATGATGTGAATAATTTAAATGAGACGTGTTCAGTGGCAGCACGCGGCAACCGTAAAGGAAGGCAGCCATCTGAATCAAGTTTGCTGGCAATGCTTTGATTCGTGCACTAAAGTGACTGTTACGGGATGCATGGTTGTGCACGGGTGAGCGCATTTCTTCATATATGCATTTAATACAAGTTAGGCTTTGTGTGTGTGTGTGTGTGTGTGTGTGTGTGTACTGTACACTGCTGTATTCAAAAACTCAATGAGAAGACATATATCCAGGATACATATTCCCGTCTCAAGCTTTCACATCACATCCACTGCCGTGCCATAAGAGTGAGGATAGGATTCAAAGGGGGGTTGGGGGCCGGGGGGGGGGGGGGGGGGGGACTGAGAAATACAGCAGACTAGATTGCCTGCAGAAGAGGGGACCCATGGGACAGTCACCGTGGGTGTTGTAAACGACTACAGCCCCTTATCAAGCAGATTTTTCATCTCCACGACGTTGCAATCAGATTTTTTTTTTCATGACGATCCCAGAGATCATAAATGCGTAAATCTATACAATTGCTTAATCTGGTTTACATTGCTTATTTTATGAAGTTCAATTAGGCATGCTATTGTGCTAAATAACGGCCCTGCCACAAATCAGCATCATAACGTTTGGGATGGTAAACATGTTGCCATCTAAATACCAAGTGCCCTTCATGTACTTCATTCCGTCGGTGTTCGGCGCGCTTTCTTAATACACTGCGTTTCATCAAATATACTCTTGCTTGGCTAGTGGCTATGACTGTCTCTGAGGTCATTTAATATTGATGGCAGTAAGGCAGGAGCTAGCAGCAGAGAAGAGAGCAGACACACTTGAGGTGAACCTCCTGATTCGTTTAGCGCACCCGAGGGTGTCGCCGAGGAGACGTTCGCCCGGACTGCAGCTCACGCGGCCGTGAACGACTGCGGCGCTTTGGTCGTAAGGAAGATCAAGCCACCTCGTTCCGATCAAAGCTTCCCCACAAACCGAATGTGACCTGCCCCACTTGGGATCGGCCTTTCACTTTCACGAAGGGTGCAGGTGATAGATGGATGTTGGTGTCGGAATGTCATCGTAAACTTGGGCTATTTGTTATTGATTGGAACCGTTCTTGCTTGATTCCGCCATCGACACAAGAGGTCAAACATTTTGTACAGTGAAACTCCTCTACAACGAAATCTACATGGGCGAAAATACCCCCTAGTGTGAAAAAATCTTCATGCATTAACACCATTCCCACTTTCCTGTTTCAGATTTGTTCCAGTGAAAAAAACCCCTGTTGTGAAACCTGTTCTTGCTGCAAACATGATTTCGTTGTAGAGGAGTTTCACTGTACCACAAGACATTGAAATGGAAAGAAAAACAATAAATATCCATTCATCCAAATTTCCAATCCGCTTTTTTCCTCACGAGGGCCGCGGGCGCGCTGGAGCCTATCCCGGCTGTCTTCGGGCAGTCGATGGGGGACACCCTGAACCGGTCGCCAGCCAATCGCAGGGCACACAGAGGCAAACAACCATTCGCGCTCACATTCACACCTAGGGACAATTTGGAGTGTTCCATCAGTTGGACGTGCTAACCAGTCGCCCACCGTGCAACACAACCATGTAAAAACAAAATACTTTTATTTTTTTTTGAAGCTCCCCCCCCCCTCCTCCCTAGTCTGCTGCATCCCTCCTACTTGGCATTCATGTTTGGGGGGCAGGTTCGCGTCCTCTTGGTTTCTCACGACATCCGCTAAGAGGCAGGGGAAAGAAAGTCAGCGCGATGGGAGGAGGACAGAAAAGGCAAGAGTGAGAAAGCATGGAGGGTGGAGGGCTGGACAGTGGAAGACAAGGGGAGGTGGGGGGGGGGGGGGAGTAGAGAGGCACCGCAAGCCCTGAATACAAATGAGCTGACACATAGAACGCATTCCCTCCCTCTCGCTCACTGTTTCGCGCACATGATTCTGCACTCTTTCTCCCGCACAGACATGCGTTCCTTCTCTCTCCGTCTCCATGTGCTCCGTCGCTGCATCAGACCGAGTATGGCACGGGGGGGTCATTTCAACCACTTAGGTCATTAGCCATCGCCGGTGGTCGGCACAAGCTTCTTAAAAAAAAAAGGGATGGCGAGCGGACGGACTGCGTGAGTTTCGGAGGCTTCCGTGCGCCTCCTCCTCTTCAGTCTCGCTGTCTGAGGAGCGGCGGCTGAGGAGACGGGCAAGAAGCGGGCGACTCGGCGAGAGATTGGTCACGGCACTTTGACATCATCGACATCCGATCGGACATGGTCAGCGCATAAGAAGCTGGCGCCACGGCAACCGTCAGCCTAGCAACCAGGTACCTGAGGTAAGTAGGGAAAGAGGCGGGAGGAAGGGGGGGGGGGGTCGAGAGGGGATGGATGGCAGGATTCCCTCGTTCGTGAGAGGGAGATCTTAAGAGCCATGATGCCTCCGGTGCTGGAGAGGCAGAATCCGCATGTGTGCTTTGGAAAGCCCGATTTTGCATCTCCGACACTTCGAGTGGAGGGTTGGTTTGTGGCAGGGCTCTTGCTATGATTCTTGAGTGTGCCCCGTGGGTGCGTATGGTGTGATTGGGAGGAGTGTCTCCGTGCTCTCCAGCATTTTGCGCTGGACCCCCCCCAAACAATGTCCACTTGTACAGCACAGTGGTTCTCCTCTTCGGGTCGGATCAAGGTGACGTTAGAGGATTTGCTCGCTCGCTTCAGGCGCATTGCTTATGTGTGCACGTGTGTGCATCCACGGACGGGCAACAATATCTTGAGCACTTGCCCAGTCCGAGATCCAGTCGAATTTGCGGGATCGCGCATCATTTGACTCAACCGAAATATTCGAAACATCACGCAATGCAGTTCCATACCACGAAAAATGACCAACACCAAGCAAAAGCTTTTTCAGCTGACCCTTCTGTGGCAACGCTCGGTCTAAACTGCGCTGAAACAGAAGGATGACCGAGTGACAGACAGTTGGCCCATTACCGCCGCATCACCGCGCCCCCCCCCCCCCCCCCTTTAGATGCTCACAATGACATGTGAAATGCACGGTGAGGTCGAAGTGGCATGAAAAGCCGCGATGCTCTGCCAACTTGCACGCATGCGTCAGGGCAGCGTTTGCTAAAATGACTGAGCTGCCTGCCTGCCGCCCTGGGGCCCGGCGATTGGGCCGCAGAGCCCGAAGAGAGGGCATATGGTTGGCCGCGTCGCTGCGCTTTGACTGGAGACCTCGGAGCAGCACGGGAGACCGCACTCCGACTCCCGCCTGCCCTCCTCCACAACGTGCGCCTGTGTACTCGACTCAACTATCCCCGTCTGTGGCTCGCTTTTCTCCGTTCAAAAACAATCTGGGTTTGGTTCCTGAGATTGGCTCTCTTCTATCTCATTGCGCCCGGCAACAGGGTAGTTGGATTGTCTCTGATTGATAGACCCCCAATCAGATGAGCCTTCCTTTTCACTTGGCCTGCTGCACATCTATGAGTGTTCATCTTGCATTACTGTATAGGTGGCAGCCATTTGATTGGAAACGGTCACAACGAACTAGCATTTTAATGTACAGATCCGTTATGTTCCGCGAGGTACGTTGCAACCAGGTTCGAATGTTTATACTGTAAAACTGATCTATTGTATCAAAGCCAAAAAATGAACAAGACATTCATGTCCATGATGAGTGAATGGAAAGTCGCGACCGCAATTGTCCATGCAGGGCAGTGGAGTTAGGATACATTTGTGCAAATATGCGGCACATTTTTTTTTGGACCACATACATTTGGTAAAAGATCCAAGTAGGGTACCTTGCAGGCAAAACAAACTTGAGAATGGTTGAAAAGAAAATCCGAGCACACAAAGTGTAGGACAGCCCAGTAGTCCACCAGGGAACCAGCTGGGAATATCCAACGCTATTATTATTCCAATTAGATCATTTCCCTGGCAAGGGTGTCCCAGGACTCCTTTTTTTTTTTTAGATGATCAAAGCTTCTCCTACTCATCTCTGGCCGCCAAAGCAGTTTTTCCCAAAACACAATTGCTGCCACCAACACATGCATGTATTGTGGCCCAAATTGCACAAAAGCGTTGCCTCCCACAGCAAGAAGAGGAGGAAATGGAACATTTCATTCACCAACAGTTGCATAAAAAATATAATAATACCAAAAAAAACCAAAAAAATGCTCTTCCAGTCCGATTCTCTTGTTTCTCTCTTGGAGATGAACTTGTCGTTGCAAGTAAGTGAAGTGGATGGAAGTGATTCCTCCCCGAACGTATTTTGTTGAGCTTCTGGGTGCTCACGTACGCACTGATTCCAAATGATTCCTCTAAAAGCAGTCTTGGTTTGCACATGGCATTGTTCTAAGGACTGCTAAAAGCTTGATGTCATGCCTTATTCATCCCTCAGGCCTTTTTATTTCCCCACTCGTGGAGGGAGAGCGTTCAAAAGAAGAATGTTCTCCTGCACGTACACCACTCGCCTCTGCTTGAGATTGACTTGACGTCGACGCATATATTTAAGAGCGAGCATCATTTTCTAAAAGCCATTACAGCGAGACAGCATTAAAGACATTAGTGTACTTCATTGTCGAATAAATCTCGTCCCGAATTTGTCCTGATTCTGTTTTGGGTGTGTCTCCAGCAGGTGCAGTTGGCAGAGGAGGGCCTTCCCTCCAGCTTGCACACATGCTGCCAATCATGACCGTATTTTCATGACCATACGGTGCGCCGTAGTGTCAGTTACGGGTGCTATTTCTGTATTTAGCACATACACGAGACACATTGTGGTATTGGACGCAGGCCTGGTAAAACGTACGCTAGCTTAAGATTATGTTGTGAAATCGCGCACGCAGAGAGGCGATCTCCTGCATTTCTTTCCGCTTAAATGTCACACGCCGTAGCCCGCTTTTGTTGCCGGACTAACTTTGTGTTCTTTCCTTGCAGAGCAGGAAGTTGAGAGCTGAGACGACGAGGCAGGCTGAAACAAAGACGCGGGTGGCATGGCGGTGGAGAAGAAGCCGGGCGTGAAGAGCAGCAGCTCCATTGTCCCCTGTTTCCTCTTTGTCGAGGTAAATAAGTCATGAATGTACGCGGCGGGATATGTTGATTTATTCAAAACACGGATTTGCCGGCGTTATGGGAAATTGCGACGTTTATAACTTTTAGCTTATTAACGCATTTGCGACTACGTTCGAAGGTATTTTTCAATACTTATCTGGCAGTCTAAAATGTTTTCACTCCGCATGAGCAGCTCCACTCTGCACACACACACACACACACACACACACACACACCTAATCAGCAGTTACCATGGAAACAGATCAGATCGACTCATTCCCTATCTGTGTTCCTTCTCTTTGGGAATCCTTTCATTCGCTGTGCCCTAATCACAAGTCACAACCTTTCCCCATCAGCGCTACCCACTCAGCCATCTTGTTCTGCTCGTCGCCTCCATTTTGCTTGTGTCCTCTTCCAATTTGTCTCCCTGATGCTTTGCTTATCTTCAGCGTGTCATCCGGGGAGATTTGGAAGACTCTGGAAAACGGACAGCGGGGGGGGGGGGAACTGAACATGAATGCGTCCAAGGGCTATATTACAAATTCTTTCTGATCCTAAAATAAAACTTTTTTTAATGGACATATCTCTTTGGCAATATTGATTGGTTGAGTCCAAAGGGAGGGGCCCAAAGAAACAAATCAAGCAAGGGCCAAACCAGGCTTTTCCCCAAATACATACAAGAAGAACGGAGGCATGTCGACATTGATATTTATCTACACCGAGATTGTGGCGACAGCAGGTCGTCGAGAGGAGGGAGACGCCGAAAACAGGCCGGGCAGGGGATCACGAGGACCGGATTTGGGCCCCGCTGGGCTATACTCCAGCATGTTCAAATCTATCCATTCGGTTCATTTCGAAACGAAAATGGTGACTCTCCAATTAACCTGCCGTGCATGTTTTTGAGACTATGGGAGGAAAGGGAAGTATCTGGAGAAAACACACCTGAGCAAAGGGAGACCTCACGTGGGAGGACCTGAGCCTCGCGACTGTGATTCAGACGTGCTATCGCCTACACCACACCGTGCTGCAAATTGAATTATCATACGAAATATAGTCACCAAGGTTGAAAAAACGCATTCAAACTATCGAGTGTCGGGGAGAGAAACAACAAGAAGTAACAATTAGCCCGACCCCCCCCCCCCCCATAAAAAAAACATTAAATCAAATAAGCCTGCCTACCTAACAAGATGGATAGAAAAGATGTGAGTACAGTTCCACCACTAGGTGGCACTGCTGCCGCACACAATAAACTGACACGGGGATCTCTTAACTTCCTGTTGATCTGGATGACGTCGCTATTTATTTTTCAATGGAAATACTGTACATTGAACATTAATGAAAGAAAAAACAAACATGATAGTCACTTGACATTTTGATTTATTTATTTAAGAACTGGTGTGTACTATATTCGTCTTACGGGGCTCTGTTAATAGTTTAGAAAGTACGTGAATGTTGCCATGTTTTGAAATGGTGTTGATTATTTGTATTTATTGGAGTGTACAGTATATTATTTTCACGTGGCCGCACATTTCGCTCTCACCGGGTTCATGCACCGTAGAATATGGACAAGTGTGCACGTGAAACTGGAAGGGCTTAGGGCGTAGTTAAAAAAAAAAATATTCGATCGAAAACTAAATCAACACAATGTTATCCACCCATCCAACCGTTGTTTATCCTCAGTCGGGTCGCGAGCATAGCCCGCTTCAATTTCTTTCATTTTACTATTCACGGGCCCTTATGTACGCCGGTCCTGACACACAAGCTTTCGAGGTTACAATCAGTGCACAATCAACTCTCGTGGCACAAGAATACGCTGTCACAAGACGGATGCCTCAGTTCGCGTCAGTTTTTCTGCTTTGGGATGTTAGCGATAGATGAGAGCATATTCCGACTTACGTCCAAAATCCGACAAAAGAATGGAAAACTGCCACAAAGCACTACCGGCCTGTTCCCGAGCTTGAGGCTTAGAAACGCAGAAATGTTTGATACGGGTGGAACAGTCCTCAGCATCGTGTCGGAAACCCGTGTGATTTTGCCTGTGGAATAGAGTCATCACTCCGTTTGGCCGGTATGCGGTCAGCAGGGAGCCTTTCATATACTTGAAGTGACAAATCAGCCTTAAGTGCGGGCCAATGAGTTGGTCCGGCGCCTGCAGAGAAGCTCTCATTAGCGCTGACCGCCTGTCAGGATTTTATTCACGCGATGTCACCCACTTCTCTGCGATAGGAATCTTCCTTTGGGAAGATATGTTGTGACATCACTCTGATTTTCATAGAGGAGTAGCAATGGTTTGGGAATATCAAAGTGGGAGCAGGATGTGTGGGTCGGTTTGGTGGATGTACTGGCGATATTCTGGTGAGTGGGGGCGGCGTTTTTTTTTTTTCTCTTATTTTGTCAGTGTGGAATACAGACACTGGCTCACTGGCACGATGAAATAATCCAAGGTAAAGAATCAAATCTGTCTGTGGGATGGCAGCGTCGCCGAAAGCTAGAATACGATTCTGACACGCGTTCGATTAGTTGCGGAATATTTTCGGAAATTATTTTTTTGCCTGTGTGCTTCATCGCATTTGTTTGGCACGGGTTTTCGTGTGTATCGGACGAGCAGTGGCTGGCTACCGGGGCACTGGCGTTGTATCGATGAAAGAACGGTTTTGCGAGGCGTAGTCCTGGGAAATGGCCATCTCATCAACCCATATGGCAGATTCCTGACGAATTTGACGTTTTCCAGTGCCCTGCCCACTAGTGGCAGCATGTGCAACCCCAGAGAGGTTAGCGGTGCAGTTCGTACAAGCCCTGAGCCCAATCACTCTGTTGCATCTGCTCTCTCACTCTTGGGTTCCTTGTTGAGGCAGCCTCTTTGCTTTGATTTTGCTCCGATTTTTCTATTCTGAAGAGGGGGGCCGGGGGGGACCCTTCTAGCATTACACCTCCTATCACTTTCATGGTTCCATCTTTTTTGATGCGTGCGCCCGCTCTGGCTCTCTTTCTTCTCTGATCTGGATCCAAACATTTCACATTTCACTTTGGCTCGGATATTTTCCTCGGCACCTAATCCTCATTGCAAACGGGAGCCTCTACTGGACTCTTTCAGCTTCCTCTCTCCCCCCCCCCCCCCTCCTCCGCCTCTCCCCTCCTCCCGCTCTCCACTTGTCCTCTCCTTTCCTAACAGAGTGATCATGTTCTATTTCCAGCTGGTGATCATGGCCGGGACGGTGCTCCTGGCTTACTACTTCGAGTTCACAGACACCTTCCCCGTGCACATCCAAGGGTTCTTCTGCAATGACAAAACCTTCTCCAAGCCCTACCCTGGACCGGACCACACCAGCAAGATTCCCCCGGTCCTCATCTACTCGCTTGTCACTGCCATTCCCACCTTCACGGTAAGAGTTTTCCTTATTGATGGGGAGTGTGTGAGAAAAGCCAAATCAGCAAGTGTGGGTGTGCTTCTGTTAAGAAACGATGAGGGTTTTTTTTCTCTCTCTCTATTGTGATTTTTGGCCGTATTGTGTCGATGAATTATTTCTGGTTTTGGCTGCACTATCGATATAGTCGAGTGAGCAGATTGGTGAACTGCATGGAGGTGACACCCTCCCCCTCAACCCTGACAAGCAGGTGTGTGTGTGTGTGCGCTTGTGTGCATGCATGCGCACACATCAATGGCAAGTGGCTGGCATGTTGTTGTAGGAAGGAGGCTGACTCAGGAACACACCACAAGAGAATGAAAAAAAACGAGCGAGAGAGCTGAAGTCATTACATAGTTATCATGGCTTGCAGCAAGAAGCAAAAATAAAAACTCTCCTGGTGGGCACCAAAAAAGAGGCAATCCACACAAAAGAAAGCAATTTTGTGGGAGTGCATGTGCGCGGTGTTTCGAGTAACTGCTTGCAAAGTGCTCGGCGAGCATGCATTTTCAAATGTGCAACAGACAGAACCGAAAAATATTCAAACCTTGTCGGGCAAGGAAACACTTCTGGAACACTTTTCTAACTGGACTGTGCAGTCTTACAGGAGCCAGTAGAACCTTCCGATTTTCAGCCAATCCAAGAGCAAAAAAACGATCAATTGGTTCTACGATTTGTCTGAACGATCAAAGTTTTTGTTTTTTGTTTTGTTTTTTTGTGAAATGGGTTACAGTTTCCGAATGAATGACACCTTAGTGCCCTAATATAATTCCGAATGAAATTATTTTCAAAATGGACCAATTGGTTGGCACGTTGGCCTCACAGTGGGAGTCCTTTTAAAGCCATAATTGCCTAACGACCAACAGGTGTGCAGCTACAGAGAAAAGCCCCACAGTGCCACCCGTTGGTCACAAACCGAAACATGACAATGTGGGTCTTCTTTGGTTGCTTCGGGTCGAGTTTTTCTCTGCTCCGCCTCGGCGGCGATGCCGCTCAGTCCGTGAACGCAAAGTCAACACGGAGCAGGCTCAAAAAGGGGACGGACCACGGGTACAAAATGAAGGGCTTTTTTCGTTTTTACGACATGGGGTGTCTTTTGAAAGTCACTCAGCCAACATGAGTAAAAGAAACGAAAGGCCTGAGAGGTACTACATGTTAGGTATCAGGCCCGCCACCCACGACTTTATAGCGACGCCCGAGGCAACGCGCTTCAGAGGGTTCGTCCAAAAGTGAGAGCAGATTACCTTGATTAGCATCCATATTCCGGCGCGCACGGTGCCGCGCGAACCGAGCGTCCCCGTGGACGCTGTGCCGTCTTGAAATGACTCCTTCGGCGTGTGACGTTGCCCTTAATAGCTCTGACTTGATTCACCGGATCTAATCTCCCTTCAGCTTGAATTCGCTTCTTGTCATGTTGTTTCCACGGTTGCCAAGGAACACCCTCAAGGGTTATCTTTCGCTAATGGTAGAAAGAACACGCTAGGCATGCGATGGCGGGGCTTCTGGAGTTTTGGTTTGTTTGTTTTTTAACCTGAATTGAACCTAGCTGGACCTGCTAGGAAATGACATTGAAATGACATGCTAGCATTTTCCTCCGCTGTCCTTTGGCGTCTTTCTCTCCAACTAGATGCTCCGGCTCCCGCTCTGGACTGCAGTGTCCGTCTTGGCAATAAACTTTCTTATACTGAAGAGTGGAAACGTATAAACAAATAGCCAATGTCTTCAAGCCCAAGTAGTGCATGTGAGGCAGATGTTTTTGTTCATGTAAAAGACAATTTCCAATATTTTTTTTTGTTGCTTTCTATGTGTTGGTGTCTCCAGATTCTCGTCGGAGAACTGTGCGCTTTCTTCACCAAGGCAGAGGGAAGCCAAGAGAGAACCATTGTCACGGCAGACTGCTGCTACTTCAACCCCCTCCTGAGACGCATCATCCGCTTCTTAGGTGGGCGCTCTTTTGTATTCCACTTGCCTCGCGCTTAATAATATCCCTAATTGAGAATACCGTCGGAGTATGAGCGGAGACGGACCAAACAAACGCGAAAGGCGATGGCCGTTGATATTTTCAAAGGTTGCCGGCGATGTCGACTGAACAAGTACAAGTTGTTGAAGTTCTAAGCTGCATGGAGAAATTAGCATTTCACGCTTTACCTTCAGAGGTGAAAGCTTCATTGACAAATTCACACCCAAGCTGATAATCCTGGCTGCTATTTTGAGAGGTACGATTTATCACCTGTTTTATCTAAGAGCTCGCTTGATTTGTTTTGCTCTCTCGTCTGCTCGATATATAGTCAACGGCAACAACAAAAACATTTGATTTAGGCAGGTTTGATTGTTTCAGTTTTCGGTCCTGTAAGCACAATGGCAAACCTCGTTTACGGGTCACCAAGTGATACGTCGACAGAAACGATCCGATTCAGACGGACGACGGGCGGTGCGAAACCGCATTCAACAGCTCCTGTGCTCATTTCTGCCGTCTATCCCGATTCATCTGAATCCAGGTGTCTATGCCTTCGGTCTACTGACGACAAGCATCTTCGCCAATGCCGGGCAGGTGGTGACAGGAAACCAGACTCCTCACTTCCTCTCGGCCTGCAGACCAAACTACACGGCGCTCGGCTGCCAAGCCAACACGCAATACATCACAGAGCGCCGGGCCTGCACGGGCAACCCTCTCGTGGTCCTGTCTGCGCGGAAATCCTTCCCCTGCAAGGACGCAGCGCTCAGTGTCTACTCTGCAGTGTACAGCGTGGTAGGTTGATGGATGCTCGCCAGGCCTTCAATCTCACCTCCACGTGACCCTTTGGGTCCGATGCCGGGAAGCAACTTCGGATTTCACTTCAACCTTTCGCTAAGGGGGGGATAGGAAATCCGGGACGATTTTCGCGCACGGGTATTCTTGGCTTTGCTGCTCCCGACTGTGTGCGTGTGCTCTCTCATGTGCCTTTCTTTAGATGTATGTGACGCTGGTGTTCAAGACCAAAGGGACGCGTCTGACAAAGCCCACCGTCAGCTTCACCTTGCTGTGCCTGGCGATGATCGTCGGCGTGATCAGGGTGGCTGAATATCGCAACCACTGGGCCGATGTCCTGGCGGGATTCTTCACTGGCGGAGCCATTGCTGTCTTTCTGGTAAGATAAGATAAGATAGGAAAAGAAAACCTTGATTTGTCTCAGAATGGAGAAATTCGCAATTGAGAAGAAGAAGAAATAAAAATCAAGTCCAGTACAGCTTGGTGATAAGATGATCATCTGAATCAGGTGTGTTGGAAACATGCATGAAAGTGGCCTTCAAGGACCAGAGTCTGACAGCTGTGGTGGAACACCTCAAACGGTTTGGGAAAACAGATACGAAGGCAAACTCAGAAATCCCCAAGAGGGTTCCGTTGCCAGATCTCGCGAGACGGCTGCTGAATTGGATTGACTTTGAAAAGAAATGACAGAAAACACTGGAAAGTCCTGACAGAACAGACATGGTGAATTCTTTCCGATCCGTGAAAAACGAGTCATCTTAAAATTTGAGATGTGATATTAAAACTCATCCAGTACCAGCCAATTCTGGACCAAGTCTGGAAAGACGTTTAAAAACGTCTTTGGGAGTGAATGAGTTCATGCTGCTCAATGATTGAAGTGAGACCGTGCAGGTCTTGAACCGTCCCTGGACTTCCATACTGTTGTTCAAGTGTCTCTCTCTCTCTCTCTTTCTCACTCTTCCTGCAGGTGACTTGTGTGATTAACAACTTCCAGCAGATGCAGCTCGGGCCTTCTGCGCAAGTGGCCCAGTGTCCCGAGTCCACGCCGGCTATGCCCATGGTGACGCTGCCCTGTGTGGAGAGTCCTCTAGAAAAGTTAAGTGGCCTTCAGGTAAGAGCGTAGACCGAAGACCGTCTGTGAGACCCCCCCGCCCCCCTTGTTCCAAACAACCCAATACACATGCATGCGTGAAGTCCCCAACTGCACTCAACAACAACAACAAAAACCCCAAGAGGCAAATCCTTGAACTCTGCGCATGTGCACGTTGTGCAGCCACCCGATGAGAAAGAGAACAGCTGGGATTTGTTCTACTGGCGTGAAATGTGCTGCGGTTCCATTTCAGCAAGAGAATGGAACAAATTCCATTGTGTGTTTTATATTTCCTCTCACTCTCGAACGGAAGCGATGCAGACAGGAAGAAAGTCACGGAGGAGTTTGTTGCCATTCAGCAGTTTGCCCGACAGCCCCGGTGGTGTAATTGAGCACAGTGCCCAAAATGAAAAGTGGTCGGCTGCGCAAGCCTGCTTTACAATGCTGTGATTTGCAAAGCGGCTTCATGGATGGGGCACCGCACATTTTTTTTCCCCCTCCCCGGCTATATTTACATGGGAATACTGTCATACCTCGATTTTCGTCCATGATCCGTTCCAAAAGGCTGTTCAAAAACCGAAACCACGCTCTTTTTTAAAATAAAAATGTTGACTGAACACGTCTGCTCACAATGGAAAGCAACACGAGGAAGCGTCACTTCCTCGTCTACCCGAGGAAGCGTCACTTTCTCGTGTAAGGAAGGCGAGAGGAGTCAAATGGTGCATTCAAGTGCGCTCAGTTTGTTCCAGAACCGAAATTTGTTCGTCATCCGAGGCATAAAAAAAATCTAAATTTTGGGTCGAAAACCGAATTGGACGAGAACCGAGACGTTCGAAAACCGAGGTTTGACTGTACTATGTCTTCTGAAGGCATCTGCTAGTGCGCAATTTCACGTCGTCACACATTGGCCACACCAACGTCGGAGAGAGTCAAAAGGTGACAAGAATCAGCCCCTTTGCAAGCATCCCATTGGTCGGATGCTCTCCCGAACACAAATTTAAACAACGGTTTCTGTGTTCTCGCACGGGACTTCCCAGTGGCGTCAATATAGCCGGCGTGCTTGGGAAACGCCCGCCGGGGGTCCTTTGTGGTCTGTCACCTGTACCTGATTGCCTATTTTCCTCTGTCTCCCACCTTGCCTCTTTCCTCTCAATCTGCTCCCTTCACTTCCGTCCGTCCGTCACTCCCCACCAGCATCCGGCACTTTGCTCTTCGCCCCCACTCTACAACACCTACGTTCAACCATTCTAAGCAACGTGTGACGTCTCTTTGGACCTTTGTCTCACGCTCCCCTTCTTCTGTTGCCATCTTTCCGTTTTGTCACCAAAATGAGCCACCCAGTCATCCCCCCCCCCCCCCCACCCCCTGCATCCATGAGCATCTCTCTTGATGATCCTTCTCTCTCGGCTTTCCTCTCTCCTCCGCCTGCCCCGCCCCTCTCCCTCTTTCTCACTCCTCTCTTTCCCCTGCAGACTCCGCGGGGATCTCCGTTCACCGAGATCACATGACCATCAGCCCTATCGGTTCCCCGCCAAAGCCGATGCCCTCACACCGTCTCGCTTCATTTCCAGCCAAGTCTAGACCGGGCCGAACAGCGCTCTCCTCGCTGCGCCGCGCATTCAGCCGGGCGGTCCGCCACGCTGCACCGCTCCTATTCCACGCAGGTCTAGACTGCTGGCCGGCGCGCACTTCGCAAGTCCGCACGCATGCTTCCCGTATTCTCCCCCGTCCACCCAAATTGCCCGGGAACCGATAGGCAAGACTTTTTCAAAGACGTGACCTTGGCTGGAAACCCCCAGCGAAGGACCGGAACATTCATTTTTTCTTTTTCAATAATCTTTTTCGCAGCGTTTCTACTTTTTTATATAAAGTCACGCAAAACTCCCAAAGTCACGCGATGAAAGTCGCAATGTTGTTCCCAGACTTCCACTTGTACTTGTTTGTCTTTGTGTTTTGCAGCAGTTTTGATGCCGGGAGGCCGCTTGCTGCCTCTTAGAGGTCAGTCTCAGACGTCACTTTCGGGAAAAGGAGACTTCTGGTTGTCTGTGTGGCGTTTCGAAGTCATCTTGAGAACACACATGGCAGATTCTTTCACAGTTTTTTCGAGTTTTGATGACATCCAAAGAATATATCGATTCAATCGGAATGTCGTCCCAACCCCCCCAAAAAAAGTCAGCCCAGTCCGCAAGCACAATTTCTAATTCATCTCCATCAAGAGTCTTATTCCTTGATCTTATTTCCTTTCATCAGCGTACGAGATGTGAACTAACTTGATGTGCCTTGTGAACTCGCTATCCGTCCGCCAAGCCGGGTAGCGGAGGTGACAGAACAAATTGGAAGTTCCTTACCAGCGCTTGACTCCTCATTTAGATGATTTACCTCTGAGCAAACAAAGCGCGCTTTTTGCATTGGAGATCTCATACAAGATGGCAGAGGTCAAGTTCAAGTTCAAAACGATGCTTATAAACTCACAATTTTAAACTCAGCTCTTCAAACATTCAGGATTATTTTTTTTCCGTAATAGTCTAAGGCAAACACCACGTTTTACTTCCAGAGGTTATATATATCATCCGACGGTACATTTAGGTTCATTTAACCCCCATGCATTTATTTGGGACACTTTCACTGTTGGACAAATGGAACCACCAAAACAGTGCGAAGCTGAAATTTTTATATCTAAACACTTTTGAGGGGTTGAAAGTGAAAATAAATTAAAAGTGAAAAAAGTTGTTGCACATTGGAAGAGGGACATTTTTGGGACGTAATACCCTTCATGCAGCCGCTTAAAAATACTGCATGAGGGTTAACATTTCATGCATTTATCTTGGGCGCACACTCACTCTTTGTATTGATGATTAATGAATTGATTTTTAAGCGACGTATTCATGAGCACGAATATGGCGAATGGCGGCGCTTGCTTTCGCCGCGACGTGCACACGTGGCGAGAACTTCGCCGACTTTGATTGGCAGGCTTCCTTCCTCCCATCCGCGTTTTCGTTCACCCTCCCGCTTTGCTTCTTTCCCTCCAAATCCTTTCACAGTCCGTCGGCAGCCCTCCTTGATTCTTGTTTCGCGATCATTTTACTTGTCTCATGTTTCCCTCTGCTGGAGAATACGCACATGAACCCACGCGCTTAAATATGGACGTCGGTTTCCTCGTGCTGTTTATAACGCCCGCCAATTTTATCCACTTTTTACACTGAACGCTGTATAATATTGTACATAGTTTCTTTCTTCTTTTTTTTTGTATTGAGAGTCATATATTTAGTCAAAGCTCACTTCCTCTCTTGACTGGGGGAAAATCTTGTATTGATTGGGTTCATTGTGACGTGTGTGTGTGATCATGGGAGTGTCTTGCTACTTCTTGCCTGGAAAGTGTGACGACATTTCGCTCTCGAATGAACTGTTCACTGGACCAAAGAAAGACAAGGGTTGAGAACAAAAAAACAAAAAAAATTGTAATACACCGCTCAAAAAGCCAAATATGATCACTGGATAGGAATTTAAAAGGGAGCCACATGTCAGAACACTTCGACTGATACAAAATGTGATCGAGAGTATTGATTGTGGCTAAAGCGACGCCTTGCTGTACACGTCAACTGCAATTGAAAAGTTTTTCTTGAGAGTAACGACTTTGATGGCACCAGCTATTGCAATACGTCATCCCAATGAAGATGTGAATTACACCCCCCCCCCCCCCACACACACACCCAAAAAATAGTTGCCGCACAGGAGTAATATTTCAAATACAAATGGCCCCTGATGATTATTCTGAGTGCAATGTTTTCGCGTTTTCAGCGCACGATGAATATTTTTGCATTGCGTGTCAACTTTCGCTGTCTCCAAGCGCGGCTTTCCAGATGTGTCGACGCAAAAAGAAAGGCCCAAGACGAAAAAAAAAATAATAATCACCTGTAGGCTCCATATTTTCCCCAGGGTTCAACCATCAGCATGGCAGTTGACTTTCCTGTCAAGTCTTTCATCTGTTTTAGCGAAGAAAGAAACACACCGCAGTTGACTGGATGAAAGCGACTAAAAAGCACCAGTGGCCCTCTCAGATCTGCAACGCTGAGGGGGGGGGGGGAAACATTTTTTTTTTTCTTTCTTCAAGTCTTGCTGCAGCCAATTGTCTGTTTTGTAAGAATTGTGCCATGAGAACAATAAATGGATCTGGCGGTGAGAGAAACTGCGTCGGCTCTTTTGTACGCGTCTCAAAGGACGGGTTTTGAATTCAAGGAAGCCGACAGTTCACGCGGAGTACGTCGATTTGACAGAAAATGGAGACCCGTGAACATGATTTCCCATTATGTGAGGTCTGCCGTGAACATTTCTTCTGCAAACGGATGGCTTCGTCTTTGAGAGAGAATACAGTATGTCACAATGACTTCACATGTACAGTCCATTCAAATGACCCCCCCCCCCCCCCGCCCCCTCCCAACATTCAATGCTAGAAATTCAACAGCACTATATGATGACAACACAACCAATTGCATTTGCAGGTTGCATCCAAAAGATGGCACTGTACGTCATCGGTATTGCTGGTTGCTGCTGGGGCCTTGACGCCGGTGAGCATTTTTTTGTTGTTTTATGAATAGACAAGAAATATTTTTGCACACGTTGGGAGTGTGCTTTAACGGGCCCATTTTCTAAACGACAGTTTGTAGAAACAACGACTCATGCATCACATCTGTATACCTGCCTATCATTCAGTTCGCAGAGTCAAGAATCCACAGCAGGAACTCGTTTCCCGATAAATGTAAGCAATACAATGAAAACGGAATTGGAGAGAAAAAGCCTGTCAGAGGTGCTGCTGGCTTTAATTGCTGCCTGCTCAGTTCTCGACATTTGGCAGAGATGCACCTGCAACTCCTGAAAACCTCATGCTTCCCTGAGTTTAGAAGACCACCAAGTGCCCCATCCAGAGGGATTCAAAGGATGATGCCGTTTTCTTGGCACGGAGTATGCCACCTGCGGCGTCTTTGTGTTTATATGTGTGTGTGTGTGTGTGTGTGTGTGCGCACGTGCGATTTAAACGATTGATTTTTTTTCCTGCCTCATTAGTGTGGGCAGCCTCTGTTACTTTGCAAGGAATGTTAATTGTGTGAAGGTCTCTGCTGCATTGCAATTACAAGTCTCCACTGGTAAACTGAGACGAATTTCTTTTCTACTTTAGTTGCAGGTAAATATGATCCGCCCCAAGTGATGCTTCAATCCCGCCGCAATGTGGAGTGATTTGCAGACGGCTCGAGGGCACATATCTGCCTGATATGTGAGCGTAACTGCAGTTTTCCGAAATATTTTGCATAGCTTTAGTATTTATCTCCATCCATCCATTTTGTGATCCGCTTGTCCTCACGAGGGTCGCGGGGCGTGCTGGAGCCTCTCCCAGCTTGTCTTCGGGCATGGTGGCATCGCATAAAAGGCAGTGTAACGTACCTGTGTGGCAATAAAGCGGAACTAATTATTTGCCCGACAGAATCCCATTTATCAAAGTCTTCCCCGAGATGTGGCGGCGGCCATTGGGGAGCGGCCGGATGGTGGCCACGCCATCATGTAGCTCCCTGTCTAGCCTGCCTTTTGCCCAAAGTAAGCCGAGGATAGTTAACGAGTCACCCTAACGAGGACACGTTCTCAAAAAAATAGATGTATTTTTTTAATATCCTGTACATACATACTACAGAGCCCCTAAAGTGACATGGAGAAAAAGAAATAATAAAATTAATTAATTAATAAATGTGTTTCTCTTCCAAATGAGAACCGTCATTCCCCGCTAGCGCTAGCCTTATTCACCTGTATGAGCTAGCTTCCCGTGAACAGTGGACTATTTTCAACCTGCATCCAGTGCAGTGAGACGATAGCAGCAGAAGAGGATTTATAGAGTATAAGTCCTCAAAAACAACGACTATAGTATAGTCGGTATAATCTAATAGTGTCATCGACCAACTAAAAGAAAATAAGATGAGTGTTGTAGCTTCTCGTCCTAGCGAGAACATTTCTCGCCCTAACTACCGTTCGCAGGAAGCTAGCTCGCGCAGGTAAATAAGCTAGCGTGAGCGGCGAAAGACATTTCTCGTTAGCTTGAGAAACGTTCTCCTCCTAACGATAAACAGATTTCCTGTTACTTATTTATTTTCTCTCCTTATCACTTTAGGGGTTCCGTAGTATACAGTGACTGAAAAAAAGCATTGAAATGACAATAGTTTTCAAATATCAGTAAGTAACAATGACAGTTGTTGTTCCAAGGCTGCTATTACAGGTGGGAACTATATGAAAGAGTTTGCAATATTAAATCATATTTTAAATTAAACATGACGTGGGTATTTTTGTGTGGAACTAAGTACTGCGTACAGCACTATAGTTAGTGCTATAACACAAAATGACAGGTGCCCTGGCTGGCCCACCGCGATAATGGCGATCTGCAGTTGCCATGGCAATTGAAAATGAAGCTTTTCGTTCGGTACAGTCACTGACTACTGTTGTCCTTCCCTCATTATAGGCATTGATTCTCGATATTTTAAATCTTCTATTTTACAATCACGTACAAGGCGTCTAAACCTTTGGCTGTTTTCAAGAGTAAATCGAGATGTCAAAAGTTAATTTAAAAAACAACAACAACAACAACTGAAGGACACAACGGGCAGAGAATGTGTCGTTAAATGTACCTTTCAAGTGTTGGTGTATCGGACTAAGTGCTCTGATTCGTGTGCGGCCGCCAATCTCACAAGATGTCTTTCTCATGCTTTGTCATAAACATTGCACAGGCTAAAACAGTCTGTACTTTTTCACGGGTAGGCTATACTGCCTTTGTTTTACTACTTCGGGATTTATACACAGACCACAAAATGAAAACTTGGAAGCCCGTAGCGCACCATTTGGAGGAAATATGTCCTTTTACCACAGCAAAACGGCACACGCGGAACATGGCCTCCAGGCTTGATAGGTCTAGATTCAGATTTGAAACAGGGCTGAAGCGAGAGAAAAAAAAATGGGTTCTCTTGCTAGCATTTCCCAAAACAAGCCCATAAGTCAAATTCGAATTGATTACCGGTAGTTAAATGCAGTTGTTGTGCTCTGGGTAATAGCTTCATAGAAAGGCAGTTGGTCTCTGGGTAACACATGGGAGTTGTTTTGGGTTTTTTTTAATCTCGATTAACACTGCACTCTAGTAATCCCAATCCATGCATGACACCAAAAAATTATTTTCTTTGGATGACCATCAGTCAGGAGCATATTTTAAATTGCCAGCGCCGAGGGCAGGTCGAGGATTTGCGCCCCAAGTACCTGAGGACCAATCCTTGAGTCTCCACCAATCTGTTATTCAACCGCTTTTGAGTCACTCTACTTTCTTGAAATCCAAGTCAAGATATAAAAATATTCACACCACGCTTAAAGTCACAAAAGCGCCATGGATCTTCACCGCCGATGTCAACTTGAATCGTGATCTACTTCTGTCAACTTGAACCGCTGCAAACTTTAGAACGATCGATCGCCCCAATATTTTGCATTTTAGGATTGCTCAAAAAAAAAAAAAGAAATCTGTTCATTGCAACGGTTGTGGACACGCAATAGATAGTCAAGTGAGCGGCGGTTCTCCCGCTCACAAACTTAAAAATCCTCTGCTCTTATTGTCTTTCTTTCTGAGAGATGCAGAGGGCCCTCTGTTTTCAAAGCAGGTGCTGTTGGTTTGGGCCATCAGTTTCCCCCTGACAGTTTGGAGGCGAGGAGCAGTCGGCTGAGGCGTTCCGCTGAGGAAGTAGCACATGTCATCATTGTGCTTAAGTGGCGGAGAGGAGGAGGAGGAGGAGGAGGAGGAGGAGAGACATGCTGGATGAGTCACGATGGGACAGACAGAGACGTAGAAGGCAGAGAGGCGTGTTGGAGTGCGCGTGCGTGTATGTGTGTGTGTGTGTGTGTGTGTTATCACTTTCCCCACACAGCTTTACCTTCTTTTGTCCATTCTTTCGGCTAACATACAAACGAATGCAGGCTGGTTTACGCGGATGCAGATCACATGCACACAGATTGCAGCGCGACGCTCGTTTCTGTTAAGATTATAATTGTCCAGGCAGAACTAAGTGAGTGACACAAAGAAATTACACGTAAGCGTGAGTTATTGATTTTGTGTTGGGCGCAGAGGGTGTGAAATAAATGGAAAGTATGACTGCAGCATAGAGCCAAGTGTGCTGTGTCGACAAGAACATCATGTCGACCGCTTAAATGCTCCCTCTAACATGGCTGGCAATTACACGTGCCCATTCAAAAGCAGGGGAGATTCAATCAGGCAAAGTTGAGGCTCATAGCAGTGGTGGTGGGGGGGGGGGGGGGGGGGGGGGGGGCGTAATTAGTATATTTGGCTGTAACCAACAGCAAAAGAAGTCGAAGGGGTGAGGGATAACGTTTGTTTCCATATTTTGGCCCAGTGCCGTGTCCAGCGATAATGTTGTCATTAACTATTGATCACACAGGAGGGCGGGGGGCATGGCCCTCATTCAAGCCCCCCGCGCCGTCTCCTCCGGCATATGTGCTGCAACCACTCCACCTTTCTTTGCTTGATTCAAGCATCCAGGGAAAAAAATCTGTCACCCTCCCCTCTTCGTACTGTGGCGCCCCCCCACTACCCCCCACACCCCAATCCCCGTCAAGTATCTTCACGCCAGCGTTTTCTACTCTTTCGGGCCCCTGCTCCCTCCTCTCAGCATCCCCATTCACGTGCCCCTCATCTCGGTCTCCATCCTCTCTTTCTTTCTTTCTTTCTCTCACTTGAATATAAGCGCAAGGTACTGAGCACCCGCCCATCGCCGTCTCCAACAGCAGCAGCGGCAGCAGCAGCAGCAGCAGCAGCAGCAGCAAGCCTCCCTGACATACGCAGCCCTTCACTCCTTGCATTATCTTTCCCGGAAATTGCATTTCCAGCACAGCCTGGGCCCCATTATGAAGAGGGAGCGACATGCTGTAACCTTTTTAAAAAGCCATTAGCGATGCACCTGCCCCTCCCCCTTCCCTCCTTCTCAGCACCCATCCTGGAGACAACCGCTCCACCAAACCTCAGCCTTTCTACGTAAATCCCCAAGCCCACCCCCCCACCCCCCTTGTTTTACCCTTCCTGACCCCCTCCCCATCCCGGTGGCAGCTGTAACGTTATTAGGCCGATACTACAGCCATTATTCAGCCCGGCTCGCCTCTCCCCAGCTGAACACGGAGCGGACGCTGAGGGAGCGGCACAGGGCAACGGCTAAAGCGATAAGTGTACAAAGGGTCAGGTGTAACGCTTACGAGGTCGGATTGGATGGAAGGGTGTGTGGGTAGATACGTTGATGGGTGGGTCTCGGGTGGACAGGATTTATTTTTATGTGAGGCGGATGGATGGAGGGATGGATGGGTGGATGGAGGCTTGTGGCTGGCTGGATCAATTAACTATTGAAACAAATGGGTGGGTGGGTGATTTGATTGCCGAGCAAGCTGCATGAATGGATGAGAGGGATGACTGGATCGGTGGCTTGTGTTTGGGCGGGCTCATGTTCAGAGTACCCGTGTGCATGTTGACTGTGCAGCGAAGGATGGTTGGATGGACGGTTCAACCTCTGCTTGTGTGTTGGGGTGCAAGTGGGTGAGCGAGGAAGGACGGATGGAATCGATGGATCATTGTTAACGGGATAACGTCTGAATTGGATGATCGCAATTCAATGACATTTGGCGAGTCACGTGCGCAGCTACTGATTGACCCCCGCATATACATACCAACAGAAAAAATTGCGACCCCTCGGCTTCTTACCAGCAAACGTAATTATTTTGACAATCGATTGTTTACAGACTTTGTTTGATTTAAAATCCGTGCAATTTCAGCCGTACCGAATCAAGAAACGAATCATGATTCATTTCGGTTCAGGCATTTTCTACACAGTCAATATGAAACCATGTCCTGTTTGTGTCAGGGGAAGGATTTTTTTTTTTTTTAATCAAATAAATCGATTAATCGACAAAAGATCTGACCGATTAATCGATTATTAAAGTAATCATGAGTGTTTTTGTCAGAGGTCTGTGCAGTAGCCGCAAACTGCAGCGTTACTTTCGAATATTGTTACTCAAATAAAAGTCAAGTCAATAAAACTACTCGGTTCTTTTTTTCCCTAGAGCATGAATCTCGGCAACAAAAATGACCACCCCCACCGCCTCAAGATAAAACCGTAACTACAATGTGGCTCATGATAAAAATGAGTTTGACAGCCCCGAAAAGGGCATGCTCGCTTCCAGATTTTTGGCGAGTCATAAAGATGAATGAATTCAAGAGAAAATCAAGGAATGGAACCACGAGTGAAGGTGTGGGAGTGCAATTGATAAAGGTAAAACAATGAAGCGTTATAGCTCCATTCCCCACGCCTGTTGCCTCTTCCGGCCGTCCTCGAGGAACACAAACGACGGCTGAAACGTCGGGGCCGCTGGCGTCGATACTCAGCATACCGAGCAGCAGAAACTCAATACACACTTGGCCAGTCAAAGAAGCACGCGCGTGCCGTGTTGTCGTTTTCGACCACACCGGCTGCATTATCGGCCAATTAAAATGCAGAGGAGGAGGAGGAGGAGGCCGGCAAAGAGAGAGAAAGCGCAGTGCCAGGGAGCACAGGGAGAAAGAAAATGAATGGGTCGGGACAAACCACAAACCGAGCACACACACACACAAAATCCAAATGCATGGGCAGGTTCCAGGAAGTGGCTAGTGAGAGATATAGAAACAGAGGACGAGGCGGGGAAGGGAAAAAAAAAACAATGTTCACCTCTTTTACTTCCCCAGTAAAGTACACGGCAAAGCCCGAGAGTCCGAATTCAGCAGCTTCAGCTTAACTGTAGCGAACGAGCCTCCTCTCCTACAGTGCAGCTCATGCGTGGCTCAGCCCACTGACTGACCGTCGACGTGAAGGAAGTGCTGCAATTTGCAGAGGCATCGCATGAAAACCCAGAGGACGCAAATCCATAAAAACAACCCGCTGCACTCCCTAGTCATTCATTATTTGAATGCATACTGTGTGTGTGTGTGTGTGTGTGTGTACACACAGTTATGTACACACATATATATATATACACACAGTATACTGTGTGTGTACACACATATACATATATACTGTGTGTGTATATATATATATATATATATATATATATATGTGTATATATATACACACACATATATATATACATATATATATATACACACTGTATGTATATATAGTGTATATATTCACATATATGTATACATATACACATATATATACATATACATATATACACACATATATATATACATATACATATATACACACATATATACACACACACACACACATAATATATACACACACACACAGATATAGATTATATATATATATAAATATATACACACACACACACACACACACACACACACAGATATATGTACACACAAACCGGACCAAGGCATGTCGTCTCCACCCTCTTCCTTTTGCTCGCTTTGTCTCCAGACACTGAAACTTAATCCCCCCAACAGACACCCTGCCAATCGATACCATGACATCATCAGGCAAAGACCTCATCAGCGGGGCGAGGGTAGAGTGCTAACCTCAAGAAAAAAGAAAAAAAAAATCACCGAGTTGTAAATATCCACCGACAGCCATCTACACAGGCACGGGGAAGGTGCTGGCGAGTATTTGCAAATTGAAAGTACATTTGCGAGGGCCTTTGTCAGTCTGGCCCCTTTTCTCGCCTTTTGGACGCCCCCCCCCCCCGCAAGAATGACGAGAGAACCGGACCCGGGGCATCCCTTCTCATATGATGCGCGGCTGATCAAACCGCCGCCTACCTGCTGCTGCTAGGCGTTGTAAATCTGATTGATGACAAGCTCGGGACCTCTTCTACTCGAGCGTGAACATATGGACACACACGGTGAGCTAATAGACAATGGGAACATTCCGCTTGAGTGAGCGGGCCGGGATGATAGATTTAAGTACAGTGAGTTGCATCCGTCACCATTTAACCGAGCTATCAGAACACATGGAAAACAAGTCCATCACTTTCATAATTGCGTGTGATCAAGCATATCAAGGGAACAATGTAAAAGCATGAATGTCACTCTCCGCCCATGAACGTGACAACCTTTTCTAAATCCCGCTTGGTTGACTGACACGGCGAGTGATCGCCCTGGCGGAGCTGGCGTCCGTCTCATTCAACCTGGAGGCACAATGTACAGCACACGTGGTTTCATGTTGGTGTCGCTTGACTTCGAAGCTGGCGACAATCGCAATTTGGACAGCAGACATTTCCACTGAGCAGTTTATTTGAGTTGTCTTTTTTTTTTTTTTTTTTTTACTGTCATTGCATTGTCCATCCACATTTCTGAACCGCTTGCCAGCCGATCGCAGGGCACACAAAGACGAACAACCATCCACGCCCCCACACTCACACCTAGGGACAATTTAGATTGGTGGCGTCACTTCCGGTGACGCCATCACGCGTCAACGTCGGTGATTTTTTTTTTTTTTTTTTGGGTGTGGATTTTAAACCGATAGAATTCTTCGGGTGCAACGTGCACTCACACAAAAATCGGTCATATTACTAAAATAATTGGCCAATTCCCAACTACAGCCCTCGCCATCGACTTGCGACCAGTCGCGGGCTACCTGTCGATCGTGGTCGATGTATTGGCTAGCCCTGGTTTAAGGGAACTAAAATCGTGGATTTCTAAGGTCTTACCCCTCTCTTTATTTGTTCATTGTCGCGCAATAATTGGACGAGAACGAAAAAATCCCGGGCTGCAACATCAAATTATACTTCATGACTGAATTCAATCATCATCATCCTTCATCCCAACGTCTTGCAAATATACATTTGTCAACGCACGTCGCCTTCAGTGGTATGCGATGGTAAAGAAGGTCCCTGGAAAGGCCCGCAATGAGCCGCTGGCATCAATCACGCTCCTTTGAGGGGACGGGGGCCATCCAACCCTGCACACATGGGCCCTCGGCTCTCCAAAGTGAGCTCCCTTGTCATCTGAGGGGAGGCAGCAGCTGCGGTCCGGACTTGTGCAATTTTCTCAAGTGTTTGCCGAGGATCAATTGTGTCGAAGGCGCCCATAAGGAAGGCCTCTTTGTTGTGCCCACTCTGAAGTGGTTGGCTGCTGGTGGTCCAGTCTTTCAATCTCCTCCTTTGTGCAGCGGACGAGAAGAAGTCACGATAGCAGGACACGTGCGGTGGCGTATTAACACTCGGGGCAAGTTCACTTCTAGACTTTGACTTTGCCAATTGTTCTTTCTTTTTTTTTTTTTCCTCCCTACATGGTTTGCTTCATTACAACCGTAAGCCCAATGTGAGTTTAGTTCGTTTACTCTGACGTCAAAGAACACGGCAACTTCGAAAAATGCCGTTCTGACACAAATGATATGAAATCCAAATGATATCTTCAAGTGAAATTGTTCAACAACAGAGATTTGAAATGGCATGTTTCCCTATTCGAGACAAAGCCATTTGCCTTCACAATTGAGGCGGCGAGCCTTTCAAAAGCGAAGCTCATTTGTGGGAATAATTGCTCAATCTCATTGTAACAATGAACCACTCCGTCGTCGTGATTTTTCGCCGCCAAAATGACAGACGTGTCAATCCGCAGACGGACTTCGACGTCACGCTGAGAGGAAAACGCATCGGGGTGCCACTCAAGACGCCGTCGGCACCACGGCCCGTCTCGGGCATTCATCCGTTCATACAAATATATATAAATTAAACAATTATGCACGCATCCAAGACATTGAAGGGCATGCAAAATATCGACCGCGGCAGGCAATTCTGTTCTAATATGGTTCTGTCACCCAGGAAATGTGTTCATTGCATCGGGCCTCTTATTCGAAGCCCATTTTCACTTGTTGGAAACTGACATGTCACTCAAATGTATCCTCGTCAACAACATTCAAGATATTCCTTAAAAGCACACACACACACACACACACACACGCGCACACACACTTCTGCTTTCAAATCAGGTTGATATTGTTTGTTTGAACTCGGCGAGAACACCTGGAGACCAACTGCCCTCCAAATATTTATTTTATGGTCAAACATCCCAGATTTGGACTAAAAAGCGCTGAGGCGTTGATAATGTTTATGATGACGCTGGAAAGAAGGAGATAATCGCTCACACAATCATGAAGAGGATTTTATTTGATTTTTTTTTTTTTTCATCCTGGCGTAGTCGCTGAGTCGAGCTTTCCAGTATGATTTTCAACTCTAATCTGAGCTCTCATTTGGGGGAGTTTCCGGGTAGAATCGACACGCAGGGAAAATGGTTTCATTGCTCCTGGATTTCCTTCTGCACTTAAATTGTCTCTGGAATCAAATGTTTTCTGTCTCGATGGCAACAGTTAATGCGATTCTTCTTGGTTCGAAACAAACAAACAAACGGCCATGTGCTGTACTTTGAGTTGGCCCTCACTTCCAATGAGCTGCAAAAGGGAGTGGTTAAAAAAAAAAAAAACAATCAATCGTAAATCAAATCAAAATGAATGGTTAATTTGTGCCGTGCAAGTCAGTATTTTGCAGCTGAAAGCAACCCGAAAGATAATCAACCTGAAATATAAACTACGATCACACTCTCGATGAGTGATTGGCCGTTATACATGCAAAGCGTGGTGGTTTGCTTTTGTGTTATTTATTAGCTTTGGGAGGGAGGAAAAAAAAAAAAACTCACGCAGGGCCGAGAGCAATATTTAAAATGCAATTAAGAATGCATTTGCTTCTGTTCCTGTTCTGTTTCACTGGGCTTCCTTTGGACAGGAATGTGTTAGCATTCATGTGCTGTAAGCATATTGTATCATTTCCACTTGCCCTTGTCTCGGCGTTCCCGATATCACACGAAAAAACGTCAAGCAGAACAAGCCAGCGAGAGAAAAAAAAAAAAAAAAAAAGGGAAGCTCATTAATCTTATTGCCCAACATCCCCATTTCAAATGACCTCAAATAGAATTGTTAGTGGCGCTTACGACAACAAGCGTAGCCACAAATTACTTTCTCTTCAGAGCATATCTACTGTATATTTAGAATGGCTTCATCGCGACGAGACAACTTCATCATTCATTCAAGACGCCGCCGACAGTCACAAGGTGAACCCGGCTTGAAAGCAGTCAAAAATTGACAGCCAAACAGTAAAGAATTCTCCGTCTGACTTCTAGCGGCTATTTTGCATACAAATGCTTCATGTATGCTTGCATTCCACGTGTAAATAATTTCAATCTTTTTTTTTTTTAAATGACGGATTAAGCACAGACGCAAGTGGGTTTTCGCCCGTCCCTCTAATCGTCCCGAACCGGATTAAGTATGTTGGTGTTGGGAGGCAAGCTAGGCAAAGCCAGAGTGTCGCCAAACACTTTATTTTCTTAACAGGCTATTTGATCTCAACGGTATTTTGACAGCAACACAGCCACCTAGTGTCCAGTCAGAGAACATAACAAAGTGCCTACGGACACCCATTTCACTCCCGATCAATCCAGCCCGTTAAGAAAGATGGCTGCCTTGGACGTCTCTCTCGGTACCCGTCTGTCCGCCAATGCTGACGGCGAGGATTTCTAAAAGTCGAGTTTTTATTCCTATGATATTTTTTTTTCTCTATTTTTTCGTTGTGAAATACTCATGTTGATTTGCTTATCGCTAAGACATGAAGAATAGAAAGAAAGAGTGATGCCATTTTTCTTTGATTGATGGCCAGTCTTATCTGCAACAGCCAAGCGCGGCGTTACTGAAGATCGGGTACGGTAGCCAAGCGTCCGCGCGATGAATACGTCAATATTTGCATGGGAGAGTCTTGCACATTTTTTCAAAGTGTGGCATTGTGTCATGTGTGTTGTATTTTATGGACGATGCGTTTCTCTCGTGAAGGGACATAAGCGTCGGAGTGATCGCCTCTATGAAGAGGAAAAAAAAAACGCTAAAATCCCGACGACTTGGGCGATATTTTCAGTGGTTGATGTGAGCATGAAGGAAAGATGTCCACATAAATTTTGGTGACCATCGATCGCAGTTTTGGCACATTCAGCGACATTTTGATTTCTACGGGTTTGGACTATCACGTTGTGCCACTGCACGGTATGTGTGAAAGGCCATTGGACGGAAGCGCTTTTAAAGGTTGCCGGGCTGCGCAAGCAATTATTAAATGCACTGTGCAACGTTAGATATGTCATAATCTGAGCCCCCGGTCAGGATAACGTCGTCTCTCGATTTGAGCCTCTCACACACACACACACACACACACACACACACAACCTGTTGCAAGACCAGATGAGACCAAGTCGTGGACGTGATGGGCAAACAGCAGGTTGCATCACACACTCCGTCTCCAGCTCAAGGCCACAGACTCACAATGGCTCCTTCTGCATGAAAGTCGGCCATTCAGAGGGGGGGGCGATCCAAGGCGACGGCCCTCTCTTTCGTTCGCACAAACTTTGCGCCGCGAGTGCAACACGCCCATGCGCATAAATGTGTTTCTTCGGCTTGATTTTAAGTTCCGATGGCCACGCCTCTCCAGCCCCCCCCCCCCCCCCCCGATCCTCTCCTCGCCCACCCTCCGCCTCCATAGCAGGTGGCACCACTGGCAGTGGGGCAGAGAGAGGGCTTTGATTCCAAAGCCTGCGGGCTCAGTGCATATTCAAGCGGGGGGGGGGGGGGGGGGGGGAGTCAGACTGGCATGCAAAGAATACAAATCAGACCTTTGACAGGAGCGGTTAACCTGCCGCTAAATATAGTCCGGGTCTGAAAAAAAGATGGAGGAGGGGCGCAACGTGGAGGGAGAACATACAAGAGGAAGCAATGTGGGGAGTGAACAAAGAGACCAGGGAGGGCAGGAAAAGAGCGGGGAATGAAACATGTAAATGAAATGAGACTCCATTTTATCTGCCTCGCTATTACACATCTCGGGGTTTTTTTTTTTCACACTGAAGGGTGGGCATATATAGCTGCGAGGTAAATACAAATGCCTAATACAGTGAAGTATGCTAAGGCGGTGTGATGTATGGGATGGGGGGCGGAGGGCGGGGAGGGCCAAACAGAACCCGAGAGTGGGGAGAACGGTGAGGAAAAATGAACGATAGGGAGCGTCTGTTTAATAAAGCAGTAGTCTTGGGGGAGCGAGAGAGAGAGAGAGAGAGAGAGAGAAGGAATGAGAAATACGCTCCGGCGACTGAGATCTGAGCAGACTGCAGAAGAGGGAGAGCCAAAAGTCGAGCCTTATATTTTTTATTTATTATAAATTTTTATTTTTTTTACGCCATCTAGGATCCACCTCCAATCCCATTAAAACATCCTGTGTGTGTTTTATGCCGTAGCTTGGAGAGCGTTACAGATCTGCTCTGTATATTAGACACAAGTTGTAAAGCCTTCCCAACCTAATCACTTCATCGTTCCCTTGGGCACACCAGTAGATTTTGACATTTCATCTAAGGAGCACACTTCATAAATCCGGATCCGGCCTGAGTTTTCACAGCAAGGGGGTGTCGGCGGGACAGCGGGTCAGCTAGCGACATCAATAGTGTGATCCCGGCAGCGTGACGCGCCGATGAATTCACCAGGATGAGGAATGGGCCACGTCACGTTGACTGTAAACATCAAACGACTTCCAATCCTCATCTGATTTGGAATTGTCAATCTTTCTTCAACGGTGCATTTGTTCATTTTATTATTGCACAGAATCAAATCAAAGCTCTTAAAAAATCCCTGCTGATCAGTCATATCAGTCACCGGAGCGCAGCTCCAGTCAAACGTCACTTGCAGGTGGAATTACCAAGATTGCAAAAAAAAACACCAAAAAAACACGGTTGGTAGTGTAGTAATTTTGCTCTTCCTTATCACTTAAGACAATGGAATTTATGTAAATCGACTTTGCCGTACCTTCATGAAACATAATGCTTGGTGGCGTGCTAGACTACGCTATTCACCACTGTCTGTACCGTCCCGAACTTCCCTTAGACTAGCCGCAACAGATACAGAACATTTAACCGAGCCAAACAAAAGCCCTCGAATGCTTTATTTTCAAATCCACTTGTTCCTCATCTCGCTGCCCAATAAGACACGCCCACAATCTGTGCGGCCGCTTACATGGAGACAGGCTTCATGGGGCTCAATCATCGGCGCACCTTCGGCCATTTCAAAAACGTCAGCCGTGTCCTACGCCCGAGGGTCTAATGACACCGTGCCCCCTGATCGGAGAGTTGGCGATGTCAGACTTATAGACAGGGAAGAAATGTCAACAAAGAGAGCAGCACTATGAAGGTTATGGGAGACGTTTCCTTGCAGACATTACTGTAAATGATGAATATTCTGTAAACACTGCATATAAAACCACCGTGGTGTTAATGTATTGAAAATATGGCTTGTGTGTGTGTGTGTGTGTGTGTGTGTGTGTAGAAAGGGTGGTGCTCGCTTTGTAGGCCTTTATACTTGGTCCTCACTGTGCCACAAGTACAGGAATGTGTGTGTGTGTGTGTGTGTAGAAAGGGTGGTCCTTGCTTTGTAGGCCTTTATACTCGGTCCTCACTGTGCGACAAGTACAGGAATGTGTGTGTGTGTGTGTTTGTGTGTGTTTGATTTGGAGTAAATCCAGGCACTTTGACAGCCCGGTAAAATCCCGTATCCAGAATTCCGTTTGACATATAATAAAAGCAAGATGAATGGCGGCGCAGCCTGACCGTATGCCCACTTTGCTATATGGAACTATTACACAATAAGGAGCAAGCCCACTCGCACTTCCCCATCCAATGGAGTAGAGAGTCTCTCGTTCCACCCGGGAGAGGCTGAGCTGCGTAATCTATGGTGGATAAGCCACGGTTTGGAGAGATTTGGGGAGCGGCGATCCGACTGGAACTGCCAGTCCTCTGCTGAAATTCAACGCCTGGGAAATCCTGCGGGATTGAATTAGGTGGAAATGGAGCCAGCCAGCCAGTCAGCGAGAAGAAGCTGGCCGGGGCCAAACAATCCTCACGCGAGACCACAGATGTGTTCTTGAACGGAGTGGCTCTGAGATGTCTTCTACCTGGGAATCACACACGGTCTGTCCATCAGCTCCTTACAGTATGCGGTGCGCCTAATTAAACAGTGTTTCATTTCCAAGCAAAAAAAAAAAAAAAAAAGCCTGCGCACAATCGCTCTTGCGGGGAGGAGGGGAGGCCGGAATTAATAACGGGGAAATGTCGATCAGTCATTATGGCCAGAATTTAAATGCGCGACCATCTGTAATTCTGAAAAGTTAATTAGCCCAATGTGCAACGCGGTCATGTTCAGGGCAAATGGCTCCAAAGTAGAGCTCTCCAGGCAGCCTGCCACGGCCTAATGAGTGTCTCCCGGTGTGCACTTTTAGCGTTTGAACACTTTTGGTGAAGGTTACATTTGAATAATTTCCATGCCTTGGTGAGACTGTATTGTTTGATGTGCTTATTTTGCCATCATAGAATTAAGACATTAGGACAACAGGGGGGTGGATTTTGGCTCCACTATATCCACTGACTTAAACCCTCCAAAAAAAATTTTTTTTTTTAATCCCCCTGGTACCAAGGTACAAGGAAAAAAAATGATCGATGAAAAAAATGATCGATGAAAAAAATGATCGATGAAAAAAATCATTGCTTCCCCTCACGAGGGTCGCCTATTCCAGCTGACAAAGAAACATTCACGTAGGAACAAAGTGGGAGTGGCTCATCAAGCTGCCGTGCACGTTTTTTGGGGAATGTGGGAGGAAACCGGAGTATCCGGAGAAAACCCACGTAGGCACGAGAAGAACATGCAAACTCCACACAGGAAGGCCGAAGCCGGAATCGAACCTCGGACCTCTGCACTGTGAAGCCGACGCGCTAACCTGCTCGACAACCATGCCGCCTCATTAATAATGCTTTGCTTGAATTGACTCATCTGTACTTTCAGTTTAGTCAATGAGCCTCCATCGAGTAATATTTACCCTCAATGAACTCATACGTACGCTAAATGTACTCATCCGTACCCTCATTTTGTACATGATACTTTCAGTTTAGTAGTCTGTACTTTCACTTTGGTCATCGGTGTCCCCTCCGATTGCACATCTGTTCCTGCAGTTGAGTAATTTGCCCCATTTGCACCCTCGGTTTAATACGTACTCTAAATGTACTCATGTGTACCCGCAGCTTACTTGGAGCATCATGGGAGGTGTGACTCAGGGTTGAAGTGGTCGTCTCACAAACCAAAGGTCGTGGGTTCCATCCCCAACACTTGTGACCAGGTCAAAGTGTCCTTGAGCAAGACGCTGAAGCCTTATTGGCTCCTGACAACGTCGACCCCTCGACTACCTCCCCTGTCCCTCCCGCCCCCGCCAGATCAACGCCCCTGCTCAGGACACACATGTTCCACCACCCATCGACTGTACAACGGATGCGGTATTTGGCATGATTGGCACAACAGGCCCCAAAGACATACAAGCAGCACAGCCGACCAACATATTCATTCGGTTTTGTATGTGTCGCTTGCACCTTGAGGGGCTAAATGTGTCTATCTGACAATGTAGAAGTTATACAATTACAGAGACACGTAAATACGCGGCATACATCATACATTATTAGCCCGTGTAGCTATTAGACGTACACCCAATAAATCCCCCCCCCACCCCCCACCGCACCCCCCACATGTCACCACATGCGAGCATACATCATGGTGATTTGTGAGCCTGAATCTCTTCCTACACTCCTCTGATTCCAATGGGGAGAGAGAGAGAGAGAGAGAGAGAGAGAGAGAGAGAGAGAGAGAGAGAGAGAGAGAGAGAGAGAGAGAGAGAGAGAGAAAGAGAGAGAGATCTTCCAGTATCTCCACGGTGGACAAACGGCACCTCTCGGATTTCCCCCCCCCCCCCCTTCCTTTTTACCTTCATTTTCCTCCTGCAGGGGTGAGCGTGTGTGCGCGCGCGCGCGCGTGCGTGCGTGAGTGTTTAGATGAATGGGTGATGGAGAGAGGGAGAGGAAAAAGAGAGACTTCGAGAGGGGGCGTCTCCCCCTCCGGTGCGATTTCCACATCTTGCTCAAATCCACTATGTCGTCGACTTCAGGAAAAGCGGACAGTCTTCCAACAATGGAGTGAGTATATGGAGCGCCTTCACTTGCATCCAGCATGCCGTCCGTTTTGTAGGCGCGACTTCAACGCGGCGCGATGGAAGGAATGCAGAAGCGCAAGTCACGCACAAATGCGCGCGGCCAATGCGTTCGCCGCGCGCCGCGGAGACGGCCGTCAAGCCACTGCAGGTGCCTTACTTCACATTATTTGGCCGCCATAAATTGTCACCCATTCGTTCGTGTGTGTGTGTGTGTGTGTGTGTGTGTGTGTGTGCGTGTGTGTTTATGTGCATGTGTGTGTGTGTGTCTTTCTCACCGTTAGTGACGGAAAATAAGAGTTGGGGCGCTTGTTGCTCATATTTGCAGGGAACACTCGTTTCTCTTGTCAGACTTCACTTCGGTAGCTCTCCGTGTTCTTTTCGAATGTTCATTCAAATACATAAGATATCTATATTGAATATATATATATATATATATATATATATATATATATATATATATATATATATATATAAACAAGACATGCAGCTAAATTAGCCTGTCCATGATTCAGCTGTTTCAACTAAATTGATTTTAAACTCTCAAGTTCGTCAGCTTTGTTTGTTGGCTCCTCTTGATGTTACAAGACTGCTACACGAATGATGCCAGGCTGATGTCGTGCTGGCTCACAAGGTATTATTCATCGCTCAACCACTTTTATGGTCCACAGCAATCTTGCTTCGGCTTTTTTTCCCTTTTTTTCCGTGTATTTGTGGCCAAAGCACACGAGCACGTGAACTCCTCAAGGCAAGAGCCGCTTCTGACACAAGCTGAGACGCCCTCCTCAATTGATTGCTTTCAACTCACTTGAATGAAATATTTAAGCTTTCAGCCAATCGACACAAAAAAAAAAAACAACAGCGGCGCTCTGAATCAGCGTTCCTGATCATTTCTGCATCAAACAATCGTTCTTGTGTGATCAATTTGGATCAAAGCTCTTTTTAGTAGCCTTCTTTACAACAATGTGCTTGTCGGGCCATTTGGCACTGCGTTTGCATACGAGTGTGTGCGCCAAGAGAAAGAACATCAATTTCAGTGTGTGTGTGCGTGTGTAAGTGTGTGTGTGCGCGTGTGTGTGTGTGAGGTGTGTCCCTCCGCCCGCCTGCCTCAGTGTACGCTCGTGCTCAGCCCCCAGGCACACTGGCAAGCATGAACTCTCTGAACTCAATCCTTGTCGATTAAATTCCTATTGATCAAGCAGCAAAGAGAGACATGAAGTTCCATCTCCTGGCTTTCAAGCGCGCTTTGAGTGAGCGTCGTCTTTCAGCCTTCTATACCCCCCCCCCCCACGCCCACCCCCCCCACCTTTTGAGCCGAAGAAATAGAAGAAGAAATGAAGTGGAGTGAAGCTTGGTTGGCAATGCATTAATGGAGAAGATGGAAAATTGTTGTGTGTCAACAGTTGGTGACCGTTGCACGTTGCGGTTTGTTGCACGTGTGCGAGTGTCGACCTGCGCACGTGTTTACCGGAACATGTGGTGATACATATTCATCGTATGTATGTGCGCTTGAATGAAATCGATTGTTAGCGACTCGTGTGTGTGTGTGTGTGTGTGTGTGTGTGCGTGCGCCTTGGTCCAGATGACCCGAATGAGGGGGATTTCCATTTTGAAACGTAGCTAAACACGAGCATAGCTCTCCATTGGGAGCTGTCCTTGGTTCTGATCCGATCCTCCTCCTCACCCCTCCAGCAGACACAAGACCCACCCTGTTGATTGACATCCACATGTTCTCATTAAGGCTCACGAACGAGTGCCTCGGTGTGTACATGTAGACGAGGCCTTGAGTGTGTACATGATTGCTGGAGGGTGAGCTTTTTTTTTGTTTTTTGTATTTATTGTAGTGCTGATGGTGTGTCGGGGGAATCCTCCGAGGGGCCTTGAGCAGAGGGGATGCTGGCTAAGAAAGCAAGGAGTGAAAGGAGGAAAAACAAAACAGCTGTGCGGTAATTGGGCTCCCCTTAGTATTGCAACGCATACATTGACATCTGTTTGATAATTGGCTACCCTGGCTCCTCAGCGTGTGTCATGCTAAATGCCGGTTTGGTGGAAAGCAGGGGGAAAAGGAATAAATGGGGTAGGGGGTGGTTGGGGGGGCAGTTGGAGGGACAAGTGGGAATACATGTGTGTGTGAGTTAGCGTGCAAATGCATGCTTGTGGTGTCTGACTGGGGGAAGGGAAGCGGTGATTTGTTGCTATTGTGAAAGCGCCACAGGTCTCCCGTGCACACATTTACTGCCATTGTCTCTTTCGTGAAAGAAGACCCGACTGATGCATTGCCCCCGAGCGGAGGTGCGTTCAGTTCACAGCCTGCATTTAGCTCGACGGATGAAAAAAAAATATAGTAGAATTGCTAAGTGTCAAGTGATTGTTTACAGCCTCTCTCTCCCCCCACCCCCCCCCCCCTCCCCGGGGTTTTCTAGCGTGGTGATTTGAGCCACAGAGGCAGAAGTGATATTAGCTGCTTCCGCAATTTGTTCGGAGCTTTAGAGGGGAGAGGCCGTCAGATTGCATAGATAAATATGTTGAATAATTGATGCGACGCATAGTGGGGAGCTGTTTGGGAGCGCACAGACGATTGCCGGCGATGCCGAAGCAGCCTTGCTGTCGGCAAGTCTTTGAATGCGTTGCACTCTCGCGGGGTCGGCACATGAGAACTTCGGGGCTCCCGAATGCTTCATGGTGCAGGTTTATCAAGCAACAGGTTTATAAAGGGGGGCCTTTGGAGACCTGAATTTTGACATCATCCCTCGAGCGCAGGCGAAACTTGTATGAATGATCGTTTTGAAACTCTTGCGCAGGTTTTAAGCCGTATGCTTAAAGAGACTAAGGCCTCATAAGACCCACCTGGTCTGTAATCCTAAAGCAGATCTGCATAAGAGTGTCAAATCTGAGTGTGATGGATTCATTCAGGGATTGCTCTTAGGTGACGGAGACCAGCTGCGGACGCGAGAGCGGCGGGACGTTTAAGAGCAGGGATGTGGGACGAGGCAGGGGGTACTAGCCTGTCCTCACTCCATCTCTCTCCCTAACGCCGTCTCATGTGAGAGCTTACGGCAGGGGGCGGGAACCTTTTTGACTAAGAGAGCCATAAAAGCAAAATGTTTGGGAAATGTATTCCAGTGAGAGCCATATAAGATAGATATACCGTAATTTCCGGACTATAAGCCGCGACTTTTGTCACACGCTTTCAACTCTGCGGCTTATTTAATGAAGCGGCCTATATAAAGACTTTTTTAACGGCCGCCTGTGTACCGTCTTTCTTTGTAAATATCTCATGTAACAATATGGGCACCTGCGGCTTATAGACAGGTGCGGCTTATGTGTGTACAAAATGTTTTTTTTTCCTTTAAAAATGTAGTGGTGCGGCTTATAATCAGGTGCGGTCTATAGTCCAGAAATTACGGGTATATATATATATATATATATATTTCAACAAAATGTCAGTATAATAAGCCTCTGAATGTATTTTTAAAAATAATTTTGTGATAAAACTCACCATGAATGGTTTTCCGTTCCTCGCGATTGCTAAAAATCCAGCAAAACTATCGTAATGAAAGTCATCTTACCGGGTCCATACGCGAAGTTACTGCTGAGCTAGCTTGCACACTGCTCAGTAGCTTGCACGCTTCCATTTCGGCTGTCTCTCGCACCGTGTTTCGATGCCGAACGTAGCATGGGGCGTGTCAAAGTGCCGCTCTGCATTCGACCGTTTCATCGATGGTATTTTGTCATTGCAAATCAGACACACCGCAGAAGCCGTTCTCCCCACAAAGTCGAATCCTTCGGTCCATTCGTCCCGAAGTCTACCAAACTCGCCATCTTTTTTTTTTTTTTTTCGCCATCTTGTCCACTAAGGATTAGCTTTAAGCTAATGGCCGAGCGGGTTGATTCAAAAGGGGGCGTACACCTGTTTCCACAGCAACGGCAACGTTGGCCAGTATCATCCAATCAAAATGGCTCCTGGAGCCAACTGCAGCCCAAACAGGAAATGAGCGGTGAAAAATCGATCGATGGATGCATTAATAAACAAACGAGATTTTTTTTTGTTTTTTTTTAAATCTGAGAGCCAGATGCAATCATCAAGAGCCATACTGTATATGGCTCGCGAGCCATAGGTTCCCGAACCCTGGCTTACGGCTACAGTGGTAGAAGCAGAAGGATTGCTGAGATACTGGGGGGCTGGGGGATCTCAGGCCGGATCCACAAGGTTGCTATCCTGAAGAAGAAGGCCAACATTTTCAAACCCTCGCCCGGTGTCGTTTTCGACCTTTTTCATCACTTTCACCACTTTGGCTGCTTGGAGAAAGTCTTCTGTCTCACACGCAGAGGTGTTTAGAATAATAGTCGGAACGACTCCTTTCATGTAGTCTCCTTCAGTGCGGAGGAATGTGCCGCAGTGTTCTCCACCGTTTGATTCCGGGGGCCTTGAAGATGCGAGGGCAGAAGGATGTGAAGACTGCTTATCTCTTCCTGACACAGCCAATCATGTCATAGAACGGCAGTCTGAACCCAGCTGATACAGAGCCGCTTCCTCTTTTCCTCCCTCAGACGCAGAACCACATACAACTCCATCTTGTTCTATCAATTTCTTCCCTTTCATGTCTTTTGAAATTGCGCACCCTTTTTTTTTTTTTTCTTTCTTTTCATTCTCATTTGGCTCGGTGACATTTCTGACTTTTCTCATTGCTTTTCGCATCCCTACTCTGCGCGGATGCTGCGGGGTTTTTTTTTTCTTTCTCACACGTGTATATGAAATCACACATGCACGCTCCACAAAACTTTCAGTCCTCTTTCCTCTCTTTTATTTCATCTTTTTTTTTTTTTTTTTTTTTGCTCTGTTGCTTTCTGACTTGCTCTCATATGTTCAGCATGGGGGGGCCCCCGAGTTCAGAGCACTGCGGGGGCCGCCCCCCAACTGCCTCAGATGTATGCGTGCAACTGTGGCGCTTACTGATAAACTCAGAAACAGCGGTGGAGATGCTCACATCCCCCCCCCCCACTTTTTTACTCTCAGTCAGGGTTCTATGGTCGAAAAAAATAAAACATCACACCCTTGTGCACGACGGCAAAGTGACGACTCGTGTTAGCAGTCAATAATTTCTTTTTTTTTTTTATCTGCTTTGTCTTGTGGCTTACGTAGCGCTGAGAGAAAAAAGTAGTGGAAGTTTTACCAAAACGAAACACAAGCCACGCCTCCAATGTTTGTTTGTACTGACTTCTCGTCGAAGCATGCGACAAGGAGAGGGGAATCCTTATTTTCACTTGGGTTAGCGTTAGCCAAACATTTTTTTAAATGCTAACGAATGAATGCGGCATGGAGCTTAACTGTTTCAGTACCAGCCAATTCTGGACCAAGTCTGAAAAGACGTTCAAAAACGTCTTTGGGAGTGAATGAGTTTTAAGACTCAAAACAACCGCAATTCTTCCACAAACAGAATGTGTTGCTGCTTTTATATATATATATATATGTATATATACATATATATATATATATATACAGTCAAACCTCGGTTTTCGAACGTCTCAGATCTCGACCAATTCGGTTTTCGACCAAAAATTTCGAGTTTTTTATGCCTCGGATGACGAACAAATTTCGGTTTCTCGAACAAACTGAGCGCACTTGAATGCACCATTTGACTCCTCTCGCCTTCCTTACACGAGGAAGTGACGCTTCCTCGTGTTGCTTTCCATTGTGAGCAGACGTGTTCATTCAACATTTTTATTTTAAAAAGAGCCTGGTTTCGGTTTTCGAACAATGTCGGTTTTCGAATAGCCTTCTGGAACGGATTATGGACGAAAACCGAGGTTTGACTTTTTTTTTTGTCTCACCCTTTCCTGCAGGACCTGGTCAGTTTCCGCAGCTTATGAGATCCCCACCCTTCCCTCCAGCTCTCTCCTGCTATATGGCGTCAGACTCAGAAGTGGGGGGGGGGGGGGTGAGTGGGGGCACTTTGAGAGGGCGCAAAAGGGCGGAGAAAAGGTGGAGGGGAGAGAGGTGGTTGGACCATTTGCTCCCGTCTCGACCACGGGTATTCTTGGGTTGATAATACAGATGTCGATGTTATTGCTTGAGAATACGCGTAGCTGAGCGGAAGCCATTGTCATCGGGCCGCGAGTATTCCTTCGACGGTCCCCTCCAGTGGTCTTGATACGAGATGCATCAGTCTGGCGCTTCTAAAGTCCTGCTAGCGGTCCCCAGGCTCGGCTCGCTCCTCCACCCAGCATCCTCCGGGCCTCCGCGGGAAGTAAGAACCTTCCGAGCGTGCATCACACACCTTTTCAGCTTGGCTTGTTCATCCGCTTGACAGATGCCCTTATCAGAGTGCATGGTGAAGAGGGGAATCCAATAAGTGCACATGGTGGAGGGAGCGGGGTGGGGGTGGGGTGGGGGGGGGGGTTGGGCATGCGAGGGGGCATTGAGGAATTGGTGCAGGGCGGCGATGGCAGGGAGTCCGGGCCCCTGATGGCAGCGAGACACGACCGCGCTCGACAGGACAGCAGGTCCGGCAGTTGCACTTGCTGCTGTGTTTAAGGTCACAGTCAAAGAGCAAACGCAATATCTCGACAGGCCGGCTGGCGGGCAGACGGGCGGGCGGGCGAACAGGCTGGCGGGCAGGTGGGGGCACAAGCAGAACACATTTCCAAAGTCAGCCATAAATCTTCGTCCGCTTGAAGATGCTCGGCAAGGAGGAGCGCAAGCGACAAGGGAATGAGACTAATCGGACAAACTGACAAATGAGACCAAAGCCTGCTGGGATGACATCCTATTTGCCTGCCGAATCCATTTTGCAGATGCACACATGAAACTCTTAATATGACTGACTATTCGTCATGACTGACTGACTCAACGTGGCTGCTATCTGCTCGACTACCGTTGACTTGTCGGGCACCCGGTTTCTCATATTAGCGTTATTGTAATGGGGTGTAATCGGATTATTCCAATCCCTCGATTTCACAGTGGGCCAATGTGATAGTGGGGCACATCCATGTCAAAAGGCCCTTTGACAGCAGCTGTGTCGGAGTGTTAAACCCTGAAAAATCCCAGCCAAGGAGGATTTCTCCACACCGCTCCCCAGAGACCCCCCCCCCCCCCCCGCTCACACACGTGCCGCTGTCTCCGGCAGTGTGTGTGGTGTGTGCACGCGCGCGCGTTTGTGCCTGCAATATGACTACCTCCCTCGTGCAACTGCACAGCAATTAAAGATCTAATTGATTTCCCTGCATACACTGATCACTTGCCTCACCGGTTTGCTTTTTTTTTTTTGTGTGGGGGGGGGGGGTAGGCGAATCGAATGCTGACTTCATTCATGATGATTACAGCGCCCCCAAGACAATAACATGAGCACCTCTTTATCTCACCTCTCTCTCAGTCTTCCTACCGTCTTCTTCGTTTTGACATTGTTTCTGGTGAAGAATCAAGTGGAGCCCCCTGCACTATTTCTGCAGTAGTGCAGCGCAGAATCCCGCCGGGTGCCAACATGCAGGCCAGCTCTCGTTCATCACTGTTTTGCGTGGCATCGGGTGGACAAATGAGCATCGTGAATAGTCTTCCTTACGCTTCCAGAGCAAACGAGAACGTCAACAAAACCTGGCCGCAAATTGCGCATGCCTTCCATGCGCGAAGAGGCTGAAAGCGAGCTGCAGTCAGAGTGGTCCTCACCCACTCTAATGGCCCTTTTGCGCAAAAGCAAATGGAGACAATAGAGTATGAATAAATAAGTTGGTCTCGGTGTTAGCAATCATTTCCACCACGATGGGTCACTCCATTACAATTACCTTGAAATGTTTATCCAAAGCAAACAAAAGGCTGGGAGTGCCAGGATTTGATGGAAGGGTGGCAGGAAAGAGAAAAGAAACCGCTGGTAGAGGTTGACAGAAATGGGTGAGAGGGGGAGGGGGGGGGGGTTGGGGTTGGAGGGGGTAGGGAGAAAATCACAGTGCAATAAGTGCCCTCTCATTAGGGCTCGTCTTTATCACTGTGCAGCTCCTCTGAGACGAGGCAGATGAGAGGAGGGAACAGAAGGCCAGAAGAGGAGCGAGCCGACTCCAGATTAGGATCCTTATTGCTATGATAATGACTGTTTGTCATCCGGCGCTCACGTTTCACACCTGTGGTACATGCAGATGAGGTGGTTTAGTTCACGTCGGCGGTGTGCGCGTGCGTGTGTGCTCCGTCCATATATGCAGATGTGAGCGTGGCTCCAAAAGGAAGAAAAAGATCAAGTTCATGGACATGTGCAAAAGGAAAAGCTCGAGAAGAAGGGAGAGAAGAGAGGAGCTGTGCGTACGTGTGTGTGTGTGTGTGTGTGTGTGTGTGTGTGTGTGTGTGTGTGTGTGTGTGTGTGTGTGTGTGTGTGTGTGAGCCTGTGCCTGGCATTCACCCTTGGAGTGCATACGCATTTAGAATGAACAAATAGATAAAGATAGAATTAAATAAATATGTAACAATCGCATGCATTGCTCTCGGTGCCTGGCAACCAGATCCCTCCGTTGCCTTGGAAACAGTTGCTACAGACTGTGAGGTGATTGGCAACCGTGACAACGAGGAGGGAATAACATTTGACCCCTCTTGCTGAATGGGGGGGGGGGGGGGGGGAGTGGGTGAGGGTGGCTGGGGCGGGGGGGGGGGGGGGCCTGGAAGAGGAGGTGGTGCATGAAGTGCGGGGTGGAGGAGGCGGCGGCGGGTGGGGGGGGGGGGCGGGGAGGAAGATGGTATCACAAGAAGCATGTTTCGAAATTCATCCTCTGAAGCTGCTTCGCTCTCACTTCCTTAACACGCCGCCCCCCCCCCACCCCGTGCCCCTGGCTGCCCAGCATACACACACACACACACACACACACTCACGCATGCACATTGATTTTACACTCATTATACTCTGATACACACAAGCGCATATTGATGCTCTAACATAGCAGCACTAATCCCATCATAACACACACACACACACACACACACACACACACACACACAGGCCCACACTGTCTTCAACACTTTTTTTAGAGTAAATCACATGGCTCACATCATATATGACGCGTTTTCTATCCTCTCATTTCGAGAGATGGCCGTGGCGATCTCGGCTTTTCCCGTGCCAACGTCAACATTTTGGTTGGAGCGAGTGTCATCCACTCGCCACTTTTGTGAGCGAGACGTTGTTTTCACTCCTGAAAAGGAAGCCTGAAATGACGGGGGGGGGGGGGGGGGGGGGGGGGTCAAGAGGAGAGTCACTTTCTTCCCTCACAAATCATTCCCGCGCTTATTATTATTATTATTATTTCCCATCCGATTGCACTTTTCCATCCTCTCCGCGCCTCTCTTCACTCCGCGCCCGGCTAAACTAATCAGGGTGTGATTAATGGTCTGCTAATTGCTGTAATCTCTTGTTAATTAGAAGTGAGATTCTTCAGTGGTGGAGTGCTTAGGGGAAAGATGCATGTTGCACCGATCTGAGGGTCCACAACAACTGCATTGAAAGAGACCCGCGCTACGGCATGGGTGGAGGAGGCAGCAAGCTACAACACAGACATTCTTGGGGGGGGGGGGGGGGGGCAGCTGCTCCAACTAAATCGTCAAAATCATTCATGTAATTAAGAAAAGACAATGGTGTGTGTGTGAGAGAGAGAGAGAGAGAGAAAACTGAATCACAAATGCACATTGCATCTCGTGAGGTATTTGATCAAATATATTTGATGAATAATTAATGACTTATTTATTTATTTCTCCTCTTCACATTTCGTTGCCACATTTTCTCAAATTGTTCGTATTTGACCCATAAACACTGGCTGGCTCTGAATTTGGTCTGCATTTCCGGATGTGTGTTCATCTGAGAGGTGTGAAGAGCAAAGCCCGAGCCCTGAGGATAAGCATGTACCCAAAGTCACACACACACACACACACACACACACACACACACACACACACACACACACACACACACACACACACACACACACCGCGCGCGCACAATCTTTGCAGATGTGGCTTTGTGGACGCCCAAGTCACAGAGTTCTCACCTCGGACCGTGAGGTGGACTGCAGGTAAACTGGAGTGACAGCTCGGTGTCTGCGCAAGGGCTGTCGAGGCGCGTGAAGGGCGCGGCGGCTGCGTCGCCGTCCAGATGTGGCGTCAAAGGCCCACTGACACGGGCTCCAGATGTGGCGGAAGCGAGTCAGAACACAAAAGGCGCAGAGCCGCTCAGATGTCGGGGAAAAGGGAAGGATCGCCAACTCTTCTGTCCCTTGGTGAAACAATGTGTGTGTGAATCTGCTCCTAAGTGCTGTTTGTCTGCACGGTTTGGCCATGAGTTGCTTTTCTCTGGAGTTTGGAGTTTGTCAGTAGTTGCTTGTGTGGGTGTAGAACGAGATGCGCGTGGCACAGCACAAATTTAAGGCACCCTGCTCCCCCCCCCCCCCCCCCTCTCTTTCTGACAACTCACCGCCCCTCTCTCTTTCCCTCTCTTACACACACACACACACACACACTGGCAGAAACTGTTGCCTTCTTCACACTGCTTGAGATTATTTCAACCCTACATTACGTGACTACAAATGACATTCCGATTCTGGCGCTGCTGAAATAGCTTCTGTCCACTGAGACTTTTAAGTTTCAACACCGTTTGCTCACTTTTCTCTCCTTATTCCGGTCAACGCTGTACGCAATACTTTTCCTCAATGTACAAAATAGAAGAGCCATTTGTGGAAAGACAAATAAAAGCGACTCCTCCTCGAGCCAAATTGAAGTCATGTTACTAGTAGTCGAATGTCAAGTCTGCCATCTTGTGTCCATTAGCAGACGACAAGACTATCAATGATTTTAAACGACTTCCACTTTTTGGAAGGTTCAAACTTAAATTCACTTTGATATGAATTGTCTTCTTAAATGTACAAAATAATTGATTAATCAATTATGAAGGCAAATAATTCTCTTGATAGCGTGAAATTGTCTGCCGAATTATGGTCGTGATTGAGATGAAATGAGAGTGCACTCTGCAGCCAGCAGAGGCGCTGTAGTCCCTGTTAAAAGGTTAAAAGTAGTTTATGTACTGTATAGCAGGGGTCCCCCAACCTTTTTTGCCCCACGGACAGGTTTATTATGTCAGACAATATTTTCAGGGACCGGCATTTAAGGTGTGGCGGAAATAATACAACAAAATAATATGGTATGAGCTGCATGAAAACTGTGGTGTTTTCGAAACATAAAAATAAACACAAGGAGCGTCTAACCTGGCCGCAACACTCTGATCGCTATGGTTTAATACCTTCAAAATACGATACAACGCAAATTCAAAGTGCATGAAAATGACGACTCACCACAGCCCCGAGCTTGATTTTCTGCAACCGGACGGTCCCATCTCGGGGTAATCGGAGACAATGACACCTCAAGTGTGTGCTTTATGTCCAGTTTACTTCGTAATTTTGTTTGCTGCAGAAAACCCCCACCTCACACAGGTAGGATGTCGGAAATAGCAACAGTGCTATTGTGGCGATCTCAGAGTATTCAGCCATAACTTGAATCCAGAACACCGGCAGAGTTGTTGTCTCGAACGTACTTTTAAGGCCGCCGTCATTTGCGATCTCCAGCAGTTTTGTTTTTTTACTCATTTTGCGACATCCGGCGTTTTGCGTTTAGCGTAATCAGTCGCGTGACGGAGAAGCGTGGCTTGGCGTGTGTCAAGCGTGACACAGACGGATGTAACAGGGAATCCGGTATTTTTTCAAAATAAAACATCTTTCGTATTCCGAAATAAATGAAACGGAATTAAGGCAAGTTCTTTCTGTGCGGCCCGGTACCAAATGCCCTGCGGACCGGCGGTTGGGGACCCCTGATGTATACTGTAATTGCTTCAAATGTTTTCGATTTGAGTTTGTATTCTTTATAATCCCCTTTTTGGAAAAAAATAATGTTGAAATGAATAAACTCAAAATAAAACCGATGACTTAATCAATTTCCAATCTTTACATGATCAACGCACTTTGATTCATTTGCATGAAGTGCAAACACATCATTTAAGAAGAAAAAAACCCCAGGAGAATATTATTTTAGACTCCTTTGCATTGTTATTTTTGACTCCATATTTCAAACAAATAAAAGCAAATCATCACATCAATCATTCACACGAAATATGAATTGCTTTAGAAAACGGTTCTGTTTTTAAGTGATCGATTTACAGTTTTGTTTTGGTTTCTTTTTACATTTCTGAGGAGTGTATCGGTTCATCATTATTAATAATTAACATGTCAATGTCAAGGAACTGTCCATGGGAAGTTTATATATACTGTATATGTTTTATAATGACCACATTAAGAGAATAGACCGCTAAATGAACACATTTTCATGGAACAAGCATTAGATTGTGTGGTGCGTCCAAGCAGAACCATCGGAGAAGGCTCTGACCCCAAGAGTCAGGAGGCATGCAGGTTTCTGCACAACTCTTGCCTGGGCCTGCCCTGCCTCAGCAGCCTCACATCTGGATGAGAACGGCCGTCGGGACTGCAGTGAGAAGAAGTAGCCTGCTGAATTGAATGACACTACCGATACAACACTGTCATTGTTGTTCTCATTACCGCGATGATTAAAGGTTAATCACAGCAGGTCCGCTGGGACATGAAATTCCATGCTGACAAATGTCAATAAAAATTTGCTTTAGAGCAATTGGGTTTATTCATTAAATCAGTCTGAATCGCTCGCATTCCAAAAGATGTCTGGAGAAGTATTCCTGCATTTTTCATCGGAGGCTAGCGCAATGATGACCACACCCACTGCCTCTATATATTTTTAAAATATAACTCATATTGACTTGGAGAGGCAAAGTTAAAGTGATGCTTCATTTTGATTTGTCCTATTATTTTGGTGGGGTCTGCAACCTGCTTTCATTCAGACATGCTTGCATGGGTGAAGCCTTGAAGTCATTCATCCTTATTGAATGCACTGTACATTGTACAGTAATAGAGCGCCCCCTTGTGGGAGTATATGACACCTTCTGATGGGTACACACGACCAAAATGGCCCATTTGAGCACTTTCTATTTGTTTTTAATCCATGCATCCGTCCATCCATTTTCTAATCTGGAGCCTAGCGGTGCTGATTTTTGCAATGTGGGTGGAAACCGGAATACCCGGAGAAAACCCACGCAGGCACGGAGAGAACATGGAAACGTCACACAGGAAGGCCAGGAGCCGGAATCGAACACCGCACCTCCGCGCTGTCAGGTAACCAGTCGCCCACCAAATATAATTACAGCCAGAACTAATTGTTTCATGCTCGTTTCCTCACAATCACTCACTCACAAGGTCGTTGACTTTGGGCCTTCTGATGCACAAGGATGGCGTTGATGAAGCTGCGAGCTGTCCTCTCTGTGCCCTCTTCACGTTTGCAGTTGCTGCTCCGCTTTAAAACTTGATGCGCCAGAAGACAAAAACTACTCGCATCCTTGCTCCTGTCATCTTAATTGCCGTTTGTTTTTTTCCCAGAGTCTCATGATTTAACTCAGCCATTCCCTGACTGACATGTGAGCTACGCTAATTAGCAAGGGGTGTTTTGTAAAGCGGTGGCAGTCTGACTTTTGAAGATGTATTGACTACATTTACTACAAGAATTAAATGCAATGATTTTTTTTATATGCACTTATGGGGCGGCTGTAGCTCATCTGACATGACAATGTTGTTGGCAAGATGCTGGTCGGTCTGCTTCCTGACGACTGTTGAGGTGCCCTTGAGCAAGACACCGCCACTGCCACCCGAACCTCAAGGAGTGCAGCACTCTTCACGACCAGCCTTCATCTCTCCTTGCATGCCTGCATGTGTGTGTTACTTGGCCCACTGCGTGTTGTGCAACACAAATCCGATTAATTTTCCCATGAGCAACATGAATGCAAATTTCCCCAGTGCGGGACAAATAAAGGTTTTCTTATTCTTATTCTTATTCTTCTAAAGTCATACATCAAATTGCTGTGACTATATTTTGCCTGATATTCGATGCATCCAAACGTATGCATTCGAATGGGATGATTCAACGAATGTTGTGCAATGCAACCATGAACCGGGTGCAGCACTCGTTCTGAGACGTATGACTTGCTGCTAATTTTAAAGATTCCTGTGGCCTTTGTTCCTCGAGGGCGGTGCCTTCGCGGGGGGCGTGTACTTTGTGACGTCACGCGCCGGTCCTGCCTGTCAACAAAATAAAGCGAGTTTTAACTTTTCACGCCGCCGAACTCCTGACTAGAAACGTGTTGCAGTGACGTACCGGAAGAAAAAAAAAATATTTACTACCGAGTTGTAATGGTGGCTGTGATTTATTTGCGTGGCACGGGAGGCTGTTTTTTATTTTTTTGGTGGCTATTATTTATTTATTATTTTTCTAGCCCCTCTCTGTGGGTCGTACGGGCGAGCTCGCGAGCTCGTAGTTTAGCCGACTTGCTAGCTGTCGTCAAGTTGTAAGAAAGTGGACAAGACGGCGGCTAAACGGGAGCCTTTCCGATCGACACAGACCTATGCGACGAATGAAAGGTAACGCGGCTCTTACTACCACCACGTCACACACAATACGTGCCAGCACATGAGTGGTTATTTGACGTCAAATTTCATGTGAAATTTGACGTCCCCCCCCCGTACATATCTTGGGCTGTGCGCTTCTTCCGGCTACTAGCCAAGTGACCGCAACAACAGCGGGAGCACACAGCGATGAGAAGCAAAAACAACTTTAGCCGCTGAAAACGTCTCGCTTTGCAAGCTGCTGCCTTGTTGCAACTCGTTCCACGCCTATCCGACTGCTTTCCCCCACGCGCTGCCCTCGGTTCTGATTGTGCTGCGATACACAACCGCCGCCTGCCTTTTATTATCTCAACTGACCGCAATGCTTACATATGCAGTCGCATCACCTGCCAAGAAAATAAGAGTTTGTAGAAAAATGCTAATGCACATGACAGGTGCGCCAGCGATTCCAATCAGCGCCTTTTTAAAAAAAAATACATATTCGACGCGAGGTATCTGTCTGAAATCATACGTTGCCAACCATGAATCGGCATAAATTTCTCGACTCAACCCCGCGCGAAGACATTGATCACATTTTGGCCGGCTGATTATTTTGAGTCCGAATCCGCAGAGCGAGGCTCGGGGTGTTGCGGTGTCGCCGAGGCTTTGAGTCGGCGGCTCGGTTGCATTTCCATCGACGCAGGAGGAAATTGAACCGCGATTATTTATGTCGAGTCGATATGTCACGGGTGGCGATTCGCTGACAGCGGCGGGATAGCCATGTGGAGCAAGGTCAAATGTGGACGTGGGAGTGGATCTCCTATCCGGGCTGTCAGCCGCAGTGAGGAGCATCCGCGTTGCTTCCTCCCACGGGAGCTGCGCGCCAAGCAAGCTTGCCAGGTGAAGAATGAACATGAATTATTCAGACGCATGCAGCATAGGATCGTCGTGGCCCCCCGATGTGCACTGCTGCCAGACAATAAGGATCTGGGGGGGGAGGGGGGTTGGGGTGGCTGTGCTCTATTTTATTTCTTGAACATGCTACTTTCCACCATGGAATGGTGCAATTCGAATAGCTAAATAGAGGAGGGCTTGCATTTGCACTGTTGTACGGTGTAACTCGCATGACGTCATTTAAATGCGATTTTTCGTCTTTACGACAAGGGTGCCTCCGATACTGAGTTTCATTCGTTCCCGTGACTCGCTGTACCCCGACGTCAAATCCATTTTCCCCATTGCAATGAAGTGAAATGTCAGTTGTGTGCCAGGCGGCATAGATTCCCCCCCCCCCCCCGTTGTGTGTATTTAATGAAGAAAAATAATCGCACTTGCGCAAAAACGGGTTATATCAAATTGTAATTACTGTACGATTGGTACAGCCGAAAGTCACGTGCGTTGTGCGTATTACGCTATTCGTGCCGATTGAAGTTGTCTCCTCCGTGCAGTGGTTGTCGACTGTTTGGCACCTTAGGACCTGCATTTTCTGTTGATGCCATAAAATGTACTCTTCGGTAATAGCTTTAGATTCCCCCCCCCCCCCCCCCCCCACAACAGAACAGCTCACGATTTTACGAAAATAGGGTTGACGAGAGATGTACAGTATACATTGGCTTGATAATAATAATAATAATAATAATACATTTGATTTATAAGCACCTTTCAAGACACCCAAGGACACTTTACAATCAGGAACAAGAACAATAAACCATGTCGCAGATGATTTGTTATTTCTTTGAATTGAATGAACTTGAATAGTTTGGATTATTATTAGTGAACATGACAAAGGTTACAGTCGTACCTTATAGAACCGAATCGTTTGACACCTTATTCATGAGGGGTCCTTTTTTAGCAGTTCTTTGGCGGTGGTGTTGTTGAGAAAAAAAATGTTTCATTTTCTCTGTTCATCACTTTTTCATTTAGTTTAAAAAATGTATTCATTCATAAAATGCTAGTCTGGAGGTACTCTTAAAAACAATGCAAAGGCATCACGATCGCCGTTTTGGTCTGTATCTCGACATCTTTAATTGTCCGCTCTCTCAACTGAGTGGTTTAAATGGCTTACATAAAGTCGCTTGTTTAATCAGAATTGATCAGGTCAAGAGTCCGGACTTGCAAGGGTCAAGGTGTTTCGTAATCGTTGATAAAGACCAGATTTTTGGAAGAAAACAGGCCTGGCAACGTGTTCATTCTAAACTTTTACTCCATGATGAAAATCTAATCATGGGATGAGGGCCCCCTGTTGCATATTTAATCTGCGGAGGAAGGCCGGCCCTTTCGAAACAATTTCGAACAGTTGTCTGCACGTGTGGGTTTAAGACACTCAAGTCTGAAAACAGATTAGATTGCAGGCTGAGCTCTTGTATACTGTTTACGTGAAATGGATCAGTACCTTGCGATACTGTCTACTGCCGGGCTATTGCGAAATATGAGCACAGTGGATTTAACAAGTCATCGCACCCGTGTTCAAATACCAGGCTGTTGTGGTTAAAAAAATAAACCCAACAAGAGGCCAATAGAAATCTTTTTTGAAACTATTCCACCATATGACCTCCATACTGTACAGCCCAAATGAAAAAAATAAATATAATCAATGAGATGCAAGTACCACGGACCCGTGCTGTATGTAAAAGGGTATTACCAAGATGACAGGAAAATGCTACAAAAACTTTTTAGCTCTCATCATGGGCACTTTTAAAATGGGGACTGTTGCATGTCGACTCCCGTTGAACGCGAGTTTGGTAAAACAGATGCAGATGCCAGAGAAATAGATGTGAGTGTTACAAAACGCCCTTTCTTGTTATGTCAACAAAATTGAGAAAAGAAAACAAAAAATGTCATTGTGTAATAGTAAGACTCGTGGAATGCTGCTCGGCCCATAACTCACACGTACACGAAGCTTCACGAACTAGTTTCGTGGAACAAAACATTTAACCGGCGATTATCTTAACGCATAAGATTATTTTTTCACGTTCATTGTCAATGTTTACGTGTTGGGCAGGTCCTTCAATATGAGTTTCAGTACCCTGGTCAACTTCCAGTTTTGGATTTTGAGTTCCCTCAGAGAAAATAATGGAATCCAGTCCATGTGGCCATCATCAAACCTTAATTAGCTGCAGTGGCAAGGTTGCCAATAAGCAGTCACCGTTATTAATTAACTGTCATCAAGTGTACGAACAAATAATATCATTTTATCTTCTTTTAGATGATACATTATTGCAGTCCAACTGCTACATCTTATGTGCCACTTATTCTTTCGTAAAAAAAAAAAAGGTTACTACAAGGGTATTCATCTTTGTAGCTTTTGTCGTCTCTTCAATCGTTCAGCTGGAAATTGTCGTTTGAGTATTCCTGAGCACCACCATTTTTTTTTCTTAGTGCTCGAAACAACTGGTAGAGGCTCTCAATTCTAATTCAAGACGCCAGTCGACATACTTTATTTAGAGTCCCTAAAACAATTTTCCTGTTTTCTGCCGACGTCCTCAATGGTTCTTCTTCTCTTGTTTGTCTTCTTTGCGCCTCTTGCAAAAAAAAAAAGCAGCGGGCTTGTCAGAAGCTCTCGGGTCACTTATTTTATGGGTCTTTTGGATTCATGTTGTCCCGTGAATCTGTTCCTTGAGGACAGAATGAATTTCGCAGTCGCTCAGTGCAGGGAAGCCTTTATTGATGCTTGGTTTTGCCCTGTCCCCGTCTCTCTCTCTCTCTCTCTCTCTATTGTCTTTAGGTGAGGGATGGAGATGAGAGAGTTGACTGTGGTAGCGGGGAGCTTCGTGGGTTTCCAGCTACTCTTCTCTGTGGCCAGTCCTTTACTCTCTTCAGCCGTCTCGCCAAGTTATGGATTACTGCCTCCCACCAAGCACACAGAGTGGAACTCAAGGTGAGTTGTAGCAACCAAAATAATGATACCCATCACTTGCACGCGCTCTCTGTCGTGTCATGTGTCAACTCCTTGGAAAGCGTCCATCCATCCATTTTCCGATCCGCTTTACCCTCACAAGGGTCGCGGGGCGTGCTGGAGCTTATCCCAGCTGTCTTCGGGTAGTCGGCGGGGTACACCCTGAACCGGTGGCCGGCCAATCGCAGGGCACACGTAGACAAACAACCCTTTCAACACTTCGCGACAATTTTGAGTTTTCCCATTAACCTGCCGTGCGTGTTTTTTGGAACGCGGGAGGAAACCGGAGCACCCGGAGAAAACCCACGCAGGCACGGGGAGAACATGCAAACCGCACGCGTGAAGGCCGAAGCCGGCATCGAACTCGCAACCTCTGCACCGTGAGGCCGACGTGCTGACCGCGCTGCCGTTGCTTAGGCAAAGGATGGAAATGACAAACTAAAAGTAACATCGGCACAACGTAAGGAGACAAAGCGAAGGGAAAGTATTCATGGTGAAAATGCGGGTCTTTGAAAAATCCTTCCCCTGCCCGGAGGCCGCTTCCCCATGATCATTTTTAATTTGCAGTTGACAAAAAGGCCAAAACGACCAAGAAAAAAAAGAAAAGGGGGACCTTGTTCAATGAGATTTTCAAGCCAATATCAACAACAGAGGAATGAAAATATCGATTTTGGACCTTCGTTGGCCTCTGGAAGCAAATAAAGCTCTGCTCTACCACTCCATCAAAGCAGAATGGTTCCATCCAGTCACAGCAGTTGACCGGAACGCTGCGGTCACAAACATCGGGGTGAAGTTCAAAGGTCAAACCGGTCAGTTGTAGTTGCATAACGCCCCCCCCCCCCCCCCCGTATTGACTCCATATTATTACATTGCCACTAATACTCAACAGTAAACAATTTTAAGAGCGCTAACAGCCCACAACATTGAAAGGGCAACACCGGTGGATGACTGCATAGCGGCCGACCGTTGCATAACCGGAGAGCGTTCAACTTGTTTGTTATGTAAGCACAAGTGAAGGGCAAGGAGGGAAGGCAGTGTGTTCGAAGAAAGGGGTGCAAGCTGTCTCATGAGCGGAACCACGTCAACTTTGTGGCTGCTGCCCTTCGGCCCTTTCCATGGCCTTTCTCTTATGTCGCTTTACCACGTAATTGACCCGTGTTTGTAGTTACGCTCGCGCCAAACTTGAGAAGCTCAAATTGGTTGGTGAACGGATCCAATGCTGTCGGATGTTCACAGTAGGAACTGATTTATTTTTTTTACGGTTCAGGCACTGTTAGCTGGAACTGTCCTTTTTTTGGGGAAAAAAACCCATTTGTAGATAGATAGGTGAGCCCCATATTTGTCATTAGTCGTGTAAGTACGTAAGATGGAAACAAACGACGCGTTCCAGACTAGAGGCGGGTAAAAAATATCGATTGGTCAGTGCGTCGCAATAGCTCGTCATTCAATATTGATTTGCTAACTCCCTCCGCTGACTCGCGTATTGAATGGAAAGGCCGAGTTCCAATGCGAGGGCCTTCAACCGTTGAGTGTTGCGGCAAACTCGAGGTTTCAGACGATGGTACAGACACTCAGAAATGGCCGTGCCGAAGTGGGACGCGGAGTTCAACATGGCACTTTTAGCCTTAGCCTAGCATCTCTTAACGTGTGATCGTAGGCCCTCCAAAGCGACTGAGCCACGACACATAACTATCACTTCTCATTTCATTCATTTATTTATTTTTTTTTAACACCGAGCAATTTTATTGTGCTAAACAACTTTGGTGTTTGTTTGTTTTTTTTTGTAACCAATATGCATGTGTTATTTCCCAGGTTGGTGTCAACAGTTCACGCTCTGATTGTGGGATTATTTTGTTTGTACATCCTATGCTTTGACGAGGCGGTCAACTCCAATCCCGTCTGGTGAGTGCTACCAAGACAATTCAGCTGAGTGAATGGCACATTCGTGATTGAAATCTTTTAAAAAGAGAAAAATGCCTCTTAACTATTTCTGAGAGCGCCATCATTCTTACCATTTAACGCGGCTTCCTGCTCCGGAGACTTATTTCTCTGTTTCCCCTTCCTCTTTTTCACCACCACCTCTTTGCCCAGCGCGCGCACACACACACACACAAACACACACTTGAGTCCTACCAACAAGGCTCCTTTTCATAGCGAGCCACATCTCTGTCTAATCTCCTGCACCCTCTCCCCATGTGTCCCCGCTAGCGGCCTTGTCTGTCTGGGTGTCCGTTGCAACACCCTCCATCGCTGTCAAATCAATGCGGCGCACCTCCTTCTCGCGTATTGTCCTTTCTGTTGGCCCCAGTCAGTGTGGCTCACCGAGGGAAGAAAGAGGGAGAAAAGAAATTGGCTGCGATGGGGGACTTGGGGGGGGGGGGGCTTGGGTTAAGAACGAGAGGGGACAAAAGGGGAACCGAGCTGCATCTGCTCTTGTACTGAGAACTGGGAGTCCTTTTATTGTAATTCCTTTCACGAGGTGAGGGAAAAGCAGATTTTTTTTTTTCTTTTTTCGGGAATTAAGTGTTGGAGTTTGAGCTATTGCGGCATAGTCTGTGACTTTCATGATTGACCAACACCCTTGCAACACCTCATTGGGGAAAGCAATAATCCGTCAGCCAATCGGATTGTGTCGGACCATTTTTGAGAGACCGAATACAAAAGTCGCGTTGTTTCACCTGCGACCGCTGGCTCGGCCACAACTAAATAAGTGATTGGGCCCCCAAGTCTGCAGACCTCAGAGCCCAGATGGATTTGTATTCAATTTACATTCAAAAACCATTCGGTGATTTCCAGAGCAGTCGCAGAATTTTAAAAGCTAGAACTGACTGGGTGCCAATGTTGCGGCTTTGTCAAGAATTACGCACTGAGGGGGAGGGGGGGAATTCAAGGTTGTTTTTATGGCAATTTACAATCACATGCAGGGAAATTCAGAATAAGACACACCTGCACATTCTCGCCCAATACACAAATGCCGTTCTACTCACCGCGTGGGCTATGCCACGCACTACCTGTACAATATGCGCATTTAAAATTGACACTTGCTTAGCGGGTGTCCATGTAAACTGGACAATGGAATCTTAAGGTCATCTTCGGGAGAGCACGAGCCGGCATCCATTCCGGGTGCTCATGTTATCAAGGGGCTCTGCTACGCCGACGCTAACCCACTCGTTTGCTACACGACACCCGAGCGTGACTGCGACCGGGCCGGGATCGGGTGTCTTTGCAAACCTCGTTGTTATTTTGGACAGATGCTGTTTGCAAGGACACCGAAGAGTCGTCCTCATCAGGTCATGGCTGTCAGTGATGATGCAGAAACGTACATAAAATACGAAATGTTGTTTATTTAGCATGCTTTGCATCACTTAATCACCGCTTTAATGGCGTGCTGGAGTATATTTCATTGTAAAAAGACAAATCGTTGTTGAATAATTTGAATGGGAATCGTGATTAGTGTGAAGTGTTCTCTTTACAGATGTTTTTTTTTTTTTTTTCTTCTCACCATGTTCTTTGCCATCCCACAGGGGGGACCCAAGTATGGTCAAATTAAATGTCGCCATAACCTGTGGCTACCTACTTTATGGTGAGTTGTTTTCTCATCAACTCTTATAAATCACTCCTTGCTCAGGGTCAATCCGAACCAATGATGAACGCCAAGTACAAAACATGCAGAAGCCTTTTTTTTTTTTTTTATCTCTCTGGTTCCCGAAAGCCACAAATGATTTGCACGATGCCATTTTGTCCACTCGACGAAAACATCTCACCTTTTTTTTTTTTTTTTTTTTTTTTCCAGATTTATTGCTGCTTGCATGTAATTGGAGCACGATGGGGGACAGATTTTTTGTCTGTCACCACTTGGCGGCGCTCTACGCGTATGGATATGTGCTGGTAAGGCCTCTTCATTTTTGCACTCAGTTTCTTCTGAATCCCTCTTTGAATGACTTTTTTTTTTTTTTGTATTTGTGACGACCTGTTTCTTTGGGTGATTTCAGACGCGCGGCGTGCTGCCCTACTTTGCCAACTTCCGTCTCATTTCCGAGCTATCTACACCTTTTGTGAATCAAAGGTGAGTGGCTTTTGGTGTGTGTGTGTGTGTGTGTGTGCTTTTCATCAAGATTACTGTGAAATTGGGATCCGATTGCAATGCCATTGCTGCTCTTAATGACATTGGCCTCATGTACCGTATTATGCAATAATATTATAAACAGACTCGTGCACTCAACTGTCAAGATTGCCTTTGTGAGTAACAGTCACTCGACAACCCTAATTATGCCAAGTTTTGACTTTTCATGGAACCACACCCAAAAGCTACACAACTGATGATTATCTACTCCACATCAACCTTTTACCGCAACCTCGTATCCTTAAATAGCGAGACGTAACGGACTTTGCTGAGTACGTGAGAACTACGGTGCTGTCATTCCAAACAAAGCAAATGTTCATTGTAGGCGAGCGATGCAAGTTGTGCAAGGAATTGACCCGGATGTGAGTGTTTTACACACAACCTCAAGTCACATTCTTAGCCGAGCTGCAGCCAATAACCTCAAGTGAGACCACCACTCGGCGCACGCAGCGGCTAACGCTGAAGCCACGTAACGGCCAGCCAGCTGTGCGTCCTCATTCCTAACTTCCACAGCACTCAACAGGCCAAACTCACTTTTCAAAGGAAGGTAAACATTGCGGCATCACACGTCCCCACAATGTGGACCGTGAGTGGGGATGACGGTGCCCCCTTGTGGGAAGAAACAATACCTGCACCTTATATGCACATAGTGTACAGGCGGGGTGTCCAAACTTTTTCGTTTGAGGCCCACATACAGAAAAATGGAAGGATGAAGGGCCACTTATTACGTATTATTGTAAAGAAAACGTGGGAGTCGACTTCTTCTTCAATAAAATAAATAAATAATAATAATAATCAAATTGGCACACTTGTGGTCGAGTGGTTAGCGCGTCGACGTCACAGTGCAGCGGTCGTGGGTGCGATCTGGAGTTTGCATGTTTTCCCCGTGCCTGTGTGGGTTTTCTCCGGGTACTCGGTTTCCTCCCACATTCCAAAAACACGCTTGGCAGGCTGATTGAAACACTCTAAATTGTCCCACGCTGTGGGTGTGAGCGCGGAGCCGGAATGGAACCCTGCACCTCTGCCCCTCTGCACGGTGAGGCGGACGTGCTAACCGGTCGCCTGCCGTGCCGCCCCAAAAGAAATCTTCAGGCTTCTTATTTTATTTTGGCTTTGCATGTCGCTGACCACTCTTTGTCCTTCCAGGTGGTTCTTCGAAGCATTAAAGTACCCCCGCTCAAACAGGATGGTGGTCGTCAATGGCGTCGCCATGACGGTGGTCTTCTTCCTGGTGCGGATCGCCGTCATGCCATCCTATTGGGCCAGCGTATTTGCCACATTTGGCACTGAAGACTTTGAGCGCCTGGGCTCGGGCGCCCAAGTAGCCTGGATCACCTCCTGCGTGGCCCTGGATATCTTGAACACTATCTGGATGTTTAAGATCACGCGAGGTTGCTACAAAGTACTGGCCAAATCGAAAGCGCAGAAAGGTCAAGAACAAGCGGACAAGAAGAAGCATGCCAACAACCACGCGGACTGAAAGAGAACAAGGGGGGGGGGGGGGGACACGCGCAGTGGGAGAAGCTGCGCATCGAGGCCCGTCCGTCCGTCCGTCCGTCCGTCCGTCTCCACCCTCAAATCCTCAAGCTCAGCCCTCGAACTTCCTCAAGTTGGCCAGTAGAGGGGGCTCTAAGTCCTCAGGTTCCCACCCGGAGACGCCGCACGGGGGACTCAATCAAGCACCAGCCTTCTCAGCCTCGGTGGTTTTCACAGGCAGGTTAGCATATAAGTGCTGCTTTTTGTTGCGGATGACGAGACAACGCTCACGAGCGCACTTTCTCGCCCCCCCCCCCCCACCTGTCCCTGGCTTCCGTTCACATGACAGCTCCTCATCTCCACCTTTCGAGTCTCCTCTCACGTCAGCCAAAGCCCAATCCGCTGAAGTGCCTGCCAAGGACAGGAAAGCAATAGGCTCGTCGCGCTCGAACACGGCCGCGGTTTTAACGGTCCAAATCTCCCACGCCGTAGCACTTGAGGCGCATACGAAGTTTGTGAATTGACAGGGCTCTTCTCCTAAACACAGCAGACCTCACCCTAAAAAGGAACAAGACCATCATGGCCTCTTTTGGACCCCGTCACGGCCCTCATAAGCCACTCCCAATTGGAACGACCAGGGGGGGGGGGGGGGGACAAAACAAAAACACTAACGTCACATCGTAGCAGACATTCGTAGCTTTTTATTTGGCTCCTCTCGTCCGACTGTCCATTCGGAGCCCTCTTTGTGCTCTGATTTTCGATAGCGTCAAGGCCTGAGCAACGAGCCCATCTTGGACGCATCCGATCATTTGCCTCACTGGATTGGGTTTCACTGTCCAGAAACGTCATTTGATTTCATTTTGTTTAACCTCCACCATTTCATCCCCCCCCCCCCCTGCTTTACAGCGTTAGCAAGCTTTTATTACCCCCTCCCACCCCTTTCTACTGTGAATGTAGCCTTTGAAATGATATCTTGGGTGAGATCGCCAGTTGAAAGGGCCCGAGAGCTTTTTCTTCGCCCGTCGCGGCGCAACTCCGTGGCGTAAAAATGTGCTGAAGGAACCAGTGCACCCAGGTTTCATCTCTCAGGAACTCTGAGACGAATCAAGGTGGGGGGGGGGGGGGCCCAAGTAGATGAGTGTGGGGGTGGTGTTTTTTTTTTTTTTTCTCCCCCATTTGGCTCTTTTTATTGATGTATTTTTTTTCAATCTCACCAAGCAATATGTCGTCTTTAAAAAGCAAAAGTTTCAAATTAAATTCATGTTACGAATGCATCATCTGAAACCGAGCCAAACTTGGACCGCTGTCAGAGGCATGTTGGTATTTTCATTTCTGTATTTCTGTCCGAGCATGACGGCGTTCATGATCCTCCTTCCACCCAAACGATACGCTGCGGTGTACCACAATACAGTAAATCCCGAATCTGCAGGTTTTGGAATTTTTGAGTCTCCATCGAACCAGACTGCGCTGTGGCGCAACATGATTCGCCTCCAACCTCCTGGCATTGGCTCAGAATGTGCCAGTTCATGAAACAAGAAAGTAAAACAAAAGGCAGCACCGCACGGGGCAATTGTGCCGACGCTAACTCGAAACAAGCAACGCGGATTTCCTTGAAGAATAACTGGGAATTGATTCTGGTTTTTTTTAAATGGTGCTTTTCCAGTTCATTCCATTGTAACACGGCCAAAGCGAGCCAATCCACTACGACGTACTTCCAAAACATACCATTGTGACCGGAACTCATCCACAGGAATACTGCAAGTTCTGTTCAAATATTCTGGGACCCTTTTCAATGGAAATATAAACCGCAAGGTGGAAATGAGGCACTGGCTGCATTTCTGTGTGACGCCTTAGAGGAAAGGAATAATCGATAAATGGCACCTTTTGCTCTGAACATAGCGAATGCATGCACTTGTAGGACTTTTTTTTTTTTTTTTTTTCTGCTCGCCCGGCGGCATGTCTCTCTTCTACACGCACGGTAGCTATCCGGTTGCTCACTCTGTGTGGCAAACTGATCCGTGTACGAGCCAGTGGTTCCGATTTTAAGCGCGGCCGCACACGAGCGGAGCAAGATAACGGGCAGGCATGGAAGTCGTCTGCATGTTTCCTTTTCGACTTGGGTCCTTGTATTTCTCAGTGGACGGACAGTGGCGGAATCTTGGACATTTTGCTGTAGAGTTCCCCCCAGAAAAGAAAAAAGCGAGAGAGAGCGAAAAGCACACTCCCCATGGAGCAATAACTCTTGACCTCCTGGATTTCTGTCCGTCACCACAGAGAGGAGAGGCTGACACATCAGGTGCCTTTTACAGAAACACGGACTCGACGTTTTGATAAGCATGAGCTTTCTAATGCGAATATCCTCTGATATGATTGTCATTGATGTACTCCTCTGTATTCCATGTGTATACTCGATGCATACTGTATATTTTTATAATATGCCTGCACAATGATTAATCCGGCCAAGTATTAATATAATCCAAAGATGATCAAGGAGGCTGTCATGTGATTGTTCTGTTTGGCCCCTCGACCGCAGACGGACGGGGGGGGGGGGGCACGTCTCCATGAATGTCGTCATGGGTTCAATGAGCAGCACTCACGGTATCCGGAGTGATGAGGAATGGAATCGAGATGTATTTATTTTTTGGGGCATGAGATCTTGAAATGGGATCACGAAACGGTAGGCTGGTGTCTCACTACGTTAGCCTCCTCAAAGCTGTGAATAAAATCGAACCATCGTAGCGTTCCGTCAAGGACCGCGAAAGCGGACGATATGCCGAGGTCAGTAGGACACGTGGGGCATGCTGGGATTTTGGCTCGTGCACAAAGTCAAATTCAACCAGATCTGCTTGTTAATGGACTGGACTGTTGGAACTGTTGTCAGGGTTTTTTTTTTTTTTTTTTTTCTAATTTAAAACGTCTGCAAACGTGCTTAATCGCACATGTTGGGACTGGTCAAAAACGAATTGTTTCCAGAAGGCTGCTCAAGATATTAAGCGTGTTTACTGTTTTATCAGGTTTGAAAACCACTTTGCCTTTCTTTTCTTTTCTTTTTTTTTTTGAGGAGGCCAACGTGATAAGAATACAGGAATAATTGTAAAGCCAGTGTTTAATACTACAGTATATACAAAGATCTACAATGAATAGATCACATACCATCCTAATTTGTGATGATGTCGACCGGGTGCTAATTGTCACGCTGTCCTTTGGCTTGGGGTGAACAAGGTACAGTTTGAAAAAGGCAGTATCACGGTTTGGGTACGTAACTTGTCTTGAGATTATGCACGGTTTGTAGACAGTTGTTTGTCATTGTTTTACGTTCACTTGATCACATTGAATGACTTGAATTGCAAAGCCACAGTCAGGACATTTGTAAGAACCTCCTGAATGATCATCTTATAACTGGAAATATCGTAGACAAATCAATTTAACACTTGTAACGGATTACCACCGTGTCTTGTTTTTCTTTTCTTCCATCGCCTTTTTTTTTATGGAATGCCTTTTGTTAGACTTTGGTTTCGTGCGTTCCTCCAGATCTTTTTTGTTTGTTTGTTTGTTTGTTTGTTTTTGGGGTGAGCCAGCCTCGACCACGCAGAGGCTTATTTTGGGGGATTCTTCTGAGGGCGATTTCTCGATGACGTGAAAATAAAATGGTTGTTATCTACAATAACCATGTAAAGATGAAAACATGAGATTTACTTGAAAATGCTCTTCAATAAACTTGAAGGACGGAAATAAAATAGCTGCTGATGCCTCTGATGTTGGTCCTTGTGTCGAACTTTATTTCACCTCAAAAGCTTTCCATTTTAACCCCAAACAAGGATTTATGTGTGCTCATGCGCGCGCGTGTGTTACCTGTCACCATTAGCATTATTTTTTTTAGAAGAAGAAGTAAACATGAAGTAATTGTAACGAATTACCGAACGTACAGGTTTATACGCTCAGTTGATGGGCAGCCATGATTTTCGAAGATGAAGCGATTTGGACAAGAGAAGTTCCTACCAGAGAGACGTGGACGAGGAAGCTCTTGTGCGTGGTCTGTCGTCAAAAAAAGACAATCCAAAAAACCTGTCCGAACAAGTGCACCCAAATGATCAAGTGGAAAGCATGAAAAAATGTCAACTTTAGCAATTTAGTCGCTAATAGCTCGCCGATAGCCACCGGATGAAAGCAGCAATCAATCGTCTGCCATTTACAAGTAGCAATGATGCTAACGCCGTAGGTAGGATCGTAACCTAAAAAAAATGTTTGTTTCTATTATAAGGCGAAAATATTTTTCCCAATTGGTCAATTTCTTAGTAGTTCACTATGTTATTTTTTTCCTACATCTGTTGTGCTGTAGAATAACACTGTTTGAAAGGAATGCACCTTCATGAAATGTTGAATTACTCTATAATTATCGTTGTTGTCAGTATCGGTGCTTTAAAACTGATCATGAAAAAAAAAACAGCATGTACTTGTCTCAACCGGTCCGTGACACATAGAAGGTCGGGGACCACTGCTGTGCAGGACTACAGTCCCGTATTAAAAAAAAAAAAAAAAAAAAAGGCTAGAACGTGAACTTTCCGGAAGGGGGAGCCTCCGTAGATCGAGGCGATCTCGGCTGTTGGTGCACGTGAGAGCTTCGAGCGACCTTAAGGGGCTTGGTCAGAATTCTGTGTGAGCGGCTTTACCAAACATGGTCACGTACAGTAACAAGAGTCTCAATGAGAATTTCTCTCTCTACTAAAGTGTGCCGCCACAGGAACACCAACCAACACCTGTACATGAATGCGCACACACACACACACACACACACACACACACACACACACACACACACACACACACACACAAATGAGATCTGCAGCCTATGTAAGCTGACTTTTGTAAGGCAGTTTGAATTGACTTCACATCTCCATAAATGTCAGGTCTCCTCTTTCTCCCTTTACAAGTTCCAATATGTGTTTTGAATCGGTGCTTTATGAGCAACAACCGGCCACTATAGTATACTGCACCAGTTAATTTCATATACAAACGGATCCGAATGATATTTCAGGAGGAACGTGTGTTGAAGAGCTTTCCCAGACTTGGAGAAACAAAAACAAAACAAGAATCAACATTCCAGAAATCAGAGTGGCTATAAACCAAGACGTTTTTTGTGTGTGTGTTTTTTAACAAGGTGCTGAAAGCCTCCGCCTGCCATTTGATCGAAATAACTTTTTAGAGCGGGGCGGCCCGGTAGTCCAGTGGTTAGCACGTCGGCTTCACAGTGCAGAGGTACCGGGTTCGATCCCAGCTCCGGCCTCCCTGTGTGGAGTTTGCATGTTCTCCCCGGGCTTGCGTGGGTTTTCTCCGGGTGCTCCGGTTTCCTCCCACATTCCAAAAACATGCATGGCAGGCTCGTTGGGCACTCTAAATTGTCCCTAGGTATGAGTGTGAGCGTGGATGATTGTTCGTCTCTGTGTGCCCTGCGATTGGTTGGCAACCAATTCAGGGTGTCCCCCGCCTACTGCCCGAAGACTGCTGGGATAGGCTCCAGCACCCCCCGCGACCCTAGTGAGGATGAAGCGGTTCGGAAAATGGATGGATGGATGGAACTTTTTAGAGCAGCATGTTAACGAGTGGCACCTGAGTGCCATCAGCGACCTCACCCTGGAGATGTCTTCTGTCAGGAGCCCATCCCAGTCTGCCAGCTTGCGGGTTCCAAAATAACTTCACCTCATGTCAAGAGGTTTAAAGCGGAGGAGGCTTTTTTATTTTTTTAAACATGTTGGCCAAAGAGTGTTTGTTGAAACATTTCTAATAGTTTAAATTCTTGAACAGCTGAACAAGCAGTTGGAATGCCAATAAATTAACGTGCAACGTAAAAATGGCATTCTTGGTGTGAATGCTGAAAGGTAAGCATTCACGCAAATGGTGCTCTGGTTTCGATTTCTGGATATGCAATATAAATGTGAAATGCTAACAGGATAAACAATGAAAATAAGAGCGATGATGGACAGAATGGTCAAAAGTCGGCGTGGATTGCATGAGGTGGCCTGAAGATTGAGTAGTCAAAGCTGAGTGGGTCGAATTGACCAAATGCAAGTTTTGTTTGATGCTTCCTGTCTAAGCGCAACCACAGGTAAGAGTTATGATGCCATGAACTCAGCCTTCAGACCTCCTCTTCGTTGTCCAGGGATCTTGAGGCCTTCTACCATAAATAGCAAGGCAGAGCAGAGTGAGGAGAGGACTTGGTGGCTGGGGAAAAGCCAGTTTCTCCAAGTGCTCTAATCCCCTTTTATCTCCTCTCCTTCCTCCATCCAGTAGTTTTGCATCCTTTCACCAGCGTTTCAGTCCTTGCACACCTTTTGTTTGCAATCTCACTCATTCCGTGTTTAATCTGCCCCCCCCCCCACTCCCAACAATTTAAAGTGCCTTTTTGAAGGTGTTCGGCCACTAATGTATTGGAACGCCCTGAAATACTCGTTCTGGAATGTGCCACGCGAATGTGTTTTAGTGCCAGTGGAAAGGAAAAAACTGCAAATGATCACAGGGTAATATAAACAGCTTCAGTGCCGCTGATGCTCAGGGTCTTCCAAATTAGGCTTTTGAAAAATATAGACGCGTAAACATCAGTGGCCAAGTAGCCGAGTGTGATTATAAATACAACCGCCGTTGCCGTTTTTACTTTCTATCCTCAAACTAATCAAGTGGCGAGACGTCTTTTCCTCCGACGAGTTCTTCTTACTCGCCGGTCACGCTGCATGTGATACTATGCGACACATTTCAAGTAGCCACAAGTAGCCATTGAGATGAGACGTCAGGTGGAGTCCGAGCCAACGTAAACAATCGACCCCACTACGCAGTAAATATCAAACCCGAGTCTGTTATTTTTAGTATGAGGGATTCCTTTTTCACAAGACATTATTTCTCAGTCGGCCGGGGCCTCTCGCTTCTCCCATCATGCCCAAATAAAGTGTCCATTCCACAAGTGTGCTGCCTCTTCTTCTATCTGAAATGTTTATAGGACTCTCGCTTGATGTGTGTATTTGTGTGTCTGTGTGCGTGTCTGTGTGTGTGTGTGTCATGGGTTCATAAAGGACTGAATAACGCATGTGGCTCAACCTTTTTTTATTCAGCGTATCCAAATCAAGTGTCAGATGGCTGGTTCTCACCCACCAGACTCGAGAAGAAGAAGGAGGTCCGCCATCGACAGGTGACCTTTTCATTCAAAGAGACGATGCACTTTTGAAAGATCACCATTGCAATTCATTCCGTGGGCGCATTGATGGTAATCGCCTTCACAATGATGATGTATCAAGGTCAAGGTCAAGGTCAAGATGTATGTCTACAAATATACAATATCGTTGAATACGTTTTTCTATTCAAAAATTTCTATTTGCAATCGGTGCCTCGGAATGGCTTGTGCGCAACCACAGAGGCTCGCTAACGAGTCAACAAAATATCCCAGCGGCTTGCGAAGGCCGAACTGAAAGACTATTAGCACGTAGGCACTAATCGGGGCAGTCAGACAGTCTTGTACCCCACGTGCAGGATGCGCAAAGAAATTCCAGAGACGGGCGCAGTATATATAACAGGGTGTAAGATGGAGACAGGCAAGGCGTACGTGGAGCAGCACAAGCGGGTAGCAGGGAGAGCGTACGAGAACATCGGTGCCAAATATGGACTGGAGGTCCCAGAATCAATTGTGTGTGTATATATCCATAAATTGTCAAATTATTTCATGTCATCCAGCATTGCATGCCGATCCATCAGCTGCCGGACGTTGCTGCAAGAAATTCTTGATGAGATGCGCAAGACAAATTTGTTGTACAGTGAAACTCCTCTAGAACGAAACCTACATGGGCGAAAATACCCCCTAATGTGAAAAAATCTTCATGCATTAACGCCATTCCCAATCTCCTGCCCCCCATACGACGAAAAAAAACCCCCTGTTGCGTTATACGAAATCTTTTTCTCTGCTCTTGCCTCGCGACGAGATTCACTACAACGAAGTCTAATCCAACAGCGACCTCTACTGCTTCGTTCGGAAACGGCAACAGCAACCACCACACTGGTTTACACATGTGCAGTAGTCCAGGAAGTATTTGTATTGTTAGTTTCAGACGCAGCAAGAACGTTGCATTGCTAAAATGGCTACAAAACGGACCTTTGGATGTCAAACGGCTAAGACAAGAAGCGCTCTGACGCTGGAAGAGAGGGGAAAAGTGATCAAAATGAAAGACGGAGGAAGCAAAATAAAAGACATTATCCAAGAAATTGATGTGAAAGTGAATGCTGATCGTAAATTTTGCAAGTACACATATGATTGTGTGTGCGTGTACACATGCGTTTGTGTGTGTGTGTGTGTGTGTTTACATCTGAGATCAAATTTGCTACAGTGAAAACCCCCCTGTTGTGAAAAAATTCTTGCTGCAAACATGATTTCGTTGTAGAGGAGTTTCACTGTAAGAGAACAGTGAAACTTCACGGGTGAGTGAAAGACTGCCGCGTACAGTATATCATTTGAGGGCCTGTGCGTGTGTACTCTCATTTTTCTGCGTGCCATCTGTCCATTCTGTACCCTCAGACCCCCGAGCCTCTCCCTCCCCTGTATTGGATTGGCATGTCGCCCATGTGTCTGCTAGTGACAAACAAAAGAGAGAGCATGGGGGTGAATCACGCTCTCTCTCTGGGGAGCCACCTTCTCTGTCACTCCGCTCCGCAAACCCCCCCCAAATCCGCCGCATTCCTTCCACTGTCAGCCGCCTGTGTGGGTGCGTGCGCGGGTGCGTGCGCGGGTGCGTGCGCGGGTGCGTGCGGCTGAAACTCAGGGAGATGGAGAGAGAATAGGTCACAGGGCTTACTCTGTGTAAAAAAGGAAACATCACGTAATTGAGAGAGTTCAGGCTCGGCCTGGTCAATTCCAAGTTCAAATCATAAGCGTCAGGCATGCTTGCGTTCCTTGTAACGTGAATGCAGACATACAAGCATATTTGATTTAAAAAAAAAAAAAAAATATATATTCAGACCACATTTTCCCATTCATGTTTTGACATTTTGGAGAAGTCACACAATACAGTGAAACTCCTCTACAATGAAATCTACATGGGTGAAAATACCCCCCTAGTGTGAAAAAATCTTCATGCATTAACACCATTCACCACTTTCCTGTTTCAAATTTGCTACAGTGAAAAACCCCCTGTTGTGAAAAATGTCTTGCTGCAAACATGATTTCGTTGTAGAGGAGTTTCACCGTACCAAAGTTAGTCCAAACCAATTTACGGATTCCTACTGATGTTTTGCGAGATCTAAAGATCCTCGACACGATACGGTGAAAAGAAAGCTGCTCAAAAAAGCAAGTCATATAATTGTTCACATTTTGTGAATTGCCTCCATCCGATAATATTCCAAAGATGATTAAACCATGATCATATACTAATAAGCGTAATGGCCATGCAATTGACTATTCCAACAAGAAACTTAAATGGAATCCTTTCATTGATCTTGATGCTGATCTGAGCCATTAAAAAAAAAAAAAAACGAGTCATGAGGTGGAAAGAACCACGAAGCAAGCCATAGATCTAAAAGGGGGGGAAAAAAAAAGTTATGCTTCATTTTCTCAAAATTATCGTGTGAGCTATTTTTTTTTTTTTTACTGCCAGAACTGTGGGACAGCCAAGACACTTCCCATAGTTGATCATATGGACAAAGGAACAATCGGGAGCAAAGAGCCTCCGAGAAAATGTTGACCAAGAAATGGATGATCTTGCATGTACAGAGAAAAAGAGCGAGAGAAAAGTTTGAGAGGGAATCCCAGGATAGCAGTCTTCTGCTAAACTGGGCTTCATGGTGGGTGGACCCACCGGAGATTCTTAAGTGAGAAGCAGAAAACACCTCCAGGACTGTGAGAAAGAAGACTGATCCAAAGAGACCAAGGTTGAACTTTAATTTGAATCAAAATGTACAGAGGGAGGCAAGCACCACTCATCATCTGCCTCTTCTGAATCTCATTCTGGAACCTTCTCTCATGTCCACGCATCCTTTCTGGAGGGGGGGATAATTCATTCTCATATAGTTATTCACAGTGCAGCATGTGTTAGAAACTGTTCATGAGCTCCAAAATGTTATTGCTTATTCTATGTATAGACTCCTGTATGCACGCAAGCATGAGAAGAACTTGGAAGCTTCACACAGGGAAGCTGGAGCCCAGATTCAAACTCTTCACCTCGGAACTGCCAGGTGGACGTGTGAACCGCTATTTCACGATTTGTGTATTTCTATATTCTATCAGAAATATTTTTTTTTCATTTTAAATACGACACTCCACATTTATCAGCGCTCACTATCGACGGAATAAAATTGCATCTCAGTTTGGAGGCTACAATTGACAATTACTTTAACCAGACACAATGACATGACTGTTGATTTAAAAAAAAAAAAATACATATTTATGTCTTTTCACTCACGTAAGGCAGTGACATAACTCGACCAAAGTGTATCTGGACATGAGTGCGAAGCATCCCTGAGCGGCTCCGCAAGTGGAAAAAGTGACTGATTGGATGGAATGCCAAAGCGATGACATCACCGGCTTCGATGAGGAAGCCGTTTGGCGATTGGACGGCCGCCTCGGCCAATCGCAGGCGACGCACTTGGGAAGCGTTTAAAACACATTCTGAAAAGTGTCGCAAAAGTTGCTTCCACGCTTCAGGACCAGGTCCAAACGGAACGGCTCCGAATAAAATAAGATACTTGCGGATTCGTTGGGGACTTTCCCCCCGCCTGCTTGCTTTGTGCTTTGTGCTGGACTCTCACAAGTCTGACCTGTGCGTCCATTTTTAAAGCTCTCTCTCTCTCCCCCCCCACCCCCTCCGCTCTTATTGTAAATAGACTTAGCAGCATCATGTCGCAACATTTCAGGAGTGGACCAGCGTTCGGACTTTCCGCCGAGGTCAAGAGTAAGGTAAGATGTTGGGGTTTTTTTTGTTTTTTTTGGACTTTTTAGCATGATTAAAAAAAGTGGTTGACTTGGAAGCACCGAGTGTGTCAATGATGCTGCGTTTCCTCTTTGACCCAAACGGCCTGACTGTGTTGTGGTTCTGAGTACAGCGTCTGTCAAAGGTTGGGCAAAGATTTTGCTCACGCCGTTGAACAAGAAGTGGTTCGAACTTTTGACTCTATATTTCAAGGTTCATGGTAAGTGCTTGCAGGTTTTTAAAAGACGCTACCTTTTGGATTGCATACCGACTTTCGTGGGACCCACGATTGCGATCATGAAGTTGAAATTCTGCCTTTCAGCGGTGGCATTTTAAAAAGGAGTTAAAGCACGGTTTGACAAATGTGATCCAAATGACAAATGTGGTTCTTCCGGAGGATTCTCATGAAACTAATAAAAACCACACAACTCGACACTAAAGAATGTATTCCAAACAAAAATGGACTAAAAGCCATTTGGCAAGAAATGGTGCGCCTGAATGATGATCAATAAAATGGCGTTGGTCTTTCGGCTGGAAATAATGACACAAAGGGGCAAATCATCAAATGGAATTGCAAGTTAGGGGAGCGGGGGAAGGCTACATTCCAGTCCAAAAGTGTTCTAAAATGGTCCTAATCTTGATTGGAAAAGCTCCAGATGATGTTAGAAATGACCAGGATTGTGTAGAGTTTTTTTTTTCTTCCAAAATGGGTGTAACGCATATGAATGACTTCAAGAAATGTAAAAGGCAGCCGAAACAAGTGGCACGTCTGTGTAAACGGTCGAGAATATTCTGTCATCAACTTCCAATAAGCAGGATTCGATGACACAGCAATTCACTTTGTTTCCCCTCTCAGTTGGCCTTTGTATGTTGTTGATGAATCAGAGCAGCTCATCTTCGCTGTGCAGAAGGTTCAGACTGTAGTGATTCCAACAGCGATCCCATCGTCGGCGTCGTCGTCATCCCCGGGCTGTACGACGACGGACGGGCACGTTGTTGTTCTTTGTGGCTATCGGAGATGCTTTGTTGCCAGGTCAGAGTTATTTTGTTGTGCTGACGGAGTCCTCCTCCTCCGACAGTCGGATTGGTACGTTCCGGCGTGCTGAAGTCAGGGATGAGGTGCACGTGCGGCCGAGAGACTGACGGGGGTGTGGGGGGGGGGGGGGGGAACCATCAGTCATAAACAAACGGCCTTTTAAGGAGTGACCGGTGCCCTCGCTCGGAACTCGAGAAAGCGTGTTTAGCTTCAATCGTTTACATGGAAGTCAAGAGTGACAAAACACTGTCCTGACAGAACGCAGCGGGACACCGGCTTGGCTCGTCCAGACAAAGTATTGCCAACGCCGAACGCTAAAGGACATCCGATGGACCCATCGGAAATACTGCATCTTACTATGCGGAATTCTATTTGACTCGTTTTGGATCGGGATTGATTTTTGTGATAAGAATTGACGGAAATGACATGAAGCAGTTCAAACTTTTGAGGTGCAAGTGATGTTTCACTCATTTCATTCATCGGTTGGAAAAAGCGGTTGATAATAAAACCAATGTGATTCCCGGTTCCTGTTCCTGTTCTAGCTTTTTGATTCTTTTTGTTTTTCTTCCCCTGAAATTCCATGTGAATTAAATGAAGGGCAACCCGCTTGTTTCACCGAATACAGAGTTCGTCGCTATTCGCACGGCATAGGGACCGAGCCCTGCTGTGAAACCAAAAACCTGCAAGTAATAGCCGCACCTCCAAAACGTTTTTAATTCACCCAAGATCGTGGCAATGAACTACTTTGGTCTACCTGAAACTCCTCAACTTACTCAAATTTAAGTCCTCGGCAACAAGATGCCACAAAATGGTGGCAAAGCAATTTTGCTCCAAATGAAGCTCCTTTATTCACATCAACATTGTTCTTTGGCACCTACACGTCCTCATATTAAGACTGCAGTGAATAGTTGAGTTATTCAGCAAATAACTGAGGGTAATAAAAAATAAAAAAAATTGTGAACCGGGCGAATGTTTCGGTGCATTGGAGCAAGTGGTGGCATGGTCAGCTGATTGGCGTTTCTTGGTCTTGGACATCGGGGGATTCTTCCAATAATTGCGTCTTGAAGCATCTGAGGCCCGATGTGCAGTGCTTGGCTATGACCAGCAGGGGTGCAGTTCATACATTCTTGATCAGTTTGCGTTCAAAAGAAAATTCCTATGGCTAAAAAAAAAAAAAAAATCGGAAGGTTGCTTGGAAAGTCGATTTGTATGCATTTTCCATATATCTCCGTTTCTGTTGGACTTGTCCTCATTTGGGTCACGGGTTAACTGGAGCCAATGCAAGCTGGATAGCAGGCGAGGTACACCCTGGACTGGTCGCCAGCTAATCGTAGGCCCACATATAGACAACCAACTTGATTCCGGTTCGTACCCCAATTCAGATCGATTTGCTATGCCCGCAAAAACTAAAATCGGGTCCGGACTCGGCGCCGCCGTAAAACAATCCAACGGAAGCACCTCGGCTGGAAGCGGGGGGGCCTTTCCCGTGCTGGCTTGCCTCTCTCAGGCTGAATGCCATTCACTGTAAAAGGGAATACTCGCTAAAAAGCCAGACTGAGCGAGAGGCAGTGAGAAATATGAGCTTGGCCAGTCGACAAGGGAGAGTAGGTTAGTCAGGGAGGGGGAGGAGGGGGGGGGCGCCTGGTGGAGTGTCTGGGAAAGCTGTTTCTCCCAAGTTTGGTGTGATCTCGTGGAACCGACGCCATCCCCCGTCCCTTCGGCTTGGAAAGGTTGCTTATGTTGGCGACTGATGTCAGACGGTCAGGACTTCGCAGTCGCAAAATAGATGAGGGTCCACAGAGCTTTTTCCTTGTCACGTCATGTCAACATGGTTTTTTTTTTTTCAAGACATATATGGTGTGTCACTTTCTGTTTTTCCAAAGAAAAGTAACGTGTGGATTGTTGTCTTGTTCGTCTTGGTCTTCATTGTCTCTTGTGTCGTCGAACCGACAGGTTCTCTCACAGGCCGGTCCTTTTTGACGCCACCGCAGTTTTTCCATGGACAACCAAAGCCCTTTTGCAAATCTCTCTTCCCCCCCCCCCCTCCCCACCCCCCTTCAAATTGTTCTCCCGTTTGATCAGCGTCCATGCCAAAAAAGGACTTTGTTGGTTGTCAATTGTTTTTGTGACCCACTGCAGAGATTTTTAAAACCCCATGAAAATAAACATTGCAGTCATCTCAATTGGAGGCAATTACGAAATACAAAAGCAAGATGCCGACGATCAAATGGGCCGTTTTGACCTCGCCATTCAAATCGGCACATTCAAATAGTTTCGCGGCGGACCTCAAAACAAGTACACTGGGATCATAAAGTGACCGGTGGATCCACATTTGTTTCCTGTCCCAACGGCGATCCGCGAAGTAATCGAAAGCAAGCAACGTGCGGTCCGGACATTCGTCAAAAAACTTTTGAGTGAAGCTGGGTTTCGCCCGAATCGTGTCGTTTCACCTCTGCTCTGTCCCTCAGTTGGCAGGCAAGTATGACCCTCACATGGAGGAGGCGCTCAGGCTCTGGATTCAGGATGTTACCGGCAAGCAGATTGGAGAAAACTTCATGGAGAGTCTGAAAAATGGAGTCGTGCTCTGCGAGTAAGGGAGCTTTCTCGTCCTGCTCATATGCCAAAACATTTTGATTCCTGTGACTTTTTTTGACACATCTGTAACGTAGCGAAGAATACTGTAGAATGTTTAGAATGATGATGAAGAAGTTGTGTATCAAAGCAAAGGACAACCACAATTGTAAACGTTCAGTTAAATGCTGACCTCTGGGGCAGCGTCAATCAAAACGGAACGCGATCGTCTTCGCGGAGACCGAGCGCCTGATCCCGTTTTCACACGGCCGTGTGATGCTCTCGCATCTCTCGTTGGAATTGAAGATTGCTGTCGAGCATTTTCATGTCTCTCTGTTTCTTTGTAGACTCGTTAATCTTCTCCAGCCGGGCTCTGTGAAAAAGATCAACCAGTCCAGTCAAAACTGGCACCAGGTAACGGCAGACCCCGTTGTCATGCGCTCTCGATTGTCTCGCACGGCCACTCTGAACTGCTCACACATTCCAATTCCGAGTTGGTTTGATTGACGATTGTCCGTTGGTGTGGCGGTTTGCCGATCTACTCATCCTGGGTCTCCCGTGCTTCAACTCACTCGCGATGTACAGTGAAACTCCTCTACAACAAAACCTACATGGGCGAAAATACCCCCTAGTGTGAAAAAATCATGCATGAACACCATTCCCACTTTCCTGCCCCCCATACAATGAAAAAAAAACCCCTGTCGGGTTATACGAAATCATTTTATCTGCTCTTGCCTCGCGACGAGATTCACTACAATGAAGTCTAATACAACAGCGAACTCTACTGCTTCGTTCGGAAACGGCAACAGCAACCACCACACTGGTTTACACATGTACAAAAAAATGTCTAGCTGCAAACATGATTTCGTTGTAGAGGAGTTTCGCTGTACGCCATGTTTCTAAAAGACTGCACCGTGGAGGTGCTTTGTTGGAAATCTCTCATTCCAAAAACCTAAAGCGATAGCCGTTGGCATTCATCAGTAGCCAAGAAGTAGCTCTCGCTCTGCAAAAGGTTTGTGCCCCCTGGTTGATACTTTTTGACACTAAATATTTGTGATACTGTCATAAGCGTTCAAATATCTTCCCAGTTGATTTTTTTTTTCTCACTTATTTTAATGCGTTTGCAATACGTCAAGCGTCGACCCATTTTCCGACTAATTTTCATCATCTTTTGTCTTCCGCAGTTGGAAAACATCGGCAATTTTGTCCGTGCCATCACAGAGTACGGCCTGAAACCTCACGACATCTTTGAGGCCAACGACTTGTTTGAGAATGTCAACCATACTCAGGTCCAGTCCACTCTCATCACTCTGGCAGGAATGGTGAGGGCAAACCTTGCAAGCGGTTTTTTTTTTCTCTTTCTTCCGCGCAAAAATCAACCATTTGACTGCTACTTGTGTGCGTGTGTGTGTGTGTGTAGATTCTCAGTCTTCTGGTAAATAAGCAAACATTGAATCGAGGCCACTAGACTTTTCTCGTCTGACGATGTTTCACTTTGAATTCAATTTGGGGTGTGGCGTTTCCCTATTGATGCCGCTGATGGGGAGGTCACAGCGGGGTGCTGTTGTTGTTATTGCCTAGCGTGACTAGTGAACGACCACCCTGCATACCAAGCGCTAGTTTACTCGCCTGGTGGCAAAACAACTCATTAGGACTATTCTTCCTGTGGAATGAGACAATCGTTGGGGGAGGGATATCAGGACATTGTTTTAATCGGAGTACGCTAGGTGCCTCAAACCTCCTCCTCTCTTTAGAAATAGCTTCTTTTTGTTTTTGTTTTTTTACATAGATGGCTTTTCTTTGAAACCTCCCATTCCAGAATTTGGACATTGTGGTGCTTTCTTTTCGAAATGCAAATAAGCTATTGACTCTGACCCCAAAGAGCTGCTCGCCAGCGTTGCGCCATGTGCTTGTGTAAAGGTGACCTCTTCCTGTAGAGGTCGTTGCACTCCTCGCGGCACCGCAGAAACAACATTACTACAAAGTTTGCTTCTCTGGATGTTTGTCTTTCGGGTGAACCTGCTTCTTCTTTTTTTTTTTTTTTTTTTTTTTTTTGTGAGGGGGGCGGTGGGTTTGAACGGTATGTTAGGTTGAGAAAAAAAAAATGCGGACGTACGAGGGCCACTGGGACCAAACACCATCACATAGCACAAACGCCCTGCAAAAATGCTCGGCAATCCTCCCTTAAAGATGATTCTTAAGAATGTTCTATTTTGGTGGAACTGGAACTCTTAGATTTTTGAACTTAAGTTGAGACTCTGATGTAACGACCAAATATACAAAACACATCATACAGTAAACGAAAACAACGAATCAAACTGATATTGTGGAACATTATCATATACATTGTAACCTTTTTATCATTGTCTTTTGTCCTCAGGCCAAGTCAAAAGGGTTCCACTCCAAATACGACATCGGGGTCAAGTATGCTGAGAAGCAGCAGCGTCGCTTTGCTCCAGAGAAGCTCAGGGAGGGACGCAACATCATCGGCTTGCAGGTCAGCAGCAACAGCATCCTCCCGGTATCCCACGTTTCGGGCGCTACGCAGCCGTCTTGCGAGTCACGCTGGGTCCCGCCTCTCGCCAAGGGCAGTGCTCACCAACCTTTTTTGGCGCAATGGGCCTGATTTTGTCTCAAGACGTTGGGAAGGGGACTGGCATAGAAACACTTTTTTTTTTTTTTTTAATGGTTCTAGGACTCACTGTTATGCTGAATTTCATTTTTTTGCTCAAACGGATTTATATCGAATAACGGTGGTCATCGCCTATTTTGTATCCTCTCCAGATGGGCACCAATAAGCTTGCCAGTCAAAAAGGGATGACCTCCTATGGCACAAGACGCCACCTCTATGACTCCAGGATGGGCATGGACAACCCGATGGACCAGTCCACCATCAGTCTACAGATGGGCACGAACAAAGGAGCCAACCAGGTGAGGAAGGAGGCACCACGTTTGACTGAATTGATTTCTTTTTTTTTTTGCACAAAGTGTCGAACGGCCTTCATGGTTTATTTTTGCCGTGTTCTCTCTCTCTCTCCAGTCCGGTATGACGGCGCCCGGAACGAGGAGGCACATCTTTGACAAGAAGCTGGAGCTGGAGAACTGTGACACCACCACTATATCACTGCAGATGGGCACCAACAAAGTGGCCTCGCAGCAGGGCATGACCACCTACGGCCTCCCCCGTCAGGTCTACGACAACAAGTACTGCGCCAACCCCGCCGAGACCTACTACAACAACGGAAGCGAGGCCGACTTTGATGGCTACAACCAGTACTCTGAATAAGACAACCACAAGCAGCCTCAAATGCCCCCCCCCCCCTCTCCCACTTCTTTGCTAAACCTTAGAAAAACAACCACAACTTTGTGATGAGCGACCCCATCCCCCAGACTGTTATTTAAACACCGATTCGATGTCATCGTTGCCTCCAGTCTCGGTCTTTTCCTTAACATTTTTTTTTTTTACTCTTGGGAAATGTTTGTCTTTCCAAGAGTATAACAATAGTGTTTACTTTACGTCCTAACTTTAATCCTGTATTGGAGCCCACTTCTGTATTACATCCTAAACATATTTAAACACCACAAGAGTGATCCAGACACTCAAGAGGTTGATATTCAATATCTTTGCTATTTATAGATCTTTTTTTTTTTTTTTAAGAACATTCTATTTCTATGTTGTAATTACGAGACAGAATTTGGCAGTTTTTTTTGTTGTTTTTTTTGTCCTGGACAAGCGACCGCCTTGGTGCTACTGACCACAGGCCTGAGGAATCCCGTCCTCGTGGCCGAGACTGACAAGAGTGGAGGATGCAGGACGAATAGATTTGCAGTAGGTGGACATTTTCTTGTGAGCACCGACAATGTTTCAGATAGTCATCCATTTTTTTTCAAATGACCCAAGATTCCTGGTTGGAGGCGATTCAAGTCGATGCGGTGAGTGTGCAATGTTACCTCCCAAAAGAAATAATATAGCAAGAGTATAATTGGACGCCGTTCAAAATTTGAATAGTCACCTCATTGCAATGCGTATAACTTCCGTGTGCCTGTGACCTTACCCAGCTTGATGCTCTTGTTCCAATTACGTATTACCTGCCTTTACTTGTGTGCAGAAAACAGATTGAAAAATGTTAAGAACGCACGCTAATTTCCTTTTTTTTTTTTTTTAAGATGCCATATCTTATTGCTGTAACTCACCAAATGTCTTGAATGTAATGTTGCTATTTGTGCCACAAGCTGCTGCCGGATGCGTATTTTACGAAAGCAGGACTCTGTGCACACTCTTTGGGCACAAGTCCCCCGGTGTTGGAGTGCATATTTCAGATGGAGTTCCATATTGTCGAAATTTGCAGTCACTGTGCTCAATTGGGTAGCCTCGCAGCTTGGAGTAGAGCACCATCTAGTGTTTTAAAAAGTGTCACCCAAGACGAGAAGCATGTGAAGCGAGTTGTCCGTCAGTCAACTCTTAACATTCCTTTAATTGAATAAAATGAATTTCAGAAATGGAGATTAGAATTTTTACGGCGCATTTACTGATCTGTGCAATTTGAAAGACATGAAAGTGTTGAGTCCATGGTAAAATTTCACCTGTCGAGTAGGCTGTGTTACAACCATTTTTAAAATGTCTTTTTTTTTCTGTTCTGGCTTTCACGAAACATGACATTTGTGCAATAAAAACACTTGAAAACTGAAATTCCGATTTACTGTACTGATCCCAAAGACAAAAGAAATGGAAAGGCTACAATTCTAAAAAAAGATATCATCAAAATCTGCTTTGTAAAACAATTACAGTAGAAGCAATACCAGTGGAGAGCATAATAGGCTATCATAACAGTGATGGAAATATCATCGTACATGTCGATTAAAATCCGAAGTGATAAATAACAAATACAAACACATAAGGGAAAAAAATAGCTGCATGGAATTACATACGGAAATGTGGAATGCCGGTTTTGATACACACATATAGCAAATACTAATTACTCATAAATCTAAATGAGAGGAAATGAAACACTACGTATAGCCATAGACATACACCGTATACGTCGATGCCTCACTGAGCAGGTTAATGCATCGCTGTGATGTCAAGCGTGTCCACCATATTGGATGTGGCAGCTCTGCCCGGCAAACTACACGTTGCCTTCCATTACGCATTCAGATAAGTGTAAAATACATTTGGGGAAACAGGTAAGACACCTAAATTACCATATGTTGATTATGAACGTTTACTCCAGTAGTTCATCTGCAAGGAGTTGAACTCAAACCATCGCTGGATGGACAAATCTAAAAAAAGACAGTAACCGGTTGTTGGCGAGATACTAGTCTGTGTCCAAGCTAATGTTGAGGTGCCCTTTAGCAACAGACTATTGGTCATTGGGTTTTACCTCAAGCAGAGTTTGACAGTTTGGTTGTTTAGTTCGTTGGCCACGACATCACTGAAAGGGCACGCGATGATGATCATTTGCTTATAGAACAATTTGTCCCACCCAAATCTGATATCATGGTCCAATGCAATTAAAAAACATTCATCAGTCCCACCTTGGAAAGGTAATCCCGTGAGATCTGATTTCGAGTGTAAAACGCTTGCTCCGTCTCCAAGCGGCAAATACATGATCCTCACCATCCGCTCTACTTCCATTATGGCGGCAAAGTTGACATGTGATTCAGCATTCAAGGTGGCATTTCTGTAAACGGCGTATATCTCTGGTGCTGACGAAACAAGGACACATTGTTGTTGTACCAGTTGAAGGGATGAAGAAATCATCACTGATTGGCTGCTTCACATGCATCTATCCAGTCACTGTAAACATCCACTGGTTCCGACAGATCTGTTGGGAAAAAAACTTAAGGAAATTGTAAATTACCGGGCTGACAACAATAAATCTCAAGTGAATCTGATTAACTGGAAGTATAACTGAGCAAGGGGTCCTTTTGTGTAAAGTTTGAATTTTCTCCCCATGTTTGCTTTCCTTCTGGTGCTCGGACGTTCTCTTACAAGGTTTTTAGATTAGTTGAAGACTTTAAATTGTTCATTAGTGACTCGTGGGAGTGCGAATGGCAGCCCGAGTGTACATACTTTGATCCGAATACTATAAATAAAATTAACCAAAGAGAACTTGACAGATATTTCACCTGAAAGTCTGGAAAACACAACATTTCAAAAAAGGATACAAGTTATAGGTGTCTGGAACTCCTCCAAGCAAACGCTGCATGAAATGATTCCCGTGTTTCGTGTTCGCTCCCTGGAAAGAAATCGTATTTGTCAACATTGTGCTTTCAAGCCATTTAGAGCTGAACTCACATTTTCACGTCGCAGGATTTCTCGTGGTTACAAAACGGACACGTGAACTGGGTGTCCAAGTTGCCTGTCATTTTTTTCTTGGGGGGAGGCTTTCGCTTGGATTTTCTGCGCCCCATTTTTGTTGGCCTACAGTAGAGAAAGCAATGCAAAAACGAGTTAGAATATTTCTGTCATTGCCGTTGCAAAAGAAACAATGAACCTCAATGTCTATTCACATTGTCCGGAATGTATCAGTGTTTATTATTGTGGTTGAAGTTTGGTTGTAGTTAGTCATAATACTGTATTGAGGAGCTTGGAGCATTGCAATTAAGAGAAATGAGATCCACCCGATATTTCACTTCATCTGACACTCTTTAGCTCACTGATAGTTGGTTACTGAACCCTAATGTCAGTTACATATTTAATTTGGATCAGAAGTGAGCAGAATACACAGATGGGTTAAATAATTAGACTGTTTTGGATCTATTTTAAAAAATCGCTACATATATGACTGATTTCTTTTTTAAATCAGCTTACTAACGCAGCTACAGATACTAAGTGCAAAGCGGGTTTGCGAGTGAGCAGGTTTGTATGAGTTGACTTATGACTCGTTTATTAACCCAAACAATGACAATGGAACTGGATTTGACTTGCTTCATTAAATAAGATACTGTATCACCATTTAGCCATTTGCCAACTTTAGCGAGTTAACTGAACACCAATGGCTAGCGACTTCAAATATGGAAGCATCACTTCGATAATGATTGTGTGATGATGATGATGATGATGATGATGACGATTGTTTTTGAATGGTTCATCCGGAATGCGGATGACAATGCAATAGCGTTACGTTAACCACGCGTGCTACCGTGCGCGATCGGAGCACGACTTGTTCTGTAGGGGTGAGAAATAGAAATGCAATTGAGGCGTGCTTCTAAATTTTATTAAAAAGACGCAGATTATAAAATACTATGCAAAGCTTTAGTAACCCGCGAACGCACGAGTAAACTATACGTTACGTAAGAGCTCGTTAGCAACATTGTTTACGAATCGAAATACGATGAAAAACAAACGTACCTTCGAAAATAATTTCCCGATCAACGATGTTGATCCGTGGGTCTGGTTTCAATTGCTTTAACCTGATTATTTGGAGAAATCCACGACAACGCAAATAATTTCTTTGAATCAATGTTTTAGCGAATGCTAACTGGTGTGCCAGCCCCCCGGTGACGTCACTGGGCCTCCAAATTCAGAGCATTGTGAATACTACAGTGTAGATAATGACGTACACAACGCGGAGGTCGTTGAATTCAATTTCATACGGTTCATCTCTTAAATGCTACCACGTGACCGAGAAAAAAAATACGAAGCTCAAAAATCCTATCACGCAAATTCTGATGAAAGAGTTCACCCGTATATAACGTGTTTTCATTCGAAATATATTGACATATATGTTATATTTATATAAATATTCGCCTCGCCACTTACGTCTATACACACATCAAATTGTGTCAAAGTATGTGAAAGGTTGTTCAAGTAGACCTGTCGAAATGGGCGTCGTTCAAATATCTTGCAAGAATACTATTGGTTGGCGCCACTGCGGGAGGCGGGCTTGTGGAGAATAACGGAAGTCAGAGGCAGTGGTCGTTAGGCTGCACGTTGGATTAAAAACAATAACTCCAGATCACGCTGGAAAAGAAGGTACAGTATTTCCTGATTTTGTTGTTGCTATTAAAAAAATAAAATTATCATTAGAATTTGTACTTTGCTTATGAAACACAAATAAAACCACGTAATGCAGATCACGTAACTCTCCCTTATCGCAAACTGGTAAATGGGCTGTCCCCAATACTGGAGAGCGCTTTTCTACCTCGGGTACTCTAAGCGCTTTTCATGTTAACGAAGTATTGAACAATATATTCCAAGATAGAACTGATGTCACTGTGCAGGTTGACTGCTTTGCTACGGTCGTTTACCTTCTCATCTAATGGATGCATTTCTGTGATCAAAAACTCGTGCCGTTCTCGGTCTGTTTTCACAATGCAACCCATCCTTATCTGTTGCGAGCACAAACTTCAGACAGCGAGATACACTTTATCTCAAGTAGTCAAACTGTTTACCAGTTTGGAAGATCGTGAATTTGAGAAAGGGCGCACGCGAACGAACCTCCTCACTTAAAACAAATGACAACATGTAACACATTTAGTGACATTTTTTATTTCTGTACAAAAAGACATGTCTCGATACTATTTTAAAAAAATAATTTTCAGATCTTTAATATTACTGCGGCACGCCTGATTGCTTGTGTTGTTTTCATTCCTTGTGGATGAATGAACTCCCTCTCTCTAAATATATTCTGTATGCAGACTGGCGCGGACGTCGTTGTGTCACCATGGCAACCGAGGGGGATCCTTCAGACTTGGTCAAAGTGTTACACCTCCTGGTACTTTCCTTCTCCTGGGGCATGCAGGTCTGGGTCTCCTTCATTGGAGGTAAGCGTAGTCAAAGAATTGGAGCGTTTTCGTGCACTCGCCCGTTCCTGATATTTTCCATCTGGTCTCTCTGCAGGTTTTGCTTTGGTGTGGCAGGTGACTCGGCACACGTTTGGCCTGGTGCAGAGTAAACTCTTCCCGGTTTATTTCCACTGTCTGCTGGGAAGCCATTTTGTCAGTCTGGCAATTTATGCAGTGTATCATCCAAGAGAGCTGCTGGACACGCATGAAACTGTGCAGGTAAAGCATCACATAAGCACACGCAGCTCTTCAAAGCGATGCAACGTTCTGTCGTTTTTGTCAATGCAGCTCTTGAATTGGATCTCATGAAAAGGCAAATGTTCTTCATGTGGCTTCGGATTCTGTTCTTTTTGCAGATGGGCTTGTATTTCATGGCATTGGTGATGGCGGGTCTCAATGCTCAGTGGTTCGGTCCGGCAGCCACTGAGGTGATGTTCCTGATGAGGGAGGTGGAGACGGAGCACGGTCTTGGGAACCAGGTCGGACTGGGCGCCGAAAAGGAAGGTTACGCCAAACTCAAAGAGCGAGACCCCAAGTACAAAGCCTACAAAAGAACTTTCGGCCGCTACCACGGGTTGTCCAGTCTCTGTAACCTGATGGGAGTCATCTGCACCACGACTAACTTGATCTACACTGCTCTAAATCTATCCACAATTTAGACATGGTCAGGTGTCAGTGTCTAATTGCATTCAATTACCAATGATGTCTTTTTCCTCTCTCTTTTTTCGAGAGAGAAGCATGCTCTCTGTCATGCTTCTCCAGCAGGGGGCGATGGTGAAACACATTTTTAAAAATGAGCAAACAAGCAGATAATGATTGCTCTTGTTTGAAAATAGGCGTGTTACACTTTTTTTTTTTTTTTTAAACGACACAGAATACTACATTTATTCAATGGCTCAAACTTCTGGAACGACCGCGTTAAATGTCATTACCCACACAGTATTCCAAATAATCATTGAATAAGCAAATTTTCGACATTTGATTTGCCCCAATGAAGAACATTCTTTTCAGTCGTTATCGATCCTGATGCTCATGAGTAAAATCCGAGCTAACTTCCATGTGGATTTCAGGGTTCGAGTGCACGTGCCGTGTTACATTTTAAAACGAGCAAACTGTAGAACGCAGCACGGTTCTGGCCAGCAAGTTTTTCTTTATGTTGCTGACGTCAGCGCTCATAATCGAGTCATTTTTGGGATCATTTGCTATGCAAGTACGAGTGATTGTGCCCATTTCTTTAGAAGGAAATAAAAAGCAAAGATGACAATTGAATGTTGCTTCCGTCTATTAAATGTAGTCAGGAATTAAACCCTGTTCAAGCAAAGAACAAGTTTGTCAAGTCATTCACTCATGTTTACATGAGTCGGAAGTGATGTGTTCAGAACAGGTCCTAACCCAAGGTAGCAGATGGGGGGGGAAACAAAACAATCTTAAGTGCGGGGCGTGTGAGCAAGAGGAAGTACGGAAACAAAAGAAAGTTTCCGTCACAAAGATCCTCATTCCTAAGACCAGGAAGTGGATTTTGGTTTGTGCCAGACAAAAAAGCCACAGCAGTGGTCATGTAAAATTGTACGACCAACTATAGAAAAGCGGCGATGCTGTGTGTGGAGCCCTAAAATCATCTGGTGTGTTGTATTGATCGGGGTCACCATCGTGGTTGTGTGGACTTTTGTATATCCACCCGATGTACACTAAAGGATGCGTCAAAACCCAATCAGCCTGCATGCTATTGATCGATTCTTTGGCCATTTTCCACGCCAATGGAAGAACGTCTCTATGAATGTTGCCAACCTGGAATTGAAATCTATCATGATACCGAGCAAAAGTCTGTCAAACTGCCTGGAGGAGTTGCATCATACTGGAGTTAATTCAGGATTTGTCTCAGGTCAAGGCATACCCTATTCCTTAGTCACAAAATATGATTATGAAATGTGTTTTTGTGGGGGTGGGGGGTGGGGGATGAACACACATCAACGCCACACCCATGCTCTTAGTGAGTGAAAATCGACGATTGATTCATTAGTTCGCAGTGGCGTCGACAAAGGCCTCGGCAGGGGGAGGACGGCCGCGCTCTGGGGTTTTTGGAGACCGCGCGTATGGATCCGGCGCGCTCACGTGCACGCGCACGGTGGAGCAACCGGCCGAGCTTCGCACGCGCGCTCACGCTCACGGCCTCAGGTGGCTGGCGGTTGCTTGCCTTTGCACACCAACCGTGACACACGCCAGCAAGGAGCTCGAGCAGCTGGGATCCGCGAGCGGAAAAGCGCTGCGCCTGGTTTTGCTGTGTTCTCGCCCGGGCACAGGACGACTTTTGTGGGGCTGGCGGGTGGGGGTGGGGGGGAGTTAGTTTTGCCGCGATACCTTGCAACTCGCCCAACGGTGGAGGGAAGATAGGAAGACGCCGAATTGGTTTTTACTTCCGTATGAAGGTACGTTGTTTCCTTCGCCGTGTTATTTATCCTGCTCCACCTTCCACTGTGCCACCCTGTCAACCTCCTCAAGTCACTTTTTGCGCACATTTGCGTGAGTTCGAACTGTTTTTCGCCACATTGCGCGCGCGCAAAAAAAAAAAAAGAGCAGATAGGCTTCGGAAATAAAACTTTTATAGCCACTCCTTGTTTGCTCGCCTGAAGAGAGCAGATGTGACTGCTGCCACCAAATCGATTAGATGAGATGGAGATTTCCTGGGGGTAGGGGAGGGGGGCAGTGAAACCCCCACTGCCCTCCTTTTTTAAAATGTTATTCCAACTTCTTTTTATGAGGGTTATTTAATTTAATAAAGGCCTCTGTTGTCAACTCCACTGCATCTTGGTGTCAAACTCAAGGCCCACGGGCCACATCTGGCCTGCCACATCATTTTATTTGGCTGCAAAAAGCCAATCAAGTGTGCCTACAGTGCAGGCGCCGACTAGAATTTGATTTGGGAGCCCCCCTCCCACCACTGCTTGACTACTTTTATTATGCTTGTATACAGTAAAGCGGTGTTTTGCAACAGACTAGGCTCTCATTTGACAGACAAAAAAAAATCACAAAAATTGTCAATACTCAAATAGTGATGACCTCATCCGAATTTACTTGCAAACTGAAAGTGAATTGTGGGCCTGTTTTAATTGAACACAAACCTGCAGGAAGACTGCATAGTATACTGTATTATTATTTTTTCTGAGTTCATATGCTCATCACATCACTCGAGTGGACATTCAGCAATGAATGGCCGTGGCTGTAATGGAGGGATCCAAAATGCAATTTTGCTCAGGGGCCCCCGTGTGGCCTCGTAAGTCATTTCCTAAACGATCACAAGTGGATGAAAATGTATTTGGCTGCAGGCAATGTGAGCCGAGCAGAGTAAACATGCCAGACATGTGACTGGGTTTAAGACTGTACCTCGGCCTTAGGAGCAGCTGATGGGGGAAAATGGGGGGCGGATCAATGCTGCGGCCCCCTTCGGAGACCCTTACGCGTCATGTGATTTGGGGAATGTCTTAAGAAATGAGATTGAATCCTTTCCATACTACAGGGACTATTTATAGTTTGTGTATTTCTGGCCCAGATTGACATTGCAAAAGTGGATTTGTGCAAACTCTTGCTTTTATTACAACATCACTCTGTGCACAGGTTTGCACAGGCAAAGTGGTGAAAGTTGACCATCCAGGCTCAGTTTGAAGGTTTCACTCATGGGGACAATGAATCCTATTGATTACATGTCAGTATTCCTTCAATTTGAAAATGCAGAAGTTTCCTAAATGGGCCCGTTTGACCCGAAACATCACAGCAGCATCAAGCCGATCGATCATGTCAGCATATTGGCTCAATGTGTTTTACGGGGCCACTGTAATAAGAGAGTCTCCCAAATGCTAAATGGTTTTGGCAGCTCCAGTTCCTCGCTTCCGGGTGCTATAAACATCACTCTCGCGATGGAGCTTTCCATGCGGCCAGTTAAAAGCTCAACCAACGGGCTGCTTTGACCGCTAATGGGTTTTGCCGACAGCTGGGTCCCGGTCGAGTCGCCACGGAGACGAGTCTCATCAGCGAGGCGGGGCCGAGCCACACCGATTGATCGGCGGTGTTTGTGTGTGTGTGTGTGTGGGGGGATGGAAGGCGCGATAAGCAGTGCGGATCCTGTCCCTGCTCAAACCGCACAACACAATAGGGCCTGCTGATGGACAGATGGTCGAAAAAAACCTCCTGTCATTTGAGAGCACAGCTGTCATCTTCATTTCACAAACATCTGCACCCGCATGATAAGACTGTAGCCAAATCCCAAATGCACTTCAGTGTTTGTACTGCAACGGTAGACTGAGTTTTGGAAATATACCAGTGAAGCTGTTTGTTTGGAATCAGTCAAGCCCCTCATTGTCGCTACTGTTATGGATGTAAAATGAATAATTCATGCCAGACGATAAAACGCATTCCAATTTCTTGATATGTGCAGAATATGTTGGCGAAAATGGATGGATTCATGGATGAGTGCGCATTATAGGGTCCAAAGACAAGGAAATAAGATTTAAAAAAAACCTTGATTTGTCTCACAATGGAGAAATTGCCAATTTACAGCAGCAAAATGACGAACATGCCAAGAGAAAACGAACAAAACAAACATACTGTATTTTAGACCGTTGAAGTGGACAATTTCCCAGGGCACCCAAGGGCCGCTCAAGTAGCTTGTGGGCCTGTTCTGAAAATAGGTCACAATTGATAGACTTTTCTAGGAATGGTGTAGAAGTAATCATACACAAATGTGAACACTTGCAGAGATTTAGACGAGTAAAATTGTGCACAATGATTTAAAAAAAAATATAAAAAATCAATTTCCTATCTTGTTCACTGGCTGTTATTGCGACATCTCATCAATAAGGTCAGCGTCTTCATATTCAGTGAAACTCCTCTACAACGAAATCGACATGGGTGAAAATACCCCCTAGTGTGAAAAAAAATCTTCATGCATTAACACCATTCCCTCTTTCCTGTTTCAAATTTGCTACAGTGAAAAACCCCCTGTTGTGAAAAATGTCTTGCTGCAAACATGATTTCGTTGTAGAGGAGTTTCACTGTAGTTGAATATCATCAATTATTAATCGTAACATTCTGTTATTAATTTAGGGCAATATAAACAAAAAAAAAATGACAAGTCGATCTCAAACCGGTGGCCCTTTTGCATGAAAAATTCCCCGAGAAGCAGCTGTCATTTAACACCGAATGGGCTATTCAGTGGCGGCCGATCTCAAGGCGGTTCCATGAAAGTCAACGATGTGCACCACGACGCTACCGACGCTCCCTACGATTTACATGTGCATCATTTTATGATGATGATGATTTTTTTTTCCCCCCTCCTCTGGTCCCCCTCTAGATGGCGTCAAGTGACTCGCGCCTCCAACAGCTGCCGTCCCAGAAGGACGCGGCTGACCAGAACTTTGACTACATGTTCAAACTGCTGATCATCGGCAACAGCAGCGTGGGGAAAACGTCGTTCCTCTTCCGCTACGCCGACGACTCCTTCACCTCAGCCTTCGTCAGCACCGTGGGCATCGACTTCAAAGTCAAGACCGTCTTCCGCAATGACAAAAGGATCAAACTGCAGATCTGGGTGAGGGTTTTCATTTTCCACTTTTGGAACGCGCAAATAGGAACACGCAAACTAGTTTGGGAGTCAAACGTTGGAGTCTTTGCGCACCGTTTTCTTTTATTAACTCCTCGGTCTAAAAATACACAACTCACAAAGGTTAGGCATAAAATTAGGCTTTTAATGTCTAGGACAGTCCATACCAAATCATATCCGATCAGAAATACGGGCCCTTAAGCCATGGAGTGTTTTTTTTTTTTGTGCACCATATTTTAAGTCAGATAGCGACATCGAAAGCCAACATCCTCTACGACTTACCCCTCGAAATTGCGCAAGCGCTTGCGGTGTTAGAGTCATTATGAGGCTACACACTTATCGGGCATCTAATACCAACCAAATCTATTAATATGAACCAATGTCATGTCAAATTTTGTCGCGGCCCTCCTCATTCTTACCACTGGCTGCATTTTGAGTCCAACACATTGCCGGACTTCTTGAAAAGAAACGACCACACTTTGGGCACACCTCATGATGAATTCCATCTCGGTGTCAATTTCAGGAGCGTTATGATCCTCACACCACTCTGTCGATTTACATTGATAAGACTGATCAAACAAGTGATTCACTTCAACTAATAAAGCGTGAGCCACTGCAACGCGAGCCAGCCAATGAGCCCACGCCAAAACACACACACACACACACACACTCACTCACTTCCTTGAACATGATGTTTTGTTCACTAATGTGACACATGCGAACAATTCTCCCAAAATGGCTGCATCGTGTGTTCATAGGAAGATTTTTTTTTTTCAGAATGCGGCCTTACTTGTCTGCCCGGTCCTGTTTCGTCGGTTTAATGGCACACAGACCGGTGTTTTATAAGTTCAGGAAGCGGAGGAAGTTCCCTATCAGCATATGGTGGAGACATAACGAAGATCTACTGCGGTGCCGGAGCAGCGTGTATTTCAAGGGCGTCGACGACGTGTCTAAATAGGCGTCCACATTTTGTGTTAATCATCAACCCACTGACCATCAAATTCCGGATAGTTCCCACTGCCCACCATCCGAACGATATTTCACAGTTTTGTTTTCCTGATCCCTCCCTGCCAGTTGCCAGGCTCCCCCTTTGTGCATCATGGAAACAGGCGTGACTGATAATGCACCACATGGCCCCCGCACCGGGATCTACGCGTGTACTGTACAAGCACATGTACACACTGTGTGCACACAATTTGTTCATCCCTTTACTTAGGCATGGAGTGGTGTGTTCTGACTGCTACGCAAATACACACCTTTCACTCACAAGAGTGCAAACTGCACATGCAGCTACCGGCCCCAAAAAAACGGCAGCGCTTGATCTAAGAGCTGCCTTGACAAAAATACATCCCGCTGTGTGTCCATCGATTTGTATACCAAACAATATGTTTATGCGTACCATAAAAAAAATCATCTTTACAGTTCCCCAAATGCGAGGCAACAGTTTCCATTGATTTGATGATTGAATTTGTTTTTCTGATGTAAACTTATTGGCCACTTTTTTTAACTCTTTCATGCACCAATAATGATGACCTGTAACATGATCAGCTGTCCACTGTTGTGACCGCTGTCCCTGAAACAGTTAAATACAAAAACTGCATTAAAAAAAAAAAGATCCCATTAAAACACAAATGGCGCATGTTTCACGATTAGGAACCCTTTGATGTCAGGAGTCTCTGAGGTTTATTTTAAGCAGTCTCTTCATGTCACACATTACATGTGAGAGACCAACTTTTCTTTGCAGGTTTGGATGAAAACACGACATTTCCTTTTGTCTTATTACCCAATATTTGACAATCTCTAGTTGAATGGGTTGAAATAGATGACGCAAAACCACCCAATGACTCATTGGCTTCCATTGGGAATAATATTGTTGGGAAATAGAAACGAATATACGGTACCGAGGGGAGCGGATGCATTTTTTGCAAAGTGAAGACGATCATTTTGGGTTTGAGCATTCATAACCCCGACTGCCCTCACGGTTACCCAGACAACACTCTCCTCTTCACTGCGTCCAACAAACGAACACAAACAAACACAAAGCCGTTACCAAAGCGACCAACTCCTGCTCCGTCTCTCCCGTTTATCTTGATTTTCCATAAGCACCCGCGAAACCATGGAGAACTTTGACATTATGTCCCGACTTCAAAAATACTGAAATAGTGATGATCTCATCTCAATTTACTTTCAAAGGAAGCCATGATTCATTCTGTTGTAGGAATGGCAACAAGTGGCTTGTTGGACACGCCGATAAATCGTACTTTCTGCCAGCTAACCGATATAGACGTGTGAATAAATGTAAATTTGATAGATTATATTTTTCCCTCGAACCACTGATGATCGCTCAAGGTACACTGAACCCTGGCTGAAAATCACCCCGCTTGCAGTACCTGGCCGGTACTTCTGACGGGGGGCACAGAAATTCAACCACGCTGATATTGTGAACAATAGCACCCCCTTGTGGTGATGAGAAACTATTGCCGTTTGTTTTTATGACTGAAATTCAAATATACAATACATTTTATCTTAATTTATGTAGATATGAATAAACATCATTCCTCCTTACTATTGTGAGGGACTGTAAAAAAAAATATACCTTCAAAAAAGTAACACTTTGTAGCATGGGTAGATAAACAAAAAAAAAAAGTACTCCTTTGCATCATTGCATACATACTAAGATGTTTTATAGTATGGCATTTTATGACCCCCGCAGCTGCATTATTGGAGCCGGATGTCAATGCTGTACAGTAAAATTTTGCAAACTACATTTTTACGCAATATTGTGGCGAGTGAAGCATATACGGGATTCTTTGTATTGACATGTTCTCTAAATGTGTGCTTAAATGCAGGACACAGCAGGACAAGAGCGCTATCGGACCATCACCACAGCCTACTACAGAGGCGCCATGGGCTTCTTGCTCATGTATGACATCACCAACCAGGAGTCCTTCAACGCAGTTCAGGACTGGTAGGTTTTTGCGTGCATTTAATCATGTTATACCATTTCACGTAAATACTCGGGTCAGGTGGTCATTGTTGAATGCGCTGTGGAGACGAGATTCAAACCCAGAATCTCTTGACTGTGCGGCTGAAGCGCTAAGCGCTGTCCAGTAACCATCATGCTTCCCCTATTTTGAGTTAAATGAATAAAAACGGATTTTCCTGAAGCGTCCTACTTCATTTACTTCTACACTGGATGTCGATGGGTGTGTTCTTTCATAGGTCCCGTTCAGTCAACCTGTTCGCACAATTCTGTGTCTTCCGGTTTCCATTCTAGCTAGCGAGCTATCGCTAGCTAGATAGCTAGCTAGTTAGATAGCTAGAAAGCTAGATAGCTAGAAAGCTAGATAGCTAGAAAAATAGCTAGCCAGATAGCTAGCTTTCTATCTATCGATCTAGCTAGCTAGATAGAATTCCATCTCTCTATCAATCTCGCAGAAATGCATATGTTGGTGTTTGTCATGTGTCATCTGTTTTGCAGGGCTACACAGATTAAGACATACTCGTGGGACAACGCTCAGGTGATCCTAATTGGTAACAAGTGTGACCTAGAGGATGACAGGCTCATACCAACAGAAGACGGCCAGCGTCTGGCGGAGGACCTCGGTGCGGAAAAACTTCTCAGTTGGAAATCTGTGCTACGAATCCATCCGCCATGCTTGCCCATTGTAAATCAACACTGCCGCGTCTCTCGCCATCAGGTTTCCAGTTCTTCGAAGCCAGCGCGAAGGACAACATCAATGTCAAGCAGGTGTTTGAGCGCCTCGTGGATGTCATCTGTGACAAGATGAACGAGAGCATGGAGGAAGACATGAGCATACTGCCCAACCACAGCGAACCGGGCGGGGAACACTCGTCTTTGAACGGGCGAGGCAGCTGCAATTGCTAAACCGCCCGCGCGCATGCGTGGCGCGCTCGCACGCGCACACGCACACACAGTACTGCTAATCTATTTCTCTGTGCCTCAACTCTGGGAATCGCTGCTCCTCATCCTGCATTCGCTGTAGCTACGCCCAACACAATAGGCAGAAAGTTGAGATAATCCTCGTGACTGTTAGTCCCTCTTTCCTCCTCAAACAAGGCCTCGCGGCTCACTTTCTTTTGAGACCAACATCAAATATTCTAAATTTCGACCTTACAATGTGATTTGTTCAAAGTTACCATCTCCAGATTGATTATTTATTTATTGATTCCAAAACCAATATTTTGAGGCTGCTGTTTTCGCCCTGTTCTGCCACTTGCTGTGAACTGATAATGACATCATAGTGCCTAAGGCGCGGCCCTTTCAGAACAGCCTTTAATTCGCCGACGCGTCGGAGCAAGAACCAAAGTCACCGGTGGCCATCTTGCGTTGCCACTCGCAAAGCGTGCCTAACTCGAATACAGACTGATTTCTTCGCCGATGGATTTTTCTACTACATTCCACAAAACCAATCACAGCTCATCTGTTTTCTGAATTTGGTCATTTGACGTTTGCAAGCTGAGCCGTGATTGGTCGTTACCTGAGCCCTCAGCAAGTGTGATGTCATTTTCGGTGAACAGCAAGTAGCAAAATGGCCGACCCTGAGATGGATCGAAACCAAGTGGAATTTGCTGCTTAATTCATATCCCGCAATGTTAATCAGAATACCGTGATGCAACTCGTGGGGCCGCAGAAAACACATTATTGTACAGAAAATGTTGGACTTGACTTCCCCTTTCAAAAAATTGTTCCATCGGGACATTGTGCCAAAGATGAAAAAGTACAACGGCATTCACTGTGCCTTGCAGACTCATGCCTAAAAAGTCACTGTTGTGTGGATTCATTTTTTTTTTTTTGTTCGCTAATTGGAGGTCAAAGTTTCTTCATGCCATTGTCACGTCGTGAAGCATCTGTCAGAGTAATTCATTTTGTACCCTTTTGCTTTTGGTTCTTGCGATATTTTCTCCAGTCTAAATCGCAGCAGAATGCAGCAGAGAGGCTGTGGATGCCTGTGAGGAAGTCGTTATACACTTGTGACAGTCACCTACCGCTGAATGACGCGTTATAAATCAATGTGTGTGTGTGCGCGTGTGTGTGTGTGTGTGTGTTTTCACAAATCCATTTGTTTTCGCTATTCAACATGGCTGTTCATCTGTCAGCAAGTGAAAGCAAGACACTCCGGTTTAGTCAGTCATCGCAGCGCCGTCTTTGACAATATGATGAATTGTTCCTCGCACAAGCGCTTGTCGTCGTCGGTTATCTCTCTGGTCAGTGAGTGTCGTTGAAAAAAAATATCTTTCAGCCACATCAGGCTGCCGATGCACGCGGATGGCTTTGATCCAACAATGGTTTGTAAGGAGGCTAACGTTCTGCGATGGTTTTGAAGGAATGGCAGATATGACCCTGATGTGCTGAGCTCGTACTTTTTCTTTCTCTGGTATGAGCCATTTCTTACAACGGTTTCAGAGTTGAACTCGACTCAACTGGACTGTATTTATAGAGCACTTGGAAAAGAAAAAAAAAACACCGCTGTATACATGGAGCAAAAATAAAATCTACTTAAAAAAAAAGAAAAGAATGTGTAGTGATGAGAATCAGAGATCCTCACACCTGACAGAGTTGGAGAATTTTTGAAAGGCGTGAGGAAATATAATACTGCTGAGAGATCAATCTCAAATGAATAAGTGCCGATTTTATGACATGTGCACATTCACCTTAGCTGTTAACCTGTGTGGTGAGCAAGCAGTGTACAACTTTCACCCTCGTGCATCCAATTGTTTTTTTTTTTTTTAATCTCAAGAACCAGCAAAACCACACTTGCCGCCGCTGTTTTCAACAAGGCAGATTTCCACACCTTCCTTTTCCTCTCCCCCATTTCCTGTGCGCCGCCTCCAGTTTTGAGACCGGCTCGAATTTCATATCCATCCCTGAGGATTGCCACACATGTAAAAAAAAAAAACAAAAAAAAAACTTTTCTTTGCATCCGTACAGATGCAAAAAATAATACGGTTGCGCTCCCTCTTTCAAATGATGTAAGGAAGCGCGTGGTTGCATCGAAGAAGAAGCGAGGATAGGTCGAGAGTTCCCCCCCCCTTCGGCTGCCTATCAGGGTTAAGAAACAGCCACGTCTGCCGCTGCGATAACGGCGGTCAAGCGAAGACAACAAGGGTGCGGAAGGATGATAAGAAACCGTTTCTGTCTGCCTCTTCAGGTAAATACTGTAGTGTGTTGCTTCATTCTAGTCCTGAGAGCACATCTTTCCGTCTGTCTGTCCTGCACAGCTCCAGTATCTTATGAGTTGGGTTTCTTTTCAAAAGGTGTCATCTCGGGTCAGGGCTTGGAAGTTCTTTCGCAATCCAGGCCGACGGGCCTGATGCCATAAAAGAAATGCTCATGGGTTACTGTAAATTACCCTGGAGGGGTCTCTGAGGTCCGTAGACTCGGGTCAACAAAGTGGAGCCCAGAGCTCAAAGCAAACATGCGTTAACCTTCGGCGTCCGATTCCCGCCTCCAAAAGTTTGGGGCATGCGCTTTTGCCCCTCCCCTTTGTCGTCTTTTACCGCTTTTAGGAGCAAGTAAACAGCTCGGCGCGCATCTTATCAGCTCGGCGCAGCCTTTTAACCGTGTTGTGCTCTCCCTTGGTATCTGAAACCAAAAACGGGACAAGCCCCCGCCGGGGACACGAGTGGCGCAGATGCGTGCTGCTGGCGTGTTTCGCCTTGTTCTCAATGTGGTGCACAGCTAAGACGGCGCCGGTCTTTTTGTTCACAGAGAAGACGGGAGGATGACATGTGATCACCTGAGACGATTGTTGGCACTTTGGAGCTTTGCGTGCGCCGTGAGGGCGGCTTCCGGTGTCCCGGGCGCGACAGATTTCCAGAGCAAAGGTAGGCCTGACCCTTCAATCACCTTCGAGGTCCGTCACGAGAATCTGCAAAACCAGATGACTGACCTAACTGCCCCCCCCCCAAATGATGCTCACCCTCTTGTGCTGCACCCAAACGTCGCCTGGACAGTCTCTCTTGTGCTGGAAAAGGAGCCGGAAACCCCCAAATGCTTTACAGACACCAAAAAGGACTTCACCTGCTTCTGGGAGGAAGATGAGGAGAGGGCCGGCTCTCCGGATCAATATTCCTTCACATACGCCTACCGGTAAGAACGTGTCATGTGATGGCGAATAGGGAACTCGCCATTATCCGACTGCAAATGCTGTCATGCAAATCTTGGTGAAGATGAAACCACATTTTCCACTTTTCTGTCTGCATTGTTTTGAGCGCAGTTGTTTTCTGTGTCTCTTAACAGAAAAGAAAATAGCAGCAAATGCCCACTGACGGTCCATTCGCAAGGGGAGAAGAAGCTGTTCATCTGCCGCCTGAATCAAACGTCCATGTTTGAGCTCATGGACATTCAAATTCATCGAGAAGGAAGGCTGATCCACAATCGCAGCCTTCTGGTCGAACTTTTTTGTGAGTCAACTTTTATTGATTTTCAGGTCCCCCGACTGTCAAATCACCGGATGACGATGGCGGGCCTTTTTTCATCCCTGAATGCGCGTCACGTGACGAGTAGCGTGAAACGCCATGACCCTTAATCGCCCTCCAAATCCTGTGCTTATCCGACAGTTCTGCTGGACCCACTCGCTAACGTGAGCGCGAGTGCCACGGGTCAACCGGGTCAGCTCAATGTCAGCTGGATACCTCCTCCCCTGAGACACATGGACGACAGCTTGATGTACGAGGTCGCCTATGCGATGGCTGGCAGCCGTGAGGTGCAGGTATGGATTATTTCATTGCTTACGTTTTATTTTTGTTTTTTTTATGGGGGTGGGGGTGGGGGGGGGGGGTTGTGATTGATCTGATCGCTGGTTTTGCAGGTCGAGGTAGTACGAGCCAGCTCCAGGATGATTTTAAGGGGCCTACAGCCAGGCACCAAGTACAAGGTGCGGGTTCGGGTCAAACTGGATGGAATTAGCTTTAATGGCTTCTGGAGTATGTGGAGTGATCCGGTGTTCGTGGAGACAGCGCCTGCAGGTCTGCATTTATTCACACAAATTGTGTCATTCCAGGTTCATAAGCGTATTTGGACTCTGACGATATACAAAAAAAAGAAAAAAGAAACATTTATGACCCGTGTGCTGCAGTCGATGTGAATAAATTTAAATAACGCAAAATACAATTTTTACAAAAATTGTAAAAGTGTTATTCCTGAACATTTATTTTACTTTCAACCACTCGAGATGTTCAGTGGCATCAGTGCTATACATACACGTATAGTTCTTATTTTTTTTCTTTGTATTTTTGCCCTCTATGGACAATAAAAGCGGTACTGTGCTATGACCAAAACATTAAAGTATATCTATAAAAATAAAACATGAATTGGAATATTTCATATCACAGAATTTTTAGGCTTTGTCTTCGATTCAAAGATGACAATACGCAAAAATCTACAAAAATTGTAGAAATTGTAGCACAAGGGTCGTAAGTGCAGTGCCACTCACCCCCAAAAAATTGCACGTATCAGTCGGCGACAACATTGAACGGGATGTTCATTCATGTGGCTCGATGTTGTTTGTAGCTTGGTAGAACGGCACGTTTCTGTTCGTATATTTTGTCTCTGTCATTTACGGCAGTCGATTGAGTTAACTTTTATTTCAATTGTGAGCTCTTTTTGTGGTTTTCCGATGACAGAATTCAACCTCCTCATTGTCTCCCTAATCCTCACCATGGCTTTCATCCTCATGGTGCTGTCTTTCACTGTGCTCATGTCCAATCGCAGGTCAGGATTTTCCTTATATCACCAAAAAAAATAAAAAAAAAGAAGTGTGGCCAGTCTCAGTTGCTAAGAAAAAGTGGCAATTATTTTCCCCTTGATGTCCTTTGCCAGGTTTCTGAGAAGGAAGATTTGGCCGGCTATACCAACTCCTGATAGCAAGTTTCAAGGGCTTTTCACTGATCACGGTGGAGACTTTCAGGTAAGAAACGAGTCTGACAAGAATAGCGCAGCAGGATTTGAGCTCCATTTTGATTATGTATTGTTTGCCATAAGAATAAGAATAAGAAAACCTTTATTTACATGCGCACGAGCCTTAGACGTATCACTCCTGATGCCCAAATCACAAGGTTGCGTTGAATCCAAAGGGGCTAGCTGAGCTAGCGGGACCCCTGTGGAGCGCGCGTTTGTCCACAACGAGTCAACGCAATCTTCATTCCATCGCTTTTGTCCTTGCACAGGATTGGTTGAAACATACAAACGGGGGCTTGTGGTCGAGCCCGGCATCGTTTTACAATGAGGAATACCCCACTTATCTGGAGGTTCTCTCAGAGCTAAGCCTGGACCCCCCGTACCCGCCACCACCTCTACCACCCAAAATGTTCGGCGCTCCCGCGCTCCAACACGCGGAGGAGGATGTGGATTTGGCGCTGAGAAAAATGCCCCACAATCATTGGCTGATGGAAAACCTCAGGGTGCAGAACCAGCGCCCGCTTCCTTGCTCCCAGTCTTCCCCACTGGAGTCTCAGAATACTTACGTCACCCTGACCGGGAACAACCACGGGCAAGTCGCTCGCACCCATGGGGCGCCTTTGCCCATCGAAGCGCTTTTGGCCTTGAAAAAGACGATGCTGTCTGAAGTTCACTGAGCCGGGTCTGTAATACAGCTTCAGCACCCAACGCACGTTCACGATGGCGTCCAGCCCCGTCAATCGAGCAACGTTCTTCATATGCCTGCTCAAGGATGAAGCTTCCGGCCAATGCACTCACTTGAACCAGGATGATCTCGGGCAAGACATTCATTCATCCAGACGGATGGGAACTGAGACAGGCCCGAAGCTACTTGGATCGTCGCTCTTCTCGTCGGCAGCATCCAAAGGATGGAACATCGAAGAACACTGCTCCAGGAATGAGCAAAGACTTTGTGATCTCTGAACTCATTCACTCCCAAAGACGTTTTTAAACGTCTTTTCAGACTTGGTCCAGAATTGGCTGAGTTAAAAGTCCTTCCAAATGCTTGTTCTCCATGTCGCCGCTTTCACGAAACACGAGCATTCCGGATGGCGTCTCAATCTGGCCTCCCTCTAGATCGAGGCTATCCAAACTACGGCCTTGGACACACCCCTCCAAAAGTCCAGACCAATGAGGCCAGTTCACATCTTTTTGCTGTACACTGAAAACATTATTTGGGTTTGACATTAAAAGATGAATATGAGGCAATATGTCAACATTTCAACTTTAATTTGTTGTTAGGGGTATTTGCTGTACATGTTGATTGGATACGTAGCTGACAAGGGAGCATTATTTGTAAAGGGGAAAAAAAACACATTTTGAGGTGATCTAAAGTAGACCAACCCATTGTGTTAAAATGTCTTCCTACAAATACGACATGTTCTGTTGCAAATCATTTGCTTTCAACAACTGCTTATTAGCCTGTTATGCCTTGACATGACCAAATGTTACATCATCTTTTTAGGATGCCTTGTATTCATGTTCATGTGTTTCAGGTCTAAAGTTTTCCACTTCTTGCCTCTGGTGAACTCCTTTGTGGTTTCAGTTCATCCCGAGTTGAGGCAGATGTGCTCAAAGCTAACTGAAACTCCATGAAACCATCAGGATGTATTGACAACTGCCACTCCTGTGCTAAACCCGGTTTGACCTCAGTGTCTTTGGTGCAAGGGGATAGGGCGATACCGGTTCCCGAAAAGTAAATGTGCCACACCTCCTGCAGCCCAGCTGCTGCAGCTTTGTAGCTTCTGTCTTGGTCCAGAGTACATCGTACTTGAAAGTAGCGGTCCAAAGTCTCGAGAACTTGATCCGAGACAGAGAATTCTCCGCTTTGCTCTTTTGGCTTCATAAGAGGCGATGACGCGACAGGGGGCGGGGCTCGAAGGTCTGCTGCTCAAGGAGGCCAGTGAGAAAAGTCGCCGTGTCGCACAGCGACGCTGAGAGGTGTGCAGCGCGGGACTGCTCAGCACCGTGGCTGTCACCTGCGGGTCCGCGCAGAAAGTCCTCCAGTCTGTCGACGATGATCAGTGATGGAGGGACGGGAAAGGTGTTGGTGGATTCATGAAGGCCTGCCACTTGCTGGAGCAACTCCTCCAATGTCCTCGGATAGCAGAATTTGATTTGCTTGCAAAAAATAAAATGAAGAAAGGAATTAGCATAACTGAGCTGCGGGTAAGGACATGTTGCAAGAGCACAGTTTTTTTACTAAAAATAAAAACATGGAGAAATGAATTATTTTTTTAAGGTCGTCAGTTGTTTTTGGTTGTACTTATTTACTAAATTAAAGTATGAAATCTCAGCTCTTTATTTTTACTAGAACAGGAGTTGATCACGACTTCGTTTTCTCTTTACGCGAGTACTGTACGTACTGCTTGGTAAGAACAAAGTGTACCTTTGTTTACAGTGTTTCATTTCAGATGGTACCTTGAGACTTTCCGGACTCAGACTTGGAACACATTTCTGCAAAGACACTGGCAGGCTTTGGATTTGCGTTTGAGCGAAGAACACCACCTTTACGCCCATCCGACACGCAGCCGTAACAGCCGCGAGAAGCAACACGGAGCGTCCGAGATTTTGCTCTCCGACTACAAGGACGCCGCATTCGTGCCGGTGCTGGAGGAATCACCTCGAGATCCCTCGATGAGTCCGCCCGTGACATAAAGTTTGTGAACATATGTGTTAAAACGTCTGCCATGCCCGACGCTCTCCCAGAACTTGACTCCAAAGTCGCTCTGACGTTTCGCGCGTCTATTTACATGATGCACTCTGGCGCGCATGTCTTTGCGGTCCGTGTGGAAACCACAGCTTCACACGTCATTTTTCTTGTTTTGACTGAGCTGCGATTTTCTTTGATTTCGTCCATATTAATTTAATGACTGGGATTTAAGAACGCCTTCGATGCTGGTAAGGTAAATACGTTTTTAACGCGGTCGTTTTACAACACAAACGGCAGCGTTTCTTAAGCACTTCCGGTTAAGACCAGCACGACTTCCGGATGTTAACAGCATCAGCTGTTGTCGTCAAGATGGCGAGTAACCTGACAGAATTGGAGGTTCCACTAGGACTTGAGCCGGCTGGGGACCGAGGGAAAGGTGTATTAAGACGATGCAGAGGGAGACCCAGGCTGACGGAGTCAGACCGAGCACAGCGACGTCTGGAATCCCGAAAGAAATACGACATTCGGAGGGTTTACTTGGGGGAGTCGCACAAGCTCTGGAGTGAGCTCCGAAGGCGCACAAGTCTGAGTGATGCTGGGCTGGCAGCGTATTTAATCGTGCTTCATTCCACATTCGGAGAGAAATATCAACAGAAGCACTCAAAGTAAGCTTCCATGCAGTTTTTCGGACACCTTTGTTTTTCTCCACTTATAAGATCCTATGCAGTGCACAAGTAACACACTCCTGTTATGCCAAACATGCACGTACTTAGCCTTTTTCTAAGATGCGAACAATTAAAAAAGGCCATCCATTCATCAAAATAAAATGTCCATTTTTACATATTTCAGGAAAGCCATTACCTCAGAGGAGGCATTGGATTCGGCGCATGAGAGAAAAGGTGAGTTCTTGTAAGCATTACGGTATGTGAGACTTGAAAACTCAAGCAGGCTGCTATTTTCAAAACCTTTGACTCTTCCGTGTCTTTGACCTGTCTTTTGCCAGTTAAGAGGGAGCGTGAATCGAGTCTCCAGAGTCTGGTGTGTTGGTACCAGGAGCACTTGCGTTCCTGCCCTCATGAGCCCCAACTCAGAGCTCTGGAGCCCCAGCCCAACTTGTCGACTGCCGCCATCTGGCAATGTGACTCCGACCATTCCTTTGTGCAACACCTTTTCTTCCCCCTGAGTGAGACGAGTGACTCTGAGCAGGAGGAGAGAGAAAACGGAGAAAACGGCGATGGTGAAAATGCTGCAAAAAGAGACTTAGTGGTGCCGAAAAGGTCATCAAGCTGGAAGAGAAAAACAAATAGTCTGTTAAAAGGTGCACATTGAAAATGTGGTTAGTGACTGACCAAATTGATGAATTTCTTGTCCATTCATTTTTTTTTTCCGTTTCTTATCTGCTTTCAAGATTTAGGAGAAACAACGGTGGTTTCTGAGGTTCCGCACACACCCGCAAATGAGCTGGAACACGGCGAAGAAGCCGTAACACCGCATGCAACTGTGGAGAGCTCCTCCGATGAGGTCTCCCTGACTGTCCCGCCTGTGTGGGAGATGGTACTGGAGCGACCACGTGGCTCCCCTGAGCCGATCTTTCACCCCCTCACCTCAGAAGAGGAGATTGAGGACGCTCGGCAAAGCCAAGATGGAAATGCGACCGAGGGACCCGGAGAAGCGCAAGAACCAGCAATCGGGTGTGATTATGAGTGTGTCATTGTGGGAACATCTTTTGCTGAAAAACCGGGGAACGCGGATGAGGACTTAGGCGATTCGGTCCCACCCTCCCATCCGGAGCTGTTGGTCTCATCTCCCGTTCGAGCGCAAGAGAAAGCGCACCTTTTTGACCCACACGCTTTGCGGACGGTGGTGACGAGCTGCGAGATTCCTCGAACCAGCAGACGCCTTTAGAAGGCTCACAGGTCAGCATCTATATCTTTCTAGTGCAAAATGTCATCAATAGTGGGTGAGTCTGGAACATGTGAGCTGCTTGAAATCAGAGTCCGCTCTCTTGTTGAATCAGGATAAGAGTGTCCTTCATTTTTGTTCACAGCTAATTATCATCACGGGCCCCAGCTATGAGGCTCTCGCGTCGGACGGAATTCAGCTCAGCGTGGGCGCCGGGGATGCGGCGCAAGACACCTGCGCTGTCATCAGGGACATCCCCTACCACCAAGAGCCTGAATCAAAACTCCAAGCAACAGAGGATGAAGACCGCATGACAGGTGTGCTACTCGGAAAAGTCGATCCGACCCGTTGTCTGCTGCTATTTCCAATGAGAAGTGATCAAGTGCCACCAAACAGTTGAGATTGTAAAGTAGGACAAACCGCAAACTCAGTAACAAAAGCGCGAGGGCAGGTCAGGATTTTACATCTTGCCAGACTTGCCGTGTATTCAGGTACTATTTCCCCGGAGGGCTACAATTTGCATCTCCTGTCTACAGAATTAAGTGACAAGCAGCTGCTAGAACCCACTGTTGACGCTGCGGACCACCAGTTGCAGAGGAGTCTGGGCAGGTTTGTTGGTTGGAATCAAAATCAATCAATCAATCAATCAATAAATCTGCAGAATAATTGATGGGAGAATGAAACGAAAGCATTTTTTTGTCGTGGTTGTCACGCTAGATCAAAGAGAAGCAGGCGAGGCCCAGTTGTTGAGGCTGACGGGATGCTCAAGATGTTCCATTGCCCGTACGAGGGCTGCAGTCAAGTGTATGTCGCCGTCAGCAGCTTCCAGGTGAGGCAACCCATTTCATTCCGATTCCACGTTGCCGCTTTTCATGTCAACACTTTTTTTTTTTTGTGTGTGTGTGTATGTAGAATCATGTGAACCTAGTTCACAGGAAAGGCCGGACCAAGGTTTGCCCTCACCCGGGCTGTGGAAAAAAATTCTACCTGTCCAACCACCTCCATCGCCACATGATCATCCACTCAGGTGGACTCAAAAAGACGCTCTTGTTCATTGTCATCGGGATTAGTAAAAGCATCCACTTGTTTTCTTTTTTTTTTTCTCAAAGATCAAATTGCTCACAATTAAAAAAAAGGGCCATTTCTCTGTAGGGGTGCGGGATTTCATCTGCGAGACGTGTGGGAAATCGTTTAAGCGCAAGAATCACCTGGAAGTTCACCGACGGACTCACACGGGAGAAACGCCTTTACAGTAAGATGTTTTTGTGACTCTTTCATCTCTGACACAAAAACATGAATTATCACCAGCGGCAAAACACAGAAGAAAAAAACTTTATTTGTCTCACAATGGAGAAATTTGCAATTTACAGCAGCAAAAATGATGGAAAGGAGAAAGTAGAAAAACAAAACAAATATTTGCATGCACAAAAAAAATTAAATGAACTGTACACAGTACAGAGTGAAATATAAAATCTAAGCATATATGCATATGGGTGATTTAGCCTGATTTAGGTTGAAATGCAAGTACAGTGAAACTCCTCTACAACAAAATCATGTTTGCAGCAAGAAATCTTTCACAACAGGGGGTTTTTCACTGTAGCAAATTTGAAACAGGAAAGTGGGAATGGTGTGAATGCATGAAGATTTTTTTCACACTAGGGGGTATTTTCACCCATGTAGATTTCGTTGTAGAGGAGTTTCACTGTAACAGCACGGTTGAAGTACCTTCTTATTCGCACGATCCGTCAACTGCATCTTTTTTTTTCCGTTTTTTTTTTTCTTCTCCGCCATCCAGATGCGAAATCTGCGGCTACCAGTGTCGTCAGCGTGCGTCCCTTAACTGGCACATGAAGAAACACACCCCGGAGGCCCACTACAACTACACCTGCGAGTTCTGCGACAAACGCTTTGAGAAGTTGGACAGTGTTAAATTTCACAAGTTGAAGAGCCACCCAGAGAAGCTCTCCTCCTGAGGTCTTCACACTCTGGCTCCAAAGCCAGAGGACTCTTGATCAAGTATTTCTTGGTGACGTTCACTTGAACAGCTGTGCAGGTCACAGCAAATTGCAACCCGCCAGGCCCAGAAATTGAAGCTCTTCCAAATGTTTTTTTTTTTTTTAATGTAAGCCCCTTGAGCTTAATTTAATTTTTTTTTTTTTAACATACGGCAACACGATTATAAAACACCTGATGTTGTGGAAAAAAAGGTTCCTTCTACTTCCAAGCCTGAAGTTCAGTTTGTTTTTTTTACTATTTGTTAATATTTATAAAATACCTTGACATAAAAAGAAGCACAACTGGCATTTGCACTTCTCACGCAGAAAGTAGCAACGGACTCTTGTAAGTTTCGCCAGGATTGACGTCACTAAGGTCATGTTTCTAATGATGAGGAACTTATTTTTGATAAAACCACCTTGAGCGCAGGTGCCCCTTCCACCAAATGCTTGCGTTATTGCCTCAGCAAGGGACGTTTGTGATGGATTTACTTTCAGCTTTGTTCACAAGTCAACGTCGTGTAACGCTTTCTCAGGAAATAACGCGGTCTCCTTTGTGTCACCGTTCCAAGCCGACTGGACGTTGTGTTTTCTTTCCGAAGCAAATGGAACTTTTTCGTCCCCGACGGGCCTCTCCACCGATGAATCATTAAAAATCCGTGGCCTCCATTCACACGGAAACCGTTCTTTCACCAAATGACATTTGCCGAGCGATCGGTGCTTAATAGTGTGTCACGGGCCTCTTGCGTAAAGTGCTCGCCTCGAGTGTTTGCGATCAAGCGTGGGAGTGGACAAAAAGCCACGGCACGTAGTCATGCGGTGACTGATACCCAACCTTTCGCTGCGCGTAGCTTTCAAGAGGCTATTGGGAATACTGCCTGCAGTGTGTTGTTCACGGCGCCCACCCCACTCGTCAACATCGATGATGACCAATGAAATGCATTCGTTTCCCTCGACTATTTAATCATTGATATCATTTTCGGTTGAGTCAGTTCTTGAAGTCATCGCGCAAGTGTTTTTGTTATTCATCCACAAATTATACAAGAATACATCAAACTATCAAACACGGCGCTTCATATAATGTTTCATGATGAACACTGGCACTTGCTACTTTAAGAATTCAGTGCTGTTAAAAAGTGTTTGCCCTGATTTCTGTGTTCTTTGCCTATTTCTCACACACACGCCAAGGTTTCAGTTCAACAACCCGATTTGAATATCGCACCGAGACGAGCGAGGAAATAGAAAAATCAAAGCTCAAGTCTGGCCAAAGAGTGAAAGCCTTCGGTTAAAAATCTTTTGTTTTCAAAATGACTCTTCCCAACTCAAGTTTCCACCCAGGTGATTCCGAGCGCCTCCTCCCACAGGGGTAGCGAGCGCCTAGTCCGGCTCCATGGTGATGTGTTACTCAGCGGCTTCGGTCACGCCTACCCTCCCTCCCCCTCCCTCTTTCGTTCTGGACGACTTACAAATCAACTGGCTGCTTGAAAATTGCGGGTGAAAAGCATCGAAGGCTCTTATAGATGTAACAGAGCCACGGGTGGCAAATTGGAACGGCTTTTTTTTTTCTTTTTAATTTGTTGTTCGTTTGTCTTTTTAAGAGCATTTAGCTTCACAGTCTTCTCCCAAGCTATTCCATCACCGGAGTCAAGGAAGAAGATTCCCCTGGAGGTGACCCAAGCTCAGAGTTTTTTTTCTCTCAGAGGTAAGCAGGACTTGAAATCACTCGAATTGTGTTCCATTTTGTTGCCTTAATCAATCCGCACTCCGTGAAACCATCCTTTGGCCTCAAGCAAGTTTTCCTCTCAACATCCCCTTTTGAGATCGCAACATCCCCCTTTTTTGAGATCGCTCGTTGAGGTTGGACGCAGTTTGAACGCGGTCGCATCGGAACATTTGCACGCGGGTACGGCTTTCATTTGCATTGAATTGCCATTCCACGCGGCCTGACTCCATATGAGGAAGAGGAGTACAATTGTAGAGGGGAGTCAAGGCAACTTGACCTCTGACCCTCAAATGGATGATTAACTTGATGCGGGCCGGCGGGCTCGCTGAGCTGAGAAACGCTCCGCGCACCGACGATGAGTGAGGGGGCAGTGACACAAAACGAAGTGGAGGAAGTAATAGTAAGAAGATCGCACACATAGAGGGGGGGGGGGGGGGTGTTGCCTTTTGTCATTGTCGGCAAGAATCGCACTTGACGCGTTGCCTGACGCAACGCAAAGGCTCCTGCGGGAGGTCACCGCGCATAACGCTTCGGGTGATTACAAGAGGTCCTCCTGTAACCGCCTTTGTACCACTGAGGACTAGATGGGATGTCAGCATAAAATGATCAAAGATCTAGAAAGACTTTTTTGGTTTGTTGAAATGTTGCCTTTTCAAAACATTCCCAAATCCTTTCCGCCCATTGTGGCACCGTAGCACATCTCGGCCATGAAATAAAATTGAAAAAAATTTGGGATTCTGTGCGTTCACTGAAAGGGATTTTAACTCATTCAGTACCAGCCAATTCTAGCCCAAGTCTGAAAAGACGTTTAAAAACGTCTTTGGGAGTGAATGAGTTAAGTAACTCCAATGTGTTGATATTTTTAAATCTCTTTTAAGGTATTCCGGTTCAAAACAATCAAGTCAAACTTCTTAAATTGTTTTTAAAAGAAAGCATTTCGTAATTGCACTTGTATTAAGTAACACGACATGATCATAACAGCGTAAAAACACATTGCTGTAGCCTTTGCATTATTAGCTTTTTTTGGTTTTTGACACCGCATAAATCCAACATGAATCACTTGCTCTCCATGAATATGGATCTAGTTTAGGGAACTCATTTTTCAAAAAGACGTTTCCTCCCCGGTTTGATTTGAAACCGAACAAAGCCGCCAGACAAATGCGCGTAAGATGATATGTGTTTGTTCAATGTCATGTGGATGAATTGAAAAGCGTGATGTTTGAAGTAGCAAAGGTTATGTTCATAAAGGATATTGGGGAAAAAAACAGCAGGTGCCACGCCCTTGTTCAGCGCTCGCACTTGAAAAAGCATACAGTCTCTTTCATGTGCTGAATGTGACGCGTCAACCATCAAAAATAGGAACGCTAACAATACAGGATCACATTAGTGTTCTTTTGAAAGGGGAAACATCTTTAAAGTGTTTGCAAAAAGTGAACAGCAAACCCGTTTTTTTATGATGGCTGTCCAACCCACTTGTGCCTTGCTTCTTTCTTTCTACAGGTTGAACACAACGGCCGCCAAGCAAAATGGGATGCTTTGGATTCCTCAAGTTTATGATGTTTGTTTTCAATGCCATTATCTTTGTAAGTTGATGCTTTTGATACTTTAAATGTGAAATACACCCTATGGACTCTTATCTATTGCCAAACGCCTCCTGAAGGCAGCCCAGCGTGTACCTGTGCCACAAATGAATCACTGGATAACTATAAGATGTGGGCAATATTATTTTTATTCAAATCAAACTGTTATTTACTTCACTGTACACACACACACACACACACATATCTGCACATATAGGTAGGTAGGTAGGTATCCAGCTAGCTAGCTAGCTAGATGGCTAGCTAGCTGGATACCTACCTACCTGGAATAAGAATGCTAGCTAGATGGCTAGCTAGCATTCTTATTCCATGTCACTGTCCCCCAGTTGGCGGGTGCAGTCATCCTGGGTGTTGGCATCTGGGTCAAGGTGGACAGCGGCTCCATCTTGGGCTTCCTGGGCATGATTGAAAACGCCCCCGCGGAGCTCGGCCAGGTGCTCAACGTGGGCTACCTGCTGATCGCTGTCGGAGTGCTTCTCGTCATCCTCGGTTTCCTGGGATGCTGCGGGGCCATCCGAGAGAGCAAGTGCATGCTGCTGCTGGTAGGCGCTCGGATCCATGTTGCCAACTCACTTTCAGGGGAATGTTGCTGAATTTGTCTGCGCCTGATAACGTATCCATGTTTTGTCCTCCGATAGTTCTTCATCATAATCCTGCTCGTTTTCCTAGCTGAGGTCGCGGGAGCTGTGGTGATTTTGGTCTTCAGACCTTTGGTAAGTTGACACGAGTACATTTCCACGCCGGAGCCTGTTTCTGGCTGATCTTTTGTATCCGGATATGCAAACGGGCTAAATATTTGTACAGGCCGAAGACGTATTCCGAAGGTTTGGCACCGCGGCGGCCGAGAGCATCAAGAAGGACTATGGGAAGAATTCTGACATCACCGGACTCTGGGATACGACAATGAGCACAGTGTGTAGTGCTGGTCGACATCCGTCAGCAGTTGTTTGACGGAAGCTTTCTCAATATCCTATCTTTGTTTCTTCAGTTAAAATGTTGTGGGATCTACAACTCCTCAAACTTTGTGGACTCTCCTTATTATGTGGCCAACAACAATCAGTACCCGCCTCCGTGCTGTCCAGAGGCTAAGCCCTGTAATCAAACAGTGATTGCCGATTTCATGGTATGATCTCTCGTATTTGTTGTGGGGGGGGGGGGGGGGGGGGGGGGGAGAAAAATAACACCCCAGTCATGCTTTGACCTCGACCCTGTTCTCTTCGCAGGCAATTCCGGGTTGCTTTGAAAAATTCACGCAACTGATTAATGACAACACGGTGGCAATTGTAGCCGTGGCACTGGGAATTGCAGCCCTTGAGGTACGGACACTCCTCATCGAGGAATCATCTTGTTTTGGTTTTTTAATTCATTCAAAATCAGGACGTTATTTCAACATGACAGTGCACAAACATAAATGGATTTTAATCAGTGACTGGCTTGGTCCGTGAAACGTCCGAAAATCGTCAGAAATGTTGATCGTGGTTTTGCCTTGACGCTGAAATCAGAAGATTTGCATTTGCTCTCCTTACCGACAGTGTATTCTGTGTATTCTCCGCAGTTATGTGCCATGACTGTTTCCATGATCCTTTACTGCAAGATAGATTCGAGGTCAGCCTGACAGCAACTCCGAAAGGATCATTTTAATCCCTGGACAAATTCTACGGTACTTTACCATATTGCCTGTTTAAAAAAAAAAAAAAAGACTGCTTATATTTGTACATAAATGTCTAATCTGCTTGATCAGAAGGTAAGGGGCGGCCTAACAAGCCTATTTTAAGCACCGTGAAGAGAAATGAGTTTCCGTGAATAGACCATTTATCAATGATACTGCAAATTTACGCCAGTGATTATTTAATGTGACAAAGTGTTTTACGGCCTTTGACGCACAAGACTGAATTACGTGATGATTAATATTGTCATAATAAAATAGATTTACGGTTTGATTTAAAATGATGACTAACAAATATTAGTTGCATTTGAAACTTAATGATTGGGTGAAAGCACTAGCAAAGCATGTAATTTAAAGTTTAAGTTTTGTGTGTGTGTGTGTGTGGGGCGGGGGGGGGGGCGTTGTATTTTGTATTCAAGTTGCCACGAAAACCTGCACTTTGTCGTCATGAAATCACTTTTGTCTGGTGATCGTGCCTTTGTAAGCGGGACACACACCGACCAATCAGTGATCCTTTTGGGGTTTGAAGGCCCTGAAACAACGAGTTTGAACCCCTCCATGCCCTCCCCGCCTCTGAACAAAGATTATACAGTAGTGTAATTATTCAAATGACAAAGTAGCACCGACGCAGAACCCTGAACTCGAGTGTCTGCCTCAAGATTATTTTCAGATCTTTCGGACTATGATAAAACTTGCCGACCACGTCATCTAATCATATCATAACGGCCCTCCGGGGAAAGCCGTAAGCGCGATGTGGTCCATGACAAAAATTATATTGGCCTAAATCATCCTGTAATGTCTGACCTTCAAAATAAAAGCATGCTAAATGACCATTGCCCTTTGTCTCATGCTGTGGTGTAGGATGTGTTTCGAAAGATTTTATTCCAAGCAATTCGCTTGATAAATTGCCATGTCCAACACTCATCAACGGAGAACATTTCCGACCCCAAAGTCTGTGCGGTCACAAATCCTTGTGTGTTGTCAATATAAAGTTTGCCTGAGTCAGCGATTCAAAACTTGCGTTACATACATGGAGACTTTATTGTCGTTCTCACTGAAAATTTTCTGGTCAATTGTTTGCATGTGACGTGATCCATTCCAATCCACCATTTACATGTGCCACTATTAGGAGCTGTGTTACAGCCGTGTGACACGCTCCAATCGATGTCAATGTGACTTCAATGTCGCCGGGGGACTTCAAGATGGCGGCTAAGTTTGCAGGTCTGAACCACCCAAGGTGTGCTCTAGTTGTCTATGTCGATGGGCTTCTTCTTGACATTGCGCCAATGGAGCGCAACACTGCCACATGCTGGCTGCGGGGGTGTACATACAGACTCCACTGGGCACCTCAAGTCGCTTTTCCGGTCGTAAGACTGATTAAATATGGCACACGCGCTCATAAAAAATGCTCCACAGACTGCTGAATTTTGCCATACGCACTACATGTGTGATGAAACATGTTTATTGGCGATAGAAAGACAAACAACGAGGTCTCTTGCGTGAGTATGGAAGCCGATTGTCTGATTCGGTAAACGGAGGCTCCGAGCTTGCGGTGCTTTGCTTCACTTCCTCTTCCTCCTCCAGAAGAAATATGCGCATCCAGCTATTTTAATGGGGAAATAATTGAGAATCACCAAATTGAAAAAGAAAATCAATGGTAAGCACGGACCACAGAACTAAAATGGAATAAAAGTGAACATTTTTTTAACCCTTAATATGTAGAGGCGTCCAGCAGATGGTGCTAGTGAGGCTCTTGTCGCCCCTGACGGCCTTGATTCCCACCCCGGCCCTGTCTCGAGGAGCAACGAGTTGTTTGTGTCTCCAACGCCATTCACTTTGCTAAAAGTGACAAGAGATTGTAGAGATTCACAGTTTGAAAAAAAAAAAGTTTAACGTGGCTTAATGTTAGAAAACTATTGGACCAATCGCCATTGATATTTTCAGAGATTGGTAGAGATACGCACGGGAAGCTTGGTGGTGATTGGTCTTAGTTTTCTAACTTTAGGCCACTTTAGCTTTTTTTGTTGTTGTTACACACAATACGCGTTTTAGACTGTCCACATTTCCATACGCGTAGAATATATTTTACATATTTCAAATTGATATTTTTAACTACACGTCATACAGACAAATATGAATGAATGGGGTGTGAAACCCTGCCTCGAGTCTGGATGTCGTGTTTGGGCGGTGCAAAAGTGAGCAAAACAACAACAACAACAAAAAAGACCGATTCGGCTACGTCACTTACACCACGCACCATATTTGCCCATTCTACGTGCATACAAAATGTTTCTCGTGACTTTCTACTACTAATACAGTTGACAGGCACCGTCAGAATGTCGCCCGTGCCCGTACGGCGGGCCGGTTGGACCGGACCGCGGTGGCGATCGGTGACGTCGTTGTACACGTTCGACAGTCGGTGGTTTTCCTCCTTCCCTCTCGCCTTCCTCGAAGTTTGCGCGTCGATGGGAAGCAGAGGAGGAGTCAAGTGCGACACTCTTTTCGCTTTCAGGCACGCCGCTGAATACCTGTACTGTACTTGAGCACATACCGATTCAACAGGAAACTGAAGAAATAAATGCCAACACCCGGACTGCGTTCGGACCCAATCGGGAGTTCTTTTTTTTTTAAAGGTGCGGATAGTCGTCAATGCGCCTCGGTTTGGCTCCGGTGTGTGAGAACTGCAACAGGTCCGAGCAGGTGGTAGCAGCTGACAGAGAACATGTCCAATGGAAAAGACGACAATAGTGCTCACAAGTGAGTACAACCCTAAAGAAAACGTTAAAAAAAAAAAAAAATTTAAACGCGACAGTTCGACTTGATTTGTTTGTTGTTGTGAAATAGTCGCGGCATTTAGACGCGCTAACTCGCGCAAGTAAACAAACACCAAAAAAAAAAGTTGTCCGAGCAGTTGATTAAATAACCCTTAACCACAAAAGACTGTTTCCTGCTCATCTGGAAGTCAGTCTTTTCTTTCACGCATACCTCTCGTCTGGTAATACATCCATTTAAAGACTTTCGACGGGCGTTTCTATTCCTCCAAAAATGTTGTTGTGCTACCGTATGTTTTGTGTAAAACAATGCGGGGACTTCACGTGACCCCTTTCTCGATATTTCATATGGATCAATGCCGATGTTGATTTCAGTCTGACTGAAGTCAGCTGGGATAGGCTCCCGCACCTCTGCCTGACCCTGTTCAGCATAAGCGGTGTTGAAAAGGGAAATATGTCATCATTCCAAGTATTTGTCATTTGAACGTTATTGAGTCAAGGTCAATGTTGAATGCGGTTGAGCCAAAATGTTCACGCAGACAATCCTGTATCATTTTTGCGCACAATTCTAAGTCAAGTTCATATTACCCGCCGTCCTTATGTCCCACTTTTGATCTCTTTTAGCAACTCGTCCCCGATGACCCTCGAAGAAAGCCTGGATGAGTGTATGGAGGCCCTGGATCTCTTCCTAAACAATCACTTCAATGAGAGTATGGAGAGGCTGCGGTCAAAGTAAAACAAAAAAAACTAAACGATTTGTATGTTTTTAGTGTCTGACTTTGGGTTGGGAGTTATATACGTGATTACGTATCAGAGGAAGAAGTCGGTCGTTTTTGGCCACAAGTGCTGCTGGGAACAGTCAACTGTGAAGCAATATGCGATTTATTAGATGATTTGCGGTGTACAAGTGGAGCTCAGGTAAGCTTCTCCGCTCCAGGATATTGTGTGTTTGCTGAAGCTGACGCCCGAGGTCGGACTGTTTCAACAGTCAAAAAATGGCAGCCCTGTTAAATCAACATTCATGCTGCGAGGTAGTAGCAATGGTGGAACCCACAGCTTGCCCCCCGTCCCCCCCAAAAAAAATCTGAAATAGTCTCCAGCTTACCCTCACGGGTAAGCACTGAAAAAAAAAATGGAGCTCGATGACTTTTACCGCTCAAATGACACCAAGCGGAACGCTGATCTCTGGATCGGACACGAACGCGCATGAGTTTGTTTGTTCTTGCGAGTTGCTCGTTGACCGTGACGACTTGTCCACGGCGTGCCTGCTGAATGCTGACGGCGCTTTTTCCCACGCAGAGTGGATGAGAGCATGTACCACGCTCTCATCTATGCCACGGTCCTGGAAATGCAGGCCATGATGACTTTCCAGCACGATGACATCTGCGACGCTGGAGCCACCATGAAGAGCGCTCAGGATCTCTGTCAGAGGTCGGTTTCTTCAATCGAAAGTACAGTGAAACTCCTCTACAACGAAATCTGCATGGGTGAAAATACCCCCTAGTGTGAAAAAAATCTATATGCATTAACACCATTCCCGCTTTCCTGTTTCAAATTTGCTACAGTGAAAAACCCCCCTGTTGTGAAAAATCTCTTGCTGCAAACATGATTTCATTGTAGAGGAGTTTCACTGTAACGCCGACCAATCGGTGCTTGTTTCCGCTTATCGAGCACACGACACAACACGACTGCAGTTCTAATGTTGATATGCTAACATTGTTGCAGGTTCCGCCGTAAATCTCCAAATTTAGGGAAGTCAACGGGGGAGCCACTCACTGAAGGTAAATGTTAATTCATTTTTGAAGAGGCGGTCCAATTGCTGACCCTCAAACTTTGAAAGGTGACATATCAGGTGGTTTAGAATGTCTCTCTCGGGTCACGATTCTGTTTATCACGGTACGATCTTCTCCCGTGCATGTGCAGAGCAGCTCCATGCTGAAGTGTGTTACGCAGAATGCCAACTCCAAAGAGCTGCTCTCACTTTCCTACAGGTATGCTACCATGACGCACTGCACTCAAGTCTGCATGTATCCTAATTAGCGCAACACACACCAAAAAAATGTCCTTGAACTTATTCGAGCCAAATGACAGCAGCGAATATTTCTCGGCAGGATGAGAACATGGTGAGTTTTATCAAAGGTGGGATCAAAGTACGAAACAGTTACCTGATTTACAAGTAAGTAGCTTTTGCGTGCGGTACGTACAAACGAGGTCATATAGTTGCCTTGCACAGTACAAACGGTCGTATTCCTGCTTGTCGAATTTGGTCTGTGCCGTTTTCTGAGGTTGTTCACTTTCGTCTTCCAGAGACTTGCATTCCTATGTCAAATCTCAAAGCTGTTTGAAAGGACCCAGCCACACCCACTTAGAAGGCGGGATTTCGTTTGGGATCGGAGCATTTAATTTGGTACGATGTCACACTCGACGATGCTCAGAGCTCGCGCATGTATTTTACAGCTCAAATGCTATTTTCTGTCCTTTTCTTTAGACGCTCTCTTTATTTCCGCCACGGATACTAAAAGTATTAGAGTTTGCGGGTTTCTCGGGAGACAAGGTATGTGAACTATCGTGTCCTGCGTGCGCAAGCGCCTGTACGTCGACCGCACGCTGATCTCATCCACGTACTTGTTTCAGGATTACGGTTTGTCCCTGCTTGACGAAGGTGCGACAGCGCCGAACCTGCGCTCCATGCTGTGTGTTCTGCTCCTGCTTTGTTACTACACCTTTCTCACATTCATACTCGGTATGGCTCCAGTCCGGCCCACCCACTCGCTCCTGCTGAGCCAGCTGTAAGCTGTTTTCTCTCTCTCGCTCTCTCTCCTTCAGGAACAGGTGAGGGACATGTGGTAGAAGCTGAAAGATTGCTGAAAATATTCCGGCTGCGCTATCCCCGGGAAATCCCGACGAGCTTGACCAAAGACAAAAAAAAAAAAGAAGTCGATCGCGGGGGGTGCGAAATCCCGACGAGTTTGACCAAAAAACTCAAAACAAAAGTGCCCAACGAGCCTGCCATGCATGTTTGAAACACATTTTATTTTACTTTATTTTTTTTTATTTGATTGTTTTTATGCCTCTATGTGAGTTCTACAGGCTAGGTCGGGGGTCGGCAACACGCGGCTCCAGAGCCGCATGCGACTCTTTAGCGACATCTAGCGGCTCCCTGGAGATTTATTAAAAAATGTTTGTAAATGGAAAAAGATTTTGAGAGTAGGCTAATATAGCTCAAATAGATATAGATGGTGTTGTATGTTTTTTAAAAAAAACATACACTTTATTTATGCTTTTAACAGTCTCGACAAACACAGACACGTCTCCTTCTCGGTTCTCGTTTGACTGAATTAGTAACGAACTGAAAATGCAGACGACAATCAGTATTACAGGCCCGCCCATCCCACAGAACAAATTTGGCACTCTTTGCGACACAAATTCATGGGAATGCCGTTTGAGAACACAAGGAATTTGACTTGCAAAAATATTCTAAGCATTTCTCTCTCTTTTTCTGCACAGGGAGCAATCTTCCTGTTTTTTGCTGGCAGGGCAGAGGAGATGAAAGGAAACATCGATGAGGTGTGTGTGTGTGTGTATGCTGTTGTCAGAAGATCTTCCAGGAACAGTTCTTGTGGAGGAAAAAAAAGAAAGAAAAAAAAGACTGCTTGCACTCATTTCCTGTTGGTGTTCATTTCCTGTGTGGCAAAGAGTCTGATCTCACAATTGTGGCATTGTGTCATCTGCTCCTCAACCGCATTGGGTGCACACCTTCTCAGGAGCAGTTTGATGAAAATGCCAACCTTGGCTTCTGTGTTGGCATGTTCCCTACCTGTGCTCGTGCGGCTTTTCTCCGGGTACTCCCGCATCCCCAAAACGTGCATATTAGATGCATTTAAAAGGCTTTTTTGTCTGTAGGCCCGCATGGCGAACTTGAATTTTGAAATTGGTCAACTGTAATATGGCTTTTGCATGCTTTGAGGGTCTTGATGATTGTGTCACCAGGCGGTGGCTCTATTTGAAGATGGCTGCAAGGCCCAGCAAGCGTGGAAGCAGTTCCATCACATGTGCTACTGGGAGTTGATGTGGTGCTTCACGTATAAGCGAGCATGGAAAATGGCCTATTTCTATGCAGACCTACTCAGCAAGGAAAGCCGCTGGTCCAAGGTGCGCGCGAGACAAATAAATAAATAAATAAAATAAAATATATATATATATATATATATAAATATATTTTATATATGTATATTAATATATATAAATATATATATTAGTTTTTTTATACATATATATTTATATATGTATATATATATATATATATATATATATATAATATAATTTTTTTAATCTAATATATTTTATATATATATATATTTTTTTAAATATATAATATATATATATGTATAATGTATTAAAAAATATATAAATATATATATATTAAAATATATATATATATATAATATTTAAAAAAATAATCTAATATATTTTATATATATATATATATATATTAATACACACACACACACACACCCCGAAATCCAATATCCATCTCCAATTTGTTTCCTTCCCCTAGGCTATGTACATCTACATGAAAGCCGCGTATCTCAGCATGCTACCGAGGGAAGAGGAACGTCCCTTTGGAGAGGATGAGGTGGATCTCTTCAGGTTGGTCATTCCCAACCAGGTTGCCATAAACAACTGCTGTTGATTTACGCAATATGACAAGTGATGAAGCGGGATACTCGATATTGGACCGGCGTACGAATGCTCATCACGAGTCTCTCTTGTGCCATAGATGATCTCGACTGGTTATTGATGAGATTTGGTCATGCATTTGCTTTCGGCTAACTGCTCAAACGCATGACTCGTGCCCCCTTCTGTTTAGACAAGTGCCTCTCTTCAAGCAGAAGATAGCAGGGAAGTCTCCCCCCACAGAGAAGTTTGCCATCCGCAAAGCTCGCCGCTACAAAGCCCACTGGCCCGTTAGGCTCTCGGTGCCAGTGCTGGTGAGACTCGAAACTCGCGTCTTCTGGAAGTCACACCGAAAAAAGCCCTTGACATTGATCCCCTGCTTGATTCCAGGAGATGATGTACATGTGGAACGGTTTCAGTATGATCAAAAACCGACCGGAGCTGACCGAAGGCATCATCCAGACTCTCGTGGAGGCAGAGCGCACACTGTTGGAGTCTCCAGGTCCTCAGACGCGCCCTTTTTAGCGAATGAAGCGGAACCGCACGCAAAATGTGACACGGGATGCCGTCTGTCTGCTTGCGCCTCCGTAGAGAACGAGTATTCCCTGGATGACCGTTGTGTCATCCACCTGCTGAAGGGAATGTGCTTGAAAAACCAGGGGCTCCTCCAGGGCGCCGAGGAATGCTTTCAGAAAGTTTGTTCGAGGTGAGCGCTTGTGACATGCCTTTCATGTGCCGCTCATTTAACGCGACGAGAAACCAGACAACCGTAACCAGACGGCTATTTTAATCTCCGTCGTGAACAGAATAACAAACGGTACTGTGGAAAAAAACTGGCTGCAGACTCTGGATGGCACAAGGAGACTTGCCTTGAGCCAGCCTGAGACGCTCCAGCGGTCAATTGTGATCATTTGAGATACGCGTCTGTGCCCTGGGATCAAGTGGCCCCAAGGAACACCTTCGGATTGCTGCATTTAAATGAATCTAAAACACAGCAGAACGTTTTTGTTTGTTCAGTGAGAAGAAGCTCAAGTTTGACCACTACCTCATTCCCAATTCCATGGTGGAGCTCAGTCTCCTCTTCATTGAACAAGGCCGACGGGACGAGGCCATCAAGCTGCTCCACAAGGCCAAGTAAGTGACTCCCATTTGATTAAGTGAGCACTTCGTGACGCCGATATCCTCCCGAGCGCTGCGCTTTTCAGATGAGTGCTTCTTAAAGTGTGCTACGGGTACCTCTAGTGGTATGGAGGAAAAAAAAAAAGAATCACTGAATTCAATGTTCAAATTGTTCAGAAGGAAGGTCCACCACAAAATCAGTTTTTTGGTTGTTGTTTTTTTTTTAGCAGGGAGGATTTAAAAGTTCAAACTGTACTTTGTTGGTAGTTGATTGAACTTTCCGACAAGCCACAAGTGCCATGTTTGCCCTTAACAGTCCTTGTTTTGACTTCTAGAAACAACTACAAAGAATACTCGATGGAATCTCGTACGCAGTTCAGGATCCATGCCGCTCTGGCCAAACTGAAGGCGGGCCCCGTCGACGAAGACCAAACTCATCCATAGGGAGAGAGACATTTTATGGCCCAAGACACTCTTCAAGTGCTGTCATCGAGACACTTTGGCAGATTTAGCCAATGCGCAGTTTTATCAACAGAATGCTGGACTTGTATTGGGGTTGTCTTTTTTTGACATTTGAGAAAAGTAAGACCCCATTGGTGTCAAAACAGTAGAAAAAGGTTGTATAGTTTTGAATAGAACTTTTATTTTATAAAATATGTGTATAAAGACATTCCATTGTTTGGACCATGTTTAATTTGCCTCAAGTGTTGATTAAAGCCACTCTAAATGCCATTTAGTGTAAGTGCATTATTTTGGTGGGTAAGAGCAGAGACGTAGGGGACATTGACATCATCTGAGGTCAAAATGTATTATGGCGTCAAAAGGTATTACAAAAAAAAAAGGGAAACTAAAGAGCTGTGGTGACAATTGCAAGACTGCACAGTGGAAATGTCTTGCGAAATGTTTCTTTAAAACAAAACACGGTCTGTACAGAAATATTTATTACATTGACAGTAAAATTACCTTCTCAACTGAGAAAATTGAGCTCTTGTAATACCAGATAGCATTAGAAAACAAAATGAGCACTTAATCGGGATGACTACGCAGATAAGGCTACAATGTATTTATATAGACCGAGTCCAAGTTTACGAGGAGGCAACGGGAGGAGTGACAGGGACTCCCACCTGCTCTTCTCTCAGTCTGCGTTTCATTAGTTTCTTCTTTTTCTTCTCCTCCTTCTCAATTTCGGCAACCATTTCCAAGAATTTGGGGCTACGCGGGTCCACCGAGTAGCCAAATCGCTCTCTGGCCTCAGCCAACAACTTGTCACGACGTGCCTTCTCCTCTTTTAGCTTCTGTTTCGTTTCACGCTTCTCTCTGCGCCAGTCGGCGATCATCTTGGGCATTTTGGCCATGTTTTCTGCGATGAGCTTCTCCCTGTGACGGGAATAGAAAGGATCATTTTATTGACAGTCAACCACGCTGTCTCAGAGAGGTAAGTACAGTATATCCCGAGTATAAGTAATGCCCGAGCGACGTGAGCATCACTCACTTTGCCATGCGTTTTTCAGCCTCTTCCTTTTGTTTGGCCGCGATATTCTTCAACATGACCTCTAGCGCAGGATGCCACTCATTTTCCTCTGCGATTATCTTGTCCAGCTCTGTGTGGCTGGGCCACAGCGAGGCAGGGGCGATACCGGACCCGAGCCGTAGCGACCGTACAGCTTCCCATCGTATTTGCTTGTCTTCTGCCAGTCCGGCGTATCCTGCTGGCTCTTGTCTGGAATATAAGGATCGCGAAGATTCAGTTTCAGGGGTTTGGGATTATACGACGCCGTCTGCAGTAGAGTCCCGCTCGGATAGCTCGCAGAATTTAACGTTTTGGGTGTTGAAATCCACTTAAATGTGTGACAGCCCACCAGCGTCCTCCTACAGAGAACGGACGCGGCCATTTTCCTTGCACCTCACAAAGGACCCCTGATAGGTGGCTTTGAAAGTGCCTGTCTGCGCAGACATATTCGTCGCACATTAGTATACAGTATTGCCGACAGCAGGATGTCGCATATGACATGAAATCTTACGAAATAATTGATCTCAAAGCAAAAGTGATTACGTTGTGTAACAGATATTTTCAAAAGACGTTCCAGATTTTCTCCACCATGAAATTGATTGAATTGGATGCGATGATAGAGTGCAAAATATAGTATAGAACCGCTTCTAACATCAAGGCTTGCGTAGGAGAAATCGTTACGATAAAAGTATTGTCGATGTTTTTACATTATGTGCTCTGTTGTACGATTATTATTTTAGTATCTTGAATTATTTAAACATTTCAAAAGTAAACGGAAAATTAATGAATTCTCAGCTGTCGAGGTATTTCTTTTTACATGAAAACATGTGGGGGGAAACCCTCTGGGTACTAAAAAGTGACCAAATGTTGGGCCTTCCCCGCTGGGAAAAATGATTGGGCCAAGCAAAAAAAACCAAAAAAACTGGAGAACATTTTTGCTGGAATCTCTGAAGCCTAAAATTAAATCAAAGAGAAGAAGTCTTTAACATGTTATCCTACTCCTTGTGGCGGTGTATACAGTATATTAAAATAAATCAGGAGGGTTTAGTTAGAGAACAGTGGGTAGAGGTCAAATGTTCTGCAATTTAAGGGTCAAATGAAGTAGGGGAAAGCAGTGTTGGACTCTCACAATTGATGTTTTCAATTTGAAACAAATAGCTGTCGAGATGTGAGTCCAAGATCTTGATTTTTTCTCCCTCTCTGCTCCACTTTCTACTTTGAGACGCCACCCCCCTGAAAACTTTGATGTGCTCTTAGCGACGCAGCCGTCATCATTTTTGTGTCCTGGGAGCAAACAAATAAAATAGTTTTTAAAAAGCTCCATTAAAGATTTATGGCTCCTTGGGTCTGGGATAGAGCGGGAAGCTGGAGGTGGATGTGGGCGTGACATGGGCTTAATTTGTTTTAAGAGTGAGCCCTGCCAGGTTTGGAGCTTAAGGGGATCATATCAATGTCAGTCAAAGGCAAAATGGCTCCTTAGCAGTTAGACAGGAGAGGAGAGTGGCAACTTGACAAATCTATTTCTGGATGCTTAAGTAGGAGGTTGGTGTGCGGTGTTGAACACATTTTGGGGAGTTATACATAGAGGTGTCAAATGATCGCGTTAATTGCGGATGATTAATTACTGCCATATTTAGCGCGTCCTGTTTTTAATCGCGTTAATATACATTTTCATTTCTAACTTGATTGTTTCTGTAGGTGGGTTGCGTTTTTTCGAATATCCCTTTTTATGTGTTGGCTTCCTGTGTTCGAGTTGTTGAGGGCGGGGAAACAACTGTCAGTCACAGCTTGAAGCGGACATTGATTGGCTGTCATAATGTTTGGGCTTGTTTAGCGTAAAATGATAGGCTCCCATTTGGAGTTGGGCGGGCTAAGTAAGCAGGTGAGAAAAGGAGAGGTGAAAATGTAGGAGCTTGTGAGAGTTTTCGATCCAATGAATGGAACATTTACATTCCAAAAACTCCCTGACGGCACTATTGATAAAGGTAGAGTGTTGTGCTAATTTGTAAAGAGTTTGCTTACCACCGAAGCAGCTCAAGTTTAGCCGACCACATCAATGCAAAGCACCCAGTCGCGAGTGCAGCCACAGCTAACGTTAGCACCCAAAGCGTTAGTAAGCGAGCCATCGCAAGCTCTCCGCCAAACTAAACTCGAGGGGAAACACCCCGCGTACGAGGCATCAAGTTTGGTTTTTGGTTTCGCCACGATCGAGACTATTTAGATTACCATGGAAAAATTGGAAATGCAACAACTCTGCTTATGATACTGGATTCTCCTGCATGGCCATTTTTAGCTTTTGAATGATCCAGTGGCTTCGGCAATTGAACAGAATGTAATGAAAGAACCGATATTTGCCCAACGAGAGAGACTAGTAAACAGTAATTATGGAGCTAATAGTTTCCCCCTTTGTCCCTGGGAATCCACAGACCCATGCAGCCCAGCGCAGGGTCCTAATGAGATGATGAATGAGAGCTCGCGGAGTGACGGAGGCTGGAGATCCGCCGGTGACCGCTAATTCAAGGGGAAATTCATCAAAGTGGGCCTGTCCTCACCTGCCCCCATCAGAAAACAATGCCGGGGTGCCGTGAAGATGAATGAAGGTAATTATCTTCTCTACCTGGTCCGAACAATCCTCTTCTTCTCTCCGGCTTCCTGGGCATCCAGCCTCGATTGCACTGTCTGCACAAAATGCAGACTTAAAAAAAAAAAATTCTTCTTTAAACTACTACCTCTGATGAATTATCCCCAATTGCTGAACTCTTTCAACACAATTGTTTTTGTTATGCATTTGAGGAAAATGCTGCACAAATAGCCTAACACATCTGTTCCAGTGTGGTGTTGTATTTCAGGATTGTTATTATTATTATTATTATGTTTTGTAACATTCGTGACACACTCCTAATAGTTTATTTATGTATGTATATATATATAAAATAATTATTTTTTATTGATTATTATTTTTTTCTAGTGGAACAGTACTTTTTTATGGCATTGACAAAGCACCTGCTTTCAATCTTAATGTGTGAATACTGAAGCGTGATATTCTACCATAAAATTCAGTGTACATTGTTATCCCGCCCTTTATTTGTCCTCTAACGACTCTCATAGTTCTTTCCAGTATTCCATTGATCTGAATTGAAAATGTTCATCCTCTTCAGGATGTTAAGATTTCACATTACAAACATTTATTATTGTTACTATTATTATGACTTTTATTATTATCATTATTATTCAAAAGTTTCTTATTTCAGTAAAAAAAAAATCTTATTGACATGAATGTTTTTGTTTTGTTTTTTTACTTCTGTGAACACCATGCATAACAAACTCAGACAAACAGCTTGGAGACCCTCGATTTAGACAACTTTCATGTAAATCGCTTTTTTTTTTTTAGAGCTGTGAGCCCATTTTCCCAACATCATGACGTGCACCAAGGAAGCAATCTTAATAGTTGGTCTTTTGTCCACCAGGGGGCCTATCATCAACCAGCTCAAGCCATCGACGTTGGTGATTGTCAGCTGACAGTGTGTCAAGTAAACAAACCGTCGAGGTTTGATCTCAATGCTTATGCTTAGAGTAGATTTAAATCTTGTGGTACTGATTCCTCTCTTTTCTTACTTGACTTATTGTTCCCTCTTTCATCATTCAGTCCTTTATTTTATCCTAGGACAACCAATAGTGTTTTCCAAGTGATTCTTGCTTGAGTGAAGTGGTTTGCCCAGAGGGAGCAAAAGCCAGCCAGACGAGAGTGAAGCAAAGGGGCTGTCAGACACTTGACATAGTCCAGGCACCTGTTGCAACATTGCAGCATCATTAATTAAAGTTGTTGTTTTTGTTTTTTTTCCCCCCATAAATTAACCCCATGAAACGACCCTCAATACAGATTTTTGATTGAGACGATAAGCAAGATGATATTTAGCGTGTGGGCTTGTCATGGTGTGTTTGTTGTATCAAATGACTTTCCTGACCACCAGGTGCTGAGTCACCGTATGTTTGCGTCACACAGATAAAGACATCGCACAACCCTCTGTATGGAGACTTTACGTCGGTGGAGTGGGCTGGGGTTGGGGGGGGGGGGCTGTTGAGTACAACGAGGGAAATGAAGAGTTAAGGGGTGCACGTGGCACCAGCCTGGCGTGGAAATCCTTCCGTTCCTCCCTTCGCCATGCCACCGCCATCTGTCATCTGCGTGAACATCTGCACACCCAAGGTGCCCTTGTCACCCGATGTTAAAGCAGTATGTTTGCTTTTTCTATTAAGGGGAACCTTGGAGTGATTCACCAGAACAAAACCAATTAGACGGATGGCGTCGTGGTGAATCACTTTGGATCGCAGAGCCATATTAGATACATCGTTGCATCCTCCGGCAATGTTGTCACCGTGTCATCCGAGAGCCGAATTATCATTTGCCCCGAGTTGGTCATGTCTCGGCTTGGTAGCTTCTTTCCACTTGTTCCCGTTTTCATTGCGAAGCCTTCTGCCAAAAAAAAAAAAAAGGGCTCTTCACTCAATCCTGTTTTTCCCAATATGCACCGTTTGCATATGAGTTTGGAGTTGACATTGTAGCATATTGCACAAATTCAGGGTGATACTACTGAATTGGGGGCAGTGCTTAGTATGCCTACCTCAAAGTTCGGAGGTTTCGGATTTTGAAGGATTCTTTGCCTTCACACCTTGAAGGCAAAGCTGATGAAATGAACTCGACAGCACAAACGATCTCAAATTGCTTTCTGGACTGACTTGAGCGCATTTCAAAAAGTCGATGAATTTTGAGGTGGCCCTTTCATCCTTCCGTTTTTCAGTATGCGGCCCGCAAACGAAAAAGTTTGGACACCCCTTTGTTACATGATGCTGAGTGTGGCTGACTTGACTTATGCATCCGCAAGACCACAGGCAACTTAAATACTTTTGGGAGGGGGGGCAGAGTGGGAGTTGTGAAGGGAGTTTATGTTTATGCCGTGTGTCCTTAACAAAAGAAGCTCAGTGCTATTCTTGGCTTAGTTTGCATGTCTTTGTAATTTAGTTTCGGGTTTCTTCCATTTTCAATCGCAGTTGGTTGCACCCTCATGATTTTGTCGTACATTCAGCCTCCCAAGAATTGCTAGCTAGTGGACTGTTTTGCGACAAGCTGGCCATGTATATTATTCACCAATATCGCTCTCAAGAGTTGTTCTATGTATTCCATCAGGTGCTGTACATTGAACATTTTATTGTAGTAAATCGCGCTCGGGTATAATCGGCAGTATTACCCACTGCTGAAATGACGGGTTTGTGTTGTGCTTTTTTTTCTCGTTTCTCCTCAAAGCTTTGCAACATTCTGATCTTTCACACCGGTGAGTTCTTTTTGTTACCGGCATGAAGCTGGATGCCGCTTTGCCACAGCTGCCGCTCCAATAAAGTGGACCCGACACTTAACCACAAAAAAAAAAACCACATCCCGCGTACGTGTAGCTCCCCACCATCTGCTGGGGCTGAATTCGTAAGGATGCTAGTTGTGTCTACAAGCGGGCGCTGACCATACGCCGCCGTTGCCCGGCACAACCCTCTTGACACACTGATGGATGTGCAAGCGCATACGCCGAAAGATTGCACGCCAAAACAGAAGAAAAGATTTCAATGCCGCTTCAGCGTGAAAGAAAAAAAATGATAGAGACACTATTTTAGAGTGTTTGGTACCAAGCCGCCATACACAGAGTGTATACAAAAAACAAAACAAAAAAGAAGGCAAACAAACACCCTGAGGGCATTCAGCACGAGCCAAGAAGTGTCTGGCGCAGCGGACCATCCATTGAAAAGAGCACCTGCATGCTCGAAGAGTCTGGAACTCCAGTCTCAACAACTCTTTACAACCTTTAACCGCCTCCGCTTGTCAGGCTAAAGACAAGTTCCGAGCTTTGGAAAGGACCCCGGCCCCCCCGGCCCCCACCCCAATTGCTTGCTATTTGTCGCCGACTTTTTTGCTTTTTCTTCCGTTCTGTTCAAATATATCTTTGTTCTAATGGGCTCCAAAGAAGTCGGCTCGTCCCAGCACCACCGGGTTAAAGGTCCGTGCGAGCGACTGCCGCACTTTGAAATGAGGCCCGGCCGCGATTTTTGCGGAGGAAGATGCGGAGAGACCAGCCAACAGTATGTTTTCATTTTTATGCACACTCATCAACTTAGTTTGGGATTCAATGTGTGTGGTTTATTTTTTTGAAGCTGTTCCAGGACTTGACATTTACTTGTGTTGCGTTCCTTGTTACGCTTAGAGTCAGTTACAGTTGCCGATGAAAATTGGAGATGCGGATAAATTCAGGACCAACTATGTCCAATATCCCGCCGTTCTATCGAGTTAAGACCTCACTACACAAAGGAAGTGCTTTGCAGTCACTTTGCCTCAAGGACGAAAAGGAGCCTGATGTGAAACTGCAATCATTTTGTCGCAAGATGTCCTTTTTGTTCACGGAAATTTGAAATGGAAAACAAATCGTACCATCCGACGACGATCTACGACTATAGCATGAAGCGTCTCCATAATTTAATCCAGCTCATGAAATGGAATTCTAAGAGCTGACATGGAATTGAATGGACTTCTAAAGGACAATAACATCTTCATATTTTATTAAAAAAAAAATTTTTTTTTCTCTAGACGTTGGTTGAAGTCGGTCGACTTGTTTCACATCATAAAAAATATTTACTGAAAGTAAATATGAATTGCTTAAAACTGGTGTATTTTCTCTTTTGACGCTATGTAATATTATGTTATCACATATCATATTTCTGTATCTTTTTTTCTCTCCACATTCAAAATTGTTACAATTATTGTGTATCCTACACTAAAAAAATAAATAAAAAAATTTACTCCAGTTTGATTTTGCCATGTATTTGCACACAATAGTATCATCTGGATTCAGGTCCATTTTTTAAATAGATGTAGTCTACTTAATAAATGTGTCTGGATCCAGATGATTTTATTCGTTTATTTAACATAATAAAACGGAATCAATTCAATACATTTTTTTTTTCACGTGTGGATCCTTAATGCAGCATAATCATCATAATTATTTTGAAGATGATTGAACTGGTAGGCGGCAATGCGATAATAAATTGGACTAGGCCAATCAAATCATTTTTCAAAATATATTTTGCGGTCATTCGGTAGTTGTAAAGGAACTATGGTGTCCTCTGCGCTAATATTGATTTCAGCGCGTGTGTGTGTGTGTGTGTTCAGCTAGGTTACTGTGGAAAACTAGACTCATACGGCTATAAAGAGCAGGAAGGGATGATGAGGCCTGAGCTGATCTTCTTGGCAGCCCCTTCAAAGTCTCGTTCTGGAACTCCTTGACCCCTTTCCCCCTTGGACGTGGACTTTTTTTTGGCCACTTCGTCAATCCATCTGCCACCACAGTTAATCACCAATGTCCTATAAAGATGTCAAACCTACAGTTAAGATCTTTTTTTTTTTTTTCCTGGGACTTAAAGGGTGCGTGATCGTGTCACACTGGTCTGATTGGTGGAAAGTGGAAAATAAGAGCAGGATGAATTGGGATCATTCAAAAATTGCCTGTAAGCAAACGGAGAGGGAGGTAAAACTGAAAGCAGATGGCTGACCTGGCACCTGTTTTACTTTCAAATCTGTTTGGAGCCATTTTCCACGTCTTTAAAAAAAAGAGCGGGGGGGCTATAGTTCATATAATGCCAAAATAAGACGCTCTCAGGTTTGAACCTTTTGTGACGATGCCTTCCTTGAGCTTTTCAGACATAATAGGATGCGCCCCTCTGAAGAGGAGAGGATACAAAAACAACCTCTTTTAAATGCGGCCACTTTGTCCCACCAGGGTGGCGTAAGCAAACAGAGGGGGCATTCACCACCCAAAAGAGCCTCATTTCAAGTGTTAATCTGTGGGGGTGGGGGGCACATGCTTCACAACAGCCCAGAACCAAGGTATCACGCATACGTTCACACACGGCAGTCAAACCGGGCCGGGTTAAAGATGGCCTTTCATTTGGCAAGCGAAGGCGTCTCTTCCAGGTAACTGCTTCCATACAGGCAGCCGGAATGCGGGAAAGCGTTTCAAGACCGCGGCACTCGCTGTCTTTCGTATTACAGTCGAACCGCGTTTCATCGTACCCCGTTGACGTTTTCACCGCCTATCACGTTCACACTTCCAAGTCCCGATTTCCCGTCATTGAGTTTCCATTTGCCCCTTGTGCTTCCAGCCAGCGCCTTTTAACGTAAACTTCATTATAACGATCAGATTTTCCCCACAAAATGAAGAAAAGGCATTTGCGACGACGAACCGTGGGAAGCTAATCGCCGCCACGATCTCGTTTATCGACAAAATGTACAGCGCGAGATTCCCCTCCGTTGCTTAGCAACACGATTGATCGACGGATACATGGTTGCACTTCCCGTGGCGCGGCGCACGCGGTCCGAAAACGCATCTGGTAAACTGAAATGGTCTCTCACTTTCGAAAAGGGAGTGTCCCGAACGTCGGCGGCACTGGCGGTGGCCTACGGCGGGTAACATTTGCTCATGAAATGTTTTCAGAGATGAAGTAGGAGCGCTACAGGTTTTTTTTTTCTTGTCTTATAAAATCATTTTTATTCATATACACATATTTGTAATTGATGTGGTTATACCGTATTACATGTTTTTACATCTATAAATATTCCTACTGTATTATGCATCGGAGTTGGCGGCCATTTTATTGGAAACGGTTACATTTTCTGTGGCGCTGGTCCTCACGAGGGCGACTTTGGATGAAAGAGTTTACGCATTCTTGCCATCGTTTGTTTTTGGTGGTTTCGTTTGTCTTGATCGATTTTAAGATGTGTTGCCCAACCTTAACTTGGTTTGAAACCCTCCGAGGACCCGTGTCTTTCCATCACCGTATTCCTGGTTAATTTTGTGAGATTATGAATGTGTCGTCGAAGTGCGCTTTAATTATCATTGATTGATTATTCATTACATGTAAACTAATCATACAGCCACAATGGCTCCATGTCTGTGTAATTAATTTCATGAAGCTCTCATGAATCATCAGAGGTCATTCATTAGTTATCCATCTGTTAAGGCTGTGTTTTGTTTCCCCATGACAAGATTAAATTGTGTTTAAAAAAAAAAAAAAGGGCGCGTGACTGGGTGATTGTTCCAAAAGTCACCAGCAGAGTGTAGCAGAGCACACCCGCATGTCTGGCCTTTGCTCCTTGCAGCAAGACTGCACACGCTCAAACCAAAAGCCAACACAAAGGTTGCAGCAAGTCGGATTGAACACTTTTGTTGTCACCGACGCATTTTGGCCGCCCGCAGTAAACACAAGTTGTACCCAGATTTGCATGCAAGCCAACTTGGCGATGAGGCCTCCCATATTTGGATTTGAAACAATTACAAATAAACATGCCTGACTCCCTTTCCCAGCTAATGGATTCGACAAGTTCAATAAATGGAAAGAAAAGGATTCGGTTTTTTTTCCCCCCCAAGGTTATTTTTCGTGGCCTGCTTTGCTAATTGTGGTGACCGTGTTTGTCGCATGTGTTCTCTTTCAGTTATTTGTTGAGCCCTAGAGAAAATCGGTGTACACTTAAATCATGTCACATCAAGTCTTTCCTCATTTGCCAACATCTGTCTGGTTTTTTTTTGTTTGTGTGTGTTTTTGCGAATGATTGGTCATGATCCGAAAATAGAATGTTTGAGCAGACAGGTTATCCAAACAGAGATAATCTAACGTGCGTTGATGTCTGACTGTGCCCTGTGCAGGAGTTGGGATTCTTGCTATTGGTGGTGATGCCCAGAAGTTGTTGCCATGCAACTCTATCTGGCACACATGCACACACACACACACACACACACATACACGCAGGAGAGCCAACAATGGTCTGCTTTATGAGGTGCCCGCCGATGCCATGGTAACCTCGTTCTGGGCAAGACAGACCGAGCTGTGTGCCAAAAAAATGCCATGGTGCCTTATTTTCCCTTTCTCCAGCCACGTTGCCCAGAAACCTTTTGAAAGTTAATAAGTGAAACCGGTGGGCAGACAAATTACAGCGGGTGTGGGTGAGGAAGAGCAGAGAAGAAGGTAAACTTTGCACTTTGGAACTAAATCAACTGCGTGATTAGAAATTTGAACGGAATTGAACGCTGCAACCCTTTGTATTACGAGCAAACTTTTCAAATGCTATCACAGGTCAAATGCAGCCTTGGAAAATTGACACTATTTGGATAAACATAGTGGGACGCAGCGCTCCAAACAGACTCCTTCAAATTCATGTACATGATACCTATGTCACGACATATATTTTACATTTTTTAAAATTGTCAGAGGAACTGGATACACAGGTTCATGGTGTACCTTCTGCCATCTCGTTGAACAAGATTTAGTTGTTGCGCCTGTCGCTAAATGTCACTGACATCACAACATAAAAAGATGAATTATTTGTTGTCAGTAAATCATTTTCATTTGAAGTGAAAATTGATGATCTTATGCCCAATACGGTTCTATTACAAGTTCATTCAATTCCAACCCAAGCTGTATGAGGTATTAGCTTGTAACCTAAAGTCAAAACTAAGATGTTCTCACACTAGCCGGACGGAACTGCGAGCCACCATTTGACAGCTCACACTGTATATTTGAAACATTGCTGTTCCACTTCCTGTATGTGATGGTGGTGCAGTACTTTCAAACTCTTGCCAGCTGTCAAAACAAATCAAGACGATGGCAGTCCAAGCCCTGTGGACTAGGATGCTAATGGTTGACAACGCTAACAGCATACTGATTCAACTCCTGTACCTAAGGGAGGAAAAAAAAGTACAAACTTTGACATGTACTGAAGTACTAAAGTACAGTTACTTTGCCCTCTTTTATTAAACTCCATGATAACCATACTCTGAAGAAGAAAAAAACCCTGGTTACCGTATTACATGCTATTGTTTAGAGCTAGCTAGCAGTGTAGTTCAGAACTAGCTAACGGCGGCTCAACTTTTATGCTACATGTGTGACGGGGGCCACTGCGAACTGTGGCAATCTGCAGCTCCACGTCGCTCTCGCTTCAAGAACCATCGGCACTTTGGTGGATTTTGGGGGGGGGGGCAGCATGATGGGGTACAAAATTGCTCCATGCAAATAGGATACTTTTAGATGAAATTGCTCCGGTTGCAAATTAACTCGACGGTCTGTATCTGTGAGCTAATGTACGGATATGCCTTGGTGTGAGTAAGCGAGCGGGCCCGTGGGGGGGTGGGGGGGGGCAGTGAGTGGGGTTGCATCCATCCATTTCCATATTACCCCCGGTCATCTGGGCACGGCGCCAATCCCGGCGCTTTTCGACCCCGCCGAGGCCGAGCAAGATTAAAAACGGCACTGAATCATGGCTGCAAGCTCCAGACTGATGGGGAAGTGTGAAGGAAAAGGCGGAGAAATGGGGCGGGTGGCGCAATAGGTCATCGAGCGCTTTTAAAAAAAGGGGGACTCCGTGCCAAAAGTGGCACATTGAGCCGGCTATCGGGCTGTAACCGTCCTTTTTAATTGCCGCCCCGTCACACATTTCATCGCCTCTCGTCAACCGCCACGGATGTACAACACGGAGGCCGGCGCAACATGTACTCTGCACTTGGGAATACATCCGATGATAATAGCCCTCTCTTCACAAGCCGTCTGTTAATGAAGACCCACATAAACATACAGCGGTGCGTCGGGATAGGCGAAAGGATGAAGTCGGGCGGTGAGGCCCGCACGCTGGCGAGCGCGGGAGCAACGTGATGAAATCCGTTCGATCAAATCTGCCAAAGCGATCGGATTGAGCACACAAAAACAAACAAAGGGGCCGGCCAATTCGGCGCTCAGACGTTTCTGCTTTATTTCCTATAACAGGCTTGACTAAATCAATTCCACAATAATGGAGGCCATGTGTTCGCCCCCGCCGATTGTTTACAACCGCTGGAGAAAATGACTTTTTGTTTGTTTGTATTATTTTATGAGCAACAGATTTCCCCTACACTTTGGATGCATAGACGCAAGAGAGAGGCAACTGGATGCTGAAGGCCTGATTTGCTCAAATTTGGCTGTCAGTGTGATTTTGACATCTATAGAGTGGGAGCGTTCAAACCAACAAACAATTCTTGAATTCTTGAAACGAAACCCAAACTGACAACATTTTAAATATGCAAATCAACTGCTGCTTACTTAGAATAAATACTTCGTAATATATCTATCTATCTATCTATCTATCTATCTATCTATCTATCTATTTATATATGGGTGGCACAGTGAATGACTGGTTAGCGCAGAGGTGCAGGGTTCGATTCCGGCCCCGGGGCTTCCCGTGCGGAGTGTCGAAGTTTTCCCCGTGACTGCGTGGGTTTTCTCCGGGTACTCCAGTTTCCCTCCCAGGTTCCCAAAAAAAAAAAAACATGCGTGGCAGGTTAATGGAACACGTTAAATTGTCCCTAGGTGTGAGTGTGAGCACAAACGGTTGTTTGTGGATGTGTGCCTGGCGATTGGCGGGTGCCCAATTCAGGGTGTCTCCCGCCTACTGCCCGAAGACAGCTGGGATAGGCGCCAGCACGCCCGTGACCCTCGTGAGGATAAGCGGATCAGATAACGGAAGGAATTTTTAGGGATATTATATACACCATTTCACAATCACGAGTCTTCCCCATTTTTTGGAAAGCCACGTCATTTCTCAGGCAAACTCCCCTGGGTTCAAAAAGGGATCACACATAATTTCATAGGTGGCTCAAAAAGTATTTCTTTCCAGTGAATTGCAGAAGGAGTTTCCAAGAAAAAGCTGTTTGGTCACTTGGCTGGCACGAAATCTTGGCTGTTGCCTTCTGGAGCATTTCCAGTGTGTCAAATCGACAACTCGCACAATTGTGTCAAAACTTATTTGCAAAGGATATCCGCAGGTACAAGGCGGCTTGCGGCGCGCATCCACGCGGGGACCTCGGAACGGTGTCTCGGCAAGCGTGCCCATGGCAGAAGATAGCGTTTGGAGCGGCAAAGCGAGAGGCACAGCTGCTTGGAGAGGGCTCTGTGGCATTTGTGTGTGTCTCTAACCCCTCTCCCGCCAAACACTCAACGCAGACACACACATTCACGCACACGCCAGAGCATACTTACACTTTCTGCTCGTCCATACACGCACACTCTAGCACTCAAGCCGTCGCCGCGTCCGACGAACACGTAGCTCCTAAACGGTGTCTCTCCCCCCCCCCCCCCACCACCACCACCCCCCGTTGACTTTGTTGACATTTGCGTCTTATTTATCAGCGGCCCCAAGAAGAGGATTGTGGCGCGGGAGGCGGCGTGGCAGCGCGGAATGGCGTGGGAAAGGTGGCAGCTGTGTTATGACTTCTCTGCCAGGTCATGGCGCATGGTAGGATGGATGCCTCCTGTCTCTCCTTTACTCTGTCATGACCGATCGGCGCGTTTGTCTTGCCTTCCTCTTTCTCTCTTTTGACCTGAACTGCGACCCGTGTCGTTTTTTCGACTCGCTTCGCTGGAAAATATATCCGAACGTTTCATTGGAATGCTTTGCACGCCGCGCGCACGGAAAAAGGCGATAGGAGATGAAACGAGAAACGCGGTTAGCATTTCCAAAACTAGCGCGTACGACACACGCTGAGCCAAAGATGGCGGTTTCGTTTTTGTTTACCGTGAGACACTTTCCATCATGTTAACTTTCTCCTCAAATCTGGTCACAAGATACTTTGGAGAGAAGACATGAATGATTGACGACATCAAACATATCTAGGTCTGATCCCCAAGGATGTGAGATTTTAATTTAAAACCCACAGGAGGAAATGGATTTTATGCAGGCCAAGAGACCTAATTCTAATGTTTGGTCCACATTTTTTCGAACCAGGAACCTTACCTGTTGTGCCAAGATTTAGTCATGCCCCGATCTTGTGTTTACCTTTTGCGTATGGCACACTGTTGATTGCGCAATCACCGTCCCGTCTCTGCGTGGGACCTTCGGGTCAATGATCCCAGATTCCGCAGTACATTGATAACATCAGTCATGCCCCATCTCTTGATATATCATTTTTATTTATGATCCGCGCAACGTGCGGTGTTGATCACAGAGGTGTCTCGAGGCCTGACACAGTTTGTAAACCCGCGGGTTCCTCTCGGTGCCAGCCTGCTGCACCCGCCGCTATATAGGGCAGAAGTAGACCCTCCGCTTGGATGGGTGGGAATGAGCGTGTGGGGGGGTGGGGTGGGGGTGGGGGTGGGGGTGGGGGGGTCATGGAGGGTTGGCAGCCAGAATTGGGGCCCCATGCGGGGATGCAGGAGATGGCGAGCGGGGAGGAGGAATGGAAGGGGTCACAGGGTGCTAGGGAGGCACAGAGACGGGCTGGGGGCACGGGCTGGGGGCACGGGCAGCCTGGCAAAAAGAGCAGCCATCCATCTGTGCCACTCAATGCCTCGGCTCCATGACATACACAATGTGCACCGTGCGCACGCCAAGCCACGGCGTAGAGCAGGGGTGTCCAAACTTTTGTCGTTGGAGGGCCGCATTCAGAAAAAACGGAAGGATGACAGGCCGACTTTTGGAAACTTGCTCAAGTCAGTCAAGAAAGCAATTCGAGATTGTTTTTTTTTGTTGTTTTTTTTTTGTTTTGCAAATTCTTTAGATCCCAAGTCCAGTCGGATGATGAAGATGGGGCTGCTGGACAAGTGAGCAAGAGGAAGACCTAAAAGAAGTTTGATAGATGATCTCAAGAGGTCACATGCTCTTATTGATTGGAATGTTGAAGGATTCCAATTTTCCTTGTTCTGTCTGTTGGCAATACATTGCCGACCGAATGTTATCAGCAGCCACAAAAATTCATTTTACCACCACTTAGCCAATTCTCAAAATTGATGATGTCATTACAGTTGTCATTTATCACGGTTAGTGATAGTTAATGGAAGAAAAAAAAAATCTTGATCAAATCTTATCTCCTTTGTTTGGTGCCCGTACGCCGGCAAGCTGCAATTTTCAGCAAACGTTTCTGCCAGATCTGATCGAAATGGCACATTTGGTCGCCATTAAATGGAATCCCATTTAACATGTTGAGGCACACACACACACACACACACACACACTGTATATCTATGACAAATCTTATCAGATGTGCTTGTCATTTGTCGCGCTTATGTGGGATCTTATTACATGCCGCAAGAAATTCTGGATCTTAAGCAAATGAAGCTCCTTTTAGCTCTGAAGATCCTGCATTAAGGTGGATCACTCGCTGATTTGAAAAGTGCCAAATGATGAAGACTTGATTGGAGGTCTGCACTGGTCTTTGGTTTTTGTTTGTTTTAGGTTGGTCAGTTTCTATTGGTTTGGAACCTGTCATCCATCTCCCCTTAAAAAATATCGAACCTTGCTGCATTTCTTCCGAAAGAAGGTGTGTTTTTTTTTTTTTTTTTAAGCTCTAATGATCAGATGCCTCCCTCCGTTTCTGTCTCACTCTCTTTCATCTCTCTAGCTGTCTCTCTCTCTCAACCCCCAGACAGACCCTCCCATCGGAGGCCGTTTCCCTCCCGTCTGGCTCGTCCCCTTCCTTTCACCCAGCTGACCCCACCGCATCCTCAGAGAGTCTGTCTGTCTGTCTGTCTGGTTCTCCTTCATCCAGATCGAGGGTACCCCCCCCCCCCCCCCCACCACTTTTGGTCCCGGTCATCCCCTATTTCATGGTACCGGTGTCCGGTTATCTCGTCTGCTCTTGCGAACTCCGTCTTTGTTTCCACCAACGCAGATGATTTGCTTTTATTTCCCCTTGACTCTCCTCTTTTCGTGCGCTGCAACCGCACAGATGTCTGGCTTGGCCTGCAACACCTGCCTCGCCATGTGTTACTACCAAGTGTTGCCTTCGACTGCAGTGCCCAGTTTGTATCTGGGTGCGAGCGTGTCTGTGTGTGTGTGTGTGTGTTGGGGTTGGGGGAGTAGAAGCCACAGAGTGGATTAGCCATGAATATTCATGATCTTGTGGCTCTACCACCAAAACGAAACTGATAACACAGAGAAGACTCCACCCATGGAAAGAAAAAAAAAAATAAGAGAGCGCAAAGTGTAGATGACACGGAGACTGAAAGGAAAGTGATGAGACACAAGGAAGTAGCGGCACGAGAAGACGGAAGAGCAGCGATTTTCCTGAACCGATGGGGGGAGGAAAGAGAGGCGAAACATCCTTTCGCCACAGGATAGCGCGGCCTCTTGGGTCGAACATAAAAAAAAGCCAAAGTCAGCATGTGGTACATGAAGGATGATGTCAAGTTGAGAGCGGCATAGCAATTTCATTTCTTGAGTAGGGGTAATGCTTTCCAATGGCAAAGACAAATACTGTCCATTCAAATGACAAAAAGCAGCGTCTGTCCATTTGTGAGTTACCGGGCTACTTTCTGGTTCGTGCGGGATGACATATGAGTCTAGCATTGGAATACTAAGGCCCGGGGGTTAGGGTTAGAAATATGCTTGGACCCCCCCCTCAGGTGCCAGGCCAGATCATTGACTTTTGGGTATTTGTTCGGTAATATTTTATTTTCCCATTCAGACATTGATTGTTGATAACGTGTTTCCAAGTTTTTATTTTGTGGACCCGCTGAGATAGCCCCGCCCACCCACCCTGTGGCTGCAAGTCTAGCTCCATGAGACTAAACTCCACTGGTCCTTTTTCCGCAGCAGTAAGAACCTTTGTGGGGATGCTCATGTCGTAACGATGAGAAAAATACATTCAGCGATCAAAGCTGGGAGAAGACTGGAAATGAAAAAGTGTTTGACACTCAAGTGGAAATGGGGATGATTCATAGGAAAAAGCGAGGGACATTTCGGCAAAAAAAAAAAAAAAAGGCGGGAAAAGAGACGCTTAGCATGTCGACCGTTGGGGTGAGGGGCAGCACATCCAAGTGGACCAAGACCCTTGTGGCTGTTATTTGCTCCTTCATGTCGTGCCAAAAAGGGAGATTAGACCAGCTACGCTTTCTCCTATGGTGTTGGTGGTGGGGCGGAGGATATTGGGAGGGTTAGTGGACTCATCCGTTCTTAACGTCCTCTCATTTCCCTCCCCCACAGATGACATTTTCTGGTGGTATGGAACGGGCCTCAAACCGGAGCAAAGCATAACGCTTCATTTCATAAGGCAGAAAGGCACAAAATGATGGGAACTATCTGGAATTAGTCATATTTCTGCATAAAAATGACCATAAAATGAGATATGGTCTTCATCCAGCTCAAACAGTATTTTTAGCAAAAAAATATCAGATGGTATTTTTGTTGTTGTTTGTTATTTGTTTGAATTGATATCGTAAAGTAAGTGAAAATGACGTGAGAAACGAAGTACAGTACAGTGTACAGGTCGACGTTCCGAAAGTGGATCTTATGTCTCGGAAAGTTGAGGTTCAAAGCCCCAAAGCCGAGACGACACAAAACGGGCCTGCCACGTGCACGCGCATTCGCGTTCCCGCGCCACAGGGCCGCGATGCCAGCGCGTGAAAGAAGGAAGGAAGGAAGGAAGGAAGGTCAATTCCAACCTTTTGATTGCTTCGACTTTTTAATGCGCGCGACCCATTCAGCAGGTTGTTGTCGGGCTGTTACGTAACGGTGCCGAACGACCGTCCTTTTGACACAACGAATTTTCCACCCGTTTCGTGTGTAAGAGCATCTTAAATCCGTTAAGAGGCATTTCGTTGCTAAGAAGATTATGCCAGCGCCATATTCGGCTTTTGGGGCCGTATGTTTATGAGAGCAAGCTGGAGAGCGTTTTCTGCGTTAAGCGTCAAGTTGAGTCCGAAATCAAGCCAATTAAGTCCTTTCAGTCTTGATTACGATTATAGTCCGGTGCAACCCCATGTCTTATTTTGTCCTATTTCGTTCATTTTGCCGAGAACGTCGTTTAGCGGACGTGCTGTGGCAATAAATCTGGTTCGCATCCGCTTTAGACGGCGTTAATATTGAGAGCCGAATAATTTTTTTTAATAGAGATTTTTAAATTTAAAAAAAAACACGACTACACCCCGTTTATTTAGATTCTTAAGCAGATTTATTCAAAAGGGATTTGTACAACGGGGCGTGGATGGATACATTGACTGTATTTCTACTTCATCACGTTATTTAGCAAAATATGAAAATGTTTGCTTATAATTTGCTTTGAATTTCGTTTGGCCGTTTCAAATCATTTTGATCAGACTTTACAATGGAGCAGGAGTCAAAGCAGCTCGTGTCTTCAATTCAATTGTATTATTTTAGCTTTGAAAAAAAATATACGTTGATGGAAAAGTTCCTGCTTTTAAATAAATACTTATTATAGAGAAAATAAACAAATTCCAGAATGGGCAAATAGTCCAAATGACTCTCGCCTCACTCTGAAACCGACAGTGGCCAAAACACTTTATTTGTTGACAAAACAACAGCAACGAGAATTACATTCGATCAAATTAAACAAACGATGTTTTTATCTTGAAAAGAGAAAGAAGTACAGTACATATACTGATGTTCTGCCTTTAACCCTGAAGAACCCACGGGATCAAATTTGGCCCCTATAAATTCTGCTACTCAAATGCTACCCTTAAATCCCAAAGGGTCAAATTTGGTCCTAATCCTAAATCAGGATTAAAGTATTGAATATTGGAAAAAAACATATATGTTGGTGTTCAGTGAACATATAGCAGTCATTTAATGTCAAATTCACCATTTTCCAAAGAAGAAAAAAGTTCTTGGGTTCTCCAGGGTTAAATGAAATTATTTTCCAACGTGACTAAAGCCACCCAAGAACCTCGGAGATGTGAAGCCCCGAAAAGTGACGTCTTGTTCTTTGCAGACTTCATCGAGCCACACAACTTGGAGGCCACACAATCAAAAAATATTCCCCAAAATATCAGAATCGTCGCGAATTAAAAAAAGCCTCATATTCCATCTAATCTCCTTTGCACCTCCAATTGTTGCCTTTGACGGGAGAAGCGAGCCGGCGTGCCCCCCCCCCCCCCAAAAAACGTTCTGGAATTGTTGCCATCAATCCACGACGACAACGTGCGTCTCAATTCAGGTAATTCGTCACCCAGGCCTCACACGCCATCGAATACAGACCCGGCTAGAGTTTGTCGTTGACGACATTTCAAATGAATGGTTTGGATTGTAAAATGTGAATTTCAGGTACGAAATGATGGAAAACATCATCTAAACAAGTCCCCCCCCCTCCCCCCGCCCTCCTCCTCGTAGCTTTTATCGCGTCCTTGCCGATCACATGGGATGCCCCCCGTGCCTCCTTAGGATTTGGTTATTTTAATCAGCGACGTGACTTGAAGAGCTCCCGATACTCTTAGATCGCATTTCGTGCCCCCCCCCCCCCCCACACACACACACACCCCCGGTCCAAAATAAAGTGTTTTTTCCCGCGAGCGGCACCGCGGCGGCAGCCGAAGCGATCCCCGCTCCCTCCCGATTTGCGCGCGTCGGCCCCGAGCAGCGCCGGAGCCGGTGCGGGCTCGCTAATCCCCCCCTCCTGCGTCCACGCTTTCCTCTGAGCCGCTATTTAATTCCTCTAAACCCCCAGCTGCCGCCCTGCTTCCTCACTGAGCGCGACAGACTGCGCGCCGCTGCGGTTATTAATAATTCAGCCGCCCTCCGCTCCGCTCCGCGGCCGCAGGAGGAGACCGCGCGTCCTCGCCCGGCTCTGCGTGCGCTCAGCGACCGCGCGGTTCTTCTTCTTCTTCTTCTTCTTCTTCTTTTGATTTGTTTGGTTTTTCCCAACTCACTTCATCGCTGCCGCCAACGAGGCACATCGGGCGTGTCGTCGCCTCGGCGAGCTGCGGAGAGCGACACCCGACCGCAACTTTGGCCGCACGTGGAGCGAAGAAGCCCGCACTCGAGTGAAAACATGCGATCGGTTCTAATCGGCGAGCGGGTCGGCTGACCCGATTTTGCACGACGCACGCTAGAAGCCGCAGAGAGCGCTGCCTCTTAAATCGGTGGTGGGGCTGGGGGGGGGCGAATTCCGTGGAAATATGACGCACCTTGCATGAAGAAGTCAAGAAGCAGACGACTTGGATTACAGCCTGTAGTTTACGTTTCAAATCGACAACAATGTTGATCAGACCGTATTTGCTTCCGGTGTTATAAGGCTAAGCTGAACGACAAGCCGAGCCATTTCTTTTCTCCCACAAACTTTTTTTTTTTTTTTTTTGCGGGGGGGAAGCCGAACTTTTTTTTCTTTTTCTTTTTTTTTTAGAGTGGAAAATGGGTCCCTGAGAGGGCTTTGGCATCTTTCCCTCCACCACAATGGTACGTGCTGTGTAAACCAATAATGTGCTCATTTGTGCAGTCAGCTTTAAACGTGATTGTCGCAGCGCATGCATTTCATGTCATGCATGTTTGTTTTTTTTTTTTTTTCCCCTAATATGTCTGTGCGTATATCGTGCCAAGGTCCCACCACATCACCATTAGATCACATCTTAAAAATTGTAGCGAATATGGTCTTAAATCATGCCGTTGTGTTGTCCAAAAAAAAAAAAAAATATCCTGTTTGCTTTCTCCTTCGCGCTGAGTTGTCCTGATGAGTGAAGTCTTAATATGCCTCCTCCCTACACTATTAATAGTTACAGATATGATACGCACTTTCATATCATACGGTGTAAGCAGACACGCCACAAGTTGTAGAAAGGTTGTTGTTCAAGTGCTTGCAAAGTCAAAGTTAGCTTTGGAAACTTAGCTGCAAGAGCCTCTCTCAATAATGCACTTTTTTTGTGTGCGTGTGTGTGTGTGTGTGTGTGTGTGTGATGATGCAAAATGTGTCCGTTCTGTATATTGGTTACTTGTGCAATTCAGTGATTGGTTGATTTGTTTCTTTTTTCACACACCACAAAAAAAAGTTTGTAAGAACACTGATTTTTCCAATAGCATCTTAAAAATCCTCCATCTATGCCCCCCTTCGGATGCAAAACCTTGCCACAGACTGTCGGCCGCTGTAACAAAACAAAAGGGGGAAGAAAAAAAAAGTGTGCAGTTCACAGATGAGCTGTGATATATAACTCGCACATCGTTGACCCTCGGATGAGTTCTATTTTCTTCTTTTTTCCAGTGTTGAACTTGAGCCAGGCAGTGAGGGGAACCTCCCACGTACAACCTTGGCGCTTCTCAAGTTCCGGCAAACCATCTTATTTGCACATGAATATGGCAGATTATTAGTATGAATAATGATTTGTTTACAAGAATCTGAGCTAACGTGGCAGCTGTTCAAAAAAAAAAAAGAAAAAAGAAGCTCCTCGGTTAAAAAGGATACAGAATTCAGGACAAGCCTCCTGTGGGTTTGCCTTGACTTGCAAGTCTCCTCTCGAGCAACCCGTTTTATTTTTTAAAATAACAGCAAAGTTCGCAGCAAATAATTTTGCAGTGCGGTGAGGTGTCAAGGTTCTCTGGAGTGACACACTTGGATGATTTCTAGCCGCCACTATTGTGAGTTGTCCAAATGGGATGTTGAAACTCTTGCCCTCAAAAAGGTTTGTCTCTAAAAATATTAGTTCAAGAGGTGATCACAGAGCATCCAAACGAGACAAATGAGACATATTTTCCGATTTAACTGGAGGATGGGCCACGGAGGCATCATGAATACTGGACTTTGGGACACGGAATCACCTTATTTATATTTCAGTAGTAGATTGGTTTTGCCCTTTCGGAAATCAAGGCCATAGTCTGTCCCCACTTCAAACTGTGTTTCTGAAAACACGCGTGGCAGGTCAACACTCCAAATTGTCCCTGAGTGTGAGCGCGGAGGGTTGTTGGTCTACGCGCGCACGGCAATTGGCTGGCGACCAGTTCAGGGTGTCCCCGCCTTCTGTTTGTAGACGGCTGGGATAGGCTCCTGCACGGCCCGCGACCCTCCTGAGGATAAAGCGGATCAGAAAATGGATGGCTGGATGGTATCATTTTAAAAATGAGAGAACCACCATCAATGGCACGTGAAGCACATGCCGTTGATGCCCGGGGTGGGGGGGGGGGGGGGCGAACGCACGTATAGGAGGCATCCTCCCAAAAAATATTGTCAAGCGTGTGCAGACGAAAGGTGTTGTCGATACGTCGCTGTCATCAGTTAGGCTGGGTTCCCTGCTTTTTAATACGAATGCCCGATCTTTGATGGGGGGTGTGCAGACGGAATCATTTGCCATTCGCCGTCGATAAACATTGTCGATACACACATTCGTCCGGCTAACATTTTCTGTGCAGTGAATTTTTTTATTTTTATTTTTCATCAAGGTGGAGTGCAGCGAATGCCTCCCCCGCAGGTAGATGGCCGGGGGTCACCGCCCCGTGCCCCCATCCCACCCCACACACTCATAGGGGAGTGCAAAAAAAAGTGAACTTGAGTCAAACATAGTCACGAGCGGAGGGCGTATCAGATTTGACATGCGTCCCACATGACAGCGTTTCTGTTCCTGTGTAATGTGAAATTGACTTGAGGGGCATATCCCTGTGCGCATGCGTGTGTGTGTGTGTGTGTGTGTGTGTGTGAGGCCTGCTCCGTGATTAGCGGTTTGTGCAGTGTGATTGCTGTTTTGGCTGTCACTCATCCCCGCACGAAATGCGCTGCAAAAATAAACGTTTGAGGCAAAAGATGTAATTTTCGAGGGGAAAACCGAGAGGCCTCATTGATTTGTCTTTGAGCATTGCAGAAACCACATCAGAAGTCAGAAAACTCAGAGAAACGCTAAGTCAGTGTTGCAACACCGACCTCAAGCTTAAAAGGCAGATGTATCCCCGCGACGTATTTCCGAACCCACGGTCCTTACTGTTACAACACCGTCGTCATGTTGGCTTCTGTACTAAATGTCTGAATCCCATTTCAAAGATGACATCACTAGTACCTAATCAGGGATACGCCCTCATTTGAGGGTGCTTGGAATTCAGACGAGAAAACGTGTTTTCCGGTCTTTGTCGAGCCAAGGCGCCCATTTTACATTCGGGAAAAGCTCAAATGACTTGCTAGTAGACGTCTTCGGTCTGAAATGTTGGCCCCTTTCAGCGCACGTCAAGATGAGACACTTGTAGGAAGCGGGGATTTCTTCGTTTTTCAGAACCTTTCCACCAAGGGGTAGAATGGAAATAGAAATTCCAGCTCATCATACAGTTCACTATCTTTCGGTGTCCAGAGGTTGGCAATGTTCCATCCTGCTCAGTAGCAGCCAATTCTGGACCAAGCCTGAAAAGACGTTTAAAAACGTCTTTGGGAGTGAATGAGTTAAAAATGACCCCAACTCATTACAGTGAAACTCCTCTACAACGAAACCTACATGGGCGAAAATACCCCCTACTGTGAAAAAAATCTGAATGCATTAACACCATTCCACTTTCCTGCCCCCCCATACAACCCAAAAAAAACCAAACAAACCCTGTTGTGTTGTACGAAATCTTTTTCTCTGCTCTTGCCTCGCGATGAGATTCACTACAACGATGTCTAATCCAACAGTGGCCTCTACTGCTTCGTTCAGAAACGGCAACAGCAACCGCCACATTGGTTTACACATGCGCAGTAGTCCAGGAAGTATTTGTTATTGGACTATATGAAGTGTCAAATAAGTGTATGCTCACACTTATGCACTATTGGAATAAAAATAAAGAGTACACATACGTTTGTGTGTGTGTATGTGGGTGTTTGCATCTGAGATCAAATTTGCGACAGTGAAAAACCCCCGGTTGGGAAAAATTCCTTGCTTTGCTGCAAACATGATTTCACTGTAGCGGAGTTTGTGTGTGTGTGTGTGTGTTTGCATCTGAAATCAAATTTGCTACAGTGAAAAACCCCCGGTTGTGAAAAATTCCTTGCTGCAAACATGATTTCATTGTAGCGGAGTTTGTATGTGTGTGTGTGTGTTTACATCTGAAATCAAATTTGCTACAGTGAAAAACCCCCGGTTGTGAAAAATTCCTTGCTTTGCTGCAAACATGATTTCATTGTAGAGGAGTTTCACTGTAATTAAAAAAAAAAAGATATTGACGTTCATGGGTGCCAATAACAGACGTGCTGCTACTTTGACATATCAACTAAAGACACAGGTTTAGCAGCGCCGAGATCGTCTTTTGGTCCCGCTCCGATAACCCGGTTTGAGGCTCTCTCACTGCTCCCCCTGCTTCAATTACTTTGTCAAGATTTAACTCTCCCATTAATTGGTTTCACGGGACATCCAGGCGGCACAGCAGCTGCGTAACAGTCATTTGAATCTACTTCATTTGGGAAGGAGTCGCTATCTACTGCTGTGTCATTTTAATTTGGAAATAAAATCACAGCAACAATGCGTGCATTTTGCCTCTCTTCTTCGGGGCCTTAATGAGGAATTAGAGCCAAGAGCATTATTCATGACACGGAGCTTGCCAGCTATTTATCACCCCAACAAATATTAGCATATTTGCTTGAAATTTCCACCACTTTTTTTTTTTTTTTTTTCTTTTTCCAAGCATTCATCACCAGGTTTAGCATTTTGAATCATCTGGCATCGAGTGCGTCTCACCCAACCGAATGCCGAAGCGCGACCGGTGGCGAGGCCCAGAAACATCGTAACAATCCTTTTCGACACACGCGCTCTCTGCTCTAATTACCGCCTCCCTCGCTGCGCCTTGCCTCGTATTGCTCAGCCCTTCGATGCAGGTGTAAAATATCACATTTTCCCAGCATTTCTCCCTGAGGTGGCACTGGCTCGGGCTCACACAACACCAATTTCCCCTTTCATTTTTTTTTTTTTTTTTTTCTTCTTCGACAAACAACGCCCTCCTCCCATCCTTCCCATACTTTGATGTGCTTGCCACATCTGCGCCGCTTTGTTAGCAGGTGAAGAATGAGGACGCAATTAAGGTGGAATGAAGTGGGGCGAGGCGAGGCGCGTGTTACGTCCTCGCGGAAGGCGAGCCTCTGATGCTCGTCGCCTCCAAACGCCCGGCAAAGCGATCGGAGGGCTGTTCGCTAATTGTAAGGGTACCTGCCTCTCGTGATCGCTTCGGGACTGCGGAGACCCAGGTGGTTTCTTGAGCTGCTGTGTGAAGTCTGAGCGACGGCGAAGGGTGGGCTAGATGTAGATGAGCTCTGATTCATCCGGCGCCATGAAACCCGGCCAACTTCAGCATCCCTATTAAGAGCTGTCATGCTTTATGAGAGGTGGAGATAACAGGCGGGCAGATGAGGTACTCCGCGGACCCGGATTGATACGCCACACTTGACTGTACTGACTTGACTGCGGTGAAATCCGCCATCTACTGCACAGCATGTAGAGTAGTAGCCTGAACGGCGGTCGGCTCGTCCGCCTTACAGCGTAGGGGCGCGGGGTTCGATTCCGGCTCTGGGCTTCCTTCCGTGGAGTTTGCTCGTTCTCCCTGTGTCTGCGTGGGTTTTCACCGGGTACTCCGGTTTCCTCCCACATTCCAAAAAACACGCGTGGCAGGTTCATGGAACACTCTCAATTAGCGGTGAGAGCGAGTGCAAATGGTTGTTCTTCTGTGTGCGATTGGCTGGCAACCAGTTTCCGCTTTTGCCTGTGACCCCCCGTGAGGATACGCGGATTAGAAAATGGATGGATGATGATCATGGTGGCGAATGGAAATCAATTGAAAACGTCCAAACTGATGAACGTGACGGTTTTATGCAGATATGCTTTCATTTTGAATTGGACGCATTTCCCCCAAATAATACGAGCATTCCCCAGAGGGTCAGTTGTTCATCTGCAAGAATAGTGCGAGATTCACGACTCTGTGAATATTAGCATTTAAAGAGGTCATTGTCCAAGATAGCGGCCCGGTAGTCCAGTGGATAGCACGTCGGCTTCACAGTGCAGAGGTACCGGGTTCGATTCCAGCTCCGGCCCCCTGTGTGGAGTTTGCATGTTCTCCCCGGGCCTGCGTGGGTTTTCTCCGGGTGCTCAGGTTTCCTCCCACATTCCAGGCTGATTGGACACTGGCGTTTTCTCTGGCCTCGTTTGAGATCGACCGACGCCAAGTGGAAAAAAAGCGTGTTGTGGTGTGACGAGTCGACATTTCAAATTGTTTTTACGAGTTTTTACGGATTTCGTGTCCTCAAGGCCAAAGAGGGAAAACAATCGTCCGGACTGCCATCTGCGCGGAGTTCAAAAGCCAGAATGGGAGACGATGTGTAGCCGTGTTATGGGGAACTTGCACGGCCGTGAAGGTAACATTAATTCTGAATGCTACATACCAGCAGAGGTGTCAAATCCAGGTCCAGAAAAAAAAAAAAAAACAGCTTCCCGCGAGGAGCTCGTTGACCTGCCGGTTGAGTAGAAGCACCTGCGGATGTGGCCAAACTGCGGCAGGGTTTTTAGTTTTTGGACCTGGATTTGACACCTTTGGGCATCCAAGTTATGGAGCAACATTCGAGTCTTCCCTTCTCGGGTACGCTGTCGTTTGATAATCCACTCTGTGCGGTCCAGATTTGTCTAAAATGAGAATTCCAGCCTGTGCTCAAGCGCGGCGCGCTTCCATGGCTTCGGCGCAACTGGAAAAATTGCGCTTGAGCATGGCATGACTTCTCCTTAGAATGAGCCAGCCCAACTGGACGCGTTGGAACAATAACCGCCACATGACATCGTTGAAGTAACCTGAACAACTTGATATCCTTGAAATCTACAAAGTCCAAGTATGCCAGATGATGCGCATGCAGGGGTGCCTGTGAATTTCTCTCTCTCAGACTGGATCCAACCGTTCCTCCTCATGCCAGTTTTTAATGAGAACCTCCGCTTTGCTCAACTGAAATAACCACAACTCAAAATAGTCCACACATTTAGGGAAGCTGCAGTCACGCAGTATTAGATTCCCATTAGTGCAGCGCAACTCTGAATGCATCCTTGCTGAATTTACAAAAGGTTCACTCATTGCGGCCAGCTTTATTTTGGCGGTAATCCAAATCAGGTGAACGGTGTTGGAATTACAACACCTTTTATATGTGCCTGGATTGCAGGGGTCCCAGGCTGCGGCAATTTATGCTCCCTGGAGGGTCTCTGAAAATGCATATCTGAGGGAAAAAAACGATAAACAGTCAAACCTGGGTTTTCGTCCATAATCCGTTCCAGAAGGCTGTTTGAAAACCGAAATTGTTCCAAAACCGAAACCATGCGCTCTTTTAAAATAAAAATGTTTACTGAACACGTCTGCTCACAATGGAAAGCAACACGAGGAAGCGTCACTTCCTGGTCTACCAGAGGAAGCGTCACTTCCTCGTGTAAGGAAAGCGGGAGGAGTCAAATGGTGCATTCAAGTGCACTCAGTTTGTTCGAGAACCGACATTTGTTTGTCATCCGAGGCATAAAAAAACTCAAAATTTTTGGTCGAGAAACGAGACGTTCGAAAACCGAGGTTTGACTGTATAGCTTTGCGCAAGTGTTCCGTATTGCCGGTTTCCCCCTTCCATGTCTGCTGGTGTCTTTCGCATGCTTGAACCTGATTTTGTTGTGCGCAAGTCATTTCTCAGTGTTAAAACCCTTAACAGAAACAGGCACTCGGAATTGCCACTCTGCCTTCTTTTCAGCTACTCTGTGATTATAAACAGAGTAAAATATATCCCTCAGCTGGACGGGCCGCTTTAAAAGCTTAAAAGGAAGCCCAGAGAAGTCGACAAGGGCACCATTTAGTGGGACGGATGGTTTCAAACGCTTTCCCTCCAGTGTTGTCCCACCAATTGATGATGACAAGAGAAGGATGGATGCCGAGGCCCAACGCCACGAGCAATGTTTTCACAGTGGCTCCTCGGAGGATTCCAATTTTTTACTCGGCGCGGCTTGCGCTCAAGTCGTTACGAGCGACGCAGTTTGTGCTCCAAACCCACGTTGACCCCTTTTTTGTTTTTTTTTTTTACCAGACCAACGGAATAAATTCACACAAGGAGATGCCCTTCCTGTGTTGGAGGGAATGGCTGGAGTTATTATAACCTCTCATTCAGCCGGATATGAATAGCCTGTGTCTCTCGCTCTCCAACCGCAGCTCGGTTGGCCAAAGTCTGGGACTTATTATAGTTGTGTGTTTATGTATGTGTCTGTTCATGTATTTGTTCAAGTGCAATCCCATGTCATAGTTTGCATATGCGTGTGCTTCTGCATATGTAAAAGATTAAATGACCTCATGTCTGTTTTGAAACCCCCCCCCCCCCCACCCCGCCCTCCCCTTCCCCCTCCCAAAAACAAAAAAACTGTTTACGTGACAGGCCAGTTCAAGCAGCATAACTTGCGAGCGATGAGATACTGCATACCTTCCTGTATTTGTTCTGGTGTTGAGCACGTATTTGTGTGTGTTTAAGATACGGTGAAAGATCACAACCTAAAAGTTCCGGTCCTGTAAGAGTCCTCTCAATTCAATTTAAGGTTCTTTTTTTTTTTTTTTTTTCTTAACTCGTTCTCTTGAATTATTTTTCTTACCTGGCAACTTGTGCATTTACCGAACAGCTTCAATTGGGGGGGAAAAAAAAAAAAAAAAAAGGATTCTCAATCAGACTCCAAGTCTGACATATCTCGCAGCACACCAATTACTTGCTTACACACGTGCAAGTGAATTGAAGTGCAGTCGAAGACAATTTCAGCACCGAAAATTAATTTGTGGGCGAGCGCGGGTGGGTGTGAGGGGGAGGGTGGAATGGGGGGGCGAAGGATGGATCCCGGGATACCCCTGCAACATGTGCATTCATTTATGATTGATCTGCAACATACATGCTCCAAAAACATGATAAAAATAGTCTCTCTCTTTTTTTTTTTTTGTAATACCCGTGCCAAATGCTTCTGTTGGATATTTTATCTAACTGCGTGACTCTGCGACCGCCATGAATGTCTTTGAGGGCGACCCGGGGTCTGAGTGTATTTATAGCTTAGACGTACATGGCCTGTGCACGTGGCTGGTGTGTGCATGAGTGTGCATGTGTGTGTGTGTGCGTGTGAATGATTTTTGCTGAATCAGTGAGCGATGCAGGTGAAATGGCCTCGACAGGAAATGCCTTTGTGCTGGAGTATTGTGTACTGCCACCGCAGCTAAACATTTTGCTCCCCATTCAAGTTGCAATGAGTGCTGGGCTTCTGGCCTGCGCAGCACATGGGCTCAGGCTGGTGACACACACCATTCAGCATACAGAGAGAGAGAGAGAGAGAGAGAGAGAGAGAGAGAGAGAGAGAGAGAGAGAGGTGGGGTGCATTTTAATGTCAACCCCATTTTAATGTCATTATTTGAGTGATATGTGATTCGATGTGGTGGGACCTCTTCAGAATGCTTGCCACAGACGACAGCTTAACATTTGCCATACCAACAGCTGTTGAACAGTGCTGTGCAAAAAATATTCGGCCATCATTAGATCTGCTGATTTAGCGACGCTACGATGAACCCACGATTTGAACAATTGATCCGATTATGTACCCTTAAACCAAGCAATGTTATGCAAGCACCTTCATCATTTCTAAGTGTATGGCAAAATGGCTCCTGTAAAAAAATAAAAGAACAGGAGGGGTGGCCTAATACTTTTGCACATGTCTGCATAGCTGTCAGTTGATGAAGAAATAACTGTTGTGTTGTTATTTCAGGCAACCGAAAGCTTTCTGTTGAATGAAGAACCCTCCAGAGGCCCTGGGATGCCCGAATGCTTTGTTGTATCGGATTCATACAGGGTATGCATTACTATTATTATTATTATTATTGTTATTATTGTTGTTGTTGTTGTTGTTGTGAGTCATGATTTTTTTTATTACGATGGCGGACAGTCGGTGTTCAAGCTCTGGGTAATTGCCACAATTATAACGTCATTCACAGCACTGTAAGTCAGCTGCAACCCATTACATTCCTTATTTCCACACGCACATTCAACAAAAAAAAGAGGGGGGCCTATGCAACTTCACAAGCCCCTTCACCGCCACTCCCCCCCCCCCTACGAATGAAAATGGTGTGTATGAAAATGTGAAAAGAACAGCGAAGACTTAAAAAGACGAGAACAAGCAGTCGATTTCCACCAACGGTCAAAACGGAGTGAAGGGTTGAGAGGAGAAAGCCGACTGACTGGGTTTGCGATTGCTAATGAGATGGGAGCCGCACGTTTTTTAGGCCGAGGTCTTTTGTTTTCACTGACTTGAGACTCACGCCAAGTCTCACAGAGAATATGGTTTTGCTACAGAGTATCGTGTGTCCCGGCGTACAGAGAGACGAAGCATGATGGCTGTAATTGAGGTGCACGGCTGCTCGGAACGGTTTTTAAATTTTTGTATTTTTTTTGTGGGTGGGATGTCGAGGTTAGGGGGGTCGTCAATGTGGCTTTATTGGATTCCAGGGGCAGTGAGTTCAAGAACATCCACTGGGGTGGGGGGGGGGGGGTGGGTTTCTGCCTTCACGAGGAGGTCTGCATTGAGCATGAGGGTCTTGCGCCACTGAAACTGTCTGAGGAAAACTGTGCATTTTCTTTAGAAGTAATAAATCAAGATCAAATTGAGCAACAAGTTGCAATTGCCTCAGAATGCTCATCCAGATGCTTCCAAATGCTGATTGCAGTTGCAATGCCGATGAAGGAAATCAATTAACGGATTTACGAAGAGCAAACGTCATGATCATCGGCATCTCCAGAGCGAGCAAACTCTGTGAGGTCATGCCGCCGCCGCCGCCGCCGCCGCCGCCGTCAAGTCTCACACTTAGCCATTGAATCACCAAGCGTCCTCGCAATTTTTGGCTATTATGCAATTATGCCCCCTAGAGGCTATTAGCAGCATAGGGATCACGTCAGCAACAGCTTTTTAAATGAATGCTGTGACATCATTGTTTTTATGTCCATTAGCTTACCTTTGACCAGACGGCGGAAAAAGTTCAGCGTTTGGGAATTGGTCCCAGATGAGTGAATGCTCGTCACCGTGGGTTGAACGCTTCGACGCCTCAGCATTCGCGCGTATGCTGTGTATGTGTTTCAACTTACGAAGAAGATGGAGCCTCATAGCTAATGTCTTAGCGTTGTCTGATGAAAAGAGAAGTTCGAAGCCAAACAATCATCATGATTTGTAGTCTAAACTTTGCATCTCGCATTTCTATGTTCATTTGAAAGACATAAAGAATCTCGTTTCATATGAAATAAGCAGCGAAAAAGGTATTGGAAGCGAGGGTATACGGGTTGAATTATTTAATTGACACCAAGCGGAAGCAACGCCATAACAACTCGCTAACATCGAATTAGATCCACCTCGAGGGCTGTTTCAAAAGTGTAAAAACTCGAGCGGCTCAAATATAAGCATAGAAACGTCATAAAATAGAATGTAAAGAAATACTATAGAGTCAAACCTGGGTTTTCGTCCATAATCCGTTCCAGAAGGCTGTTTGAAAACCGAAATTGTTTGAAAACTGAAACCAGGCTCTTTTTAAAATAAAAATGTTGACTGAACACGTCTGCTCACAATGGAAAGCAACACGAGGAAGAGTCACTTCGTCGTGTAAGGAGGGCGAGAGGAGTCAAATGGTGCATTCAAGTGCGCTCAGTTTGTTCCAGAACCAAAATTTGTTCGTCATCCGAGGCATAAAAAAAATCGAACTTTTTGGTCGAAAACCGAATTGGACGAGAACCGAGACGTTCGAAAACCGAGGTTTGACTGTAAACTGATGTGCTGAAGCACCGGTTTCAAGTATGAGAGCTCGAGCCCATTTCTGTGGTGGAAAAAGAAAGAACTGGTGCTCACCTGGGCACTGGCACTACCACAAGTCCTGCCTCAACGCTCACCTCTTCTCGCGCTCTGAACATAGCAGCGTCCTTTTGTCCATGTGCCGGTTTATCGTCCGGTCCCGGAACTTTTCTGACGCACCTCGCGCATTTAGTGAGAAAAGGTCCCGGCTTGCGGATACAATTGGCTTCAGAAGTCCGTTTTTGGACAGATCCTCTGACCGCTCAGGAGTCTTTGGCAGGTCATGACTTCTATATTTGGAGCCACTTAAAGCAACGCCAGATAGACCTCAAGCCAGCCGCCACAACCACACATCTCGCTTTCTCCCCTTCGCACCACAGCGACAGCTGGGTGTGGTGTTATTACGGCCTGCGATGTCAAACAGTGTGTTTGGGCAAAACTTGTGATTCCCATCCTCCCAACAACCGCTTCCAACCCAACTCTTCTCTACGTTATTTTTACGGCATACGCCGTCGCGGAACGCGCAGTCGTCCTGTTTCCGGAGCAGCCGTGAAAAATGCACGTTTGCGCTGCACGACGAGGCCGAGGCGCGGCCGAGCGTAAGCATATGGCTCTAGCATGTGCTCCTTAATGAGAGATTTACTCACATCGACCGCGAAATGCGTGGCTCATTTGAGGAGAGCTTACATGTGTTTTGTGCAAGTGAGCTCGTTTGAAGGATTATTGGCTGTGTTCAGTCGCACTTGCAGGAAAACTCAAATACGGTTTCAGGTACAGATGATGTCCTGTTGTTATTGTGGCACACCACAATGGCAGATATTTTTTTTTTCTCCCCTGTTTGGATGTCGTGTGGCCATACAGAATCCACATTTGTTTGTTCGACCTGCGCAGGCTTGCAGTTTAAACGCACAAGCAGTCGGCCTCATAAATCTGCGCGACTCCTCCAGTGTCAGGCCCCAAATTAGCTTCCCTTCTATCACAAAGACGTTTCTCCCACCCAAAATTTCCATCCTACGTTTGGGATCTTATCCAAGGAACTTCACTCTCTGTTCTTTTCGCTTTTTTTTTTTATGGGATGAATCAGTCGCTACTGTGTGTGTGCATGACAAAAACGATACACACTCTACTCGACTCGATGGTATTTTGATACCGCTTGATTATACGTCTGTGCTCGGCATTTGGCATTATTTCCTCTTTCAACTCCAGTGAATGCTGACTGTTTGGCTTGGCTTCACATGAAAAGTGCAGATGTGGCCTCTGGACGGTGGGGGGGTGAAAAATGGTTCAGTGGATAAATAGTCTTCACTTCATGAAATAATGTATCTATTCACACGCCCTCGAATGAATGAAGGTGTTAAATCCAGAGCGAAATGGAGCTGGGGTGAAATTATTGCATCAGCGGCTGCAGGGGAACAGTTGAAGAGCAACATTTTACATTTCTGTGGAAAGCCAGATTGGACAGAATGCATGGCCGCCGTACGAGTCCATGTTCTCACCACAGAAACTGGGAAGATTTGTTCTGACGATGCACACACACATCAGCCCCATTTGCCTTGCAGCTGGTGCAAGTATTCTCCCGATGCGTTCGCTTAGCGTGATTTTTTATTTTTTTTTCAAAATCAGGTCATTCGATGACACTGGTCAACAAATGTTTGCTTTATCAGAGATGCAAGTAAAATTTTTAGATTTTTTTATTTTTTGGGCGCTTATGAGGAATTTGCCTTCGTCCAGGTTTTCATAATATAATTTAATACCGATAGCATGATGTGTAATTGATTTAATAGTATTTATGAATTGTGGGTTCGGTTCTACAACAGGCGGATTTTTTTTTTTTTTTTTTGGAACTCCGGAACGTCAGAGTTGTAAATGATAGCGCCTGGTAAAATGCGTAGGACGCCAATTTTTAATCGGTCGAACTAAAACAAAATCTCAAAAACCTGACGCGCGACAAAGAAAAGGGAAGATGTTTTTTTTAATTCGGCGTCAAATATCCGTCGAGGGATCTCCGTTGAGAATTGTCCGTTGACCGTTTTTTTTTTTTTTTGTATTGCAAATCCGAAGGGTCATTGAACGCAACTAAAGCGAATGTCGCGACCATGTAAGGAGGCGATGACGAATTCGTCAAACGCACCAAATGATATTAGTGTCCTTTTCCCGTGTTCCCGACTGAATCTTGGGAGTCGAATAGAAAGTGCGACGCGCAGCGTCGGGAGTCCTGCGAAGACGAGAAGAGGGTGGGAGGCACAAACTTTTTTCCCCTGAAAGTTTGTGTAAGCGTTCTAAGGCGGGGTTACTGTAAGCTTGCAGCATGGACTGAGAGTAACAGGACGGCGAGCGATTGCGATGCAGCACCACGCCGAGCTTCCATCCAATTTAAATAAGATCTCCGCTTCTTCTGTGTGACCCCCCCCCCCAAAAAAAATCATCATGTACTCCCCGTACTGCTTGACACAGGTAAACTGCCTCCTTTTGTTCCTCTCGCTTTTCCGTCGTTTTCAACGGGGCACGCCGGCTCTGCTCCGCGCTTGCTTTGTAGATTCTATTTGGCAAAAAAAAAAAAAAAAAAATGTTGCCTTGTGCTGGAGTCGAACTCCCACAAACTTGGGCTGCTATACTTTCCCTTTTGTCGCGAGGCATTCGTCGTATTTATTTCTTTTTTTCTGGGAGTGGGGGGGAGAAAATGGCGCTTATCCCCAAATGTATTTCATACAATAAGAAGGAGGGGAACCGAGCGCCTGGATACGCACGCTCGTGTTTTTTTTTTTTTTTTTTGGGGGGGGGGGGGGGGTGACATTAGCGGTACTCGCGAGGGGAAGCGTGCCTGACTGTGAGCGGGAGAAAGTGTCTGGACGTGTGTGTGCGTGTGTGCGGACGAGTGTATTCGACATCGCTTTCCAGTCGGTCTGCATCCTCTTACTTCGTATGTTGAGTTTTCCCTCGAGCTGGGACGCTGGTGGTGCTAATTTGCATATTTTGACATTTTGAACGCAACACGTGATCTGACACGCACTGAATCAAGTTCACGATTTCGTCTCGCACTGGAGGTGTGTGCGTGCGTGTGTGTGTGTGTGTGTGTGTGTGTGTGTGTGTGTGTGTGTGTGTGTGTGTGTGTGTAGCCATCTCACGCGGGAAAGGATTCATTCAAACTATCGTTTTGTTCACATCTGCGAGGAAGTTTTCCTTCTCTGGTTTGCTTGTCAGTCACCAAGATTATGCAGAAACCATTAAGCCGAGTTTTATGAGCCTTGAAGGAGTGTGAACCGCCCCTCCACCCCCACAAAAAAAGTTGCTCGGTGTATTTTATTTGATCTATCTATCTATCTATCTATCTATCTATCTATCTATCTATCTATCTATCAGTATATCTATCTATCTATCTATCTATCTATCTATATATATATATATATAATAAATGTGTGTGTAAAAAAATATATACATATATATCTATATATCTCTATATATATACAGTATTATTTATACTTATTTTTATATATTTTTATTATTTATTTTTATATTATTTATTATAATTTAATTGTTTTGATTTAATTTACATTATTTTTTTTATTATTTATACTTTTATTATCATATATTACACAATATTTACACAATGAATGTGTGTGTGTGTGTGTGTGTGTGTGTGTTTGCGTGTTAGTTAACCTCCAAGTGAGTGTAATGCATTGAATTTGTTTTTACTATTCTTAGCATTCAGATTGTTTTTGCACAATTTGCAGACAGACAGGCCACTCCAACATTCCTCGCAGATCTTGCGTCCTTCTTCCACAAAAATATGATCGTAGGCATCTCTGACTGTCGCCTGTTGTGAAACGATGGCCCCCGGTTAATGATGTGAAAAGTAAATAAAGAATCCAAAAATGGAATCCCATTTTTGTTCATCTTCTGCTTGGAGTGAAACCTCTCCCCAACGATTGTGTCCATTCCGTCCGTCTGCCTGTTCTTAGGAGGAATTTAGAAAGCCCGTCTTGTTTGTCCCTCATTCGCTTTGCCCTGCGATGTGTTCATTCCCGATTTTTTTACCGCGGTGTCATTCAACAAATGAACTGTTAACTTCTACTCGAGGTGGCGGAATGCTCTCTGCGGCGTCTTTGTCGTGCAGGCGAGCTTATGTCTGGTTTCCACTTGAGAATATTAATTCGACACTTTGTCCTCGCGGTGATGCCAGAAAACGGAAAGGGGATTTCTGTCTCCAACGTGGATTCCCTTTTAATGTGAATTTTATTCAAGCCGCTTTGCTGCGTTGACTGAGTCAGAGAGGGCGACGGTCTTAGGAGATTGAAAACAGACACGGAACCGTTGCAGTTTCATACTTATGGCCTATCAAACGTGTGTTCTGAGGATTCTTTTCAAATGATGTATTTATCTCTTGTCCGTATCATGTTATATATTTCAATGTAAATGACAATATTCACACGCATTTTAAAAAAAAGAGCTATTTACTGTTGCCGGATTCAAAACTCACTACGTGTGGTATTCCTTCAAACTATAAATTTCACTCGCTGCTTGAACACACACACACACACACACACACACACACACACACACACACACACACACACACACACACACCCCCTCTGAGAATTTCCCTCCAGTACGGTTTGCAGACAGATCAGGCATTTTGACAATTCAGTTGTTGTTAATAATTAAAGAAAAATCAAGCTCAGAAGTCAAGCTGCAGCAGTCATCAACAAATGAATGATTAACAGAGACGACTGCTTGCTGGACAGTGGGGCACGTGTGCTTCGCTGTGGTCTGTGAAAAATTTAAGTGTGTGTGTGTGTGTGTGTGTGTGCGTGCGATTCCTCTTGAAAATCTCCTCCTCTGAGCAACCGACACAATGGCCTCCATCAAGTACTTTTAATGCGTTGCTGCTGTTTCTTTTGCCTTCCCCGTTGAACGTGTGTGACCTTTTTTTTTTTTTTTTTCTTCCCCCCAAGACGTGCCAGCTGTCGGCCAGAATGCCGCCGCACGTCGAAATGGGTGCACAATTATTTGTCAAGCTTGTGATGTTGTCATGCCACAACTGTTTTCGCCGCTGCGACATTTTTAACTGATTCCTTCCCTCTGCCCCCCCTCTGCCCGCCTGGACGCTGACCCCCTGCTCTCCTCGCCTCTTAACACCCTCTCGACACTAAAGTATTATCCTACTCACCTTCTAAACAATGCCCTAGTGGTAAGTCCTGTCCCTATTCATTCAGCATTCGTCTTTTTTTGTTTTTTAAAAAAATGTCTTTTTGTTTTTTGTGTGTGTGTGTGTCTGTGTGTGTGTGTGTCTGTGTGTGTGTGTGCCTGCGTGTGTGTGTGTGTGTGTGATCATCTCTGGACATGCTGACCTGCAGCAGGAATGATGGGCTCATGCACAAAAGCACTCATGCACACGTTTTGTCCGAATTTGCTTTGTTCCGGTCACTTGGTATGCACGTTGCAATTTCGGCTCATCAGAGTCCAAAACGGGATCAAACCTAAGCGGTCCTCTCACATGGTCTGAGCTTTTCCGTAAGGGATGGAGTTCATGGTTCTCAAGTCACCTTTGCTCTGCGATACGTACATCAAATATCGCCGTGGAGCACCGGTCAATTTTGGAACGATGATAAAGCCATGATGATGATGATGATGATGATGATGATGATTTTGTTGGTATGCATTTGTTGGTATTGCGTCATACCGGCTCATATTTTTTCCAAGACATTATTTCCTTTCTGAAAGCAATCATTCTTTATCGTCATGGGTTGCATTGGATGCCGGTCTTAAAAATCTCCATGGAGGCCTTCGTATTTGAAACATTGAATTCACATCGGATGATTGATGCAAATTCACGCAGCAATGCGGATGAGTTGGAACCCGATCCTGCGCGGCTTCTCATGATATAGCGAACGCCGTCGTGTATTGCGCTTGAAATATTGACAGTCGACGTGGAGCGAGAGAGAAGACTGAGATGGCTGTACGGTACCAGCCTACAGCAAACACTTGTGTGTGTGTGTGTTGCTCCAAGAGGAGGCATTGTATTTTTCTTCCACCCCCCGGCAGATGTTATCACCCTTTTTCGAGAGCAATGTTTTGAAAGAAAACAGCAAAACATTATTCCGAGTGGCCGGCCTGAGAAAGCCTGAGAACACGTCGTTTCCGATGATTTCAAGGAATATAATCCACATGGCGGACTCACACAAAAAGATATTTTCATATGTGTCAAATACTTCGCCAGTTGCCGGGTAGACCTGGAAAAGAAGTTAACAGCTCTTGAGTGAATTCATTTTTTTATTTTTTTTTTTATTTCTCAAATGTCAGCGGATTCGCTGCCCATTTCACGTTCCCGCTCCAAATGCACAAGGTGGTTTTTGTTTAAGGTTTTATGGTCAACGGATAAAACGGCCCCGCACGTACATACAGAAAACATTTCATGAAACGCCTTGGCCGCCCGTTTCCAGCTTTGCTTGAGAATCGTCTTCACGGAAAAATATCCGATTATTCGCCGCCTGCTTGAGTAATGCGCTAAGTTTGACCCGAGTCCTTTTTACGCACCAAAAAGTTCACGCCACAGCCTGCACTCGGCTTCCGGCAAAGATCAACCCATTTAAAAGCGGCTCTTGTCTGTTGACGCTTCAGATGTGGTGCTTGTCGTGTTGCCATGCATCCCAAACTCGGAACGTGCATAAAAAATTGATTGTATTATTTGTGGCATTAATGAGGTGTTTATGACTCTGTTATTACCCATTGCGACAAGCAGAGATGCCGCCAAGTCGTTTTTCGAGGAGTTGGCGGACTCAATTTGGGGAAGCTTAACTCTCCCGTGACGCGACTCCACTGGGGAGCATTATCTTGCTTCATACGCGGAAGCAGGAGTTCAGAACAGGTTGCTGTGAAAAATTGATATCACAAGCAATGATTAATTAATGTTTTTTAATCACTGTCGATGAAGGAAATTGAATTCCAAATCATTCCAAAACTAGTAGTCCATCCGTTCGTTGCGTACACATCATCGTACGATGACGGAATGAAACAATCGATGGCTGACATAAATGACCAATTTGTGTCATATGTTGCCGGTTACGATGTACGTTTTAGCGGGCGCTGACTAAACTCTGGTGTGCGCCGTCATGGTTTGAAATAGCTAACGCGCCATCCGCGCCATCGCTGGCAAAATTTGAAACAGCCGCACGCAATGACGTAGCGTATTCGCGTTTGTCTGATAAATGCCCCATTCGTAAAAGCCATTTTTCTGCCCCTGAGGGACACCTGATCGGAGAGCGTTGACGGCAAATGTTTTGCAAGGGATCCCATCGTAAACAAAGATGAATGAATGGGCGCTTTTGGATTTGAATGAAGGAGCATGTCGTTTAAAAAAAAATTTTTTTTTATCATCTCGAGCTGCACACATCGTGAGACCGAAGAAGTGACTGCGTCTAATTCGGTATCGGCACAGCTGCCCCGGCGCCCGTGGAGAATGGATTCCTACCGCTATTGCCACGGAAGGCTCCAGCCAAAATGAATGGGAGGAGATCCAGCGTTGTGTGCTTGTGACTGAATGGAGGTAGCCTCGCACCGCCATGTGTTTGTGTGTGTGTGTGTGTGTGTGTGTGTGCGCAACGCACGAGTGAGCGAGATCTTGCACGTGTGTCCCTTCCCCCTTTTCCTCCTGTCACCTCTGGCTTGGATTAGTTTTTGGCCCAATCCGGGCGGCGCTGCCCACAGGCCCAGTGAGGTTCTGCGGGTCGGTGATATGTTGTGCGGTTGCTATGGCAACAGAACACACACACATACGAGTGCTGAATTACATAATTGAACTACCATATACGAGGCACGACTAAATAGTTGGTGTATACAATATGGGAAGAGCGAAAACAGGGGGGGGGGGGGGGGGTCGACTCGAAAGCCGCCTCCACAAAGCGGCCCTGTACCAGAAAATAGAAATTCTGCGGTGAATATTTGAGCGCTTCGTCATAAGTGAGCCCCAGCCGCCGCCAGTACAGGATGTTCTTTCCTCAGATTTTGAATCATAAATCTAAATAACAGCGCGGCCATTATGTGCGTATTTGGAGCGCCGAGACGTCCAATCCGACGGGGCGACTGAGGACAAGGTGCTGGTTGGCGACGCACACGTGCTGTTTATGAAGGATGGAATCATCCGTGGCTGTGTGAAAGAGGGAGGGGGGGGGGACGGGACAACTGCACGTGCTCACATTTCAGTGGGGGAAGCCACAAAGCCCCCCCCCCCCCGCCCCCCCTGTCGTCGAGGGCTTCACTTTGCCTTCCTTCCTGTCTTTCTTTCCATCTTTCTTTCTTTTTTTTTTTTTTTTTTTTTAGTTCTTGCAACTGTGAGACTGGAGTGGAAGTCATGTGTCATTCTCTCGCGCTCAATTTATTGTCCGAAGCGAAAGCGAGAGTGAGGTTGCTCGTGAGTCCTGCGGAAAAGTTTCTGTGAAAGTGAAGCCGACGAGTGTGAAAGTTGCCGCGGTTGAACGCTGGAAAAGCCGTCTTGAAATAAAGAGAGACAATATTGGAAATGACAAATGGAAATCGCAGTGGACCTTTGCGTGGAAATGAGAATCATTCCCAAAAAGCGCGAAATCGCTTCGCGTCGAATGATTGGCAATTTTAAATCCATCTCTTTGAAATCAAAGCGTCCTAAAACAAAGCGGCGGCAACGGCCGCAGTCCCCTTGGCTCTCATTCAAAGGCGTGTGGAAATAATCTTCTTTGAAAAAAAAGAAAAAACATTTTTTTAATCTCGATCCCAAATTGGAATTTCTCTTACGAAAAATTTAGATTTTTATTTCTGTATTTATTTTGTTTATTGTCGAGACCGTTGTAAATATTTTCTATATTCTACTGGTAATTATATATATTTTTTAATCTCTGTTTGTGAACCAGGTCAAAACAAATTTTCTGCGAGTCCCCAAAGTGGACTTTGCTTATTTCGTTCTCATGTCACCATTTTGTTTTGGCCTTCATGGCTAACCGGAGTTGCGACTGAGAAAGTCTTTGGCTAAGGCCGGAATTAACATGGTAGATCAACGTTCCGAAATTGCAATTTCGTCCTTTTTGGGAATCATTTCACATTTACGAGCCACACCTATTTGTGTTGACATTCATGGCCCCTGCAGAAAACAACCCAAACTGGCCATCGTTGACTCCGCAAGCAATCAAGCCCGTGAACGCCAACGGTGACTTTAAGCCGTAACGCAACGACCGGTGCAAATACTTGTGCTTGACTTTTTACCTCCCGCTGGTTGGAAGAAGACAAACGCATACGATTGAGCCAAATCCTTCAACGCAATTTGACGAAGTCACTGTGACATTAAAAAAAATAAATAAATAAATAGAATGTTGCATTGCATGAAGGACAGCCAGGAAAATGCGAGCGCGCTTGCTTTGTTCTGGCTTTTGACGACGTTTGAACAAACGCCAGCATCGGCAAAAAGAACAAATGTTGACAGTAATTCACCCTCTGCGCTTTCTTCAATCCGTCGCATTTCTGACAAAGTGCACGTCATTGAATTTGAAAGATCCTTTCTCCCCCCCCCGCTCGTGGCCCGCAATGGAGACAAAGGTTTGCCTGTGCATTAACGGGCAGCTTGCTGTATTGGCCTGCCACAGGTTGACAGAAATAGATGGCGGCGTTGTTTCAAATCAATGGCGGCTCATCAAGGTCACTTGAGCCTGGGCCCAAACGGGCCGTGTTGTCTGGCCGGCCCGGCTCAGCCCGGCCCGCCCACCCGCCCGCCTGTTTGTCTGTCTGACCTATATCTCCCCGCAACAGCTAAATATACATCCAGTGCCCCCCCCCCCCCCCCCCCGCATTACAAAGCGTCCAGATTAGTCCGGATGAAATCTGAGCTCTATTTGTCTCTGACGGTCCGATCGCCGCTGAATTCTCTCTCTTCAAACCTTGTCGTGCCTCGTTGTCAAAGTTGCCTCCCGTTCTCCTTCTACAACTCCACGATAGTCTCCCGTTTGCCATTTGCAGGCTTTGGAAACATTCTAGTTTTGAAGACACGGCAAGGAGAGCGTCAAATGCTCGGCGCGGTACAAATGTTCCATTTTGATTTCAGACCATGTTATGTCCTTGCAAATTTCTCTTTATTTGTTCGAACGAGTTGCTTCTTTCTCCTCCCCGAAGCAGCCACAATGCGGTCGGATGACTTTCTGCGCACCTGGCGAAACCCCGCGGATGGCGGTTGCAATCCTTTTGTGCCTTCGATGGGGAAGTCGCGGCAGGATGACATCACGCTTTTGAGGCCGGCCATTCATGTCAAAGCCTTCGTCGTCTTTTTTCGGCGCTTCTTTGGCTCCCGAGTTGAAGTTGAGGTTGGCGAAAGCGGCATCGATCGGCTCGCTGATTGCGTTTCGACTTTCCACAAGTTTTTTCCCCCTGCGCATGACCTCATGCGTCCGTTCCGAAAGGCGGCCCGGGGGCGCGCGGCGCCCGGGCCTGCGCACGCGCGCGCGCAGGCCTTTGAATGCGCGCCGCACACACGCCCGTCATCACGTGACCTTGACAGCTTTTAGTTGATGTTCGCTGGGGTTCGTCAGCATTTGCTTCTCTTTTCATCCCGAGCCGTGACAGCGAAACAGCGTGGGCTCTCCGAGGAAGGCATTTATGGGGTTAATGCACGAAGGGAAAAATCTTTTCCTGTCTTGGGGGGGGGGGGGCGGGCGGAGGAACGTTGACGCTCGGAGGCTTATGAACCCGCAAGTCAAACAGTAATGAAAACAGTTGTGACCTGATTTGGAGAGCTGGGAAACAAGACGTAAAAAAAATTTTTAAAAAAGGGAGGGCAAAGAATGGCGCGCACCACCGTCGCCACACGCGCGCTTGCCTTTTTGTTTCTTGCCGCCTCTTTTTTTTTTTTTTTTGCTTCCTTCGGCTCGATTGTTTTCTCTTGATGTTAGCTCGGCTCTCGGTCTAACATGGCCGCCCTGTCCGGTAAAGACGAGCTGTCACCCCTAGGGAGCGAAGCGCTCGCGCTGGCTCTTTGGAGCAGGAAGCTGGCATCGGGCCAAGGGTGGAAAATCTATACCGCCTTGCATAATACAACATATCTTCACCTCACATGAACTCGGAGGAGACCTGGCAGCTGCGAGCAAACACAAAGTCCAGAAGGGACCTTTTTGCACCGATTCAATCATGTCGTCCGTCCGCGTCTGCTTGTTGGGCGTTTGCAGCGTCGCTTTTACGGTTTCTCGCGACTCGCCAAATGGACCCTCGTTTTGGCCGACCTGGCTCCGGCGGACACCGTCGCGCTCCGAACCCCCGCTTCAGAAAGAAACCGTCGAGGCCCAAAAGAAAAAAAAGCTCCTCCAAGATCAGTGGAAACTTCGAAGCGTATCGAGCGATGGAAATTTCAGTGCGAATTTGGCAGCAGCGGCGAGATTGAAAACCAAGATTGATCCGATTTATGAGAGTCTTTGCTTCGAAACATTCATCACAGTCGATAAGATTTTGCTTCAGTTCCCGCCGTCGGCTACCGGCTGTTCTTAATTTATGGACGAGGGAACTTCCAAAGTCGAACGTCCTGGAATTTGAGCTTCTTGCCAAAGCGTGTCGCTCTTGTCACAGAGGCGCCAACGTCACGCTCGTCATCGGCGGGTCTCGCGAGACCTCGGCCCAGAGAAACTTGCCAATATTTTGCGGCTTGGGGCTAGTCTTGATATCATCGCAAAACCGATGGCCTCCGGGCCGTAGTTTGGACACCACCGCATTGAACACGACGAGTGAGGCCGATTCCTTTTTGGTTTTTTTTTTTGTTTTTGTTTGTTTTTTTTGGGCCGTTGACTGAACACATTTGGGTTTCCCATCAAAAGAGGACTTGGAAGGAGCGATCAGTCGTGGAGTTTTCATTTCCATTTTGCGTATTTATCAATCGGAGACGCCGCTGAGATGAAATAGCCTTTTTGTTTCAAAGCCACCGATTTTTCATGTGAGCAAAAGAATTGGAACAGCTGACCGGCAGGTGTTTTTGTGATTGAATGACATCAATAATTCAAACAACAAATACAGTGAAACTCCTCTACAACGAAATCATGTTTGCAGCAAGACATTTTTCACAACAGGGGGTTGTTCACTGTAGCAAATTTGATCTCGGATGTAAACACACACACACACACACATTAATGCATGAAGATTTTTTTTCACACTAGGGGGTATTTTCGCCCATGTAGTTTTCGTTGTAGAGGAGTTTCACCGTAGCACCAAATGTGGATGCTCTGTATCACCATTGATTGATTTTTTTGTCTTTGTCTTAAATGGTGTAACAAACTTGGGGGCTTTTTGAGCAAAGAAGCAGCAGTTTTGAAGTCGAGAGTAGATGGAATATCAATCAATCAATCGTTGCACAAACCTTGGCCAGAGCCAGTCAGACCATTGACCACTGAGAGAAAAAAAAAAAATGTAATCCCTGCGACAAATACATTTAGTCACTTCACGCTTTGTAATGTAGATTCGATCAACTGGAAAGTCAACCAATGTGGATTTTGGGGGGGGGTTCCCAATTCTGAGAATAATATTCCTATTAGACGCGCAAACGGAGGAAAAATGTGGGGCCGCACGGTTGGCGGGCAAACAAAGGTCGGGTGGTGACGCCGCTGTCAGTTGCCTCCGCCGCCACATCTTGAGATAAAATCCGAGCGCACCTCAAAGTGGCCTCATTATGGTCATCATGTGGAATAAGCGCAATCATCATCATCGTCATCATCATCATCATCATCCGGCACCTGCGGATCCACAGTTGTCCGTCACAACACGTGCGCATATGTAAGCCCGTCATCCATTTGGGCTTTCGTCTTTGTTTTTCCGCCCCTTTCAATGCCCACACCTGAATCAAACTATTTGGAAGGAAGGAAAAGTTAAGAGTCACGCGGGAACCACAAATTGGCCCGTCTATTGCAGCCAGATTTTTGGGAGATTTACGATGAAAGTGAATCGGGGGACGTGTGGGCGGGAATTCAAAGGTGCATGTTTTTTTAATACTTGGAGGAGCTGAAGGCCTTGAGAATGGAGTGGAAAAACTAAAAAAAAGAAGAAAAAAAATGAACGGCTGTCTTATTTCTATGCTCGGGGAAAAGAGATTGGCGGGAAGAAGGGAGGCGCGCTCGTTTTCATAATCACATTAGTCAGGGGGCCGCTCTTTATCTCTTTTTGGTGTTTGTTTCTTGCCGCACAATTAGTGTGATTTACTCTTGATCAGTGTATGACATGTTTCAATGCATTTCCAAAGTACAGTCAAACCTCGGTTTTGGAACGTCTCGGTTCTCGTCCAATTCGGTTTTCGACCAAAAATTTTGAGTTTTTTTTTATGCCTCGGATGACGAACAAATTTCAGTTCTCGAACAAACTGAGCGCACTTGAATGCACCATTTGACTCCTCTCGCCTTCCTTACACGAGGAAGTGACGCTTCCTTGTGTTGCTTTCCATCGTGAGCAGACGTGTTCGGTAAACATTTTTATTTTAAAAAAGGGGCGTGGTTTCGGTTTTCGAAACAGCCTTCTGGAACGGATTATGGACGAAAACCGAGGTTTGACTGTATCTAAAACAGACTCCGTTGCTGTTGCGTGATGAAAACAGACGAGACAGGCCGATTGTATTTCCCAGGTCGCGTCGGAAGGAATGCAAATGAATCATAGCGATATCGTGCTCGTTTGGAGCCTCCGGAAACAGGAGAGACTTCAAGTTACACAAAAGAAACCGGCGTGCTGCATATGGACTTGCACAAAATGATACCTGATACAGTTGGACTATGTTTGACATTTCAGAGGACACACAATTACCAAAGCTTTTGCTCAGAAAAAAAAAAGTTTTTTAACAAGGGGGGAGCAACCAGCACCACCCAATAAAATATCCTTGCCTTTTTGTTTGCACGTCTGGATGTGTGCGTCTCTCGCTCTGCAGAACCCGTTTGGCATTTTTTGTTGCGAGGGACGTATGTTGCTGGTGGGACTTTGGCCCGCACAATCCCTCCTCTGTTAAAACAATGCGGCAGTTGTCCTCCGTAACCTAATTACTCCCTCCAGGGGGAGAAAGGCAACAGCGGCAAATCCCATCGTTAGGGAGCTCTGATCTCAGCCCTTCTGCAAGAAAAGGCCCCATTCAATTCGTGCACCTCGGCACACCTTTGATATTTTTTCCGGACGTGCAATTTCACCGGCGCAGATGTTCAATGTGCTCTCCGGTGGAGTCACATTCTTCTTTCGCCGTCTGTGATTATTGCTGCTGATGTCATCGTGAAGTTTCTCAAATTTTGGGCAACGTTGGAAGTGAGATGAGTGCAATGAGTGATTATGCTGGCGCATGTGGCCAAAGTTCCGTTTCCTCTTCATTTATTATCTTGCTCCATATAAAAAATATATATATCCTAAAACATTCTTGTTGAAATCGCCAGTAGCGCTGTCCCAGTACCATTTTTTTTAATATCCGAGAAGATCCCGATATTGCCAGCCGAGTGCTGCCTGATACCGATATGGTCCAATGCGTGCGTTGAAATTATTGGTAATAGTCAACCTGCTGTGGAAACACGCCATGGCTTCGCTCAAAGTGGCTTCGCTCCCCCCCAAAAAATAAAATCAAATTTGAAGTGAATAGACATCACAAAATACAGTCAAACCTCAGTTTTCGTACTTAATCCGTTCCAGAAGACTGTTCGAAAACCGAATTGTTCGAAAACCGAAACCATGTTTCCTATTGGAATCAATGTAAAAAATTTTAATCCATTCCAAGTCAAAAAACAACTTTTTTAAAACACTTTTTTTTTTTTACAATTTCACACCATAAACTGTACACATGTAATAGGAGAGCAGGTAATATGTAAAATACTGTACAAACAAACGTCTGCTTTTTAAAAAAAAAATCTTTATTGAACAATACAAAAACGTCTGCTCACAATGGACGCTACACAGGAAGCGAAGCCGAGAGGAGTGAAGTGACGCATTCAAGTGCGCTCAGTGAGTTCGAGAACCGAAATTTGTTCGTCATCTGAGGCATAAAAAACTCACAATTTTTGTGTGAAAACCAAATTGTACGAGAACCGAGACGTTCGAAAACCGAGGTTTGACTGTACTTCAGCTTTTTTTTTTTTTAAATGAATGTAAATGGGTTGCAATTAGCAACGACAGTCTTTCATTCCATTTTCTTGGCCTCTTCCCTTCATTTCATTTCCCCGTGGCCTTTATCAGGGCTCGTGCAGACACATGCAACCACACCTCTGTTAAATATTTGCCCCCGGTTGGTGTTTTGTATCCCCGTGGAGGGAAGGGCGGCGAGGCGAAGGCCTACGGGCTTCCCATTTGGCTTCCCGCTTTAGTCAAGATTCATACAGGCGACGGCCGAGACGCTTCCCGGGTTTAATTAACGACCACCCGGTGCTTTGGAGTCGCCTCCGACAGAACGGCGACTTCGGAGAGGAGGCCGTCGCGGCGGAGGCGGCTGGCGCAGACGCGGAGGCTTGCGAGTGAGGGAGGCATTTGCATAAAGAGCAGGGCAACGTGCCCAGCGGTGGACGAGGCTGGCGTCGCGCCTTTCAGACTGGCACGGAGGAAAGAGCGGAGAGACGGACAGAAAAAGAGGGGGTGTCGTCAATAGTGCCTCCCTTGTTCGGTCGGAGAGAGAGGAGGTCCCTCGTTGTTGGCAGGAGCGCAGGCTAAATCTCGAGTTGGATTGTGTGCGAGATTGTCCCTCGATTTGTCTGATTGCAAAGCGCTCGACGCCGCCTTGGTCGCGGGGCTTTATTTTCTCGCGGCTTTTATTCAGAAAATCTCGGCGTATGTGCGATTGTCGTTTTGCATGTGTCTCTGCGTTTATGGTCAATCAGCACACCGGGCATCGGTGAGAGAACTGCCTGCAGCATCCAGTCTGCTCTCGGGCGTCTTGATAAGGTTCACAAAATCATTTGAGTGTCCATTCGAACATCTCTCTCTCTCTCTCTCTCTATCTGTCGTGGGGCGTGCGCCTATCGGGGGCATTTCGGCATCCCGAACTCCTTCGCCAACACAGACACACGCACACCTGACTCATATTTCGCGATCAAATCTTTTCGTAAATTCTATAGTTTTCCTCTTTTCTTCACCAGGTTTACCACTTCCTCTTTTTTTTTTTACACAAGGAAGCGTCACTTCCTTGTGTAAGGAAGGCGAGAGGAGTCAAACGGTGCATTCAAGTGCGCTCAGTTTGTTTGAGAACCGAAATTTGTTCATCATCCAAGGCATAAAAAACTCGAAATTTTTGGTCAAAAACTGATTTGGACGAGAACTGAGACGTTTGAAAACCGAGGTTTGACTGTATTCATATAGGAAAATAATTTTAAAATTCCGACCAACTGAAATAAGCATTTTTTTTTTTCAAAACTGCAGCCTTTGCGGTTAGAAATTGGCATTGTGCTACATTGTGACGTTGATTTGAATTCGATTAATTGTTCCGCCCTACCGCAAACTCTTTTCAACCTCGATTTATGCTTCTGCGGGTGCCTCAATGCACACTTGAGCAAATTCGTCCTCTCGTCATACTTAATACATCACTTTGAAAGTAACCCCAAAATGGATTTGATGACTCCTGGATGACGCAGAATACGGAATTCAGCAACGGTGGCTTTTAGTGGCTGAAAGTAGTTTTAACTTTTAATATTTCACGGTCGGGACGAGAAACTGCCGAATGCACAGATAAAAACTTTTAATGAGGAAAAGCATTTCCAACGTTAAAGCTGTACTTAAGAGTGGGGGCGGGGGGTGGGGGGGGGGGGGGGGGGGGGGAAGAAAAAAAGCCCAATAGCAACAACGAGCGCTAAGTATCCATCAACGCGATGGAAAAAGAAGGTGTAATGTCTTTTCGTCGTGCTAATAGGGCGTTAATGCTCGCTCATAAATCAGTCAAACACACCCCGTGCACCTCCAGAGTGCGGAAAGGTGGAGACAACGCCGCCGCGTTGCTCATTTAAAAAGGCTCAAGTGGGCTTTTTCCACACGTGGCACGATGCGAGCGAGTCCAGATGAAGCTGGAGCTATGGGCTTGAGTGGCTGCACTCTCCTGATGAAACGGCGCGGGTGACGTTGGCATTCGCCAAAAGTGAAGGGCGCTTCCTTCCGAAGCAAGTTCACACTTGAACGCAGGGCTTATATTCCTTTTCTGAAACATTTGAATGATGCATAAATGCGAGGCCGCTTCTGTTAGAACACGGCTTTCCGTTTCGGCCCGTCGACTAATCGGCGTGCGCGTATTCCTGCGTGACCTCAAATGTCAACTGAGCATGATTCGTCTGCAATAAAATATAGTGAAGCACGAATGTCAAAACCAAGGCCCGGGGGCCAGATCCGGCCCGCCGTGTTTTTTTTATGTGCCCCGCGAAAGAAAATCGTGACACGTGACAATCCGACGTTTCGCTACGGATTTTAGCAAGTTCCGACGTGCTAAAATCCGTAGCGAAACGTCGGATTGTCACGTTTAATAAATGACGTTGGCATTGCGCAATCATTTTGTGACCCCCGTTTAACGCTCACATGCATTGAGCAAACTTACGGTTGACTCAATTCAAAAGTTGCAATCCATCGATTTGTTGTGTACAGGTATTCATACGATGAGACCATGAAACGTTTATTTGGTTGCTCATAACGGCCTTCCGAAGGAAACTCCCCAGTGGCTTGCGAACAAAAATAAAATAAAATAAAATGAGTTTGTCACCCCTGTAGTAAAGGCGACCAAGCAATAGCTTCTGACACTTAAGCTTTTATTGAAACGCCATCACATTTGATCAGAAGGGGAACATTACAATAAATAATCTGAACGCTCAATCCGTTCTTTGTTGGTTGCGGGTCAGCCGCAATGTGTTTAGCGATTGCACAGCTGCTTTTCAGCAGAGTAGAAAATGAACATCCGCTGACGGCCAAACGCCGCTAAAAGCTGGCTGTGGCTTTCCAAGTTTGTCACATGTACCAGCCACTTTGGCAGGATTCGGATTTGGATCTTTTTGTTCACAGCCAGGAGTACCCCCCCCCCCTCCCCCTAATTCACAAGCGTTATATTTAAATGTAAAATGTTAGCACAACAAATCACATTGCAGTCCATTGCGTAGTGGCGGCCGAGAGAGAGCGGCAGTCTGTTGGCCGGCACGCTGAGAAAACAATCATGGCTGCCGTGACGCCGAGTCGGCAATTGCGTGGCCAGTGAGCACGCACGTGCCATCGCCGAGGCAATCAAATCAGCTTACCTGGACACTCTCTGGATCATAGAAACGAGATTCCGCCAATCACAAAGATGGCAAGCCTCGGTTTTGATCAACAGCAGTGCATCCTCTCATCAATTTTCTAATGTTTTGACCAAAGTTCCGTGTTTTTAGGACTCATCCGTCGTGCCCAAGGAACTGCCTCACGAGGCTATCGGAATGCAAATGTGTGCATATGCGGCATCAAAATGCGACTTTATTAGGTGGGGCTACCGACTCAGAATGCATCCTAATAATAATCATCATCATCATAATAATGGATGTCAGAGGTCAGTGTGTGTTCCTCCCCCCCCCACCCCCCAAAAAAGGCATTCATTGATTTGGTTGATGTTCATTTCATCACAACTGGAACAGATCATTGCTAGTCCTTTGCGTTAGTCTGGGTTGAAGTCGTACGTCGCTGAGTTGGCCCCGACGCGTCAACCGCCGCAAAATGCCACACTCGGCTTGATGGAAGGAAGGAAGTAGGTCAAAGTCGGAATTTGAGATCCAGGGCTTTCGGCGAGGCCTCTCTGTCGGAGCGGAATGCGCCCTGTGCGTGCTTCTTCCTCCGTCGGTCGGACCGTGGACCACCCCGTGGCAAAGTTAACAGGCAGACAACCGCAAATTGCTTGCAGATTTTTCACACGTAGCAAGGTGCGGCTTTTCTCAACTCGGATGAGTACGAGCCATTCAGGATGCCAATGTCCAACTTGCTTGCCACAGCAACAAAGAGCGCAGCTTGTTCTGGCCTACTTTTTTTTCTTTTTTCCCCCAACTTGAAAATGTAATCACGTGATGACTAACCAGAGTAGTAGTAGTAGTAGAAGTGGTGGTAAAGCTGGCCGTAAATACTTCAATCTGTTTCCCAGGAGGAAAAAAAAAAACTGAATAGTTTGTGGAAATGTGCACACACCCGACTGGAGCTCTGCGCATCTCCACTCCATCCGCGGTCTCCTCTGCCACCTTCTTCTTTTCTTTTCACGGTTTGCCGTCGGCTGAGCTCAAGCTAAGGGGATGCCATGTCATGCTCTGTCCACAGTGGGGGGACATTCAGTGGAGGGGGTGGGGCAGCAGAGCCCTACCAGCACCACACCGAGCTAATGAAGGGCCAGGCGTCTGCTGGGCCCTCTGCTCCTGCGGGCTGCCTTTTAATTGGTCTAATGAGATGCAGCGGCCACCTCAGTGCGGTCAGATGACACAGGATGAGACAAAGCGGGGCGTTGAGACCTCAAGTGAGACATTGTGGGCTGCAAGATTGATTTTTTTTTTTTTTTTAACAGTTTTTTAACAGTTGCCTGATCAAATAAAACCAGGACGACCGAGAACATTGCTCTGAATTGATCTGAAAATTCAAAATTGGTTCAATATAACGTCATGGTTAGAATAGAAAAAGCACACTTGGAATAAACAACCCGCCCCCCCCCCCCCAAAAAGGAATTTTTGAAAGCATTTATTTGGGCCTGCTTTAGTATTTGGCACACGTTATTTGTCAACATTTTTGTTGTTGTTGTTGTTGAACGAATGGCATGCTTGAAGTTTTTTTCCAAACAATAATATGAACATATTTTGATTCCAGACTTTCCGTATTATACTCGTGAAAAATGGAATCATGTCATTTATTTTGTGGAGGATGTTTCCACATATAGAGGGGCTAGGAAATGACCCCAAATCACGACATATTTATCCAGTCATATTTCACTTTGTCTGGGAAAAAAAAAAACACCTTAATTAGCGAACAATCCAAAACATTGTGCGACCGATTCGAACGATGTAATTCAAACGAGAGGGTGACTACAAACGCAGTCGGACTTTTTTTTTTTCTTCTTTCTCCTCCACAACGAAAGAGTTAATCCCAAATTGGCACCCATGTCTCGGTCAGACGTGCAGAGAATTTCAAACAAAAGAAGAAAAAGGGGTAGAAAAAAAAAAAAAAGAAAAAAGAAATCACCTCGCGTCTTGAATCATCTTCGCGGACGCTTTGAATCCACCAAATAGGAATTTTCTGACGTCACAAAATGTGTGTTGGACGTAACAAACGGCGTAGCAATCCTTCCGCAGCAATGCGGATATAAATGTAGATACTTTATTTTATTTTTTTTACTTTTGTTTGAGACGCAACGGTTTTGGAAAGGGGGGGGCTCTTGGATGCTCCTGGCAAACGCAGCACGGCGAGCGAGCGGGCGTTCGCGTCCGCAACTGAAACGCTCGATTCATTGGCATGACACACACACACACACACACACACATTGGGCACACATTGCTTGGGCGTCGCGACGAGCTGACTGACAACGCTTCGATGTCGTTGCACAAATGGATCGCTTGCAAAAACGGTGGGTCTCGGAATAAATAAATAAAATAAAAAAAATCGATGATGAGCTGTCAAAAAAAACAAAAAACCTGTATTGTGACCCCGTTCGCATAAATGGGGAATATATATATATATTTTTTGTCGTGGTAGTGGGCCCGGACTATTTCGACTCACACCCGCAGCTGCAATGAGTGCAAATTGATTTCATGACTTTTACGTTTTGAGGTTTTTTTTTTTTTTGTGTGTGTGAAAAGAACGCGAAGCAAAACCGGAAGTCCGTCGTGTATGAGATTAAAATAAGCAGTCGCGTGATTTTAGTTCAAGAAAGAAAAAAAAGAAAAAGATCATGGTGGAAAATCACTTTGCGAAATTAAATCTTCAATCCAATTGCGTTTGGAAGAACGTCATTCCCAGGTCAAGAGGTTTAGCCTCAAGTCACCTTGCGTGTGTTGTTTCTATTGGAGCCGATTGAGTGAATCTCCCCTTTTCAAGTTAAGGGGGGGGGGCCTGCATGAAAAGCAGATCTACTGCTCACCCACGGAGGGTTCCGCTTTGTCTTTTTCCTCCCACAAGATTTGGCAGTTTCACATTTGTACTTGGGTGGTGTTTTCAGGCAACTAGTATGACTAAGGAGACTGCCTGCAACCCCCTCAAAGTCAAATTTTTGTGACATTTGAATGGTGGCGTATTTGCATGTTGGCAGGGTCGCCCGGAAAGCCGTCATTTAAGAATCGCATTCAGGTGTCAGTTTATCGCATTGGAGATGAGTTCATGGATTTTTGTACGGGCAAAAAAAAATAAAAAAAAAAATAAATTTGACTCTGAGGTCACGCCACACGCATTTATCCAGAAACAAGCACAATGAGACTTGTGAATCCCTTTTCCTCGATTGGCATCTATTGTTGTTTTATCTAATTTGGTATCAAGTCATCTGAGACTGAAGCCGAAAACCGAGTGAGGATGAATTTGGAGGTGTGATGAGTGAGAGTCAGTCAGTTCTCCGCCAGGCCCGCGTTGCCTCTGTGGCCCCGTGATGACGCTCGATCGGGTCTTCTGCTGTTTGGAATTGGAAGAGACGAGGTTTCATTCAACAAACAATAAGCTCGCATTGTGCATGTGCGTGTCGATAAGTTCCTGTGTTTGCTTCATGTGCATTTATATTGATTAGATTAGAATTTCAAGCATGTGACCTCAGTGGGGATTTTTTTTTGTTGTTGTTTTTTTTTGCAAGAGTCGGTAGAGTCTAATGAAAATGAATCACAGCGCGGTTTGAGACATTTTGACATCAACAGGAAACCATTTGTAACATCAGATGTTTGTTTTTTTCCCCCATAATTCTCTGTTGACCATTTTTTTGGTTTGTTTGTGTCTTTGCAGTGGACAGGAAAGCATGCCAGCTCTTGAAAGATGAAGCCTATGTGTGTGTGTGTGTGTGTGTGTGTGTGTGTGTGTGTGTGTGTGTGATTTTCCTCATCTATGAGGACGATTGAACGAGTAGCTGTCCGCAATGCAGGTGCAACCCTGAGTGACTTGCCGGGGCGATGAGGCAATATGGCAGCCGGCCGGCGCCGCCGCTTGCAGAATGAATTTCCCCAAATTGTCACGGGAGTTTGGAAGGATGCGTGTTATTTTAGGAGTCCGAGGCGGCAGCATCACACTCTGCTGAGCATTTACCTCGTGCGGAAACAGCTGAGGCAATTTTGTTTTTGCCTCCCTTGTTGCCTTTCTCTCCAAAATCTGTGACCGTTTCTGCATTTTAGTGCATCCCCCCCCCCGCCCCCCCTCTCAACCCCGACTGTATCGGTGCCTTGAAATCATTTCGCCGTTCATGCGTATGTGCCTGGTGTGCGCACAGTCAGAGCCGGGGGGGGGGGGGTCGGCTCGGTTTGTTTCCCCCCCCCACCCCCCCTTCTTTGTTTGCTGTGGTAAACCCACGAGCAGCTGCGGGTGGTGCTGGTCTGGAGGGATTCTGAAGCTGTGCGTCCGTCCGTCTCCGTGCCATCCTCTGCCAAGGTGGCATTATGCAAGCCGAGCGCCGGGCAGAGGGAGGGAGGCGATGGCAGCCATACTAAAGATGGAGGCAGGCTGAGGGCTGCAGGGGGGGGGGGGGGGGGATTGGTGCAGGGGAAGACTTACTCCCCTGAACTTTGTCTCTGTGTCAGAGTGGAACTTGTCGATTTGGCAAATTGCGCGACGTTGGACAAGGCTGCATACTCTCTGGCAGCCCCCCCCTACCACCGCCCCCCCCTTCTCTCCATCTCATTGCCACCCTCCCTCCTCCCCTCCCACCGGCCGCGCTCTCCCTCTGTCTCTCTTCCCTCCCTTTCAGCTCTTGAAGCAAACGCATTGGCTGAGCTACAGGCGTCGCCTTGCCAAATAGGTGGGCCTTACTCGCGCTGGCAAAGGCTCAAGCGATGGTTGGGGAAAGAGCGCGGCGAGGACGAGAGACGGCGAGCGGGAAAAACGCAAAGAGAACGAGAGAGAGAGAGAGAGTTGGAGAGAAAAGGGGGAAAAAAGAAGCGGCACTCGCCTTTGCCAGCGGTCGTATGCGCTCGTCCAACATTGATTCGACTCTCCTTTCCTCCCTCCCTCCTCACCCCATTCTGCTCTCCCTGCCCCCCCCCCCCCCCCTCCGCCTCTCTGTGTATGTATGTGTATGTGAGTCTTGCACCGGGCCCAGGGATCAGAACAGACACCACTTCCAATGACTTCTTGCCAAGGATTTTTTCCAAGGTTTTTTTTTTTTTTGGGGGGGGGGGGGATGCACAACGGATTGTTGAATTTTTAAGTGCATCATCTCTGGGGTTTTTTTTTGGTGTTTTTTTTTAATCCCCACGGTGCATTACTGTTAATAATTCTATTTTGCTGGACAATTTTTTTTTCTCTGCTTTTGCCGAATGACCTCCTGGCCAAGTTCCTATTAGAGTGAAACCTGAATTTTTTCCTCTCCTTGATTTTTTTTTCTTAAAAAAAAAAAAATCCAACCCACTTCTTTTAGTTAGCAGTTTATTCTGCTAAATATTTTTGACATTCCCTCATTTTTTTTTCTCTCTTGCCATTAATTCTCCACTCTTTGCCAAACCAGCACTTGCTTTACATCGGGGAGCGCAGGAGGAAAAAAAAAAAAAAAAAACACTGTTGCAGGAGATTTTTTTTCTTTCCTCTCCACTTTTAACGCTGTGCCAAATTTACGATGAGAGTGCAAAATGGTAACTACCAGGCCGTCTGTCTTCTTCTAGCCGTGTGGTGTTCTGTGACCATTTCTGTCCTGCTTTCAGTTTGTTGTGGAAATGTGAGTCTGCTCGGAGCTCCTTTTGCATGATAGCGGAGACAGGAAATGGGATGGCTGATCTTTTAGCAGCACATTTCAACGGTGGTCTCGCGGCGGCAAAACTTGGCGGCGGCGAGCGACCGCCGCGTGGCCACCCTGGCACGGCGGGAACGCTATGGCAAGATCTGGGCTTTGTTGCCCAGAGATATGTAGTCAAGGTATTATGGGCGAACGGAATAACGTGTCTTTTTTTGCTGCAGAAATTGGCTCACATTTTCTCCATTTTGAAGTGACTCATTTTGTATTTGCATTTTTATTGTTTATTTGTGGCATTTTTTTTCTTCATTGAAAATATGACTGTTTTTATTTTTGCTTCCATTATTTGAGAGTATTGTTCAGCCATTTAGACAATGCTTGCAAAAAAAAAAAAAATCATTAGCTGCTGTCAGTTGAATGCACGCTTCTTTGTTTAACCCTCATGCAGTATTTTTAAGCGGCCGCATGAAGGGTATTACGTCCCAAAAATGGCCCTCTTCCAATGTGCAACAACTTTTTTCACTTTGAATTTTTTTTCACTTTCAACCCTTCAAAATGTTCAGTGGGAATTGGCCAAGACATCGATAGACATCCTATGCAAAATTTCAGCTTCGTGGAGTTATTTGTCACTGTTTTGTCTGTGGTGTCCATTTGTCCAACAGTCCAAAATCGTCCAAAGTGTCCGAAATGTCCAATTTTGGGATAATTACTGCATGGGGGTTAAATTTTGTATGTGTTGGTTTGAGCATGCTTTGTTTGAAAAAAAAACCAAATTCAAAACGGCACGTGAGCAACCCCTTTGCCTCTCTCTTTCCCCAGGATGAATTTCATCCCTTCATCGAGGCCCTCCTCCCCCATGTCCGTGCCTTCTCGTACACCTGGTTCAACCTGCAGGCCCGCAAGCGCAAGTACTTCAAGAAGCACGAGAAGAGGATGACCAAGGACGAGGAGCGCGCGGTGAAGGACGAGCTGCTGGGCGAGAAGCCCGAGATCAAGCAGAAGTGGGCCTCGCGCCTGCTGGCCAAGCTCCGCAAGGACATCCGGCCCGAGTTCCGCGAGGACTTTGTGCTCACCATCACCGGGAAGAAGCCGCCCTGCTGCGTGCTGTCCAATCCCGACCAGAAAGGGAAGATCCGCCGCATCGACTGCCTCCGTCAGGCCGACAAGGTGTGGAGGCTGGACCTGGTGATGGTCATCCTGTTCAAGGGCAGCCCGCTGGAGAGCACCGACGGCGAGCGGCTGGTCAAGTCGCCCCAGTGCTCCAACCACGGCTTGTGCGTCCAGCCGCACCACATTGGAGTGACGGTCAAAGAGCTGGACCTCTACCTGGCCTACTTCGTCCACACGCCAGGTACGCGCCGCCGACCGACCGACCGACCGACCGACCGAGCCGTCTCGCGCGCGCTCTCGCTCCGCCCGTAGAAACAAAAAGCCGGCCGGCTCGTTCCCCTGCCGCGTCGTCTTCGACACGTACCTGAGATTGGCGCGCGTTTCTGCTTTGAAGAGATTCCGGGAAATGAACAGCGAGGATTAAAAGCGGCGTTTAGCGAGGGATGTGTTTGCGTCGGTACATTTGTCGGAGTGTTTGCGCGCAAATTTGTCTAAATCCAAACGTGCGCGTTCCGCGGCACCGTCTGTAAACATGAGCATCTGCAGACCTGTTTATCTGCGTGCGCATGCGTGCGCCTGTGCGGATGGCCGCGTTGCTGCGCCCGCGCGCGGCACTCTGACATGGCTCTATAATCCGTGGGACTGCTTTGATGAGATTGGCGTGTATCAGTAGCGGTGTGGTGTGCGTGGCTTCTTTTAAAAAAATTTTTTTTTTTGGTGCATATGTGTGTGTGTGTGGGGGGGGGGGGGGCTAAAGAACGCCTGTGACAGCTGGCTCGATCCCAGGTAGTTTCAGAGATGGGGAGAGTCCGCCTGTCTGCATCCTCAGACTGAATGAAGCCAGCTCAGCTTTCTTTTCCTCGATCAGCCAACACACACACACACACACACACACACACACACACACACACACGCATCGCACCTCTCCTTCGGATGCCCAAACCAGACTCCAACATTGAACCGTTGCATTTGGATCGTGCAAGCAGGTTGAGACTTGATTTTGTTGGCGAGGCTTCGCGTTGGTGTTCGAGTGAGCAAGTTGGAATTAATTCAGGGAGGAATCTGCAGGAAATCGATTGTGAGAAAATGAATCGACGTGATGCAATTCCTCCTATTCACTCATCGATGTCGCCGCTGAACTTGTGCGACAAATAAATACCTGATCCAAAGTAATGAATGAATTACCAATAGAGAAATTTTGTAAAAATGTAAGGCTTGCTCGTACCCCCCCCCCCGCCCCCCCAACCCCACATCTCACTAAAAAAGGCGAAATCTTGCTAAATAAATGAAAAAGCAATATCTGGCTCTTGAAAATGCCAGCTGGGTGGCGATCGCATTTGACGCTCATTTTTGCCGCACATGCACATCAAACCAAAATCCAAAACTACCAGTCGCATTATTTTGAAAGGAATCAAATACGATTGTGTTCATTGGGATGTTTGTTCAAATAAATGCAGTCCAACTCAATCATGCATTGCAGCAAATCTGCATTGTTTGTTCTCATATTTAAAACGTGTGCAACATTTGTGCAAATTGTATCCGCTCTCTCTCACACACACACACACACACACACACACACACCGCTCAGGCCCTTTTCTTCTCATCCCAGTTTGATTTAGCGCAGAGCGGCCTCCAGTCAGCGGGCCTTCCTTCTCGGACTTGGCAGGGGAGGTGCAGCCTTCCTCTGTGACCGAGAGCCCCATGCCAGGCTCTTTTCAGCCCAATGTGTAACACCGCTTGAGTTTGCCGGGCCCCCCCCCCCCCGCGAGCGCCTCTTCCTGCTCCACAATGCGCCGCGGCCAACCGCCGCTCAGATTAGCTCCCGGCGCAGCCTGGTGCCCCTCCGAGTTAAAAAAAAAAAAAAAAAAGCCTTTCTTTACCCGCTGCCAGAATCCGGCAGCCAGTCACAAGGCGCTTGCGTGTGCCGCAATCGAGTTTTCGTCTTTTTGCCCGCGTGCTCGTGCCAGCGTGAAATGTAGTTCGTACGTTACCGCATTGGCTAAAGAGCTTCGCGGCAGTCGTCGATGCTTATTTTCGAAGAACAATTTTGCCGCCTGTCCCTTGTCGGAGCAAGCCGCAACGTGTCGGCATCCTCTCCTGACCTGCTTTTTCCACAAGCGCCGACAACGATATCAGAAAGGGACTCAAATATGAAACGGCCGCTTTTTGTACTTTTTCTTTGATTTTTTTGTGCGGAGACCAATGAAACCTGCGCCCATTTTAACCTTTGGCGCGGCAGTTTTATTCTTAGCCCCTCCTCGCAAGGGTGTCCGTGTCTTTTCGGAAGCATCCGTCTCACCCCCCCCCCCCCCCCCTCCCCCAGCACATGCCAAAAGTGTTTGGGCACTCTTGTCCTCCTGATGTCACTGTCGCCAGCTGCAGGGGGAGGCTCTGCTTTCAAGTGGGATGATTGACAGGACAGCAGACCCTCCCTCATCTGTGGCCGCTTCTTTTTAAAAAAAATTTTTTTTTGTCGCAAATGTCAAGACTCCTGCTCCCCAAGCTAGGCTATTCCACCCCGCGTGACAGGACACATTGAAAAAAGTAGCTTGAGCAACTGAAAACAGCATTTGTATTGGCACTTCTGCGCCGCAGCTGCAACCTTAGACGACGAGCAAAGAGGGCTCCTCCGCTCTTCGGATGAATACATATATTGTCAGCCACTAATGATTTCTTTTCTTCTGATTTATTTTGCATCTGAAGGCGATAAAAAAAAAAAAGAAAAAAAAAAAAGGAATAGTTCTGCCATGTGTGAAGCGTAGGACACGAAGGAGGGGCGGTGCTTAGGGGGAGAGAGAGGCTGAGCTTTTTCTTTGAAGGCGTTGATGGAAACGTTTTGGCTCGACATTCGGACTCCGCTTTCCATCCAGAGGCTCAAGTCGGGTCACGTTCTCCGCGCAAAGTGTTCCGTATTTGTCATTCTTACTCATCCGCAGAGTTCCGGCATTCGTCACGTTTCGAGTCCGAGCGCTCTCGCATGACTTTCATTACTTTGTGCCGCGATGATTAAAAAGATGTTGCAGGGGAGCGAGCGCCCGCTTCCACCGAGGAGGTGGCGTCTTGACATCCCTTAAAAACCCACACAGAGAGCGTGCAGGTGCGATTGCGCGCGTGCGTTCAGCACCTCCCCCAGGTGTTGCTTTCATATCCCCATGGATGTTGTCAGGACATTTTTCGCCGCACGGCAAATGGCCCAGAGATGAGATCCTTG